>CM023103.1:46874554-47483471 GCA_013103745.1 Gardenia jasminoides | reverse complement strand
AGAGATGCAAAAAATCCAGGAGGATTTTCTGTGCTAATAATTACAAAAGGTTTAACTTCTTTGATTAGGACTGAACACGTTCCACGAATTTGTGATTTGCAAATCCAAAAAGCTGACAATATATTATCGATGTCCAATGGTCTTAAATTCAAATAAAAGTTTCAGAGAAGCAAACGTGCAATCACACACTTGATAGAAAATTCTAAAGTAGACATAACAGGGACTACTAATTAATTTGCAAGACATAGCTAAGATAGGTGCGAATTAATACAAACTAGTTCAGGAAGCAAACCGAGAGTAGCTGGCATAGGTGCCTATCAATACTAGTATATACATGACGAATTGCAACAAACTAATATAAATTCTCGGGGCAAACATACATAAGTCTTCCAATTGCCCTTCTAGCATCTCAATTCAGCATCCTCAACAAAGCTGCATACCTCCAGTAGCATGCTGCATTAATGAAACCGAAACATAGAATTTAGATACGTTGATTGTTTAAGTAGTGCATCCATTAAGAGTTACGCCAAGATTCTACCTAATTTTGATGCCACTGGCTGGTCTCTGGTCCGTCATCCCACTATAATTGAATTCAAAACAGTGTGTGAGAATACAATAATGATAACAGCTTCAAGTGTCATTAACCCTCTTAAAAAAAAGTAACATGAAAATGAGAATGTTTTCAAAGTATATATCAAAGTATAGCTATCAAACATAGCATGCAAAAAACAGCATTTAGAAAGCTGCAAGTCACTATCTTAACTTTACTTTTATTCCTAAAGTGAAGTGAAGCCGTACTTGAAAAAAAAAAAAAAAAGGGAGAAACGGAAAGCAAAACGGATTGAGAAATCTATATTTAGCATCTTCGGTTTTGTTTTCTCAATGAGTTCAACTTTCAGTTTGGTAATGAACGCACATAGGATTGATTTCCTCGTATGTCAAATGTCATAGTAGATTTCTTTCTTGTCTAGTGGGTATTAATTGTGTGTGAGCAAGATGAATATGACTAGAGCTTTATGGATGCAATTGGAGCATAAATTAAATTTCATGCAAACGAAATGGGCCCTACATCCTACATTCCAATCCAAGGAAGGGAAAAGAAAATTACCCCAACTCATGGTGACGGGGTTGAACCAGGCAATGTCTCCATCAGGAGGTCAACTCTCTCTTCTAGTACTACGTCTTCTCCAGGGTACCATTTGGAGGGAGGATCATCTCCATTTGGAGGGTCATCTCCAGTTGGAAGAACATTTCCCTCTGTCCCATCTGGAGCATCATTTGCATCAGGATTAGTTCCATCTTTATCTTCAGCTTCAACTTCAGCTTGAGTTTTTATCTCAGTTTCAGTTTCAGTTTCTTCAGAACTCTCGCTTTGGTGGTCTTGTTCTTGTTCATTCTTCTTGCTGCTCTCAGCGAGCTCTTTTTGTTGTTTGGTATTATCTGCCACACACAATTCCACAAAATAGGTAAGTCTAACAAAACACACGTACAGTATAAAAGTGTTAAACCTGGGAATATGGAACCCTCTTTAACTAACAGCACTCACAATCATCTTACAAGCTAATGTTCATCACCATTCACATTCACATTCACATGCATAATGCATATCCTAAGAAACAAGCTATGACATTGATTTATTCCTTGTTGACTATAACATGAACTCTAGCTTGTTCAGTTTCTCATGTTACTTAATTTTAGTAAACTAATAAACATGATTGTAACTTGTGGAAAAACAGTGCAAAACAAGGAAGTATGATACTGTTTTATATGACTTAACGATTCGTGTCAGGGAGAATACTTGAGAAAGAACACAAAGAAGAGCACAGTATATAAATCGGTACTCCATCTGAGAGCTCAAGCGAGTTGGAATTGGTCTGTTACCTATCTGTTAAGCACCATTTGTTTTCTGATCAAATGATCAATACAAGTAACGTGTTAATGGAAATAGCAATCTATGTCTTTATTGGTCTGACCCTTGCGCTGAACCCAGACCACCTTCCTTAGTCCTTAAGCATTCAAGGCAAAACTGCCATTTCATCAACTAATGAACTTATATATAGACCCCATCTTCTTTAGTTTAATACAGAAACTCCTAGCTCCATGATCCAATACAACAGTGATTTCAATTATATGCAATGATTTTGACAGGGACATTAAATTTTGGTATCTGATTTAGAAAACCATATTAGCCTTTGTTTTACAAAGGCAATCCTAGTCCAGTCAAAGAAACGTCTCCTCATATATCACATCTTGGTTGAGGGTTGAGACTGTCCTGCTTTAGAAAGATCCCAAGTAATGTATCTAAGTAGTTACTAGTTACTAACATCGCAAGATAGGCTTTCTACAATCACAAGATTCCAGCATGAATTTCACATCGCATAGTAAAAGATGTGAATAAGCCAAACAGTACTAACACGAGAAGCACAAAAAAGAAAACATGTGAATGCCGAAGTCTAGTTTGGCAAGTATATACTTTTATACAAGGCAAGAATAGTGAGAGTTGTATAAACTTGTAGCTGAAGACTTTTTAACCGTGAAAATTAAGAACAAAATGACCTGAATCACATTTACACCTGGACTTAATTTGGTAAAAGCATACTATAAACTGACAAGCCATGTCAAAGCGGAACACAGAAACAGAGATGAAGGTGTTGAAGGACGTAATTATCGCACTGTTTGTAAAATATCGATTCTTTTTTTTTTTTCTTTTGAGTGTGAAAAATATATAAGTGATGAGTCTGATGACCATCACTTCATGTGTTTTACTATTTAAAGAAAAAAACAAAAGGAGGAAAAAAGAAAGAGCAACGAAGAAGGGAGATAAAGGAACCAAGCTACAGGGATTAAGATGATATATGTCTTAACAATATTTTCATTCGTGTTTTAAGCACTGTGATAGTGCGACTGGGGACCTTATAATCACCGGAGAGAAAAAATTAGTGTTTCAAGATTAATAATAGGATTCACAGATTAATTTTCACAGGCAGATGCCTCAAGATTAAGATCTCGGCCGTAGATAGGATGTTATTGTATCCAAGCTAATTTGTAAGGTTACTCACCTTCCTCCTCTTGGCCAGCTTTCTTTCCCATCTTCTGCTTGTTCTTTCCAACGGCTCAAAACTCCTCAAGATCGCCGGACACTTTGCAAGCAAGAAACAATTATATTTCCAATTCACTAATTTACTTATAGAAGAAGACCTGAAGAGTAGTTCAAAGAGAATCTTTTGCTTGCATAACACCAGCAACATGCAGAACAAAACAGTCCTTCCCCACTGCAGCAGATGACATCAAAGATTCTTGCTTGAATTGAAAAACTTGGAAGTTGGAAAGTTTCCTTTTTTTTTTTTTTTTTTTTTTGGTTTTTAACAAGCACCTGCAAATGTTGTTGGCATATTACTGCAAATGTTGTTGACATATTAAATCAGGACTCAAAAATAGAAATATAAAATTATTGGCATATTAAATCAAGACTCAAAAATAGAAATATCAAATTTCTATATTATTATTTAGCAGTGATTTAGTCAAGTTAAAATTTTAGTTATTTTATTAGAATTAAATTATAGTAGGAATTAGTATTTGATTAGGAAAGACTTATTTACCTAGTCATCTAGTTTACATGAATAGGAGTCTTTAAATTTTAGCAATTTTATTGATTAGGAAATTTATTTTGATTGTAAGACTTATTTTACCAAATCATGTAGTCTTAATATTGGTGTTAGTTGAGAAGAATGAAGAATTGAATCTTAATAGTGGTGTTAGTTGAGAAAAGTGAAGGATTAATATTAGTGTTAGTCGAGAAGAGTGAAGAATTGCGAGCTTTGTTATATTATTATGCATGATTAATGATATATTGTTATATTGTTGATATGATACACTATTGATATTATTCGTCTTTCTCCCACTCACATTTGTATTACTATACATTATTCATCTTTTTCCCACGCACATTTGTATGTGTGTAAATTACCTCCCCATCTATTAAATTTTATCTCCGATTGGTATATAATTTTTTGGGTTCTACAAATGTAAAGTGCTGCGTCCGTCTAATGATGTGTTAGTCATCTTATTCAAACGTTAGACGCTTGTTCCTTCACTTGTCTTCTGCGCAGGCTTATTATTCTGTGGGATGATTAACTACTTCAGGAAGCTTAGATACTAGGGATCACTCATGAAAAAGTTAGCCCAATTATCTATATCCCAAAGGAGCCTGGTCTGTTTCAAATCTCGTGGGAGATAGAGAAAATCACAGAAGATAGAGACTCTGTTTCCCATTAGATGTCCATGCCTGCCTTGATGAGATCATGGATGCCCGTGCAGTCAGAGAATTGATTCCAGGGATAACGTGCATGGAGTGAAACTGAACACTTTCAAAATTGATGTTGATAGTAACTGCACATACTTTTCTGAAATAACAAATAAAAATATGTAAGGAGATAATTGCTGGTTTTATTGTGCATGTAAAGAGGTAAAATTTATGTCTGAAAGTGTATAGATTTTATACTTGAATTGCATGAGCCAGATGATTTATAACCGATAATCTACCAAGGACTCAAGGATTTCGGATTAGACTATAGACAATCGATCTCTTAATTTTCTGTTTTCCTCTGCGAATTAATTTCGGATTAAACTGGTGTTCGGAATTGGATAAATTGTTAACCCGTCACTATGGATCGTCGTAGTTGATGTTATGGTCGATGGAATTGATGGTTGTACACTATTTGCTTCCAATTACCATTTTCTGCTTCATTTTTTTTTTCCCTCTTTTGGCTACGCATTCTCTCTTGTTATTGTTCCCCAGGTATGAGAAGTGTTAGTTATCTCATGTTTGGTGAAAACCTGCCTAATGCTTTAGAATTCAGATGTCTTTAGTAGCTTAGCTTCTTCGTGTGATCCTACTTGGATCAGAATCTGGGTTAGTTGCTGCTGAGGTAATTAGAGCGTTCTCTGATGTTTTAAAAAAAGGATAACTTTAATATAGTTAACCTAAATGTAAATGTAAACTCCTCTCCGTCAAGCTATTTTAATCTAAGAGTGGTTAAGAATCTCTGTCCGTCAAAAATTGTTTGTGAAGTCACATTCAATCAAGATCAATGCATGCGGATTTTAACATGCTTAAAAGAAATTCTCAAGCTGCCTTGTCTAGCTAATCTAACATATGGAAAGACATTAACTCGTGAAGATGTTGAATAGATTTTCTGGAAGTACTTGGAATGTTAGCAAATTTAGCACTTCATTTGCCACCAAGTTCATTTATGTACGCGTTTATACGCACGCGCACATATACATACATGCATAATTTTCTGGAAGTACTTGGAATGTTAGCAAATTTAGCACTTCATTTGCCACCAAGTTCATTTATGTACGCGTTTATACGCACGCGCACATATATATATATATATATATATATATATATATATATATATAGGGATAATCCCAGAAACCTTTATGGGATTTTTGATTATTTCACTGGCCTCCCTTTAGATTTCAAAAATTATACTAACCTCTCTTGAGATTTATTATCTTGTAATATTTAAGTACAATCACCAAATTAAAAGTGATATTTGGAGAGAAAAGATAACATGATTCTACCATTACCCTCATTTACTATCCGTCCACACATTAAAGAAAAACAATAGAATTTGCTGTGTATCTTTAGGGATCAGGTCACATATAGGCTCAAAAATAGTATATCATTCTATTCATTTTATTTAATGTAAAATCCAAATTACTATTTTCAATTATAGATTTATTGTCAAACTTGGTCAATAACAAGTAATAAAAAAATCTGCAATCAAAACATTACAAAGAGCAAACTTTAATACCGTAGAAATCTCCACAACTAACCTTAATATGTCACAAGGATACTTATGATAATAAAATTCATTCTTTGGAATGTTTCGGTTACATTATTTTTTTCCAATCATTTGTTGCTCCTCGTGTTTTGATAATGGGCTGAAAAGAGTGATTTGGATATTGCATGAAGTGAAAGATATAGAATGATATATATTTGTTATATTATTTTTTGTTGATGTACGTGATTTGATCCCTAATAATAAATAGCAAATTTTAATATTTATCTTTAATGGGTAAGTTGGTATTAGATTAACTAAATAATGTAGTAGATGAGAGGTGCGCAATGGTGGATTCATGTTATCTTCTCCCTCGTAATATCACTTTTTAATTACTTATTAGGCCTACATGTTACAAAATAATTAGCTTCAAGGGAGTTTAGTGTAATTTTTAATGAGTGGCTTGATATCTAGAAACTTTGAAGCCCTCTTTGCCTCTTGAAATTTATTATGGAAACGCACTCTTCATATGATGGTTGTTTTTTCATCCGCTTTGTATTTTGACCATTATCGAGTTACTCCGTTAAAAAATGTTTGAGCGTTTACCCTTCCCCTTTTTTACCTTTTCTTTTTCCCTGGTGAATGGGTAATAAGTATAGGTGTCAAAATGGGTGATTTGGGTACATTTAGATAAGTCATAATTGGATACATTTTAGGTAAGTCTTGTGTAGATCTGCTTTTGCACTGGATTGGTCCACATTGGCTCAATTCCTTATTGGATCAGGCATGTCACTGTCTCAAACCCGTTCATCAATATCTGAAATTGGGCCAAGCCCAAAACTTTTGGACTCAGATAGTGGATCTGACTCAGGCCCATCTGCATCGCAAGTGAGCCTTAATAGTAGCGTGAGTTACCAGATGTCTGTAGAGCAATTGGATTAGGTTGTGGCCCAATTCATATCAACAGTGATGTCCAGTTCTCAGACCCAAGAAAATCGTGGGCCTTCAAATAAGAAGACTCTAATATAGAGGCCCATTGGGCCAACAAGCGACCCAATTGAATTTGTACTTTGTAGTCCGCTGGGCTATCAAATTCAATAGAGGATTCATGTTCCTCATTACTCATTACTCTCTTATTTGCTTCCGCAAATTACACAGTTACATCCTTAATCGAGCAATTAATGTGCTTAATCGCACATTATCCTTTGTATTTACACTTAATGATGATACATCATCCTACAATTAATATTAACGGTAATAGTGGACACGCACTCTTAAGGTAGGTCCCACCACGACACGTGTCTCAATAATAGTGGCCAATTTTACAGTTGGCATACAGTGCCTCAGCACTGCTCTTTCGTCATTCAAATTTTGAAGCACTCATTGCCAACAGCTATATCACATGGTTACCTGGCCCACATATCCTTAACGGCCAATGGCATACTGCCACCTGGCAGTACTTTTGTCGGCCACGATGCCATCGTTGAGAGTTTCACTACGAGTGTCTTAAGTTCCATGATGAGCTTTAATGGGTCCCACTTTATTAATAAAATGAATTACATTATGCACTGTGTGCATATACACATATATGTATTTTTCTACGGCACTATTACATTGTAGGGTCCATTCCTTCTATCGAACGAGCACTATGCCTGTGCTTCTATGCTTGAGTTACTCCCAAACGAGCTGTGCTCGCCTTCTTCCTCTCTGTCCTTTATCAGCATCTCCTTGACCTGATCCACAGTACGGAATGGTGGGGAACTTTTATCGGCCACCATGCCTTGTCGGCATGGTGGGGGATAGGGCCACATGGGATGTGGCCCACAGTCCCACATAATTCGGGTCGTTGGGGCCCGGAATGGAAGCTGATCGGGCATCTTGGATGTCGAGAGTTTTATATAGGTCTTGATCTTGCAAAAGTTGACCCCCGCATTGATGTTGAAGTCTTCCACCTTGTACTTGACTACCCACGGGCACTTCTCATTGTTGAGAGATGAGTAGGAGGTGCCGCAATAGCGAAAGATGATCGGACAGGTCACCGGAAAGACATACTCCGCTTGTAACTAGTCGTGTGCCCTCAGTCGCGTGTCGTATAAGAATGAGATGGCAGATAGAAGGGATTACGAGG
Organism: Gardenia jasminoides; assembly: GCA_013103745.1. Classification (NCBI taxonomy): domain Eukaryota; kingdom Viridiplantae; phylum Streptophyta; class Magnoliopsida; order Gentianales; family Rubiaceae; genus Gardenia; species Gardenia jasminoides. The sequence continues at coordinate 47,475,554 of CM023103.1, read as the reverse complement.
GCTTTTTTAGAGTCGTGCTGCGAGATACAATGGCGCTTGCTGTTTATATGGGGATGCATGTAGCTGTGAGTTCCGGACCTGAAAGGTTCGTGAAGGAGTTCGGAGAGCTTTTCCGTGCTGTGGATCAGGTCAAGGAGATGCTAATAAAGGACAGAGAGGAAGAAGACGAGCACAGTTCATCTGGGAGTAATTCAAGCACAGAAGCACATGTATAGTGCTCGTTCAATAGAAGAAATAGACCCCACAATGTAATAGTGCTGTAGAAAAATACATATACGTGTATATGTACACAGTGCATAATGTAATTCACTTTATTAATAAAGTGGGACTCATTACAACTCATCATGGAACTTAAGACACTCATAGTGAAACTCTCAACGATGGTATCGTGGCCGACAAAAGTATTGCCAGGTGGCAGTATGCCATTGGCCGTTAAGGACGTGTGGGCCAGGTAACCATGTGATATAGCTATTGGCAATGAGTGCTTCAAAATTTGAATGACGAAAGAGCAATGCTGAGGCACTATATGCCAGCTGTAAAGTTGGCCACTATTATTGAGACACGTGTCGTAGTGGGACCCACCTTAAGAGTGCGTGTCCACTGTTGCCGTTAATATTAATTGTAGGATGATGTATCATCATTAAGTGTAAATACAAAGGATAATGTGTGATTAAGCACATTAATTGCTTGATTAAGGATGTAACTATGTAATTTACGGAAGCAAATAAGAGAGTAATGAGTAATGGGGAACATGAATCCTCTATTGAATTTGATAGCGCAGCAAACTACAAAGTACAAATTCAATTGGGCCGTGAGTCTGCCCAATGGGCCTATATATTAGAGGCTTCTTATTTGAAGACCCACGATTTTCTTGGGTCTAAGAACTAGACATCACTGTTGATATGAATTGGGCCACAACCTGACCCAATTGCTCTGCAAATATCTGGTAGCCCACTTGCGATTTTCTTAAGCAAATGATGCTTTATGTCTAGCCAAAGATGTTAAAGAAAGGCGCTGCTTGGGAGGCAACTCAAGGATTTGTGCTTTACTTATTTTTGTATTTTTAGTCCTTTTGTGTCTTATTGAATAAGTAGGTTCAGTTGAAATGATTAATTTTTTCTGTGTTAGGTCGCCACCAGTTAGGCGTGCCCACGTAAACTGGGCACGCCTAAGGACGGACAATCTCACCTGCAGTCAGAAGTGTCTTGACTAGTTAGGCGTGCCCACGCCAATTGGGCATGTCTAAGAATAGCAATTTTCGTTGCATGGTTAGAAGCGGTGGAGCTAGTTAGGCGTGCCCGCGCCAACTAGGCACGCCTAAGGAATGGAATTTTCGTCTATGGTCAGAAGCGTTGGTACTACTTAGGCGTGCCCACACCAAGTGGTCACGCTTAAGGAACCCAATTGTTAAACATTGGTCAGAAGCGTTGGCGCTAGTTAGGCGTGCCCATGCCTAACTTGGTGGATCACCAAAAAAATAAAATTCCCTTACCCTTTTTCAATTCTCAGTAATGTTCTTATTTCAAAAAATAAAAAAAATAACAAAAAATGTGAACCCTAATTTCTTTCCTTTTCTTTCCTTTCTTTCTTTCTTCTTCTTTCTTCTTTCGTTCTTCCTCATTTCTTTTTCTCCAAAGCCCTGCATCTTGTTCTTATTTATTATTGCACAGGCTCGACACTTGTCAATTTTTTCTAAAACCTCAAAATCTAGAAACTTAAGAAACTATAATATTTCAAATGCCAAAAGTTGGTGGGTCAAAAAATAGCAGAGTAAAAGATGTTGACTGCTGGCAAATTAGTTTTGACCATTAAGATTATTGGATTTCTAACTACACTACCAATACATTTGAGGGTGAAATTTATTTCGACCTTAGTCCGTTTGAATTTTTTTTTATTAATTTTTGGTCAAGGAACTCGCATTCTGTGAATGCGAGTTTCAAAATTTTTAGTACTCGCATTCAATGAATGCGAGTTATAAGAAATTCGCATTTACCAAATGCGAGTTCAAGATGAATTTTTTTTTAAATTAGATTTTCTGAACTCGCATTCGTGAAATGCGAGTTCCTTGAAACTCGCATTTACAGAATGCGAGTTCCAAAAATTTTGATTTTTTTAAAAATATTTTTTCCAATGAACTCACATTTGCAAAATGTGAGTTTACTGAACTCGCATTTTGCAAATGCGAACATCACTGGTAAGAAACCTAACCCCAAATCACCCTATTTGCAGAAAAAATTTAATAACCATCACATTTCTAGAAATTTCTCTAGTAACTCATACAAGTTTCTAGGAAAATGCGTTGTGTATTTCACTTTTACTCATTTGGTTTTTGTCTAAGGAAATTTCATGCAAATGAAAAATGATTTGCTTTTGCCTTTTGCATCTGATATTGGAAGAAACCTGCAGTACGAAATTCGATGTTTGCATGTAAGTATGCTACTAGTTTAGTTTATGTTATATTAGTTCATGAACAGCACTAGAAATTTGAGAGCCTTGAAAAGGGCTATGCAGCACAATCTGTTGAAGAGAAACAAAGGCTTTTCAAACTATTGAGGAACCCGAGCTCTAAAGGTTGACCCTAGTTCTTACTCGTATGCTTTTACCTCTCAAAGTTTGACCGGGTTTGCTGCATACTTGAGATGGTTTTTGTTGTGCTGAATGTTGGGGCGATTTTGGTGCTGCCTTTTGGACCAACACTCTATGGATGATAAAGAGCTCTTATCTGAGGTTTTGAAGCATATTTATCTCACAGACACCACATTTTTACTTGATATGATTGAGTGGTTCCTGCTATACAAACATTTATCATAAGGTTTGGGTTGACAATGTGTCATTTCAGTTATTTTCAAATTCTAATCATGGTTGAGCAAGGATTGGCAGTTTTTTCATGTAATTTTGCTCCTCCAGTGTTTGACAAGGTTTTTAGCATTTTGTCTTAGGTTTAGACATTGAATACATTCCTTAGTGCTAAATTATTTCCCTAGAGATTTTTTTGTGGTGCATTTGTGATGAGATTTTGTACATTATGGCATGTGCTGAGACTTACTGAGAAGTAAATCCAAGTAAGGTTTCATTGATAAATGCATGATATGACAAATTTGCTTATGCAATTCTTTTATGAGAGAGATGTTATGAGATATGCTTTGGTATCATTCTGGTTTACAAGTGCCAGCTTCCTTGTTTGATCTCCTAGCTGTGTAATGGCAGCTCAGTTGATCTTTCAACTTGCTAAATTGGAAATGTAGTCCTCTACATTCATCCGTACAGTTATGAACCCTGATGTTATTTTGGACCATTATACTGCAGAGTTTGGTACGTAGTTTGTTGTTATCATCTACTTGCTAATGTAAGTCTACTTATGGTTTGTTCTTTGATTTCCAGTTCTGCATGTTATGTGTGACCCATTTAAGCTTTCGCCTTTCATGCCAGCTACGAGTAAAGCAATTTGATAGCGACTTTATGGTGATACCTGGTCAGCACCAAAAAGGAATGCAGAGGTTTCCTATTGATTTTTTGCAAATGAAAAGATAGTACTACAAAAGAAAACAATGCAGCTAAGGTCAAAGTTGTGGTACATTGTTCTTGTTGGAAACACTCCCCCAAAATATCCCTTGTTGTTTGTGTGTAATTAGTGCAGTACTGAGTATGGAACTTGGTTATTGGTTTGTTGATCGGAAGTGGCATCTATGTTGCAAACAAAAGCGTGATAATCATAGTAACTTTTTTGTATGTAGATGTCAGACCTGTTACGAGCTGTCTAAGCCTTTATATCACGGGAGGATCTGTTGAACTCGTATTAACTTTGTCCAACCTCTCATTTTTTGAATAGCCCCAGTGTAAGAATAAAAATGCTGCAGTTGTTAGCGATAAATGTCCAGATAGATCTTTTGTTGCTTTCCTCGTCTGAAATTTTGATTATTAAATCTTCTTTGGATGTTGCTGAAACAAACCTTATCTTGTCCTGTCTGCCTGGAGATGAGAACTGATATGTTTTACAGTGGGTTGCAATGATGTACAATTTTTACACTTCAGTTATGTGCAATTGCTGCTTATGTCCTTAATGAGAAGAAGGACAAATTCATTCTTAACATGTTGTCCATATAAATCAGACAGGGTATCAAATTGAAAAGCTTAATTTTATTTTCAAATTTTTGGTCAGTGTTTATTTATTTGGTCTACCTCATCTTCTGATGGAGATATCAAACAACCTTGATGACATACTATAAAGCTCCCCTTTCTTCCCTGATTTTAATTGAAGCACTCGTAGGATTCCCTCCCCCCCCCCCCCACCAAACACAAAACTTCTGTTATGTCCTACAATAAATGGAAGGCATGGAGCTACTGAATCAGAGTACATTCACACCTAGTTAAAGTACATGTAGACAAAAAGTTGGAAGTATTTGGAGCTACTATCCATTCCTTCCTTTAAGGTAGTTTTTTTAATAGATACTTATCATCTAACATAAGTGCATTATGTCTTGGTGGCTCATCTTCGGTACTAGTTCTCATGAAGTAAAACAGACGATATAGTTGATGCAAAGCTAGGTGATGCATCAAATATTGATACACCTATTTTAGAAACTATTTTTATGTATGTCAACCTATTTGCCACTCTGTTGCTATTCCTATGACTTGACATCTAATCTTGTATTTCCATATCTCTTCTTAGGTGCATATAGACCTTTCAACAAGGAAATTGCTCGTAAAAAAGATGATATTGTAACTGTACATGAGAATGCTTATTTGACTGTTCATGAACCAAAGTTAAAGTTTTGGACATTTCTCAATAGTTTAACATGATGGCTTCATATTTTTTGATCATGTCATGTGAAATTTAGGATGGTCACAGCTGAACATCAAAATCATGTTTCTCATACAAATTTTGCTTCCAAGCCTTGTTAGGCATGGTGCTAAACTTAGATTTACTTTGAATGTTGACTTGACTGCCTATGTTGAGAAGCATGAGTTTTGTTTGGATGCTTTTCTGGACAAGCATGTGAGAGATGATGGGGTAACACTATTTAATTTGTTTTGTATATCGAGTCACTAGAGAACAAATCATTCCTATCATTTTCCAAAGGATGAAAGCAACATCTTTTGCATATGGCTAGGCTGGTATCTTTTTCGTCTCTATTGTTTAATGTTGGTTATCTCCTTGTCATTGGCGACTCCTTATGTTAAAATAACTTGAATGATAGTGTTTTCGTGTACACCATCTCTATTTAGTTTTAGTGCTAAAGCTGCATGATATTTAGTTTCTTAGTGGCCATGTTTCTGGTTTCATGGACCTTTTTTGAACATTTGTCACTTAGTCAGTGATGGGCCTCTGCCTATTTTGATCATGTTAAGTATTACAGAACTGCTATCTCTCTTTTCCTCTTTGACTTCTTTAGGGAGTGGCAAGCCATACACGATGCAGCCATTACCTCTTTGAGCTACAGAAGACCTGGCTAGATGCTGCATCAGCCATTTTATCATAAATCTCAGAGATGTAGGTGTAGCTCAGCTTCTTTGAGATATATGGTGGAAAAGCCTTTGATCTTCTCAGCGATAGGAGGTTAAGACTCTTTCTAGTATTAGTTCCATTGCTTGAGGGAACAATCTGGTGAAGTTTCTTGATAACAGTGAGTTTTACTTTTGTTACCCATTTGGTTGTCCATGTGCAGAACACTGTGCATGAGGGAAGGTGAATGGCAGTAGGTTCGTCTTGTTGGATTGCAAAAATTTGAAGTATCTGACGTTCAGGTTGTTAAAGAATTTATTAGGAGGGAAATGTGGCAAGAAGTACAGGTTTTACTGGTGCCAATGAGGAATCATCACACTCATATGCAGTATAACAACTTGCTACCAAAAAGCACTATGAGATTAAAGACACCAGCAGGACAGTAAAAAAAAAAAGTGCAGCGGTAGGAAGGTTGTGGGGAAGATTTCTTAATCGATTTTTCTGGTAGCAAGAGAAGTGCTGATACATTGGATAATGACCGGAAAACCTGGTAATAATTCCTCAGAAATGTTTTATCTACTCCAGTTTCTTCTGCCCACGACATTGGTAAGTGTGCTTATACGAACTGTCATTCAATCCCTCTGCTACGCACGTGGGGAATCAGATGTCGGCCATTTGTTTTAGAGCTTGATCCACTTTGGTTTTGCTTTGCTTCATCTTTAGCTCAACTATATGAAAATGACCAGAATACCATCTACATGCCTTGATTCTGAATGTCTAAAATGGAACCTTGTCTTCAATATTCAGTTAGTTTTGCTTGGTTATTGCTTGCTGCTATTCATCTCTTTTATTCTCACTTGCCTCTTTTTGATGCTTCAACCAAGATGTTTTACTTAATTGAGTGATTTTTTTTGTTTATAGAACTTTAACTCATTTGTTGTGTGTTCTAAATCACCTCCACTGCTGCACTCAAACACTACTGTTATCCTGTTTTAGGATCGAAGAAGTAGAAATTAATGAGAGTGTTTTGGCTAAGAGTATTCGTGCATTGGACAATGATCAGATACATATTTGCTTTTGTGGGAGCAAACTTACTGAGGTGTCCCGTGACTTCTTTGTTGGCAATTCAAGGACTATTAGTGTCATGCATTTCTACAAAAGCCAGTTCATGTGAACATAAACTTAAATACATTGAGGTATGCTTAAAGGTATTGCCATTTCTTTGGGTTTTCTTTTTTCTATGTGATGTTTGCTGTGGACCAAATTATCATACTCCGGTTTAATATGTGACAAAGTTTATTATACGAACAGGGTCAAAAGTCTCTCCAAAAATGGGAGCACAAAGAAAGGCCAGTGTTTGAGTCCATTACAACCACCCAATAGTAAGGAATCCTCATCAAAACCATTTTATTCTTTCTCTGCTGATATAGAGGATATGTTGGAATAGGAGGATGGTGGAAAAGGAATATACCTCTTACAATTCTTGCAATTCTTTGAGTTTTAATTTTTTTGTGTGGCGTTTGAGGTAGACCAAATTTATCATGATGCAGTTTAGTACATCACAGAGGTCATGATATGAACAAAGGTCAAAGGTCTCTCCAAAAGTGGAAAGACAAAGAAAGATCAAGGTTGGAGTTCATTTCGGCTACCCAGTGGTAATGAATCCTCATCTGCATCATTTTCTATTTTCTCTGCTGATGTAGAGGATATGTTGGACTGATATCAAGAATCTAAAGTAGTGGATGCAAACAGAAGGATTGTGGAAAAGGAATTTACCTCTTATATTTGTTCAAGTAATTTTGATAAACTATCTTCTGATTTTACGTCAAATTAAACTTCTGGGAGGGAGGCTACAGCAACTACTATTGCTCCCAGAAAGAGGAAATCTGACATGAAAACCAGTTACGGTAGTTCAAATCGGAAAGTTAGCTTCATACCATATTCCCAAAATTCAGCTGATATAGCAGAGAAAGTTCCATGTCGGAAAGCATATCCCCAAATTCCAGTTGATACTCAGGAGAAGGTACAGAAAGTCTCTCTTCCATGTAAAACTTATAGAAAGGCCTGAAAAGGTGCTGCTAGTTCTGATTTGTAATTGAGCTAAAAACAGCAGAATATGAACTTTTCAGAGACAGAAGTTGTTGGGTCTAAACATCATTAGCCTGAGCCACCTCCTCATGAAGATACTATCATTGAGATACTGGAGGTTGGTTTCAAATTTGTGCTTGAGCAAACTCTAGATGCATATTGAGTATTTTTTTGTCTCAGTGGACACTGAAATGTTTGTTTCACTATTTTGATCATGAAGGAAGAATATGCCCTCATTTCTGTTCAATGGAAGGAAATTGAAGACACAATGGAGATTGTTCATGAAGCAAGTGTACTTTCTTTTATTGGAACATTCTGTTACAGTCAAGACCTTTTATTCGAAATTATACATGAAACTGCAGATGTGATGCAGTCGCATGCTTGCATCATGTGGGTTCTTATAACATAACTTTCATGGTCCATTTTGTGTCTTTATGCTGCTTTTGAATGATGCTTCCCTCATATCGATTTCTATTCCGTAATAACTTCTTAATATTGCAAACTCCTATTCCACTTGAACTATCTATCAAGGACTCGAAAGCATTTTGATTTTTTGTGGAGGGATGAGAGTCAGGTATTACTGCTAACCTGCTTACGTTGTGCATCTGATTCTATGAAATGAAACTGCTTGCTGAGGTGGATTGGCCCAAAAGTCAAATAGACAATTATGTGACACATTGGGTTAGTTGCTTTCGCATAAAGCAGTAAGTCTGATCAGATTCCCATATCATCTGAAAGGAGATGAAACTTTGAGTTGAAAGTGGGTACTGTAAGACTAGCCTCTTTTAGAGGCAATTATGACCCACATGATTGATTGACATCTTGGTTAATTGATTGATATTTTGTCAATTATTAATTGAATATCTCCCATTAATGGTAATTAATTGGTATATTCTGTTGATTGATATTTCACTCAATCAAATCACCAATCAAATCAATCAAATAGTCAAAGATATTATTTTCAATTATGAATTATGGTATGATTTCCTTGATGGAAGGAAACTCTAGGGGTGTTGATATTTGCCAATAAGGGTCCCTAACCTAGCCTATAAATAGCCTGTGGTATTCCATCAAATCAAGGCCTTTGGTTAGGCATAGATTAGAAGCACCCTTATTCTAAATCTCTCTTCTACATATTTTCTTCTTCTACATATTTTGACACTTTAGATAATAAGAGGAAGAAGACAAGGGAAACCTGATATTAATCTCTACTTGACAATAATAGATGTAGAAAAGAAGGCACATAGGATGCATATGGTGCTTGACAATAATGGTTAGAGGTAAGTTGTTTAGTTTTCCGCTGCTCAGTACATTTAAATGTACATATATAGTTTTACATGTGGTATCAGAGCCACCTTCTAACCATGTTGTTAGCCCATAACTTCATGGTTTACTGGTTATCTGATGAAAGTTGCAAAGATTCGTATAATGTTACGACGAATCGAATCTAGTTAGTCATGGGATATATAGTTCCATTGTCTCAATAATTGAGAATTAATGGTAAATCCCATATATATGTTTATGTTATCATGAATCATATCATATGTTGATTATTTGGCATGGTCACAATTCTCAATTTCATAGTTGAATGTTCGATACATGTCTTAATAAATATTAAGATCACGTAAAGAATCATGGTGACCATATACTTTACTATATTGGATTCATCAAGATATATATATAGCTCCATGTGCCATTTAATATACTATGATTTTGTTTATGGTAATTGATATCAAGTGACAAGTAATGTTTATGGCCTTCTATGGCTATTAAATTTTTGAAGTCTTATTAGAATCAATACTGGTATAGTTTTACTTAATAAATCACATGATTCTAATATTCTGAAAATCATAATATGGGCCTGTTCTCAACCTTAGAGACACTTTTCTTATGATCATTGATTTATTTCAATGTTTAATTTCTTGTGTCTCTATATTCACGTTGTTGTATGAGATCATGTAGTGTATTTACGTACTACAATTATAGTCACTTGTTTCATATTATGACATTTGGTATCAACATTAGTTGCTAACTATATTTGAATTTCATAAAATTTCCTTTATAAAGTTTTTCCCTGCATCTCGATTGTTTGATGCATAAAGTATTTAATCACATTAAGTTTGGTGATTAAAATGAATGAAAAGGGAAATTAAGAAATTCTTTTGTCAACATACAGATTGTTTAATTATTTTGATGTCCTTATACAATCTAACGTACTATGTATCTGAGAGTAGCCACAGCATCTCGGACATTTGGTGTATAGAAAAATTTTAATCACATATGACAAAGTGATTGAAATCAAGGACATCTAGTCAATAAGTTGACTTATGAATTTCTATTAGAAAGATTTTTTTTTTTTATCTGTATTTGGGAATAGCCATAGCCTCCCAAATATAGAGCCTGAAAAACTTTAATCATATAAAGTTAAGTGATTGCATGAAAGGAAATTCAATGAACTTTTAGTCAGCAGGTGTTTTTTGACTATTCAAAGGTTGCTAGATGCCATATTGAGAATTTTCCTTCTAAATCATATATTTGAGAGTAGCCACAGCATCTCAAATATTTGATGTGAAAAGATTTTCATCACATATAGGCTGGCGATTGAAATTATGGGTTTTAGTCAACATATTGAATAGTTGACATTTTTAATAAATTTCCTTGTAACATCATATGCTTAAGAGTAGCCACAACATCTTAAGTATATTGGTGGTTGAGGAAAAAAAATTTATTTCCTTTTCACATATTGTTGAGTGATAAAAAGAAAAAAGAAAAGGGAAAAAGGGCATCTAGATTAAGTTGCAATTAATTCACTAAGATAGTTATTTGGCCTCACAGGGAGGTAATTATTTTAGTGAGATTAATTGACATAAGATAGTAAATTAGACAATGAATTAAGAAATATTTCTATGCCCACAGGTATGAATTATTTCTTTAATTTATTGTTTTAGATTACTAGTCTTATGATTAAGGACGTAAATTCTTTGCATATTTTGCAACCTTTGTCTACACGAAGGTTTGAATTTATTATTTGAATTAACATAAGGTTGATTCAAACTCAAGGTTGAAACTTCGTAGGTTGAAGTTATATCACAGGCATTTAATGTTTGGCCTAAAGTTTGTCGATATTACGTTTTGGCCACTATTGATATTTGACTTGACTATACGCTTTCATTATGTATGTGTGAAAGAGTGGGAGTCAAGACAAGTAAATCGACATAAGGTATTTAGTGATTGAAGATAACATTTAGAAAGTAAAAGATAACTATTGAGTACACAGTAAGGAGTTATTATTATTGATCTAACAACTAAAGGTTGCCGGCTAAGTTGTTAATGATCAAATAACTCATACGGAACTCAATAGTTTATCTAATATTTTTGCTATTATTTTCAAACTATTATTGTTGTCTAGACACTCGAGATACTTATGTTTACATGATTTTGTGCACATTGTTGTTCATGTATAAAGTGAGGATTATTTGATCCATAAAGGTGGACCCTGAGTAACTTGTATGAAGTTACTCGTAAAGTTCTTCTTGAAAGTATAATATTATTGTAATACATGGAAGGAAGTGTTCGTGTTAAGAACATAACCGCCATGATTCGAATATTATCACTTTTAATTAAGTAACCATTACATAACTGATAAAACTATTGAGTGAAAATGAGGACTTATGGCCATATCTAGTCACTCATAAAGTTATTTGACTAGTACATGTGGGTCAAGTGGGAGAATGTAAGACTAGCCTCTTTTAGAGGCAATTATGACCCACATGATTGATTGACATCTTGGTTAATTGATTGATATTTTGTCAATTATTAATTGAATATCTCCCATTAATGGTAATTAATTGGTATATTCTGTTGATTGATATTTCACTCAATCAAATCACCAATCAAATCAATTAAATAGTCAAAGATATTATTTTCAGTTATGAATTATGGTATGATTTCCTTGATGGAAGGAAACCCTAGGGATGTTGATATTTGCCAATAAGGGTCCCTAACCTAACCTATAAATAGCATGTGATATTCCATCAAATCAAGGCCTTTGGTTAGGCATAGGTTAGAAGCACCCTTATTCTAAATCTCTCTTCTACATATTTTCTTCTTCTACATATTTTGACACTTTAGATAATAAGAGGAAGAAGACAAGGGAGACCTGGTATTAATCTCTACTTGACAACAATGGATGTAGAAAAGAAAGTACATAGGATGCATATGGTGCTTGACAACAATGGTTAGAGGTAAGTTGTTTAGTTTTCCGCTGCGCAGTACATTTAAATGTACATATATAGTTTACAGGTACTTCATTAAATGAATATCTTATAAATGTTAAAATCCTATCCCATTTATGAACCACTAAACTTTGCGTGTCACAATTTGGTACGGCTGAATTGTGCGTGTCAAATATGTATGAATCTCAACATTTTAATGAAAAAGAATGGCATCAGTGACCTGAAATTATCAACATGGATAAGCCATGAAGTCTTCGAATAAGCAGTGCAGTAGTTGCAGAGGATAGAGTGATGTTTGTCATTGCCCATGTTGGGCAATTATAGGCTTTGTTGTAACTATAGTTCTATAAGCTGGAATTTAACATTGAGATCACTTAATAGCTAAAAATTGATGGCGAGAAATCTCTCATTGTCTTGTAGAGAATGCATGGTTCCGGAGGAGTGGTGTCTTCATTTGTAGGTGATTTTATGGACGTCTTGTTTGATGGTTGTTGAAATGACTTTGAAGACAAAACACTTCATTAAAAGGGATATTCTTCCTTAAATTTGTATTCCAAACTATTCCCTTAAATCTGTACTCCCCAAATTTACATATTTTCTATATTGCCGTTCTCCACATTGGTCACTTTGTTCTCTTTCCGTTCCCCGTGCAAAATGGTGAAGTTGATCATATTCTTCCATTAAACATGCACAAAATGGAAGCATTTGCAGCAAGAGATGTATTTTGTATGCTTGATTTGGTATAATAAACATTTTTATACCAAAATAGCTAAAACAACAATAGAATAGCTACAAGTTGAACATAACTGCACAACATTAAATCCGTATTGCTATCCAGAAACACAGTCATGACAGCAACAAAATAGCTCCACTACTAGAGAAAAGAAAGGAAATATGTAACATGAGCAAGAAGATCTCACAAAATCAACTAGGCTTGCTAGCCAATGGAAATGAATATTATTAAAAGATTTCAGATTTTAACTATTAAAAGTTACATCTAGGTTCAGACTAAAACTCATAGGTTTAATCTATGAAGCTGCTCAGGCGTGAGCCTCTCAAATATGGGCAAGAGATGTCCAGGCATCATTATTTGCAAATCAATAGCGTGTTGCTCCAATTCCATTCCAGGATTTCCATATTTTCCAACAAAAAGATTTATTACATGAAAATACTTGGGCAAATGCACGAAAACAGTATATCAAGTATAGCCTTACTTCGATTGGCTCATCATTCATATGTTGGCTAGAATTTCTTCTAGAGATGAATCTGTTAGAAATATTCTTACCCATAGAAATATTCTTACCCATTCTCTCTGCCCACATCCAGTAATCACCAAGTGCAAGATAAAAAGGTCTTGAAACTACTTAAACTTCATGTATCCTTATTTAAAAAAATTTTTTAAAAAAAAACTAACTTAGCTTGATGTTTCTCCGTGAAACAATTCCGATGTTTCTCAATTTCTCTTTCCAATCAAATTTCTCTGTGAAACGATTCCGATGTGCACCATTAAAATTTGTTCGTTCAATGAATCAATCTTGATGGCAGCTAGTGCGTGAGATGGCGTGAAATACTTCGTCAAATTAGATAATAATAAGGGATGGACACATACCTTCTCACTAAAAAAAAATATATCAACTAAACAAATATCCAATAGGCATTTTGGAATAAGGTATTATTTTAAAAGTAAAGAACAAGAAATATAATTACCTCAGTGGTCATCCCAAAACAAATTGGAAATTAGCCCATTCTTTGTATGTAATCAAGTTTGCCTCTATAGTGTTGTGCAGGATACACGGCTTTTTTGTAATTAATAGTTTCGACTGGATTAAAACACATGCGGATGTATGATTTTCTCTTACGACCAGTAATATAAAGAAATTTAGCTCGGTCCTTAATTATGAATATCATCCAAGCTCAATGGATATGTTCAGGTTCAACTTCAGCTCCATCCATTATGTTGAATGCATTTAGGAGATCCTAGACAATTAAGAATGTAATCAACTATATAATCAGCTAAGAAAGAATAACTAATAAGAAAGCTAATTCACATGGATTACACATCGAATAACTAACAAGAAAGCTAATTCACATGGATTACACATCGAATAACTAACAAGAAAGCTAATTCACATGGATTACACATCACATTTTAGTATTTTACAATGTAACAGCAAACGATTAGTATCTTCTCACCGACCCTTGAGCTTAAACACCAACTAGCGTGACAATGTACTTCTTTAAGAGGTTTCCAATTATAACTGAAATGCTTTTCTATTTAGTATTTCTTCTAATTTTGCATAATTTCCTACTTCAATCCACAAGATTGATAAAGAAACTCCATTATGTAATTGGTAGATCAAAATCTGTTTCCATTGTTGTTCAACATATTCACTTCTTCGGAATTACTAGATTCCTTTTTATCAATTAAGCTATACTCTTAGGTATCATGTCCATATGATACTAATCTTGCAGTTAAGTACATGACCTCTATTTAGGCAAACATGAAAACTAGAATATTCAAATAAGCATTTTATTTTAAGGATAGCTGTGCTTGATTGGGTATGTCAAAATTTTTTTCCACCGCGCATCGCGCCTTTGATGCCTCCTAGTTTTTTTTTTTTTTTTTTTTAATTCTGGAAGATCGGACTAGAGTGGTTCATGATGGGTAAGGCCTGAAGCCTAGCATCCAGACCAGTGATATCTGTCTAGGCGTCTTCAATGAGTCCATTAACTAAGCAGCCTAGGCAAAGTAAGGAGCTATGTTCCAAGCATGGTTCGAAGACTCGGTCGAGTCGTTACTGGAATGAGGGTTGATGATCCAATACCATTCCGATTTGAGTCCAAGACATGCAACTCACTAGAAAATCGTTGAGACTTGGCCGAATCGGACCGAGTCGGCTTCGAGATGCAAAAAAAATGGCGGAGTCAACCAAGTCATCCCGAGTCGACTTGGAGTCAAAAGATAATCTGATAAAAATGACAAAAATTAGACAATATCTAATGCACGAACACAACAAAATCTGGTGGACAAACGCAAAATTCAACAAAATCGAGATAAAAACAAGCACAGTAACACAACACAATAATTCAATGACTTTGAACCACATCGTCATTCTACTTGGTATTGATAGGTAAAAAAATATAAAAAAATATTAAATATTTTTAAATTCTTATATTTTTTAATGTGACTCTTTTTTATTTTTGACAGGGGATTGATCATGAAACAAGTAAAGTTTCCCCTACTTATATCAAAAATAAACTTGTAAATCATACATATTACTTATGCAATTATTATTTTTAAACTATTTTTTCTGTGTGCTATTTGACCTTGTTTGTAATGGTATTATGTTGAATGTTTTAAGAAATTTATTATTTTTAATAACGTAAAAATAATATATTTTAGAGATTTTCTTTACTCATTTTCTTGTTGGTTTTTTTTTAGCATATGTTTTTCATATTTTAAATAATTTTTTACAATTTTCAGAATAATAAAATAACTTAAAATATGCGTCTACCGTGACCGATATGCCGAAAGTGATGTAGAATGGTAGAGGCCGCGACGCGATTTTGAACCGTGGTTCCAAGGAAAGGCCCAGCCCAAATTCGGGTAGGAACAGGGTTGCTGATGTGTGATTGAGAAGGTTTCTGAGAAAGCCAAAAAAACAACCGGCATCGGCGTCTCGCTGAAGCGCTTCATTTTGGACCAAAATGGCTGCAGAATCCAAGGTTAGGAAAATGAATGTAGACCAACTTTTTTCGCCTCTTTGGTATGTGCTGATTTTGTTAATGTTGCGTTTACTACGCCAGTTTTCTGTTAAACATTCACGATTTGCTCGCTATTGGAAGTGGTTATATCGGTAATATAGGAAGAAATTGCAGATGTAGACGAGGAATTCTGCTGCCAAATTTCATGTTGGTTTTACTATTAACTCAACTGTTTACCAAATTCTCACTCTTCGGAAGATGTGTGCCTTTTCCATAGACAGAAAAACGACTTTTTTTTTTCGGCCCTTTGCCAAGAAATCTTTTTCTTTTGATTTTCTTGTTTTAAGTACACTTTTATTTACGAAAGTCAGTTCTATGTATGCAAGAGGTACATAAATTGCAAATGAAGTTCACACGAAAAGTAGTTCATCTCAAAGTCTATGGATGCAGTAAATACGCTCCCAGAAAACACGCAACAAAAAGAATAAAAGGAAAAAAAAAAAAAAAAAAGGAATGAGAAGCGGCCTTTTTTTTAAGACCATGGAGGTTTCTTTTTTAAGCTTCTTTTGTTCTCGGTATTAATCTTCCATCATTGACGTCACTTTATAACCTTGGTTTCCTTGTTCGCTGCCATTGTCTCGGCAAGATGTTGGTACAGAATGTTGAAGGTACTGATGAAGTTATGTCTAAAGTGCAGGAAGTTGGACCCTGCATCACATGGAAAAATGAAGGAGAATTTTTGGATTTTGTTAAACAGCAGCTAGGAATGAGTAAATGCGCTGTTACTCGACATTTAAGTCAAGTTTGGAGCTTAATTTGTTCAGGTGGATACGACAATTATGCTGCTGCTTTACTTAGGAATGATATTGGGCTAGATGTTGATGTTAATGGAGCACTAATTGATGAAATGCGCCCATTGCATATGGCTGCTCAGTATCTATCACCTCCACTAGTTAAGCTGCTTCTTGATCACGGAGCAAAGACTGATATGCCTACTGCTGATGGGAGGCTACCATTGAAAATCTCACTTGAAGCAATAAGGTGCTTATGATCTCTTATTCATGTATTTACTAGAATTTTACTCCAAAATGTGTTTCGGAACCTGTAATCATATGTTGCATAAGAATTTCATCTTTTTTCCTGTTGGTTCATTTACATGATCATTACTTCATGGCTTTTTAGGGGCTACTGTTACATATTCATAATTTTTCTTTTTTTGTTGGGTTGTACAAATACCTGACTCTTATAGTTTGTTGTTGTGTATACGCCTGTTACTTCCTGATGCTAGAGGTTAAGCATTGAGAAATGATAATTTATCCTCCATGTTTGATACCTGATTGGATTGAAGTTCTGATAAAATGCATAATTTTATGTTGGATAACATGCTTTATTAGTACCTCATCTATAACTTAACATATCAACTTTAGATGAAAAGATCCGACTTGTAATTGTAAATTCACGAGATCAGCTCTACATTTTAATATCTAATAAAATATGGTTGGAGGAGCTGGGTTGGAACCGTAAACAAAGAAATGTGCTTAAAACTGGACTGGTGGGTTCAATTGGTTGTCGTCCAGTTTCGTAGTTCTACATGCTAGTTTAGCTAATTCAATCTTTGTCAAAAAAAGAATAGAGAGTAATATGATGGTATGAACACCTCATATTGCTGCTTCCTCTTTCCATGTACTGCAAAATACTTGGTCGTTGTCTTGAATCTCTTCCGCATTGATTTAATTTTTTGTGCAGTATATGAATTTTTATTGATTAATTTTCTATTTCAGCCGACATTACTTAGTTGCTGATTGGACCGCAGAAAAATCAGTCTGGAAGTTGATTTATTTGCTATGTTTACCAGATCTGGTGCGTTCAAGTACTTACATTGCTGTTTCTTGAATTAATATATTGCACAAAATGGAATGCTATTGTAATATCTAAACTTCATAGTCTCTCTCTCTCTCTCTCTCTCTCTCTCTCTCTATTTTTTTTTTTATTTGCGTAGCTTGAGCCCTTGGAGGTCGCTAAACTGCTCACAGGAAATCGTGAAGAGGTTCAGTCTGTAGCTGAACAGTGTGTAGAAAATGGGAATGTTGTTCAGCTGGGTGCGTTGCTGATGCTGGCTAGGGAAAAGCTTTTAAACACAAATAATGAAAATGATGGTTTGCTCATCGAGCAAATTGCAATGAAAAAGTTAGCACAGCTGCACCGTATGGAGTCCCTGATGATAGCATGTGGTCAAGAGAATATGATAACGTTGTGTGAACAGAAGAGGCATTTGATGTTATGTGTAATACAGATGCTTGCCATTTATGAACAGGCTGGCAGTTCTCTTGAGGATTATTGGCGTTCAGAAGATATTAAGGTATGTTTTAATAGTTTAATTGTGTCAGATGCTAGTATACTATGGATCGATCTGGCTGGTCCACTTTTCCCCCCCATTTTGTCTTTTCTTTCTTTCCCTTTTCTTTGATTGGGTATATTTTGATTTTGAAATTATTCTACAAGGTGGTCAATTATTTTCTTGCTATTCCTTGGTTTATAACATAATTGAAACTTGCTTGCTTGTGCATACGTTTTATTTTTTTCAGACCCGTAGTAGAGAGTTTCTGGCTGAAAAAATCTTCAACTTGTTTGAAAAAAATGGGTTCTGTTTGGAAGAGCACGTAAACTTGTAAGGCTTTTCTGCATTCTCCAGGTCTTCTTCATTCATCCATGGTTCTGTTACCTGTTAGTGATGGTTGTTATTTGTTTTTAGTTTTCATTTGTTTACCAAAGCTAACCATTTTTTTGTATGAATGTCGTGGTGAACTAGTAATGTGACAAATCTGGGACCGGAGGAAGGTAATTCATGAATTTTTGGTTCTGTTCGTTGTATATGCATTTCAAGAAATTGAAAGACTGAAACCAGATATGAAGGATGCAAACCTACGACATGGAACTCACTGATTAGTTTTGTTTTATCGGTTGTCTTGTGACAGAGAGATTAAAGGAATCCATTCGTGCAAAACTGTGCTCGATGCGTAGCGCGCCTACACCGGTTCAGGTGTGTCCCCCTTGAAAGAAAGGGAGGCTACCAAAACCTTTAGCCTCTTTTCATTTTCCCCATCTGACCTATCTTTTGGTCGTAGTGGATGCCTAGTTTGAGATTTATCATGCCATCAAACAATTTGAACTGTTAACTCTTTGCCTTTTCAGTGAATGTGCATGCTTAACTTGTTAGTTTCTAAAATTTTTATAAAGGCCTTGTTGAACTTGTGCAACTATTGCTTCTCACAATCAATTGTTGCAATAGTGTAGGCCTCTTTATGAGTAAGGAATACCAATCTTATGGGACAAGTTGCTTAATCTAGCATCATATAGAACAAAAAAGACCTTTCAGCAATTTATTATATATTTCATTACTCAACTCTTGATATCTTGATCGTGTCTTGCATGGGAAATATGAAAGCTTGTGTCAAGTCAGATCCCGGAGAGATTGTCAGCAATGTGTCGGCAACATGGATTCCCATTTCCTTGCCTGCAGGATCGGCAACTTCATACATGTTCTAGGCAAAGAAATACTTCAGGTTTCAGGCTCTTTGGCCTCCCATTGAGAACTCAAGTGAACCGCACTGCTTGCATGGTGGATCCACTATCTCCAACACCAATGGCAAAACGATTCTGTGCTTTGGCTTTGAACATTACAAAGCGGATCCGGTGTTGATATCTTCCTCCTAGCTTTTGTCTTTAGATTGGTAAGATGCTTGAGTCACAACTGCTACGTGGGTTTTAGAATTTGTTAAATATACATCAGATTTATGCTTTAATTTAAAACTCCCATGGGTTGCTGGATTTTTGGTTAATTGATGTGTAGATTAATCTAAAATTGTCTCGCATACCAGTTAAAAGGACAAGATGAGGAATCTGAGTTTCTGGTTGCACTTCGTAAGACTTTGATCCTTTAGCCATCTGAGTGAGATTTGTTGATGAAAGGTCCTTCTAGACTTGTCATTCAATAACATGCATGAGTGGTTTCATGGGTACATGATATTTTACAGGTCTTGAATCGGGTTAGTTTTGTGGATCTGGTAGATTGTTATGTATTGTCAACAACTGCCTGGACTGTTAAGTTATACTTCATTTGCTGTACTTAAAGTGAAATATCCTTTTTTTTTTTTTTTTCCCTTTACTACTGGAAATTTTCATGATGCACAAAGTAGTGGTCCCTGATTAAAAGCCTATATGAAAAGAACATATATGTATGTGTCTGTTTATGTTTATTTTGTGTGTTGAGAATATTGATTATCTGAGTAGTGCTATTTGCAAGAACAAGGTTCATGCAAGGTTAAGCATTTTACTTCTGTCTTTTGCATCTGCACAATGTTCGAGGAATGAATGAGTTTTGTTCCCCCTGGTGTTGCACAGGAAGCGCAGATGGGTGTGGCTACACTGAAATGCATCAACAATATCAAATCCTGTGCTTTGAAATCGATTGAATGGATGAGAATCTTGCATCCTTTAATGTAATTAGCCTTCATTCCACCGTCTTGGAATGGATATTTTAGTGCTTGTTGATAATCTGCATCGTAGTTATATATTGTGATATGATGATATAAGTTTAAGTAAAAATTAGCAGCATACTCCGTTGAAGTTTAAGGTGCTTGATCTTTCTATCAGAATGAACTTGACTTGTTTCGGCATTTCATAGCGCTTAGCCGGAATCACAAGCTTTGGAGCATATGCTACTACCTGAGTCATACGCTAGATACTGGGAACTACTAGGAATGAATTTCCTTCAAATCTTTTTATGAAGGTTGACAATCAAGGATGGTTGTGTTTCGTTCCTATTGCTTCTGGTATTTGGTGTAAGCATTGTGACCTGACTTTTCAGAGTAGTATACGGTGTCAGTCTAAGAAGTGTACGGCGTCAGTTGCAGTATAAATCTACTAGAATATACTGGGAGTTGAACGTAGAAGAAGGACGAGTACTTAAAATTACTGGAATATACTAGGAGCTGGACGTAGCAGGACGAGTACTAAAAATTGTTCTTTAACACTTTAATTAGTACTAGGTACATCAGACATGCGGGGATTTAATTGGGCTGACAAACGAAACCTTGTTGACAGGAGTATTGCGAAGTTATTGAAAATTACCCTTTATTTTTAATTTTTTTTTATCAAGAAGGAAGGGGTGGGATTTAAGAAATGGGGAAGGGGTAGAGGATTTGAGTTCAAAACTTCTAATTTTTAGGATGTTAATTAAATATTAGGTTGGAGGATCAAATTACGTTTAGCGTATTATAGGAAAACAATGTCTTCCTTTTTTAAAAATTTTAGAGGGTGTAGTAGTGTACTTATTTGGTATTCTTTAAAAAATTCAGAGGGTGTCAGCTCTTGTACAAGTTCAATTGGGCTCCTCCTCCTTTATAGTGTAGGAGTAGAGTAAATTATTACTGTTTAAAAAGAAAAAAAAAATCTTAACTACTAAACTAATGTCTCCTTAATGTGTTGAAAATTACATACTAACTTTAGGAAAGAATCTTTTTAACAGGACAGTTGCAAAGTTGTTGAAATTTACACGTTAGATCTACATATTTCCCCTAGGGGAAATTAATTAGCATGCTTTAGTATTAGGGTTTTTTTTTTAATCATGAATGACAATTAATTAGCATGCTTTCTCTACAGACTTGGTTCTCTCTGACTTTAATCTACTCTTACCCCCCATTTGGTATGTAGAAAAGATTTGGAAAAGAAAGACCTTTCACACTTGTCAATTCCATTTTAGGGTATGGTATGGTTCATTTAAGTGGAAAAGCCATTTCTCCTTAAAATGCTCATTCCAACTTTTTTGTGGATTCCTATTCCTCAAAAAATTTTAGGGAAATCTCTTTTCACCTTCATTTTAGAATATCTAAATAGTAGGATGTCAAACTTATCCGTATAAATCTTTATACTACATTATGATATCTTAATCTATTTGTAAGTTCAATTAATATTTGAATATATGTTTTCATAATAATTAATTTTTCTTTTATTTGAAATATTTTTTTAAACTGGAAAATAAATATTTTAAGGTATTTTGTCCTTTGACTTTTGAGCAATTATGTAAGAATTTTTTTGAATTTTATCAAAATAGCAAATAGATTAAAATTTATAATTGTTGACTTCGTTGGCTTTATATTTTATTATGCCAATTATGTTGTTAGTAAATGAAAATTTTTAATTTAAAAATCTGTATACTAGATTGAGTCAAGCATTACAACTGATGAATTTTGATATCAATCTTTACTTATTTTTGAAGTAAAAATATATAAATTTCACATAAATTGACAAATATTATTATAGAATAAATAAAAAAGTAATAAGGTGCATTACGTGCTACAACCTAGTCTAGGGCAATTAAGTCAATTTTGTATTTAGTATATTCCATGTTGACATCTAAATATTGATTATATCAAATATTGAAAATTGAGAAAACATTCTATTTTAACATGTAAACCAAACCTTAAAATAATAATTTTTTCCTCCATCCATAGAAATGCATTTTGAGTGGAAAAGTCTTTCCATTCTGAGCATTCTATGTACAAAATAGGGGATTAACATTCTCTCCACTATTTTCCCTTCATTGGAGGGAGATCATAGTTTTAAGTTAAGGTTTCCCTTCCTCTTCCTTTGTTGTTGTTATATATTTAATAAAATCTCTTCTAAAATATCTTAGTTGGAGTTTTTTCTCTCCTAGTATTTACTAGGAGAGTTTTCTTCTCTTTTGGCATATCTTAGTGAAAATTTTATTTAGTTAATTTTATTTTTTTCAGATCTAAGAGTTTTTTAAGGTCTATATGTTAGATCTGGAAATTCTTGGGTTTTCTCATCAATTTCGACATTAGTTTTGGATTTGAATTAGTTGCATAGCAGATCTGAGAGAATAGACATGCACAGAGATTTATGAAGTAGTTCATGTAACTGGTCAAATCTAATAATTTGTAAGTCATAGTATAATCTTTTATATTTTGCACATTTGTTACGATTTTTCAAATTAGATACATCTGTGACATGTTTTATATATATTTTTGCCATTAGTGTAGCTTTCTTCTTGCCATTAATGCAGCTTTTTTCTCAAGCAAATTTTGTTGGATGGTTTTCCACTAGTTTATTAATAATATTTATTTCTATTTTATCAAAAAAATTATATGATATTACTCTAAAAATCTTCAGCCAAGAAACCTATGTTGTGCCTATTTAAGTATTCCCTCTCCGTCGACACTAGAGGTGTGTATCAAATTCGAAATCGGTAATTTCAAACTATGAATTCGGAATTTTTTAAAATTTGGACACTTAAAATTTGACCAATTTTGATTTTGAATTCATCAATTCCGATTTTGATTTCATACTGAATTCAATTCGGAATTCGGTAAAGTAATTCACCGAGTTCAGAATGTGTTATACTTAATTAATATACAACTAATTTAATTAGCATACAACTAATTAGACTTAATTAGACATAATATTATTATAATATAAAATAATTATTAATTAGAGGTATTATTATATAATAGAAATATTTTATATTACATACAATATTATATATATATATATATATATAAATAAAATATATACGAATTCAAAATTGAAATCGGAATCCGATTTTCCAATTTTGAATTGAAGTTCAATTTGAAAAATTCAAATCTTGAATTCGAACTGATTTTACAATTTTTGAAATTGAAAACCCGATTTCCTTTTTGATTTTCGATTTTACCGATTTTGAATTTCCGAATTGAAATCAAATTCGGTCAGTAAATCAAAATTTTCACATTTGCACACCCCTAGTTAGACACCGCCACTATCCTATTTAATGTACTTTTTTAAAATATACTTTTAAAACTTGTGTTTGACTTAGAGTATTTTTATAGGTCCAGATTTTAACATATTTAGATACGTTTAAACTGAAAATAGAATATCTGAATTAATTAACGGACATTGAATTTGCTCCGAAAAGTGAAACCCCTGTTAATTATTAAACACAGGTAGTATTCAATATACCCTTGGCCTTCTGGGATTTTCCTAATTATCCATCTCAGAGCAGGGCGAAGATAGAAAGCACACAACAACACCACGACACATGTAGATAAAACAATCCAGATCAAAGTTTTTGATTGTTCCACCGTTATTGCAAGTCCTAGTGCAAGAAAAAACCGCGAAGCCAAGTCACTGAGTAAAGCTGAAGCGACAGCCATTTTTCCAATCTCTGTGTGACGGATTTTCTGCCTATCAAGAACTTTAGACAAAACTGAAAATCCTGTCACCGTTAGAGCAAAACCCTAGAAAAAAGCACCTAATCTTGTAGGTGAGTCAGCCTTTAGGTGATTTTCTATAATGAAGTATGAGGAGGAACCAATGATCATAGGAATAAATATTCCAGCTACAGCAATGTGCAAGGCCTGAGTTCCTGTTCACGACATGGCTCGTATGTCCATCTGTAATCCCATCAGAAATGCATAGTAAACCAAGGCGTAATGCGCCATTGGCTCTAACACTCAAACGTAGTACGGTGGCCATAGTAAATTTGAGAAAATTGAAATTTTCCCAAGTACAGAAGGGCCCAAGATGATACTAGTCTGCAAATGACAGAAATCACTTTCTCCTTCTGATTAGTGACGCAAAATGTACGCTTCATTCAAGTTATGCATTGAATGCAATTGAATTTGATCAAGGGGAAAGAAGTACTGATATGTGCCGTACGTATTCATCATATGATCACTACGTTAAGATAAGACTAAGCTCAATCTAGTATTCTTAATTGTGGCATCACAACAAATTAAGCCATTGTTACGAATTTCATTTTCAATTTTCCATGTAAGATTTCTTACACCCAAATCAACACATTTGGAGCAAGACTTCATATCCATATAGGTGAACTAAATAATGCAAGCATGTAGAAAAAGATGGCTTGATAGGTATAAGAATCCATAATTGAATTAGCTTAAAGTTCAGTAAATTTCAAGTTGTCACGGAGAATTACACCAACGATCTTCATGCTAAAAAATCAGGAAGACCTTTTCCTTTAGAAATCGTATCAAGAACAAGAGTGCATTAAACTGCAAAAAGAAAACAAAACATTGTCCATGACATACATTTAAATTGAGGCACAACATTGAGGTGAATAAACTAATTGTCCTAAACATAATTTTTCTTGTCTTATATTACTTTAAGGAGCTAGACTTTAGCTATAGACATGCATGAAACAGTTGCAGAAATCTTGAACTTATGAGGATTTCAGCTACAGAAGGAGGTTGGTTAAAGGGTTTTAAGGCAACAATGAGAAAGCGGGTGGCCAAGACAGCAACTGTTAATTCAACGAGGAAGAGAGGAAAAAATGGAAGCAAGGGGTTTGGGCCTTCCCAAACGCCATTGTACCTGTATATTGTATCAGCATAACATTGAATATCATGGTCTAGTTTATCAAAATCCACAATTATCGTGGTGTCGTTCATTATGGCTTTTGCTCCTCCTCCTCCTCCTCAAACCACCTCCCTCTGTATTATATGCCCCCTACTGTTGCCTTTCTTGCGAGGGCTTAAACCACAGCCTGAACTTTTGGTTTACAACTATTGCTACAATGGAAATATCATTTTGTACACATTGTCAGTGAACAAAAATCAGAGAAGACACAGATTTTAATTAAGGGGCCTACCAAATTTTTGTTGGCCGCTATATATGGGGAACAAAGCTTTCCTGCTGGCAAACTTATTGAAAGTTAAAGCATTTTACATGTTATGGCTGTTGAATTGTCATTGGAAAATCAACTTAACTTCCTTTTCGTTTCCTCCTTCTGCCACTTATTTTTCTTGCTCGTATCAGTTAATGTGTAAAAGTTACGTTCTTGATGAAATCTACAGCTTCAAAGATTAATCCAGATATTACAGGGGTGGATTTGATAAAGTTTCGAAACAGAATCGTTATTTGTTGTTGTGCCTGTAAGATTATTACATCTGTAGTCTTTTTTTCTTTTTTCTTTTTTCTTTTTTCTTTTCCTTTCTTTCTTTCTTTCTTTTTTTTTTTTTTTGGTAGTCCCCCGTCTTATCACTTTTTACTCTCAAAAGACAAAACTGCCTTGTTTTTGTTTTAGCAAGATCTACTTTTTGAAAGTGAAACTGCCTTACTTAATTGTCCTACATTCTATTATGGAATCACATATCTCATCAACGAACCAACCTATACTTTTAAAATTGCATGGATATCATCTGGAAAGAAAAAAGAAAAGAATAAGGTGCATATTAATTAAGAGGGTTACGCCAACCAAAATGCAACATACGATAAGAAGAATGAAGAAAATATTGCAGTTAATTCTACGTAAAAGGAAACCAGTTAAGCTGGAGAGTTGATGGATTGGATTGATTCTGTAACATTATACTTGGTTCATAATCAGGGGCGGAGCTAAGACCTCACAATAAGTAGGGTCAAATTTTAGCACAGTAAAACTTATTTAAAAAAATAACTACTAGCATTACATACAAAGTTATAATTATATTCTTTAAGCACTCATTTTCTTAAAAAGTTGCGAAATCAATTCATTATCAATTTTATTAAATACATTTTTTCCAATGTAAGTAAATGAAACTCTTGATTTTTTAAAAATAATATGTGAACTACCAACAATTTGATCTTCTACGAGTTTCTTTTAAGAAATTTATCTTTAATGTGTTATACGTAACTTAATTTTGCATTATAAATAAAAAAATTTAGCATCCATTTGAAAATTTTTGTTTTTCCAAAACTTTGAAGTTGGAAAAATTGATTTTCTCACTCCACTCAAAAAAAACTCATCACTTGTTTTTGAAAACTATGGAAGAATTTATTCTTGACGGGATGTCCATGAATAACTTGAAATAAATTTAAAATTCTTGTAATGATAAGAATTACAAATTTTCAATTATTTGGGGTCAATGTATGTAGAAAAGAGAATTTGATAAAACTTAGTGAGATCAAATATGATACAACTTTAGAATTTTCTAAATTTTGGCCTACTTATATTTAGTTATTTATTTATTTACAGAAAGAAAACTTTTATTACTAAATTTGTTGGAAATAGTTCAACATGAGATAAACAAAACTTGAGGTGAATGCTATAGAGAGTCTTCGGACATTAAAAAAAAAAAAAGAAAAAAGGGAATGCTATAGAGAATCAATAGAATTGGCTGTTTTATTATAATGTGTCCGTTAATATGTAGTTTTATTTGCATCTAATGTGCCCCCTTAACGCGCACTGTAATTGCATCTCAAAAAATCCAATTGACATCAGTATTTTGAGCAAATAAGTAACACGGTGTGCAAATCCTTAACTATTAGGCCAATTGCATAAAGGACTTCAAGTGTATTACCAAGTTACCGAATTACTAAGGCAGCATCTCCTTTCTAGTGTTTAACCAATATGAAGTCTCATGTTTTGCTCTATACTTGACTGTTCTGTAGTGCAGTTTAAGTTTCCTTTGAAATTGGGAGTTAAACAAAATCTAATGCTCGTAATTTTATTCGTATGCAGTTTCTAAAGACAAATTGGAGCGCTATAAGGTTGTTAATGCTACACGCAATTGCAACATGATATGTATAGATCCTTGCATCAAAGGGATTAGAAACGTTTCTTAGTTCTCCAAACGTAACTAATTTTTCAAAATTAAGTGGGGTCAATTGACCCCACTTAATTGCATGTGACTCTGCCACTGTTCATAATAGATTGCCTGAAGCTAATCAAAATGCTTCATGTTAATTAGAACCTAGTTTCTTTCCTGTGCATTTGCACTAGCGCTTTTTATGTTCTATAAGTTAAAAAATTAATAAACAATCACGAAAGACATAATTAGCGCAAACGTATATAGAGTAGGGAATAATTGAAATTTATATAAATAAAGAAGTATAGAATGATTAAAAAAATAAAAGTTTGTCCATAGTTTAGTAACGGCAATAAATAATTAATGTAACCATATATAAAGTAGAGAATTAATAATTTGAAATTTACTATGAATAAGGAAATATAGAATAATAGGAAAAATGAAATTTTTTTTGAATCTTAGTAATGGTAATAAATTATCAATCTAATATAAAGAAAACCATTGACAAAAAAAAAGGCATAAGTTATAAAACTGTATATAAAATAGGTAACAAATAAATTTTTGAAATTTACTATAAATAAGGAAGTAAAAAAGAACTATAATTTATTGTTATCAAATATAGATAAGGAATAAAATCTACCAAGAAACATAAGTAAACACAATTTTTTTTTTCACATCGCAAAATGATAAAATTTTCATTTGACCAAATACAGTTAACTCAGCAACTTACCAAAAAGGGAAGTAAATACCGAATTACTACACACACAGAGACATGATTATGTTTCTTTCATGGAGATGAGGGAAACTAATTTAAGACATAAAGAAACAATTAAAACGGCTACAAAAGCTAGAAATAAGAGAAAATATTGTCCTTAAAACAACCAAGAAAACAGTATATTGTCTTTCATTTAACTCAAGTTGATAAAATAGCAATTGGAATTTTTTTTATAGGCAAAGGGAAAAACTGTCATTGAATCAGCAAATCAGGGTCACAAGCCGTAACAACTGCAGTATGCAAGTCTTGAGAAAACTACCAGTAGTGGATTGATCACAGTGACTGGGGAACAAAATCAAACACATTATTGACTCTACAATACGAGAGTATTGTAAATTGTAATGAAATTATGACTTGTTTAAATCTGCCATGCATAGTTGAATATCAATCAATGCCATGTCTATTTAAGTAACGTAAGCAAGCAGTCACAATAATTAAGACAAATCACTAATTCTAATGCTTATTGTAAGTGCAACGAATAGAAGTTACACACGTGGTACCCTCGTGCTATCTGTTCGAGTCGCGTGGCCGAACATACTAGTCCCGAACTGGAGTGACATGAGAAGTGGGAGTTGTTTAGAGAAGCAAGAACTCCCACTTAACCTTATCATTTTAAACCAAGGGATAACTCTTATTGATATCTAAATAGCATTTGAAATTAACAATAACTCTTAGTCCCTTATCTCATCATTACCAATAAATACATAACTAATATCACTATAAGGTACGACATAATCACTATCACTCCTTGTCTATGCCTCTTACTCGAAAGGCTCTCATCTGACTTGAGCGTCGGAGTTATAACGGGAAGTTAGTCCCGCCTTGGTTTCGCAGGTCCAGTTTGGTTCAACTTGTCTAGAGGGGGCTCACCAGGTCCTGTTCGGCTAGGTAAGATTCTCTCCTCTTTCAATTGACGCCATTTGTAGGAAATTATAGTTCATCTTTTTTCATGGCAAGAATACGATCCAAGAAGAATACAGAAACCTTTACCCCTCATAAACCGAGTAACCAACAAACTTCACATCACGGGCCAACTTAGGGTGATGAAGAGAGAAGGCCAACAAACTTCACCTTTGAAGTCATCATCCAACACCTCAAGGGAAAAGAGAAGGCCCACGGTGAACAGGACTCTCAAGCTTACCCTCGAATTAAGGAGGTAAGCGAATCTTCTGAGAGAAGTTCTGATAGACACCCTAAAAGGAAGAGGGCGCACCACTCACCTTTCCGAACTCACTTCAAGATTGAACCCTCCTATAGACAATCTCGAGCACGTCATGAATCTCCAACCCCAAATTATCCAGTTCGAGAAGAGCTAAACAGGATAGTGAATCAGGAAATGGACTTGAACAAATACACCATTTCTCTATTCATTCCTGATATCGAGAACTACCCTATTTCCCCTAAGTTCAAGATTCCAACGATGAAGTTTTATGATGCATTACTGACCCTGAGGATCATTTGTTTGCTTTATTAACCCAGATGAGGTTACAGACTGCCCCTCATGCTATACAGTACAAAACTTTCCCTATGTTCCTGGAGGGAAGAGTTTGGTTATGGTTCCAGGGACTACCTCGAGGTCTATCAGTTCATTCGAACAGTTAGCTTGATAGTTTGCTGTCCAATTTGTCTCTTCCAGAACTTTCTCCAAAAATATTACACATCTCATGGCCGTCAAGCAGCAACTAGAAGAATCCTTGAAGGAATACATACTTCAATTCAACAATGAGAATTTATAGGTAAAGGATCGGGATGACAAGGTGGTGATGGTTTCATTCATTAATGGATTGAAGTTATAAAAATTATACGAGAAATTTGTGGAGAAACCTCCGCGGACGGCAAAGGAGATGTTGGACCAGGTGCATGACTGAGCCAATGCAGATAAGGCCAAGCGTCGCAAATCCGAATAGAAGAGGCCTCGAGAGGACAGGGAAAATAAAAGTGGAAAAAATAGGGATGCCCGAGAAGGACCCCCCGAAGGAGTATCTTTGATCGGCTTTTTAGGGGACAGAACTCAGGAACCGAATAGAATTTCACTTCCCTCACCGCTTCTTGATCACAAATCCTGACTGTTATAGAGGTGGAAGGGCTTGTTCGGCCTCTGAAGAAATTGATTGGGAATAGATTTAAGCGCAACCAGAATTTGTATTGTGCTTTTCACAGGGATGTAGGGCACGATACTGAAAATTGTAGAGATCTAAAAAGAGAAATTAAAAAGTTGATCAAAAGAGGTCAATTGAAACCAAGTGAGGAAATTGTGTATGGACCAAAGGATGCAGTTCCTCTGACTTCCCTTAATCATGAAATCATAGTGATCGAGATCACTACCTGCAATAACAAGATGAGAAAGGTATACGTCGACAATGGAAGTGCAGTTAATGTACTCTATTACAAGACTTTTAAGGAATTGTAGTTGGAGGACAAGTAGCTAACTCCTGTTCAGACACCTCTGGTCGATTTCACTAGACCCCGATCAGAGCAGAAGGAATGAAAACTCTCATGGTCATGATGGGGATTGTGCCCAGAAGTCAAACTATCCTTGTGAATTTTGCCGTGGTCAAGGAGTCTGCCTCTTACAATATGATTTTAGGGTAATCAACTCTAAATACATTTCAGGGTTTATGTTCCACCTTGCATCTAAATATGAAATTTCCTATGCCAGTTGGAGTGGCAGAGGTGTTTAGAGACCCTGAGATACTAAGAGTCTGTTACATAGTGTAAGTGCTGTGAATAGACATAGCACACGTGGCATTCTCATCTTGTCTGTTCGATTGTTTGGACTGGATGGCTAAATAGAGCAAATCCAAACTGAAGTGTCATAAGGTTTGGAACGAGTTGTTTAGATAAATAAGAAATATCACTCAACCTTATCATCTTAAACTAGGGGATAACTTTTATCGCTATCTTGAGTAGCATTTGAGATCAACAATAACTCATGATTCCTTATCTCATTATTGCCTATAAATACACAGGTAATACTATCACAAGGGAGGCAATAACTACTACTTATCTCTTCTATATTCTTTCTTCTCTAAGAACTCTCAATTGACATGATTGTCAGAGTTACAACGGGGAGTTAGTCCTACTTTGTGCTTGCAGGTCAGCTCAGTTCGGTTCGTCCAGGGGTGTTCGTCAGGCCTGCTCGGCGAGTTAGGTTTTCTGCTCTTTCAAGTCTCAACTTGTGTTGTAGGTCCAGTTCAATTTGGCTCGCCCAGAGAGAACTCATTAGGTCTGTTCGATGGGTCAAATTCTCTGCTCTTCCAAGTCCCACATTGTGTTGCAAGTCCAATTCAGTTCGACTCACCCAGAGGGAACTCATTAGGTTTGTCAGACCAGGGTTAAGTTCTCTGCTCTTTCACACAGTTACCCTAAAGGAAAGAGAGAAACTGATAGCACAGACTATTAGTTTAAACTCTTTAGAACCTTTAGAAGAAGAAAAGAAGATTGAGACAGATGAACGGGTGGAAGACATTCCTATTGTCGGGGAGAATCATGAACGTGTTATAAAAATTGGTTTTTCCCTAGACGAGTAGGTTAAAGGAGACCTGATCGCTCTTTTATGAGAGTTTTCAGAGATATTTGCGTGGAGCGCAGATGATATGTCAGGTATTCCAACCAAACTGATTGTTTACAACCTTAATGTGGATTCGTGAGTCAGGCCGGTCAAGTAGAAGAAGAGGCACTTCGCTCCAAAATGAAATGAGGTAATCAGAGAGGAAGCCAATAAACTCCTAGAAGCCCGAATAGTCAAGGAAATGTACTACCCGACCCAGCTAGCGAACCCAATTTTGGTGAAAAAAGATAAGAAGGTATGGAGGATGTACGTAGAGTTTACCGATTTGAACAAGACCTGTCCCAAGAATTGCTACCCTATGCCCCGAATTGACAGGTTAGTTGATTCTACTGTTAGGTTCGTTATCTTTTATTTTTTAGATGCTTTTAAAGGGTACCATTAGATCATGATGGATGAGGAAGACCAGGAAAAAACCTCCTTCATAATTGAGTTCGAAACTTACTGCTATGTCACTATGCCTTTTGGGTTAAACAATGTCGGGGCAACTTATCAAAAGTCAGTGAACAAGCTTTTCCAACACCAAATAGGAAAGAACATGAAAGTTTACGTAAACGATGTGCTAGTTAAG
The DNA here is from genome assembly GCA_013103745.1 of Gardenia jasminoides. NCBI lineage: Eukaryota > Viridiplantae > Streptophyta > Magnoliopsida > Gentianales > Rubiaceae > Gardenia > Gardenia jasminoides. Next base: position 47,443,587 of record CM023103.1, on the reverse strand, counting down.
AGCAGGACCTTATAGCAGTTCACATCGGATCTGCATGAGATTTTTACCATATTAAGGAACTCGAGAATGAGACTAAATCCAAAGAACTATACCTTTGGAGTGAGGTCTGAGAAATTTTTAGGGTACATGGTGTCACAAAAAGGGATTAAAGCCAAACCAGACAAGTTCAAGGCTATTATGGATATGGCACCGTCCCAGATTATCAAGGAGGTACAACGGCTCACGGGACGAATGGCAGCTCTGAATAGATTTCTATCCAAATTAGCTATTCGTGGTATACCCTTCTTTAAAATTCTCAAGAAAAACCCAAATTTTGAATGCACTGAAGATCGCCAAAAGTTTTTTGATGATCTGAAAAAATACCTGGCCAATCTGCTAGTTTTAACCTCGCCCGACCACGAAGAAATTCTATTCATTTACTTGTCTATATGCAAAGAGACCATTAGTGCAGTGTTCGTTAAGGAAGAACAACGAGTTCAAAGCCAGTATATTACGTGAGTAGGGTTTTGCATGAACCTGAGACGAGATACTTGAGGCAGAGAAGTTTGTACTCGCTTTATTTTATGTAGCCAAAAACCTCAGACCCTACTTCCAACCTCATCACATAGTGGTGGTGACCAGCAAACCACTTCGGCAGATATTGATCAAGTCTGAGACGTTTGGGAGAATGAGTAAATGAACTGTTGAATTGGCAGAGTATGATATTTTCTTCCAACCTCGAACAGCAATCAAGACCTAAACCCTGGCAGACTTCATAAATGAAGGAGTATATTTGTCGCATAGTGAAGTCCCTGCCAAAGTAAACAAGAGAGCGTACAGTTCAGTCTGGATCTTGTACGTGGATGGAATATCCAGCAAAGAAGGTAGTAGGGTTGGCTTACTTCTCCTAAATTCTATTAGGGAAGAACTAACATACGCTCTGAAATTCGATTTCAAGCGTCTAATAACGAGTCCGAATATGAAGTCTTGCTAACAAGAATGAGAATAGCTCAACAATACGAAGTGAATTCCCTCAAAATATACAGTGATTCACAGCTAATTGTGAATCAAGTTTTAGACGCCTACGAAGCAAGGAAAGAGTCGATAAAGAAATATCTAACCAAGGTGGTCAAACTGAAAGATCAATTCAGCACCTTTGAGATTCATCGAATACCAAAGTCCTAGAATAAGAGGGCTAACGCATTCTCCATACTAGCTACTTCATCATTTACTCACGTAAATAAGGAGGTATTGCTGGAGGTCATGAAATAGAGAGGGTATGAGTAACAAGAGATGAACACTATCACCAAAGTGTACTCATGGATGAGCCCTATTATCAAATACTTGTCCACGAGAGAGCTGCCTCCGAACAAGAATGAAACAAGGAGGTTGCCATTGTGAGCAACTCGATACGTCCTCTCTCATGGTACTCTATATAAAAAATTTTATTTATCTTCTTAGCTAAAATGTATAACATCAGAAGAAGGAAATTACATTTTAAGAGAAATACACAAAGGAATTTTTGAAAATTAACCCCAGAATTATGGCTAAAAAATGTATGCTGTCCAGGTATTACTGGCCTACCATCTTCCTTGATTCCGCAGGGACTGACTAAAAATGTGCTACCTGCCAAGCACACACTTTAGTTCAGCATGCTCCTATTTACGATATGATTCCCATTCAAAATCCATGGCCCTTTGCGCAATGGTAAATCGACCTGTTCGGCCCATTCCTAAAAGCACCCGGGGGGATAGAATTTCTAGTGGTGGCCATTGACTACTTCATTAAATGGATTGAAGTTGAGCCTTTGAGCACAATAAGTGACAGGTCAATTTAGAAGTTCTTCTAGAAGAACATTGTATGCCGGTTTGGTATACCATATTGCCGGATCTCTAACAATGGAAGGCAGTTCGTCGAAAACCATTTCAGAAATTGGTGCAAAGAGTTAGGAATCCAACAACACTTCTCATCAATTGGCCATCCTCAAACTAATGAATGGGTTGAGAATGTCAATCGAATAATTCTGCACGGTCTAAAGACTAGACTAGAGTCTGCCCGAATAGCATGGGTTGATAAACTACCCAATATCCTATGGGCCTACAGAACTACTCCCAAACTGCTACGCAGGAAACCCCATTTGTTTTAACTTATAGGGGTGAAGCAATTATACCAGTAGAGATAGGGTTGCTAACACTCAGGACTCAAAATGTTGTAGTTAAGCCCAACAAGGAAAAACTAAGGTGTAACTTGGATGCGTTTGAACATAAGAAACAAGAAACTACAATTATAATAGCTCGTTACAAAAATCGACTAGTTCAGTATTACAACTCTAGAGTCAAGCATGTCCATTTCAAATTCGTGAACCTGGTGCTAAGAAGGAACTCAGTCTGTAGGATCTATAACCCGCACAAGTTTAGTTCAAATTGGGAGGGTTCCTACAGAGTGATAAAGACTGACCAAATTGGGTTTTGTAAACTGACTCATTTGGATGGGTGCAGGATTCCTCGCATTTGGCATAATTCAAATTTGAAGGTTTTTCACTAATAAGTCACTCTTTCTATGCTAGTTATTCTGTTCGGTGTCTTATGATTAGTTAAATTTTTGTTCTGTTTGGTTTTGTACTGTTCTCTTGGTCAGATTTATAAGACTTTGCTTCATTCAGTCTTGTTAATAAAGTTGCTCTTTATTTACTCTTTCGTTACTTAGATGGGTATGAACTATCCAAATAAAGCGAGATTGAACTACCTGAATGGATGGATGTTAACTATCCAAATTAGGTGGGCCGAACTGCTTGAAGGGAGATAAACTAACTACCCGAACAGAGTGATTTCAACTTCAGTATCCTTACAAAAATCACTGAGCATACTTGGGGGAGAAGAGTAATATAAATGACCAAAGCAAAGCAAGAACAAGAACGAATAGAACAAAAGAAGAACAGGCGAATTTTTCATTAACCACAAAAATATTTATAACTTGATATTGATACCAAAAAAAAAAAGGGAAAGAATGGCCTAGTCAGAAGCCTATTTGGCATCAGTGGCCGGATTCTCTTCATCTCGACTCTCACCCTCCGACTCTTCACGAGCTCCCTCCTGTTCAGGAGAGATCAAAGGCATCGTGGGGTTGTTGATAAGTATGTCTAGATCAAAACTCTTGGTGTACCCCTCCACAAGGCATTCCATCTGGTCTTCCACTTGGGGATTGTAGTCGGAAAATTTGGTCAAATCAAACCCCAGGAGAATCAAGAGTCAACGGCCGAGGGATGGATGCGGGTATATAACCGTGACGAAGCGTACTTGGCCCAGGAGATTATTAATTTGGCCGGTGCCGCTGATCGACCTAACAAACTCCTTTGTCCCCGTGATTTTGCCATTGTTGAAGGCAATAGCTTCATTAAGCCCTCCCGAGTCAGGTCATAACCGGTTTGGCCTCCAAGAACTCCTTTTAGCGAGGGTCGTCCTTGCTACCCTCCAGGACTTCTGGTTAGCTTGACCTAAAAGGCTGCTCGATCTTTAGCTCTTCTACTTCATCGGCCAACTTATCCTTTCGAGTGATGGTATAGGCCAGAACGGGAATCATGTTTTCAAATCTCTTGGCCACTTCCACATCAACCAGGTTGTGCTAAAAAAAACAAAGGAGAAATGTTAGTTCAACAGAAAGAAGTAAAATAAAAAAGAGGAAACTGAATAAAACATGACTCGCCTGGGCCTTTCCGGTAGTGCTCCAGCAATCGGAATGGGAGGGCACTTTGATGAAGTCGCGGTCCCAAGAAAAATTGGCGCTTGAACCAACTCCCAAACTGCCTTGCGAATTAAGCTTGGTCATTTGCAGATAGACCCCACTTTGGACAGAAGTATCAGGAATCGTGTATGGTAGATGGACCATCCATAGAATGGGAAGCCATGCTCCTGTAGCCCTACATCAAGATAGGGGCATCCACTTTTGTCTACTTCTCAACGGTGTTAACTCTGTAGTGAGGATGGTTCAGTGTTAGGTCCGAACTGGGCACCTCAGGACTGGAAATGATGGTCATCTTCTTGGACTGACCTACTGTCTCTAGGTCTTGGGCCTTTCTTTTGGCCGTGATTTTCTTCTTTTTCTTCTTGGCCTACTTGGCTTGGGAAGGAGGATGCTAAACTAAGGCATTGGCCATAGGCCTAGTCTGAACTGACTTGGCCGTTGAAGTAGGAGCCAAATTGGCAGGTCAACCGAGGTTTAGAAGACTAGCAAACTTCTTCACTGCACATGGAAAAAAAATGTATGTCAGAGCGGGAAGTAAGGTGGTATTGCCTAATAGAATGACATAAAGATATACTTAGTTCCTTAGGAGTGAGATCCCTTTCCTCACTGGAAGAAGGGCTGATCACTCTGATGGCGAGGAGGAGGACATCAGAGAATCCTTTGACATTTAACATAAGGTCCGAACTGAGAATTCTGTCTAGTTTGACCTGTGGGACATTCTCGAGATAGTGGTCGGACATTTACGTGCCTTGCCTCCAAAAGAAAGGAGGGAAGTTCAGGTTTTTCACAAAGAAAAATTTGAATTTCCAACCATTGATAGAAGAAGGACTGCCAAAGAAAAGGTCTCGAGTAGGATGTTTCACCCCACTTCGGTGAGTGAAGTAAAACTACCTGGGAACGTGACCTGACAACTTCATTAAGAAGTAAACTTGGAATAGATCTAAAGGGTATAGGATGCCAAGAAATTTACAAAGAACGAAGAAACCTAAAATGGACCGAATTGCATTCGAGATCACCTGACTGATCCGAACAGACCAAAAGGTCAGAATGTCAGACAAAAAGGCAGGGATAGGAACTCTCAGACCAGTTGCAAGCTAATCCCTATAAATGGCTACGTACCCCTAGGAGAAGTTGCTAGCCACCTCGTTTGTTTGAGTAGCTGGGGAAGCATACTCAGTAGGACTAGAGTACAACTAAGCTAGCCTATCCATTTCAGCCTAATTAAAGGCAGAAGGGATACTTCCGAGTTCTTCAAAATCCATGCTCACACCCTGTTCGGTTTGAGCAGGACTAGCGACCTGTTCGGCACCACCTGTGGTCCCTGCCTGAACAGGAGAAACCACTTGGGAGGCTGGACGCACAACTTCTAAAGGGGTTGGTTCGGGGGAACTCGACACTTTTATGGGGGAGTGGGTGGGAGATGAAAGGTACTCTGAACCTGAAGACGAACTAGAGAAAGAAGAGGAAGAGCAAGGGGAAATTACTTCTACTGGCGCTACTCGCCGAGCTATCTTACACCTAGGTGCCGAAGTAATAATATTGGAATGCTTAGAAGAAGACATAAAAGGTAATTGGAGAAGGACTTACTAGCAAAGAGAAGGGAAGTTAAGAAGCTGACTCTTCTAGAAACAGAACTGAACAAAGCCGAACTGGAAAGACCAAACAGAGCTCTGAGTACAAGTAAGAGAGATTTGAAGAGTGAGAGTAGAAGTATGAAAGTGACCGTCGTCCTCCTATTTATAGGCAAGTAAGAACGGGGGTTGAACGGTTACCTTTTGAAATTCGAACTAGTGTGATCATGATGCATTAAATGAAGCGGTTGTGAAGTGACTAACTGAAGCATGGTGATGGAACCGAAAAGTCAGAGCCATGATTGTACTCACGTCCGGCCAACGCTGAGCTGCCACATGTAGAATTGAAATAAGACTAAATTCATTTAACGGGGAAATGAATCTATCTTGGAGGGCTATTGTAACTGCAGCGAATAGGAACAACACACGTGGCACCCTCGTGCTATCTGTTCGAGCAACGTGGCTGAATAAACCAGTCCCAAACTAGAGTGACATGAGAAGGGAGAGTTGTTTAAAGAATATTTGGTTATAGATTTGGCAGATAAGATATGGTAGTTGAAGTAAATCCCTTGATTCGAATTAGCATTAAGCATTAAGTTAGGATTCTTGTACTTAAAAAAATGCATAGAAATTCAACACCACTTAGCAAATTCAGCAGATTGATTTCTAGTTATAAAACAATCAAAATTTTTAAATGTTTGAAAAGATTCAGATTCAGCACTTTTTTTATGTTATCAAACAGACCCTAAGTCTTTACATTTTGTAAGACCACATGTTCGTAACCCCAATCCTGTTTCGTTGTCAAAAAATAATTCTACATTGACTTGATTAAAACTCATTGAACATGGTAGGATTGGAAGCGATGTTGAGGTTGCTCGACTCAAATTTGTGAGCTCTCCATTAGTGACTTAACTCGAGTTTTAGCTACCCACTAGTAGTATTAAGTCGATTGAGCCTTAGGATCAGATATTCAAAAGCTTGATAAACTCTAATAATTATTAAATAATTAAAAATAAATATTAAATATAGTAAATGTATACTATTTTGTGGGTATATTAATACAAAATGACAAGTATAGGTTAAAAAACTTTTGAGATCTGCATTGAACCATTCTGCACTTATAATTATTTTTGTGTGCTCTTATCTTTTTTGGACTGTAATTAGCAAGTCATTAAAAACATAGGAGGGAAAAATCAGAAAACCTAACAGAAAATAGAGAGCAAGGGCGCTTTCTCCTCCTCCTCCACTTTCAGGCTGCATCTCATTTCACTACGAAGCTCAAGCCTCCGTTCAGCCTAGATCCTTTCTGGTCAAGTAGTTGAGCAAAGCAAGAGTGAAGAACTGAATGAAAAGTGAAGCTAGCCCATGAAGACCACGTTCTTGGGGATTTGGCAGCTCAGACTCACTTTGGGCGAAGATCTAGAAATCAGAAATTAGAACTAAGGTATGAAGTAACTAAAGCCTTGTAAATCTAGTTTGATTTGGTAGTGAATTTTAGCTTCTAGAATCCAATTGTAAACCCTAGATGCTAATTTGGAAAATATAATTTTTAATTATTGAAGAATTACGTCAGGGTGATTATCCCCAATTTTTTAGTGCTACGCATTGGACTTGAGACTTTTATGTTTCATTTTGGTTAAATTTGTTCTTTTAGTTTTCATATATATGAGCCTTTTGCCTATGTTTATATTGCAAAGTAAAATCAGAATAGTTTTGATGCCTGGTTTCATACTTCTATTTTTTTAGTGCATTATGGAAAAGGAGCAGTCAGTGTTATCCAGCTTGAAATTCGAGTTTGAGCTCCTGAACTCGAGCTCAAAATCGAATACTTAAGCTAAAAAACAAGCGGCTTAATTTCTCTATAATGCCTTTTGTCTGTCTGGCTCATCTGGGATTAACTTTATACTGATTTAGTTTGCTGCTATACATTGTGAAAGTTAGATGACATTATATATATATATATATATATATATATATATTAGGCTATTTAGTACTTCAAGGATATGATTACTAATGTTGATTGATTGAACTTAGAAGTTGATTGATGAGATGAACAATGCCATGTTCACTAATTAGTAATTTTAGCTTTAAGTACTTAATACTATCAGATACTATCATATTTGGGGCCCTAGGGTACACCCTAGGGGAATGTGGGGCCGCCACAGGTGGTATCAGAGTTTAGCTTCTAAATGACTGTGAATGACTAGGAAAACATTGAGATATTTTATAGTTTTGCATTTTAAAGTGAAAACTAAGTAATAATAAAAGCTTTGTTTGTACATGGCAGACCATAATGTGCTAAACCAACCTGTGAGGCGATATAGATCTATTCGGTATCAAGAGGGGCCCGGTGAACCATTTCATAGATACTACCCGACTCGAAGGATGACCTCTAGGTGCGACTGTTAGAGGATGTACACCTACTTGGACCGCGTGGTGCTGGCCATTATGGATGAGCATCGAAGCCTTGTGAGGAAGAACTAGCGAGACCACAAGGAGATACTGCAGATGCGAGGAGTCGCACGGATGCAAGCTGACCATATTCAAGAACTCGGGGATAGTCTGGTAGAGGAACAAGAGCGTACACATGCTATGCGCATGCAGCTCCAAGAGGTGACTGACCGCCTCTCTCGGATGACTGCTCTCTCGGATGAATCTGAGCCGATAGAAGCCATCGGGAGCACTCAGGCAGATGGTCTGGGAATGGAGAGCTCCAATGCTAGGCAAGAAACTGACCCATCGAAGGATGTAGGATCCCTTAATGTCACCCGGAATTAGGATTGTGATCGCCTAGTAGGGCTCCCGCCTGTTTGTTTTGCTTTGGATGACTATTATGTTTTGTTTGAATGACTGTTACGTTGTCTTTTGAACTAGTTGGACTTGTTGTTAGTATTACCCATAGTTGTTAATATCGCGATACGGATCGTAGTATCGTACGATACTACGATCCGTATCGGTACCCACGATACGGATCGTAAGTAGGATCATAATTTTGAAGAAAACCAATGGGATCTTTAGTTTGAGATGCGTGCATTGGGATCGATCCTGATACTTGCTCGATACCACAAATTTACATAAGAGCTGTGGGCTTGATTCTTGAAGCCTTGGACCGCTTGGTTGCTGGGCTTGTCTCTCTTTTCCCTTCTTTATTGATTCAATATTGAATAATTTAGCCCAACCCAAAACTCCAAAGTCCAAACGAAATCAATTCACTGAAGTAAAACAAAGGAAAGCAACGATTCAGTCATTCTCATCCACATGCGAAGGAAAGCGAGGAGATAAGCAGAAAAGGAATTAGGGCAAACAAAATATTTCATCTTCGCTTCTCATCCTCTCTCAAATTTTAGCTTCAAATTCAATCAAATTCTTATTCGATTCTCCAAACAAAACTTCTCAAAAGTTCCCAAAGCCTATTATTACTGCCATTGTTATACGACCAAGATGTGGTTGAATTAGGGCAAACAGAAATGCACAAGGAGCTTAGACTGAGAGTAGTAGGAGATATCTAGACACTCTAGTTCTGGAGCCCGGAGATTTGGCTACTATAAAGCTGGAGTTAAAGACATCGATTACATCAGTCTTGCAAGACATATCAACGGGAGATCTGAAAACCAGGAATTGCACTTTCGAAGGTTTTACGCAAAGGCAAGTTTTCTATCTATCGGATGCAATCAACATTACCTTGATCATTCTATCCAATCAAAATTATTTCAATTGCGAGAGGAATTCAAGCGGAGGTGCAGCATCTGGGTGACACCAGTCAACTCTCCAGAACGAGCAAGCTTCCCGGTACATTGCTCTCATGTTTCCCTTGTTATTTGATCCTTGGCGTTTACGACTTACATATATTGTTTCTTTTAGGGGAGAAAACCAGTAATATTGAATCATTTTGCTTGAAGTATTTAATTGGAACAAAATTGAAGACTTGTTAATTCCTTACTCTGCTCTTGCTATGTGTTTTTCTTTGCTTTTGTGGTTGTTTGATCAGTCATTTTTCTTTCTTCAATAACTCAATTTATATAATTAATCCCCTCAATCCTACTTGTGTTTTTTTTTTTTTTGGTTGCAGAATATGAACCACTACTGTATGTACTTCAATAACTAAATTTTGTTGTGACTTATGACTTAGTTTCTGGACTTTAGATTATGATTTACGACCTACCAGTACTGTACTAAGGGCTGCTGGTATTTTTATATTCGTCTTTGTTGAAGTCTCGTGAATTAAAACTTCGGGGGATTTGGTATTTTATATTCATCATTGCTGGTATTTTTAGTTTGAATATGTCCTCAAGTCATATGTTACTTAATATAACATTTTAGTTTCTGGACTTTAGTTTCTTGACTGTATGACTTTAGTAGACTATTTTATGACTTAGTTTCTGGACTTTAAAGAATAGAAAGCTAATTTTTTTTGCTTATATATTTAATATGATTAACAGTGATTAAATGTCTACTCCTGCACCAAGAAAAGAAACTAGAAAAAATGCAACAGGTTCTCGATCAGATCCTGGGTGGGAACATGGAATTGAAGTTGATAATTTAAGAAGAAAAGGTATGTGCAAATACTGTGGAGTTACTCGGGCAGGTGGAGTGTCTAGGCTTAAACATCACTTAGCTTGGACACACACGAATACTGAACCATGTCCTAAAGTTCCTGATAATGTTAGGAAACAAATGTATGACTTGCTTAGTGCAAATTCTGAGGAATCCAGAAAAAAGAAACAAAGGTACAGCAACGCACATGATGCAGAAGAAGAAGAAATTGAACAAATAAAGCATCCTATGGATGGGCAGAGAGAGAAAAAAGGTTCAATGGATCATTTTGTTGTGAAAAAACCTGAGGGACTGAGTTTAAAACAAGCAACTATCAATGAGAAATGGAAGAAGCAAGAAAGAGATGAAGTTTGTCAACTCATAGTTAGGTGGTTCTATACAAGTGCCATTCCATTTAATGCTGTAAACAATCCACTATTTGCTTTGCTGATTAAGAAAATGGGTGAATATGGCAAAGGGCTTAAGCCACCTACATATCATGAAGTGAGAGTGACATTTTTAAAAAAAGAAGTTCAGGAGACATTGAACTTGCTCAAGGCATACAAGCAAGGATGGAAAAGAACAGGTTGTACTCTTATGTCGGATGGGTGGTCGGATCAAAGGCATAGAACCATGAATAATTTTCTTGTTAATAGTCCAGCTGGGACTATTTTTTTATCTTCGGTAGATACAACTGATGTTTCCAAAACAGCCCAAAAGTTATTTGAATTATTAGATGAAGTTGTAGAAAACATTGGGGAAGAAAATGTTGTCCAAGTCATCACGGATAATGCATCTAACTATAAGGCAGCAGGAAAATTATTGATGGAGAAGCGAAAAAGATTATTTTGGACCCCCTGTGCTGCACATTGCATCGACTTAATGTTAGAGGATTTTCAAAAACATGATCCATTACATAAGGTGACAATAGCTAAAGCTAAATTAGTGGTTTCATACATCTATTCATGGTCTACAGTTATTAATTGGATGAAACAGTTCACAGATGGCAAGGAGTTGATTAGGCCAGGAATTACTCGATTCGCTACTTCATACTTGACAATGAGACGTCTAAGCGAACTAAAAGGCCATCTTTTTACTTTTTTCTCATCTGATAAGTGGACGAACAGTTTATATGCTAAGAAAAAGAAAGGAAAAAAAAATTTGCAGCATTGTTTTCGATAATCAAGAATTCTGGCCGAATTTGGAGTTATGTTTGAAGGTAGCGTCTCCTCTCATTAAAGTGTTAAGAATGGTAGATTCCGATGATAAACCCGCAATGGCCTTTCTCTACAAGGCAATGGATCTTGCTAAAGATGAAATCAAGCAAAATGTTAACAACAATCGAAGAAGGTACTTTTTTATGTCTTGTCAATTTCATTATTTTATTAGATGTGATATGATAATATATTTTCTTGTTTTCTTTTAATATCAGTTTATTATTTTTTATTTGATAGATATGAACAAGTGTTTGCTATTATTGATAAAGATGGGAGAACCAATTAAGCCAACCCTTACCGCAGGTTATTATTTGAATCCCAATTTGATTATAGCCAAATTTTCAATGTGATACAAATGTAAAGCGTGGATGTATGATTGTATTGCTAAGATGGTTCCGATTCCAATGAAAGGATAAAGATTGATTTGCAATTAGATGCTTTTCGAGATGCAAGGGGATTTTGGTTTGGAAAATGCAATCCAAACGAGAAACAAAAAGTCCCCAGGTTAGTTTGAATTTTATAGTTGAGATATAATACAAAAAATTTATGAATGCTTATATGTAATCAAACACTGATATGTATTTATTTTAATATGCTATAGCTGATTGGTGGGAATCTTATGGGGATGAATGTCCAGAGCTAAAAAATTTTGCTGTTAGAGTTCTGAGTTTGACATGTAGCTCTTCTGGATGTGAACGTAATTGGAGCACATTTGAATTGGTGAGAAATTTTTCATGTCATAAATTATTGGGTTTATTAAACAAATTCAAACTATTTTAGCATTTGTCTTAGAATTGACTCTTTAATGTCCTTTAGGTTCATTCTAACAGAAGAAATCGTTTGGCCCAAAAAAGAATGAATGACCTTGTATTTGTCATGTATAATCTGAAATTGCAAGAAAGACAAAAACAAAGGCAATGTGTCATACAAGAGATTCCATTTGAAAACTTTCCGTCCGACGATGAATGGATAACAGAAAAAGAAAGTCCAGCTCTTCCAAAAGAAAATAATTGGCTGAGAGTTTTAGATGAGAATTTGGAGTGTACCACATCAGATGAAGAGGAAGATGGAGAAGAAGATGAAGTTGTGATTACAAAACATGTGCAAAGGGCTTGTAAGTTTATTTCTTATCTTTTATTTCAAATATTCTTACATATATTATTTACAAGCAGCAAGATTATTAGTTAGTTTGTATGAAATGATTGAGTGAGTTTTGAATCCTTCCATGTTTATGTAGATGACCAGCAAAATTATGCGACCCGTGGTCGTAAAAGACAAACCACTACATTCAAAGAAATTCATTTGGTGGATGAAAATGATGAGCCTTCGAGTGAAATTAATCGTCGAGATGATGACTACCTCGACATGGCTCCAGAAGATGATGTCCAAATGGAAACCAATGAATTCGACACTAATGAAGATGGTGAAAATGATGGTGAAGATGAATATGACTCAAATGAAGATGTGAATTTGAATGATTATGAGACTATGGGCTATGGGGATGATGAGTATGATGATGATGATGATGGCTATTGGTAGTGAACAAGTTTACTGTTAGAGTTTTCCTTTTAAACTTGTGTTGATGTATTATTAGTTTGATGACTATTTGTAATAGGAAGTTTTTGTGTTGAAAATTGTACTTGTCTTGAACTTATTTGTAAGGGGCTTGGACTTTGGCGTTCTTGAATTTATTGTGAAGTACTTGTCTTCAACTTATGTATAAGGAACTTGTTGTGATGAATTTGTGATGGTCAGGTTGAATGTTGATAGCATTCTATTTCTGAATGGGTTGTAATATTAGTCAGATTGGACTTGTATTTTAATCACCTAGGATAATAAGAGTTCCTTTTTTTTACTAATACGTGTGGAGAGTTCCTTTTTTTTGCCAAAAAATAGGTAAGAAGGATCTAAATTATAATTAATTGAATTATTTAATAGTTAGTTTATTAGTTCATATGATTAATATGCTTTAAAATAATTAATTTAGCTATTTTTTAAATTTTTGTAGTATCTTACGATCCTACGATCCGATCCTGTAAATAAAAAACGATCCTGGGTAGTATCCCGATCTTGAAAACTATGGTATTACCCTGAACTTGTTTTGTGATCGTATTAAGTTTACTATGTGGATTGCAGTATTTACTTTATTGGAAATGCATATTTTGTCAAATATTGCTGCATAAGTATTTAATTACCTACTTTCTAATTCACACTTATATATCTATATATATATATATATATATATATATATATATATATATATATATAAATGAAAAGCGATGAGAGACGAAGAGGGAGAAGGTAAGGCAATCTCAAACTCAGGGTGAATGTCAGACATCTGCTGCCCATGAGGAACAAAGCTAGAGGGAAGAAGTAGGGGACCCTATAGCTGCAGCCCTAAATCGGATGACCGACATATTAGAGCACGTAACAAACCAACAGCGATTAGGGTCCAAAGAAGGACAAGAAGACAAGAGTTAGGTAAGGATCGAGCTTTAGAAAGATTTCAAAAATTCTTGCCTCCTAAATTTACGGGAGAACCTAACCCAGATGTAGCCGAATAGTTGTTAGAAAACATTGTCAATATTTTTCAAACCTTAGATTATGCGGAGGAAAGACAAGTGACATTTGCCGCATTCCAATTTGAAGGAGCGGCCAGGGTATGGTGGAATATCATTAAAGAAAAATGGAATAGAGATCAAATTCCGTGGACTTGAGCCAACTTCATCAAGGAATTTAATGAGAAATACCTTCCCCTTTTAGTCCAAGAGCGAAGGGAAGAAGAATTTATAAGGTTGCGCCTGGGGACAACGAACGTAGTAGAGTACGAGTCCCAATTCACCCAATTGTCTAAATTTGCCCCTGAACTGGTGACTACAGAGTTTAGAAGGGTCAGACGCTTTATCCAAGACTTGAATTTAGAAATTCAAGAAACCCTAACAGCCATTCAGTTGACCACCTTCTCTGATGTACTAAAAAAAACCCAATGAGTAGAAAGCACGAAAGTTTAAGTGAAAGCCTTCCAATCTAGAAAACGGGGAGGTTCGAGTACTAGTCAATCGGAGAGGTTTAGAGGGAATCAACCACCTCCAAAAGTCGGATTGGGAGCCAGCGGCGGAAGAATCCTGGGAGGATCAGGAGGGGTTTTAAGGGGAACTCAACCGGAAAGAAGTCAAAAAAGCAACCTATCCCACCTCAGGCAGAATGTGACATCCTGGCAGACTTGTGCATTTTGTGGAAGATCGAACCACACTGAGGATAATTGCTAGAGAAACTGAGGATAATTGCTAGAGAAACTGAGGAAAATTGTTGGAGAAAGGTCGTAAGATGTTTAGTATGTGAGAACTCAGAGCACACAGTCAATAACTGTCCCAACCGTCAAAATCCCAAGTCCATAGTTCAGCCATCTAACCGACCCAACCCTAGACAAGCAGCTGATCGAGGAAATACGCCCAAGGTGTCCGATAGAGTATATGCCATTAATCAGCAGGAGGTGCCGAAGCCTTCGAAAGTGATTGAAGGTACCGTTCCTCTTTTCCACCGTTTAGCTAAGCTTTTAATTAATCCTGATACTAGTCATTCATTTGTGAATCCCGATTTAATACTTGGCTTGAATGTAAAGTCTAATGTTCTACCTTATGATTTAGAAGTACGAACTCCAATAGAGAGTCATTGTTTGATAACCAATACGGTATATAGGAATTGTGATGTTTGGGTTGGGAAAAGAAAGTTGTTAGTCGATTTAATGCCATCATTTAAACTTTAATTGCTTGGTCTAGTTAGTTGTGGCTAGCGCTCTAAACATCAAATTCAGACTTTGATAAAGTCATAATCCCTACAAATGCAAAATGAAAAATTAAAAAAGGAAGTTGTTAACAAGGACATTCTTTCTTTTATCTTCAAACTATTCAGAAGTCTCTTTCGAGTAAGATCCAAGTCTTACCGAGTCAGTTAACCGCGGCATTAGTTAGATCTTTTATTCTATGTAGTCGAGAAATATCCTTCTCATAAACTTATCTACCTATATAGTAAAAGCGGGAATGAACTTGACTAAAACGCATGGTCAAAATAGCAAAGATTGTTTTAAAGCCAAACTATACGTGAGTACAGGTATTCAGGGACTAGTTCATGGCTGTTACAGTAGATACCCAACATGAAGACAGCCTCCCCATAGAGGAGCAATCAAGACTTGGAACCAAATTATTCCGCTCCAAATTCCTGCAAACATACCAGAACCACTGTAAATCACGACCATGAAGTCTTTTAGGTTAAAATTCCAGAATGCCAAAATCAAACAAGGAATCAAGGATTTACACCAAAGCGAAAGGTCCATGACCAAATAAGTAAAGCTGAGGTTGGCAGCAGAGAAATGAACTCATTCTTGATGGGAAATTCCAGATTCAAAACAAAGCTGCTGTGACAACAAAAAATCTGCTTTGGCAATTTTTTTTTTTTTTTTTTGCTTCTATTTTATTTCATACTAGTGAACTAAAACAAAGCTGAGGCTAGACTGTAAACTCAGTCTACTGCTGAGAGCTTAAGACCTAGAATCAGTTTCAAGTGTTGAAAAATGCCAGTCAACAACAACAAAAAATTTCTTACCCAAAACATGAAAAAAAAAAAAAAAGGAAAGAAAGAAAAAAGAAAGATCCTAACATGCAACACTAATGTAAAAGGCTAGCACTGGTCCTAGTAATTTCTGGGACAGAATGAGTTATATCAAAATTGACATTATAGTATTAGAGTTCACCTTCAAAATGATTGATGCGACACAGCAGTAAAAGTGACTATATGTATCGCATTCCCCTTTTCAAAGTTGTCATTAAGAGAGCAGAGGGGGCATTTGGCTTCAAGTGACCCATTTTTCGCACTTGAGCAGAAGATCCAAATCCTTTGCATGCTTCCACAGAACTCAGTGTGTGATATGAAGCAGAATTACCGAATGGAGCTAGTTGCTGGAAAAACCCAGGTGGCCACTGCTTTTTCAGTAGCAGATAAAAAATGTCAACAAAAAGAAAAGTTCTGTGATCCCACATGCCAATGTTGAATCGTCAAATCACGCATCAATACAGGATCAGATTAGCCTCATGATTAACTATAACATTGGTAAGAGATTTTAAATGACAATTTTTCCTTTAAAGAAAACTAATCTAGATATAGGTAATCTGCCATGAATGTGTCGAACAAGGCACTAATATATTTTTGCAAAAGTATTCTTCTCAATATTTTTGCAAAAAAAGTGATGGTCAAACAAGCCACTAAAATAAGACAGCTGGCACTTCCCAGGTGCCAAGGTTGAGCATGTGGCGCGTGCGAACCCTTCCCCATCAGGGCAAACGAAAGTAACTACCAAGCATATATTAATTTGTGCATAAGCATTCTATTTAATGGCAAAAAGTTATGGTACCATTATAATGAATCAATGTAAATATGCAACTCAAGAATTTATCCCATTAAACTTTTCAGTGGTTTTATAGGGCAGACAGATTGCAGCTAAAGCATTGAGTTAGCTAATCTATTTTATTATATGAATTAAATTTCCAAATATCTTTATGACCAAAGTTATTTCATGTTTGAGCTAAATAACATTATTCCCTGTCTACCCCAAAAAGAAAGTCTAACGCTTCTAATATCTAAAATAAAAAAAGTTCAGTACCCAAAACGCTTCTAACATCTAAAATAAAAAAGTTCAGTACCCAGAGCATAACAAACTTTCTAAGTTGGTCACAAAAACCAGATACAAAAAAAAATCAAGTACATTTACAGTTCCAATGAGCCAATCGAAATAGGCAAAAGTTTTACATTTTAATCACTATGACATAATTAAAAAATAAGCACATCTTAGATGCATGCCCAAGTATCAACATTTTCCAGAAAACAGAATATCTGCAAGGCTGTATGTACTCAACCTTACAACACTTCCACATATTAAGAATGACAAATCCTATCTCAAATATTATTTCTTTTCAATTAACAATGCAAACAGCCTGTATAACAAGATCATAATACACATTTCTCACAAGAATAAAAAGAAAATCAGTGAAGCAATCATTGGCTATAAAATACTGTTGACACTATTTGCAAAGAAAAAGTTGAAAAATTAAGAACTGTCGTAAAAGGATAATATATACAAAAAAGAAGTACATATCCTATGTAATGCAAATTAAGGAAACAACTACTGATATATGGCAAACAAGCATTCACTAAATGAATATTAGGATGAACACCGTTCCCCTAAAATATTTGGGAAAAGGGTAATTTAATTACAACATAGAAATTACACTATTGTCAGAGAAGCATGAATCAATGATTATATGATGTTAACTTAAATGGGTTATCAAATACATTCCAAACCCATGAATCCTGGCAACCTGAGTATAATAGGCAAGCTAGACAACATATTTTCCACGTTGCACACACGGTGTCAACATCATCATCTGAGTGTATGTCTCATAAGTCACAAAATAATTGAAAGGTAGAAGCATCCTTAAACTTCACCTAAGGCTGGCTCTTGCTACCGTCACATCGTGTTTAATTTTAATAGAATTGACCAATTGATTTGTTGCAACACTGAAGTTTAGATAGTGTAAGAACCTGGCACAATCTGTATATCAGTAATACATGATGTCAGTTTTTTTTTTTCCCCTGGTCAAATAATTTGTAGTTTGGTATTTTAGATTTACTAGTAAACAGCTATAAGATTAATTGCTTGGTAAACTGGTCAGCTGCATAATATCGGCGCTTGTTGGTAACTTTAGACACCAACAGCAACAATATCAAGCATCTTAAAAGTAATGATCAACTAATCTATCTACACTCTCCTCTTCCTCTTCATCCTCAAATACTCAAATTCTTCAATTTTATGAATGTGCAAATAGGAGGGACTAAAGAAGTGAGTGTACCTCTGGTTTTTTTTTTTTTTGGGTTTCCGGGGTGGGGGGGGAGCACAGAGAGCAGAAAGTTAAAGGACAACAGTGTTTAATGGTTTCCCAAGCTCTAGTATTTCCTTCTACCCTTGAAGAACTTGGGACTCTACAATATCTAGAGAATCATTACAATATTCTGTATTAAGCAAATAGTGACCATGATCTATGAGGGGTAAAACCCAAAACATCTAGATTAGTTATGACTGTCCTCATGACAAGCTCCCCAACTTATTTGACTGCTGATGCAGGAGCATGTCAACTCTATATTTTGTCATTTAATGTCATACTTTGCCAGTTATCCTTAGTTGCTAAATGTAACAGGGTAGTTCTAAAACTTTTAATTGTTTTCATTGCTGGTGCACGTGTGTAGTTTAGTGACTTTATATAGGGGTGTGCATTTTCCAATTTTTCCGATTTCAATTCCGATTTCGAATTAAATTGAATTTAATCTGAATTGAACTTGAATTGAAAATTGATTAAATCATCAATTTGGTTGATTTGGTTAAAATTTTGAAATCGGAAATTCCGATTTCGAATATAATATAATATACATATATATAATATATAATTTATAATATATAATATATATTATTTTTATTATATAACAATATTATGTTAATCTTATCAATATATTGTATAAAAATATGTTAATTGATTAACCCATGTAATAATTTTAGTTTAGTATATTATTATGTTTAATTAACTTATATTATAAAAATTAAAATTAAAATTAGAAAATTGAATTCGGTGAATTCGGTAATTTTCAATTCAATTTATTTGAATGAATTCAGTGAATCGATTCGGTTTCACGGGTTAATTTTTTCAAAAAATTCCGATTTCAAACTTCCGAATTACCGATTTCGATTCCGATTCACACCCCTAACTTTATGGCAACAAGAATTTTGGAGCCCTATAAGCAATCACTTCATGCATCAGGTCTCTAAAGTTTTGTGTTGGCTCTCTCTGGCTTTCAATTCATACAGTCTAGAAGCCAATATCCTTCAAATACCTCCTCCCGGTCATCAATTCTTAGTGTGTAGTGTTGCTAGTTAAAAGTTCCTTTTTGAATTCTAGAGTAACTGATATTTAGTAAGTTAACCGAGAAACAAGAAATGTTTCTGAATAATAAAGTGGAAATTTCGGCACATTATTGCTTCCAAGTCAAAATGATTAAATCTCAAGAGCACTCTTGAAATTTAGAGCTAGAATACAGTTCTACCGAAAGACTTTTACTACAAAATTTACATGCTGACAATTCTGCCCCATATTCACATGCCTAATAATTAAAGGAGAACTCCAAGAATGACCGTCAATTTCAAATTTGATGTACCCCATTCAAAACTCTAGGCTTATCCCACTCAAAGTTCTAGGCTTCGCAGATTAAATTCACTTTGCTGAATGATGAGCACTATTGGACAATAGGTGATCTATTTTTGATGATTACTTTCCTGGAAGAGCAACCCAGGCAGACCTATTTGACAGTCGAATTCATCCATATGGAAGCAAAAGAGGCAAAAACCAGCTGTAAAAGGGAAATCAACAAATATGCAGAGACATTCTTACTTTCCAGTTTTCCTTCTGTCAGATAACAATAAGATGTGGAAAAGAGGACATAAATACTCCAATTGATAAATTCCATGATACAAAGCCGAATTTAATCTAGAGCATCTTCAAATAAACTGAAGTCTCAGAAACATTGTACAACTGCATCTGCTAGTTACAAGGTAAATAAGAATTTTACACCATCAATTCATACTCATACTAGGCCAAAGTTTCAGCAGAAATGTTGAAGATTTTTTAAACCAGAAACATATACTATTTTCTTATTTTTGTACTCCTCTACCCTTCTATTTTTTCTTAAAACTTTCAGATCCCCACTGTGTCGTTTGTCAATTCACTAATTATGCTTTGAGGTGGAATGTAGATTTCATAGACCATCGAACTAAAAGGAGCAAAGAATATGATAGTTAGTTGTTTTCAGAACAGGCTAAACAGCCAATCCAGGTGTCTTTTAATCAATCCAGTATCTGAGGCACAACAAAATTCTGTATATAAAGTTTTGAATGCAAGAGCATTCTAGTGCAAAGGAGAGACTTATCCACTAAGCTTCTTTAGTTCTTGTTGCTCTATTTTGTCTAGTTTTATCTAATTAGTACTCAAAAGTTTCCTTTTCCTTCAATATAAACAGAATATAATTTGTCTCTTTTCTAATAGGATTGAAAAAATTTTACATCCAAACATATATCAATAGGACATGAATTAAACACAACATAAAAGTTAAATTTTTCAGGAGACGAAAGGATACAAGACAGATATTTACATCTAAACACATTAAAGAAAATCCAATCAAAATAACATCATCCAAAATTAGGCATTCTTTGCACATGACCATAAACCTGCTATTGTTTGCATACGTTAAAAAAGGTCATGTTTTACTTTTAAACAAGATTCGTTGTTTATGCTTATACTATTTTGCTGCAACAATATCCTCAATTATTAAAATAATTATTTCAGTGACCATGGTTGAACCAATCCACCCACTCACTGGACCAGTAAACTGTTACCAGTTTCTTTGCCCAGGGATGGGTATAACAAGCGAGTTTATAACCCTAACTCCATGTTTTAAGCTACCGATTCACCATCTTAGCAAGAAAAAGAGAAAAATGTTATTTGGAACATTTCAAAATCTTACCAACCAAACTTAGTACGATCAAAAGATAGTTCTAACACTCTATCAGGTGATTGTACAAAAGTCAAATCCAACTAAGCTGTAAGGCAAATTTTACAATAAAATCTTTATGCCCAGTGAACAAACAAGAAACAATAAGTGCATGTGATGCCAACAAATTGTGTAGGTTCATTACCTTGAAGAGTGGAACAAGTCCCTCAACACCTTGCAATGTCTGTCCATACATGCGATGGCGAAGCTTGAAGTTGTCTAGCCCATCTACTCTCAGTTTCACTGGATGATATAAAACTAACCATGTCAAGAAAATTCTTCAGCAACATTGCTTTAATTCACACACTCAAAAATGGAAGAAAGCAGTATTCACCTCCCTCACTTGACATCAGAGCATGCTCATAAGAACTTGAACTACAGAACCAAATGAAGATGTTAAAATCAAGAAATGATAGAAACAGAGCCGACGAACCAAGATCTTAAGGATTAAAACCAAATAGCACTGAAAAATAAAGCAAAACAAACCACTAAAGCGTGAAAAGCATCAAAGCAAAGGCAAGCATAACCAGTTGTGATATGCAACAAGAGTAAACCCCACGATCAAACACAAAGCTGCAACAATTTGAGCTCCACGAAAGAAAATGTCCATGCAACAATAGTATGCAAAACAATGGCTAACAGAAAATAAGTTGTACTCCCTTTGTCCCATTGTTAATGTCATGTTTCACCTTTTTCATTGTCCCAAAATTAGAGTCATGCTACAATCTCTCTTCCACGATTTATTCTTACCCTCATAGTGCATGTGTAAAAAAGTTCAAAGAAATGTAGTAGGACCCACTATTTATTCCCATTTAGAGAAGCTTAGAAGAGTTGCAGATGACTCCCTCTTTTTAAGGCTAATACTGGTGCGTCTTTAACGTATGAAAAGATGCATTAGATTGAATGGACCCACAGAATTATGACACTTTGAAACACGCAAACTTCAACTGACTAGTGTACTTCCAGTGGGGCAAAGTTGGAAGGAAAGACTCGGTTGGCAATAATGATCTGCTGTACATAAAAAGCTGCAGTCCCCAAAAACGTCTCTAAATTTGGAACGGAGGGAGTATTACATTAACATAACCAGAACTGCTAATATTAGTTGCGTGACAATTAGAAAACACAAACTAAGGCAGGCATGATTATCACTGCAGATGAATCAAGTCAGCTCGCGTCAAAACTTGAGCTCAAGCTCAAGTGAAGGATAGAGATTTTCCACTTGCTAGCTTGTCAAGCCAGCTTGAATATATATATTTTAATATCCGTATTTTTAACAGAGAAACTACTTGTATATCCCCAGTATATTTACTATTTATTGAGGTGAGATGTCTATTTTATACATTTTAAAATTTAATGATTATTTTTTTATTTTTGAGCTCGACTAGGCTCAAACTTGAGTCCACTCTAAGGAGATTACCTTAAATGCATGCTGGTTTGTGCCTTAAAAGTACTCAGGCTACCAGCTAACCAACAAAATAACAAAACAAAAGGTACCGAATCCAAAACCTGGGAGGGCCACGTATATATTCCTCAGGTACACTCAACCCAGCTGTCCTGAAAAGGCAGGCAATATGCACAGCTACTTGATCACTATCGACCTATAACAAAAAGCATACAAAGAATCATAAATCTGAGTCGCGACCTTCAATATAAAGTGAGATACCAGAAACTTACAAGCATATTATGATCTACAGGAGTGTCAAAAACAGCTCAAGATTTTGAAGGATTGACATTCTTTAGAACAAAAATGGGACAAAGACTGAGATGCATATGTAATATTACAACCACAAAAAATCAGGAATAACAGTCAATAGGATTGAACACGATACTCTCCAAAATCTTAACTGTAGAGGGAGGCAAATTTTTGCTGAAAGATTAGAATAATAGATATTTTGACATCATGTCTTATGAGAAGGTAAAAAAATTTAAGATAACTGCAGGAGACGAATATACGTATCTCACCAATCGCCTTATAATAGTTTGTCTAGGGCATGAGAAAGCAGGAAAGTGAAACAGGTTTGATTAGTTGTAATTACACGAAATTACAGAACAATGAGATATAAGATTAAGAAATCCAAAGCATCACAAGCACATACCCCTTGGGGATCCAGCTGAATGTATGCAGAAAAAGCATTATTAACCCTCTGAAATATATCAAACAAGAGCAGCATCATCTTCATCACTTGCTCCTTACGCTTGAGCACCTTCAGGAAATCAGTATTGACGCCATAAAAGGGTAAGTTTTGAATAGCATCTAACGCTGCAACCATCTCAGCAATCAAAGCTTGAATCTTGTCAACATCTTTGACGGGTATAACTTCTTCACGAGCTACCATCATAAGGGCAGCTACCTTTATTATATCCCCCAGCTCTATATAGTAAAAAAATTCCTCTTGGGTGTACACTGTCCTTTGGGCAAGCAACCTCGCAACCTCCAAATTGCGTCGCTGTCAACAAAATAAAAATTGATGAAAGTGATTAGGCAAAACAAAAAAGACATGACCACCCCAAGAAATCCATTTTGAACATTAATGAGAACAAAAACCTCATTTAGGTGGCAAAGACAACAAAAAAGCCTGAAGATTGATTCCTTTGGAGTGGAATAATCTAAAGCCTCATTCAATCTGTGCAGAGACAAATGGGTTAAGAATGCACATAACATTGTACTGGAAACTCACTAAGTGAATGGTAAACCCCAAGTCCTAAAAGTATTTGGAGACATTTGAGATAGGATTAAGTAAGAAAAGGTGTCCTGAAAGCAGCCAGTAATAATACCCTGTGTTTCTCAGCACCACATTCAGTGGCAGCATATTCCGCCCAAATTCATCATTCTCAGCAACGTAATCTACTCCAGCTGCTTCAGGATCCCTCCGCAGCAACAGTTCAGTTATTCCCACGGATGAATGTAGACTTGCCAAATGCAAAAGAGGAAGTTGACTACAGCCAGCAAACAAAGGCTGATTACTGAAATCAAATTTCCCTTCCGTTTTTCCATCCAACACAGCAGTAACACAATTTACAGCATCAAGTTCAAACATCCTATCTAAAGTCCATTCTAGCAGCTCTTTATCATCCTTGATGTCATCCACCATTTCAACAAATTCAACCTCATCATCATGTAAAAGGGCACGTTCAATCAGTGCTTCATTATCAAAACCTGGAAATTCCTTATGACCGTCCTCATCACGATAGATGTATTTAAAAGGCGATATCTTAACTTCTTTTCCAAAGTAGTCATATTTGTTAGCCCGCGAACTCTTGAAAGCTTGAAGACAACCAGTATGAACAGGCTAAACAAAACAAATAAGAAATAAAAAGGATAAAGAGATAAATAATATATCACATCCCAGGAATTAAAGAACAAGATCATAAAATATTGCACTTCAGAAATCTTCTGGACAAAGAAAAACAAAAAATGGCACGCCACTAACTATTTCAAACTAAAATAAGGCACATCATAAGATGTTGACAGAAAATGCAAATCAATTGCTACAACTATTGGACAAATAAACTTTTCGGTGCAGAAAACTGTATAATTACTCATTTCTTAACATAAATAGTTACATAGATAGTTTTCTTACCAAACCTCACATTTTTTAAGTCAACAAAGTGTTTTTCTTCTTCAGTCTAAGATAGCATGTCACACCATACACTGAGGGATCAGCAGTCAACAGTTGTAAGACCATAGAAGGTAACAGAGAGGAATGTGTACACACACACACACACACATAAAAGTATATATAGTACATCCTCTTATCTATACATACATACAGACAGACATATACATACATATATATGTATATATTACAGAGCGAGAGAGAGAGAGAGAGAGAGAGTGTGTGTGTGTGTGTGTGTGTAAGTGTGTATATATGTGTGTGTGTGTGTGTAATAGTGTTTTCAAAACAGTTTTTTTTTTTTAATAATCTAGTTCTGATTTTGAAAATTGTTTAAAATACCACGCTCATTTTTCTTTATTTCCAGGTCTAGAAAATAATTTTTGCATATATACTTTGTTTAGAGTAAACGATTGAGAAATAATTTTAGCTGACTATCCATATGCATTTGAGAATTAGTCAGGGAATATCCTCTTTCTTCATCAGTCTGTTTGTAAATTGGTTTGAGGATAGTATTTCTAAAATTCTAGTATGCTTAAGAGATGAAAGACATACATAATTCCAAAACTCTTTATTAGGAATAATTGAATCTAATTTAGAAAATTGACCAATTTTTCTTTAATTGTTATCATAACATTTCAGTAGATCTAATTGACCCACATATTTTAGGGCAAAATACCAAGAACTCCCTATGATTTGCATAATGTTTAGTTTAACTTCCTATGGTTTGGAAACCTACAATTTAACTCCCTGTGGTTCTAACTAAAATGTAACTTTGACAGAAATCATTCAAATTAATGGTAGGATGTAAAATGTCAAATTTACCCTTTTGGTAAAATATTGAGAAGCTCCCTGTGGTTTAGATAATGTTCAATTTAACTTCCTGAAATTCGAAAACCTACATTATGACTACCTAAGGTTTTAACTAAATTGAAACATTAACAGAAAATGTCTAAGTTAATAGTTGTATACAAAATGCCATAATTGTCCCATTTTCCTCTGCAGCCCTCCACTCTCGAAATCCACTATCCCCTTTTGGCATTATCTATACTCCAACTGCATTATCACAACTACAATCAACACCATCCCCTCCTTCTTCTTTTTAAAATAAAAAATAAAAAAATAAAAATAAAAAAAGAAATAATAGAGATAGAATTTAAGATCCAAATTGCTACATGATTTTTCCAAATATGAATCACCATCTTTTTGGTAACATCTCTATATCAAAGAGGAACGAAAAAGAGATCCAAATGTCCCTTTAAATATTGATTTTTTTCTTTGTATTTAATTTTTACATTGGTATCTTCTATAATTTGAAAGTCTAATTGGTTTTGCAAAACTTCTGCAGGTTTACTAAAAATTTAAACCAGGGACCTAAAAGGCACTCAGGAGAATGACATGACGCAAATGATGTATCCACCATTTTGCCCTTGCCCCTGCCCCTGCAGAATAGCCAAGGAATGGATTTTGGAACCCTAAAAGCCAATCGTCATTAATCCACAGAGTAAAATTGTCAACTAATTTGAACAATTTCTGTTAACTTTTAGATTTTTGAATCAAACTGAACATCAATGAAGCGCATGCTTCTCAAAATCAATGAGTTTGGATGGTTTCTGTTAACTTGTCACTTTAGTTAAAAGTTTGAAGTAGTTATAATAATGTAGGTTTCTGAAACTCAATGAGTTAAATTGAATATTAGATAAATCATAGGGAGTTTCTCTATATTTTACCCCATATTTTATCTTCTTCAATATTAAATATACAAACAAAAAGTACAAAATTTTTAGAATATTCAAAATCACTACAAAATTATTTATCAAATAGCATAAAAAGAAATAAAGACAACAATTAACTCAAAAGCTTTAAAATTTTTACTAGGGGCGAAACAATGTTAATGGAAGGTAATGTAGAACATTCAAATGTTTTTGTACCAAAGCATTTATCTTGGGAATCTATCACGGATAAAGCAAAATGACACTAATACTTTTTAGGGGGGTGAATATATATTATACATACACAAATATATGTGTGTGTATGCATAAAAGTATATACTTACACACATATATATAGTGTATAAATATACATAAAAGTATATCAGATATATGCTTTCGTGTGTATATGTGCGTGTTTTCACACACACACACATATGTATAGTTTATACATATAAAATTATATACACACACATATAAATTATATGTATTGAAACAGGGAACAGCGTGCACACATACACATATAATTTTTTAAGGCATTTTTAAGATTAAAAATTAATTTTAGGTATTTTTGGGGATTTTTAAAATTAAAAATTTATTTTGGCTAATTTTCTGGGATATTTTTAAAATTAAAAATTTATTTGAATTAATTTTTTGGAATATTTTTGAAATTAAAATTTATTTGATGGGTGGTGGGGCGGGCGGGTTAATTTGAAAAAAAATACTATAAATAAATTATTCTAAAAATATCTCAAATAAATTTTTAATTTTAAAGATGACCCAAACAATTACCCAAATAAATTTTTAATTTTAAAAATGCCCTAAAAAATACCTCAAATAAATTTGGAATTTTAAAAATGCCCAAAAAATTGCCCAAAATAAAATTTTAATTTCATGTCCCAAAAAATTACCCAAATAAATTTTTAATTTTAAAAATGCCACAAAAAAATTACCTCAATAAAATTTTTAATTTTAAAAATGCCCTAAAAAATTATCCCAAATAAATTTTTAATTTTGAAAATGCCCCAAAAATACCCAAATAAATTTTTAATTTTGAAAATGCCCCAAAAATTATGCCAAATAAAATTTTGATTTTAAAAATACCCCAAATAAAATTCTCATTTTCAAAATACCCCAAAAAATTACCCCAAATAAATTTTTATTTTAAAAATACCCCAAAAAATTACCCCAAATAAATTTTTAATTTTAAAAGTGCCCCAAAAATATCACAAATAGATTTTTAATTTTAAAAGTGCCCAAAAATACCTCAAATAAATTTTTAATTTTGAAAATACCCCAAAAAATTACCCCAAATAAAATTTTATTTTTAGAAATACCCCAAAAATTACCCCAAATAAATTTTTAATTTTAAAATGCCCTAAAAATTATTCCAAATAAATTTTTAATTTTAAAAATGCCTCAAAAAGTACCCTAAAAATTTACCTTAAATAAAATTTTAATTTTATAAATGCCCAAAAAATACCAAATAAATTTTAATTTGAGGAGGAGGAATGGGAGGGAGAGAGAGGAGGGGAGAGGGAGGAGGGAGGGGAGAAAGAGAGAGGGGGAGGGCGAGCGAGAGGGAAGGTGGAGGGGGGAGGAGGTGGTGGTGGGGGTGGGTGGTGGTAGGTGGTGGTGCGGTTGGGTTGAAAGAAGAATGGATAATTTTTTTTATTTTTGTATGTACAAGTTTTTGAAATACTTGTTTAGATTGGTGTTTTTGAGATTATTTTTTATTGGTGCATTACTGTAGCATTTGGAGTGTGAAAAATAGTTTTTCAAAATAGGGTAAAACATGAACCAAACAAAGCCTACATTGGCTCTGCTTTGATTGGTCTGCTTTTTTAACCCCGCTTTTGAAAAACTGTTTTTCACAACTCAAATGCTACAGAATCCGTTTGGAATAGTTATTTTTGGGATTATTTTTAAAACAAAGACCAGAAAGATTTGGGATGTGGTTTTTCAAAACCATCAGAATGCTTTTCAAAAAACTGCATTTGTCTTTTAAAACTTTTGAGGGTGTTTTTGGGATAATTTTTTGTGGTATTTTTAAAAGTAAAAATTTATTTGGGTCAATTTTTGGGAGCATTTTAAAATAAAAAATTTATTTGGGATAATTTTTTAGGGCATTTTTAAAATTAAAAATTAATTTTAGGTATTTTTGGGGGATTTTTAAAATTAATAGTTTATTTTGGGTATTTTTAAAATTAAATTTATTTGATGGGTGGTGGTGCGGGTGAGTTAATTTCAAAAATAAATTAATTTTAAAAATACCCCAAAAATTATCCCAAATAGATTTTTAATTTTAAAAATGCCCCAAAAATTATCCCAAATAAATTTTTACTTTTATAAATGCCCAAAAAAATTAGCAAAAATAAATTTTTAATTTTAAAAATGCCCCAAATAAATTTTTAATTTTGAAAATGCCCCAAAAATTATCTCAAATTAATTTTTCATATTAAAAATGTCCAAAAAATTACCCCAAATAAATATTTAATTTTAAAAATGCCCCAAAAAATTATCCCAAATAAAATTTTAATTTTAAAAATGCCTCAAAAATATCCAAAAAAATACCTCAAATAAATTTTTAATTTTAAAAATGTCCTAAAAATACCCCAAATAAATTTTTAATTTGGATGAGAGGAAGTGGAGGAGAAAGAGAGGGTGAGAGAGGGAAGGTGGAAGGGGAAGGGAGAGAGGGGGAGAGGTGGTGGTGGTGGTGGTGGTGGTGGGTGGTGGTGGTAGGGGTGGGTGGTGGTGCGGTTGGGGTAGAAGAAGAAGGGATAATTTTTTATTTTTGTATGTATAAGTTGTTTTTGAAATATTTGTTTGGATTGGTGTTTTTGGGATTATTTTTGATTGGTGTATTACTATAGCATTTGGGGTGTGAAAAACAGTTTTTCGAAAACAGATGCCAAAAACAAGAATCCAAATATAGAGATAGTAATATACCAACCAAAAACAACCAATCCAAACAAATATTTCAAAAACAACTTATATATACAAAAATAAAAAAAATTATCTCTTCTTCATCCGTCCAAACCCCACCACCCACCACCACTCACCCCACCACCACCTCTCCTCCCTCCTCCCCCTCCCTCTTTCCTCTCACACTCTCTCCCCTCTCTTCTCTCCCTCCTCCCCTCCCCTCCCCTCACTCCTCCCTCTTCCCTTCCTCTCATTAAAATTAAAAATTTATTTGGGATATTTTTAAAAATAAAACTTATTTGGAGTATTTTTAAAATTAAAAATTTATTGGGGTAATTTTTGAGGCATTTTAAAATTAAAAATTTATTTGGGGTATTTTTAGGGCATTTTTAAAATTAAAAATTTATTTGAAATAATTTTTGGGGCATTTTTAAAATTAAAAATTTATTTGGAGTATTTATTTGTGGCATTTTTAAAATTAAAAATTTATTTGAGTCATTTTTAAAATTAA
Organism: Gardenia jasminoides; assembly: GCA_013103745.1. Lineage (NCBI taxonomy): Eukaryota > Viridiplantae > Streptophyta > Magnoliopsida > Gentianales > Rubiaceae > Gardenia > Gardenia jasminoides. Next base: position 47,414,139 of record CM023103.1, on the reverse strand, counting down.
ATATTTATTTGGGGTTATTTTTTGGGGTATTTTTAAAATTAGAAATTTATTTAAGGTATTTTTGGGGCATTTTTAAATTAAAAATTTATTTGGTGCAAGTTTTGGAGCATTTTTAAAATTAAAAATTTATTTGGGGCAATTTTTGGGGCTTTTTAAAATTAAAAATTTATTTAGCATATTTTTGGGGCATTTTTAATTTAAAAATTTATTTGTGGTAATTTTTTGAAAATTTTTAAACTTAAAAATTTATTTGGGGCAATTTTTGGGGCTTTTTAAAAATAAAAAATTTATTTAGCATATTTTTGGGGCATTTTTAAATTTAAAAATTTATTTGTGGTAATTTTTTGAAAATTTTTAAAATTAAAAATTTATTTGGGGTAATTTTTTGGGATATTTTTTAAATTAAATTTTATTTAGGGTATTTTTGGGGCATTTTTAAATTAAAAATTTATTTGTTGCAATTTTTGGAGCATTTTTTAAATTAAAAATTTATTTGAAGTATTTTTTAGGGCATTTTTTAAAATTAAAAATTTATTTGGAGTAATTTTTTTGGGAATTTTTAAAATTAAAAATTTATTTGGGGTATTTTTTGGGCCATTTTTCAAAATTAAAAATTTATTTAGTGTATTTTTGGGGCATTTTTAAATTTAAAGATTTATTTGTGGTAATTTATTGGAACATTTTTAAATTTTAAAATTTATTTGGGATAATTTTTTGGGTTTTTTTTGAAATTAAATGGCTACTAAAGAGCCAAAAAAATTTATTTGGGGTAATTTATCAGGTATGTTTTATCTTATATGTAGTGTTTTGAAAAACTACCCCAACCCTCAAAAAGTTTTTGAAAGACAGCTACAGTAGTTTTTGAAAGACAGTTACAGTAGTTTTTCACATCCCAAATACTACAGTGCTGTTTTTGAAAAATAATCCCAAAAATAACTAATCCAAACGAACCCTGTATGTCTCCCTTCACTGGTAGAAATCTTATCAATTGTGATGGACATATCTGCTGCGATGGCTATTTTCGAGTCATAAAAACTCTTTTTGCCAAATGTGGCGTGACATTTGTTAAATTGAGTCCACAGTATAATTTGAGATTGTTGTAAAATTAAAAAGAATAAAAACTGGAGGAGAATAAATCTTTTCTTATTTTAATGAGTGGAACTTGAATGATAATACTCTCAAGAGATACAAGTGACATTAGAGGAGTACATAAAATGGTAGAGAAAATCTCTCACTAAAAACTCTTTGCTGCTGTTGCTGCTATCCCTTAGTATAGAAACAAGGGACGTGTTTTGCTACATATGTACGCGAAATATAAGGCGGTTTGGATCTTTCTTGCATTCATGAAATTTGCTGCGCCACAAATTTTAATCCTCTTCGTCTTTTGTTGTTCAGGAATTGAGCAGCCATAGGTAGGGGTGAGAATCGAATTCGAATTCGGTATTCGGTAGGGTGAAATCGGTATTTTTCGGTAAATGACTAATAAAATTGAGAGTTTGATACCAACTTGAATTGATACCAGATGATGTGAATTAGCGAACCAAGGAATTTGGTAGAAAGGCGCCACAACTCAACGCGTTCTTGAATTGATAAGCCTAAACTTGAACAAAGGAACTCATTCACTTTGTATCAAGGGTCGTTCCCAAGGAACAAGAAAAGAGAAACTCTCAATTTTCATTAATCAAAGTCTTATGAAAAATATTGGAGAAGAAGGCTTAATTATAGCCTTTACAAAGACTCAAAATCCTAATGTAACTTGAACTCAAATTACTAAAAACCTAACCTAACTAGAATAGGCCAACATGGCTCTATCTTTTAGGAAACTACTAAAACAACTAAATTGACTCAAATAAACTCAATAAATTCGGCCAGCATTACACACCAAAGCTGGTCTGAAAATCAAATAAGGAAAGCAATGGGAAATAATGGGAAAACTGGACAATTATGCCCTTATTCACTAATCTAACCCAAACGACAGCTCTTCATACTTTATATAGAGCTTTGAACCATCATTCAAAGGAAAGAATCTTCATGAAATCTTGAAGCTTCAATCATCTTGGATAAGAATATAAGAAATGATTCCAAATCAAAGCTTCCACCATTCCATTTCTCATCATTCCCCTCCTCTTGAAAGGCGATTTGTCCCAAATGAGGTCAAAACCTAGTTCAATTAGGATTAGTCTTTCATTGATTCATAGTAGTAGTAGGATTAGTTTTTCCAAGGCTATATATACCAGATGATACCAGATGATGTGAGTTGGATAACGGACCTAGACGAATATCAAGTTGGAGTTGCGGAAAACTCTTGACCCCTCTAACCCGCGGAACTACGAACCTTGAATTTAATCTTAACCCGTAGAACAATGAATTAGCGAACCAAGGCTGTTGGTAGATGACGCCACAATCAAGTGCGGTTCTTGATTGATAAGTCGAATGAACACTCAAAATCTCTCAAGTATTCAAAGAAGAATCTCTTAGAAAGAGACGTGCTATTCTCACAAGAATAAGCTGAAAATTGATTGATAAACTTGGTTAATAATTTCGTCCATCATAGGCTGTATTTATAGCCTTGGAAAAACTAATCCTACTACTACTAGGAAACAATTAAATAAACGGCTTGGTCAATCCCTCAAGGACTAGGAAACCTAGTTGACCAAGACCCTAATTGACTAGGCTTAGACCAATTCGGTCAAAGCTTTATTTACTAACCAGAAATTAAACTAACTTACTAATAGCAATTGATTTGAATTAACCAAGCCAAAATCAGCAAGGCAATTATTTAACATACTAAGTACACAAAATGGAATTTAGACATAACTCTAGATGGTCAATTGAGACCCTAAATCCAAATGTGATTTTTAAGCCAAAGCTAGGGTTTCAATCCTTCAAATGCATCTTCTTGAATTTCAATCACTTGGACCCCTTTGAATGATGAATTCTTTCTTGGACAGCTTTCAGCTCTTTCATCATTCCCCTCCTCTTGAAGGCGATTTGTCCCAAATCGAAGGATCGTTTATGATGAAGAACGTCAGGGAACATTTGTATGAATGCGAGCCAAGAAGCATGCCGTCTACCCAATTTGAACACGAACCAACATGCACACATCAGCTCACAATGGTTTTACACGATCTCAGTCTTTGACACTGGATCAAATACAAGAACGAGAGTAAGATTCAGCCGAAATAGATGTATTCAACACTTTCCGATAACAAGAGGGGTATATGTGAGCGTCATGCACCATCCTAACATTTTGAACACAATTTAAAAAGACATTAGAATCACTACGTAAAGTAGGATATGCATGGATAATATCAAGACACTTAAAACTAATAGAACACATGGGACTCACATAGTTAGAATGAGCAGGATTACTAAAATAACTCAAAAACAAACTAGAAGAATGCAAGACTCAAAAAAACACATGACATAGATGGATTCAAAATAAATTTCACACAAGTAAAATAAATAGGACACCTAAGATGACGTAAACTATCTCTAGCATAAGGGTCATAAAGTAAGTAGACAGCTTTGTCAAACTTCATGATTCCTTGATAGTTAACCATATGACTTACATAAACAACTTTTAAAACAATGCCAATTAACTCTAGAAGTTTAGCATACATGAACAAGTCAAGAAAATGAACTATGCACAAGAAGGTAGTAGTTGTATCATGAAAACAAAGAGAATTAGGGAGGAATTCTACCTTTCTCTTGGGAAGTGAAGTAACTACAATTTTACCAAATTTAGTCAAGACAATTGGCTTGGGGTTTCATCTTGAGGCAGCCGCATTGATTTGTCTTGAAAACCTGTGAAAATGGAACAAACATACTAGGCAAAATATAGTCAAGTTGGTTGTAAAGTACATGATGTTTACTCTCAACATTGGCTTTGCAAGTATTGCTTGCTTCTCTCTTTTCTTTCCACTAAAACCAAGCAATCTTTTGCCTTTTTCATGGATTTTGCCTAGAGCTTTATCCTTCAATTCTTCCTTTTGTGCAGTAGCTTCCTCTTGAGATGATTGCTCATCGCTTTGACTAGCTCTTTTGATTGCTTTTCATGTAGAAGAATAGCAAGGTCTTCACAAAGTTGCTCATAAGTTAGTGACCTAGCGACTTGAAATGCGACCATTAAATGAAGGAATACTTTTAGTTTTCCATCATACTTAACATCGTTTTAGACATCCATGATTCTCCCAACAATACATGCGTCACTTGAATAGGAACAACATCACAAAATACCTCATCATTATCTACCAATGAGGAAAGGAACAAGTGTATGCTTAGTAACCGGATATCACCACTAGCACTTTGCAACTTGTATGGCTGAATAAGATCAGCGGTTGGAAGATTCAATTTCTCAACCATACTTGATTGGAAGGTTGATTGTACAACTCCTATCAATGGCCATGCTAAAATTTTATCCTTGGCGTAATGCTTGAGTGTAGAACCAGTTACTTTGTTGAGCTTTAATGATCTTGGTTGCTTCTTCTACATCCGCAATGCCAAAACATTTACTCCTTTAGGCACATAGGGGTGATGTTCTCGATGGCTACTAGAGGTTTGGAACCCCTCCTCTTGAAGGTTTTATCCTCCAAGCAATCAAACTTATTCATGGTTATCTCATTTTCCTTAGCCATGGTTAAATCTCACAAAGTGGGTTAAACCTGCAAAATTCAACAAGCGTTAGTAGAAAATACCTCACACACTCCCTCACATGTTTCCCTACTTTTCGTGTATCACTCAAGTGTTTTATGTCACTCTAATGATCTCACCAAACGCTCAAATTCCCTTGATCTTCTCCTTGAAGAAATCAGAAAATTTGAGCAATTCAAGGACTATCACCAATTACCTTTCAAGAATGTGATGTATCACCCCTTTGATTCACTTTGAAGAATAAATGAAGACACAAAGAGTTTGAGAATTTAAAAGACTAACTAGACTCAACAAGCTGGAAAGAATTGGGTTGAGAAAATATAAGTGACTCAAAAAGAAACTAGTTGCTAATTTTTATCATCACTCTATGGCGAAATGTACTGCCTTAGCAAACCAGCCACTTGCTTTGAAAGGGAGTTTACTTTCCATTGATTTTGAAACTGCAATTACTCCTTTCCAATCTGATTTTCTTATTTGTGTCAATTGTTTGCATTATGTTATTAGTTGTTACACATCCATGACTTAGATGGTTCAATATGAGCTCCAATCACGTCATAATCAGTTTGAAATATGCCACTTGTAGAGCCAAGTCTGTGCATATGAACATGTTGGAAACCTGCAAAAATGTAATAAAAAACACTAGGCAACAAAGGTTAGAGTGTTAATGGAAAACAATGATTCTAGCACACTTCCAACGTTCACACATTTGGCTATCATCACTTGCTTTCTTTCTTCTTTAACATCAATTGCCGAGCCTGATTTGGCCTTTTCCTCAATTTCTCACTTTCCCCTCAACTTTTCTTTGCAAGTTCAAGCTCAAATTCCTTTTGAAGGCTAGCTTGATCCTCGTGCACTTGTTGTGGTGTTAGAGGTACAAGAACAACCTTCTTATTGTCATAAGAGAAAGAATACTTATTAGTGAATCCATCCCAACTAACCTTCCTATCCAGACTGCCATGGGCGTCACCAAGAATGATATGGGCAGCTTGCATAGGTACTACGTCACATAGAACCTCATCCATGAATCGACCAATGCGAGGAAGAAACAAGTACTTGTTTAAATACCATTACCTCTCCATTATTGAGCCATTGCAGCTTGTATGGATGGAATGGCTAGTTGTTGGCAACTTCAGCTTATCTACCATGATAGCACTTAACAGCGTTAGTGCAACTCCGGATCAATCACCAAGGCTGTGCACCTTCTCTTGAGCGTGACATCTAGTGTAGAAGATGTTCCCTCGTTGTTGCTCTTCCATGCTCATTTGGGTAGCTAATGCTCTTGAGCCACTAAAGTGAGCTTGTCGGTGTTGGCTCTTCCTCAATGACCTCCTCTTCCTCCTCTTGATAAGCGGTGGCATTCCCTTATACTCATCTTCTTCCTCATGGGTGATGACTTCCCACTTTGCAACACTAGCATGGTTCTTTGGTTGGGACATTGGGACATAATGTGGCCAAAACCAGCATTTGAAACACTTAACATCCCGATTTCTTGGCTTATTCACTTCTGGATTTTGTGGAAACTTCCTTTGGTATTGACTTTTGAAGTATCTTCACTCGATCTCAAGGAATTCTGGTGGTTTTGAGCTTCCATGGGAGATCACGGCTGGTTTGCCACTACTAAGTGATGTCGTGGCCTTTCTTCCCTCATTATGGTCTGATTTCCCCAAATTCCAGATTGGAAGTTGGAGTTGGAGCGAGAAGGAGAAGATAAAGTTGGCTACGTCTACATTTAATGGTTATGCCTTACTATGGTGGGATCAATTTGTGAGGGAGCATGGGGTATGATGAACCACCTATTGTTTCTTGGGCTGTGTTGAAGAGAATCTTGCTTAAAGAGATATGCTCCTATTTATCTCACGGTTTGTTGAAAAGTTTGCACTACTTCACCGGGGTTCTAAGCCCGTGGTTGAGTATTATAACAAGATGAAATCCATAATAAGGAAAATGGGAAGCGAGGAGCATCAAGAGTAGCTATTGATCGATTTTTGAATGGTTTAAATAAGGCCATTGCTAACGCATTGATTTGCTACCACATATGGAGTTAGAAGATGTTGCACTTGCAGCAATGGAAATTGAGGAGAAGCTCAAGGAGGAGGTCCAAGTCATCTACTTCTTCAACCCTCTCCTAATCCTAAGTCATCTTGTAATGGACCAATACCTGGTGCACAAAAGAAGAAAACAAAGTTGGAAAGATGAGCTTAGCATTGTTAGATTCAGGATGGATGAACTTAGGCAAGCATTAAAAGGACTATTCTATGCATGCATTGAACCCCTAATCAAGCCACTATTCAAGTTGCTAGTGAGCAAAGGAAAACATGCACATGAGCAATCTCATAGTGAGCTCAATAATGTAGAGAGTGAGTTGAGGTGAAGAAGAAAAGAAAAGGTGCACATTGAGCTAATTGTGGTGGAAAAATAAATGAGCGTGAAAGGCTTATTATTTTCTAACAATCTTAACTTTACTTTGTTTAGTGTTAATGGTCTTTTCAGGTACAACAAGGTGAAGTAAAGATGGTTTTGTTATGCACCATTACAAAGTCTTTAAAGGAACCATGTTCTTCGAGGCATTTACAAATTTCTACATTCACTCCCAAGAATTGAAGACCGTTTTCACCAATAACCTTTGAGTTTGGAAGGGGTTTTCAACCTTATCCTCTAGTTAATTCTTTTGCATTTAAAAGCCGTACCAATTGTTTGGGTATGCGATTGTTGTGAATGTCCTTTGAGTCATTTTAAGAGTTGTAATTGTTTTAGTGTCCAAGTTTAATGTTGAGTCCTTATAGTCATTTTCTTTCTTTAAGTCATGTGATTATTGTGTTAAGAGTATTAATACATGTTTGTCTAGTAATTTTAGTGTGCCTTTAGGTTTGTGTTACAGTCGTTTAATGTTGCATGGGGTACAAACTTTTCCCTACTTGTTATCAATTGGGTAAAGTGGGTGAATATCTGTGTTTCCTCATCATTTTATTCGTCTTTCATTTTTGATCAGGTATACTTGTGATGGGCTGTTGCCGAAGTTCGTGTGAGCTGAAGCATGCATGCTGGCTTGTATTCCGATTGACTAGAAGGCATGTTTCTTGGCTCCCATTCATCAATACATGGCCTGGAGTTCTCGATTGCAAACAATCCTTGATTTGTGACAAATCGCCTTTCAAGAGGAGGGGAATGATGAGAAATGGAATGGTGGAAGCTTTGATTTGGAATCATTTCTTATATTCTTATCCAAGATGATTGAAGCTTCAAGATTTCATGAAGATTCTTTCCTTTGAATGATGGTTCAAAGCTCTATATAAAGTATGAAGAGCTGTCGTTTGGGTTAGATTAGTGAATAAGGGCATAATTGTCCAGTTTTCCCATTATTTCCCATTGCTTTCTTATTTGATTTTCAGACCAGCTTTGGTGTGTAATGCTGGCAATTTATTGAGTTTATTTGAGTCAATTTAGTTGTTTTAGTAGTTTCCTAAAAGATAGAAGCCATGTTGGCCTATTCTAGTTAGGTTAGGTTTTATTAATTTGAGTCCAAGTTACATTGGGATTTTGAGTCTTTGTAAGGAAATATATAAAATAAACCTTGCTTCCGTATTTTTCATAAGACTTTGAGTAATAACATTGAGGTTTTCTCTTTTCTTGTTCCTTAGGAGCGACCCTTGATACAAAGTGAATGAGTTCCTTTGTTCAAGTTTAAACTTATCAATTCAAAACAGCGTTGAGTTGTGGCCTTTCTACCAAATTCCTTGGTTCGCTAATTAGCTAGATTGTGGGTTGAGATTCAATTCATTGGGTTAGATCTCGAGGGTTAGAGAATTGGTAGATTTCCATCCTTTTGTATCCATAACCTGTTCAAGATAGATCATTCCAGCGTGTAATTAGCCATTGTGTCTTCAAGGCCGGGAGCTTGGAGATTGGGTTAGCATCGATTGGTATCATCCATAATCATCCATGTTTAAGTATAGTATGTTTATTTATTTATTTATATTGATGAATGGATATGCATGCTATATATATATATATATTTGATGAGACCAATTTGGAATACCATGTCTAAAATCCCTCTACTCAAATATTAAGTCTAAACTTAAGTTGCCTTCCATTGTTATAGTTAAAATGAAGATTATGTTGAGTTAACTTGTTGAGTACACTCAGGTTGCTCTACCATGAGAAGTTTTAACTATGAGATGAATCTCGAATAATGGGTATGACTTAACTAAAATTTGTGACTTGTTGAGTACACTCAAGGTCATAAAATTTTAGAGGCAAAAAAGTTAGGTGACACACATATGATGTGATTTATCAAGGTTGATAACTCAACTATCTAGAGTTACAAAGTTATAAGTGGTAATAAGTACCTACCTATTGAAATTATTTTGGTTTGTTGAGCACACTCAAGATCAAAATAACTAAATGGGATTCTAGCCTACTAGGAGTTTTTGAAATTCTCGAATCTATATAAGAGGCTATAGATTTGAATAAAATAGTGGGACAAAACCAAATTTGATTTTTATGTCATTTTTTACTTGGTTTTGTTTTGCATAAATAACAATTCTCTTTTATCTTTACCATCCGTTGTAGAAATTATGAGTAATTGCATATTATTCTCGATATAATTGTTATTTTTTTAATTTCTTGGATTGGCAAGTTAAATTGAGAAAAGTTCTCAAGAAAATTTGGCTATATCATTTAAAACCTTACTTCTAATTATGGAAGATGTAATGGAATTAATAAAATTGCTTACAATAAGTAAGGGAGATGATGATGGTATGTCAAAGATGCTTCCTAAATCTCCTTTACTAGATAAGATTTCAATTTCTTTCACCATGATTATACATCTCAAGGTTGAATGATGAATAATCAAGGTATAAGATATGAAATCCTTGAGCAATAATTCTATTACAAGATGACAAAAAATATCTCTAATTAAATGTTAATTTATTAGAAGCGATTGATTATATTGAGAAATTTAGATCAATCAAAGTTTTGGCATGCATTATTAGTCAAATGTTGACTAAAGTAATTACTTATCAAGAGTTGATAAGTTAAGAGTTTTAAAGAACTAGCCTTGCAGTACAAGCTTTCAATGCGTGGTTTTAAAATACAACTTTGTGAAAGTTTTATTTTGAGATTATAATTGAGATTAACTAATGGACTTATTTTAGAACTTAATAAATGTTATTATTTTCTAAAATAAAAGAAAATCCATTTCTCAATATGATGTTAGATAATTTGAAACCTTCTTAAGCATTTGGAAATTAGTCTTTTGAATGAGAAACATATTTTTCAAATGGCATAATGATTTGGCTCATTTGATTATGAATCATTTGAGACATATGAGCCTTATTCACTAATAAAGGCTAATTTGATCTTTATATGAAAATATTTAATGAATTGTTGGGATCCATACATTATGATGTATGTGGAAGATTAACAATTCATACTAGAATTATTTCTCATATTTTATCACTTTTGCTAATAACAACTCAAAATGGATATATGTATCTTTAGGTACTCGTCCAAGATTTTGAGAAGTTAAGAGGTTTAAGTATAAAGTAGAGAAACAATCTGGTCAAGTACTAGGACACCTAAATATGATCAAGGTGAAGAATACTTGAGCCATGGTAGGTATTGGAACACCATGATTTCATCAAGGTGAAGAATACTTAATCTAAGGGTTTCAAAATTAACTAAAGGAGAATGAGATTCTCAAGTAAAATAATTTTTTCTAGTTATCTCAATTGTTGAGTAATCTAGATAAAGAATTATATCTCATGAGATGAGATGTCCCATGTAAGTTTTCCAAAATGGTTTTGGGGTTTTGTCCACATAAAATTGTCTCCTGTACACTAAATCTTGTTCCATAAATATATTTGTTCAAAGTGTGCCATATGAGATATGGAATGTTAAGGAATCAAATTTTATGAAAGTTTGGATTGTGCTACTTATGAAGTGAGCATCCATAATCGGGATAAAGTGGAGTTAAGATCAATTAAAACCTTTTTGGCAGTATTCTTGAGAATTAAGGAAAGGAAAAGAGGGCAAAAGGAAGAAGAGCAAATCGGTTCTTCTTATTTCATTTGGTTTAAATTTTTCCTTACCGCATTATGCTAAATTTTTTTTATCTGCTCCAAGAATTTTATAATTCTATCATCTTCAAGAATAAAAGTGTTTTAGTTCTAAAACTACTATTTTCTAGATATATGATTTATTCTAGATAAAGTAGTGGGAGAAAGATAGAACTTAAAACTTGAAATAGTTTCAAGTATCACAAAAGCAAGTTGAACAAAATGCATAGAATTGGGGCTTGCATTTCATGATGATGAGGCGCAGCGAAAGCTCCTAAAATAAGGGTTTCATAAATCTTAGAAATATAGATTTCTTATAAAAAAATCATGATATTTGATCGTGCATTTTTAAATGATTTATGAATACTTTTATAACTTATAGAGATGGTTGAGACCCATGAATCTAAAATGGATTCCATATTTGATGAAGGGTAATGACCTTAGTCAATTCACCTAAAGGTTTAAAAACCTTTTAGCTGCAAAAGAGTCTCTAGAGTAAAGACTAATATGGAAGGTAAACTGTTACCTATAGAGTTTGGTTGGTAGAGTGGTCACTATTAAAGATAAGCAATTATCTTTAAAGAAACCTTCTTACTAATCAATATGCTTAAATTCATTTCGATTTACTTGCTTATTTTAACTATGAGTTATGGTATGGCAAATAGATGCTAAAACCATTTTTCTTAAATGGAAACAACAAATAATTGTGTATGTGACACAATTTAAAGGTTTTACATCTAGTGTGCCAATAAAGCAAATCTCTAAAAGTGGTATCATCCATTTTGATGAAATAATCAAAGAGTTTGATTTTATCAAAAGTATGGATGGCCTTGTACGTATATTTGGTTTAGTGGGAGCTATTGTTGGTTTCATGCATCATATATAATTGATATATGATACATTGAAATGGTATGCCTTTATTCCAAAATTATAGGTGTCGCTATCCAAAACTTCCTCCATGATATAAAGGAGTGGCAATCTACCTTTAGAGTAAAGGTCTATATTGATAGGTATGATTGCTTAAGTTTTTAGACAAGATGCTAAAATGTTTAGCATGGAGTAATCTAAGAAGGGGTCTTATCTATAATAATCCTTTCATTGTACTAAACTCATTGTCTCCTTTGGTCCATGAAGAGTTTAAAATTGAAAGTTCGAGAATGTACTTGTAAACTTTCCTACAGAAATGATTTGCAAGTAATTATGCGTATATTCATAATATCAATGCTATGTGTTGAAAGAGTTTCAAGTGAAATACAACTAAATTTCTACAATTAAAACCTTAACAAATGCTACTTGAGAAGTGGCAAAAGGAAACATGTGAATCTACAAGTTCAAATTTGAGTTTGAATTGGTTCATTCTATTAGAAGTCCTTCAACTTATGTTGAGACTATAATAGAATTTGTCCCAACAAAGGAACCAAAGTCTCATCATAGATCCATATATTTGTTAAGGTAGTTTCACATGATTTGATGAAATCATTGATGGGAATTAAAAGTGAAGATTAAAAGGAGTACCCAGGGATTACAACATAGTTGATCCATTTACTAAATTTATCTTAATGAAAACATGATAGTCATGTTGGCTCATTTGGTTTTTAACTTGTGAGTGATTGGCTTTAGTGCAAGTGGGAGATTGTTAGTGTATATGCCCTAAAGTCAATCAACTTCTAGGGTTTATTATACACTTTGACTATTTATGTAATAATAAATGACATCTTTATCATATTGATTGCTTATATTTTCATATAAGTATGATAAAACCCTTAGAATAAACTTAATCGATGAAATCATAAGAGTTATGATGGTGAGGTTCATTCGATTATAAATAAGGTTTATTCTTAAATATCTCTAGTCATAGTATTAACAAGAGGGGAATTGTTAATACGGTTAGACTAACATATACTATGCCGCTTTTATATGAGAAGTAGTAGACCTCATCTATTATGGTATGTGAGACACCTAAGCAAGTATATGGGTGCTTGATGGTATGATCAAGTTCACTAGATCGATCCACATAGAGACATCCTTTAAGTGCCAAAGGATTAATCTCTAAGTGACGTTTATGTAAATGATTCTTAGACTTAAGGTTATCATGATATCTTGAATATGGATAGTTATACTTTCTTTGTTATATGATTGCTCCGTAAAGGGAATGCTCACATCATTAGCAAATGGGTGTATCTTTGAAGTATGGAAAGATGGTGAATAACCTATAAGGATTTACCGCCTCTTATGTGAGAGGAGTTATCTCATGTTTGACCACTTGTAGAAGTATAACTCAGAAATCTTAGCGCTAAGTGGGAAAGTCTTAGAAAGTGTTTCTAAGAACTTCTTCATTGGAGTTATATTTTGGTACAAGAGAAAAAGCATTAATCACACAATGGAATAGGCTCAACTTATTCCAAGATTAATGTGAGATAAGTGTGGTAAAAGGATATTAGTTACATTATAAATGTTTACTGAAAGGTGAAGTCATCCACTTGACTTTTCTCATTACTTGGGTGGTCATGATGTGTTGCTAGATACCAATCTTGATCTATAAGTATGAGCTGATTGATTAGTGGAATCAGTGATAAATTAAAAGGAGTTTTAATTTATCTAGTTCTTATTTATTAAGAATGTATAGCTCATACTTATTGCCAACGTATATGAGAACCTAATGGGTCACACACATTAAGAACTTTCTTAGCTAGATTAAATGAATTTCAAGTGGGACTTGATAGATAAGTTTTATAACTTATAGTTTGATTTGTGAGACAAATTAAAATTGAGAGACTTATGGTGCAAATAAGTTTTAGTCTTCCAAATACAAGAGTTGTATTAGCATTAGGAAGCTAAATCTTATTGGAAACTGCTTTCAGGTTTCCATAAGGATTTGACAACTTATTTGTCTATAAATACTCACTAAGCTTTTGCTAGCAAGTTGAATCATCACACAATTTGTCTTGTGAGATTTTTGAGAAAAATCTTGAGAGAAAAAATACCAAAAATTCGTCCAAGAAAATAAGGGAAAAATGGCATCTCTTATTTCTTATCTTGGGATGAATTTTTCATGGTGAAAAATTGGAATTATCTCAATAGACTTGTGTGTGGTTGTCTTGGCAGACCGAATTCGAATTCGAATTACCGATTTACCGATTTCGATTTCAATTCGAATTCAATTCGGAAATCGGTATTTACCGATTTAACCGAATTCATAAAATAATTATTCAAAAACACAATGGAAAAAAATTAGAAAGTTTTAAATCAAACAAAATTACCAAATTATTGAGCATCGAAGCAGATAAAAATGCATTTGCCTTTATCAAAGTTGATATGAATTTTCCTAACCCAAATTAGGCATTTCACATTTAATTTTATCTTTCAATATATTAGGTATTCGGAAAATCGAATATGAAATCGGTAAATATTTACCGAATTACCGAATTGAATTCGAATTCGGTAAAACCGAATTGAAAATTCTTGAAACCGATTTCGTATTGAATTCGATATATTTAAATTCAGATTTTCCGAATTACCGATCGAATTACCGAATTACCGAATTCACCGAATTCGAATTACCGAATTCAATTCGAATTCGGTCGGTAATTCGGTATTCGGATTTTTTGCACACCCCTAGCCATAGGTCAAGAATTGCGGCTGTTGTTGTGATGTTGTGGATATCCTTTTCACAACATTCCCTCTCAAAATGTCTACTACACCACACGAGGAATATATCTTGTTAAAATCTTACTAGAAAAAATTTAATGAGAAAAAAAATTCTAATGAGGGAAAAAGAGAGTGTACTATTCTCATGTATTAATTTCCCGCCCCCCACCCCGGATTCAAATATCATTTGAGATCTTTTAACCAATACATTCGAATATTTTTCACCAATTTTTCAAAAGTTGCAGTTGACAATACTAGGTAAATAGATCTCCCAAATTATCACTAGAACGGATTTGTTATACATCAATTTCACCATTTTTTAAAATCATGAGTAAAGAAAAATTTTGGTGAAATATATTTCGTCCCATCTCCTTTAATATATCCTCCTCTTAATTTAACTATACCCACTGCATTTATAATATAATTGGAGGGTTTTTTTTTGTTAAAGTGATAATCTACAATTCTTTCTAATATAGTGTGTCATCGATTTCAACCAAATACATTCTCAACTGATCTCATGAATTGCTATTATTTCAACATAATTAGAAGAACTAGTAGCTATTGATTATTTTGTAGATCTCTATGAGATTGTTGTATCACCACATATAAAGATATAGCCAGTTTAAGACCTTATTTGATATGCGTCAGATAAATGCCGAGCACCAGTATAACCAAGTAATTTAGGTCGATAATTATTTGAATAAAAATAAACCAAGATCGATTGTTTCTTGAAGATAGTGAAAATATATTTAATACCATTCCAAAGAGGTCATGTAAAAGGAGGAGTTAAATCTTGCTACTAAATTCATTGCAAATGATATATTCGATCTTGTAGAATTAGAAAGATATATGAGCGTACCAATAGCACTGAAGTATGGCATTTCAGGATCAAGTACCTCATCATCCTCCTCTCTCAATCTAAATGAATTCTTAGTAGGATCAAGTGATCAGACAACCATTAAGATATTTAATGGATGTAATTTATCTATAAAAAATATCTTTAATACATCTTGAATATTAGTTTGATCGACAAAAATCTTGCCATTTAAATGCTCGCTTTGTAAACGAATGCAAAATTTAGTATTTCCAATATCTTTGATTTCAAATTCTTTTTTCAAATATTCTACTATCTTTTGGAACTTTTCAGGAATTCTGATCAAATTAAAACCATCTAAATATATGGCAATAATTATAAATTTGATCCATTTTTCTTTATAAAAACACATGGGTATATTGGATTATTAAAATAACTTTTTAAATCAAACATTCACTGAGGTAGCTATATCACATACGCCCAAATTGTTTGAACCCATACAGAGACCTTTGCATTTAATAGAATAAATATCTTTAAAATTAGATTTACATGTTTTAGGCATGTTAAACCCTTCAAAGACTCTCGTGTAAATATTATTATCAATATGCCCATATAAATATGTAGTGATTACGTCTATCAGACGCATATCAAAATTTTCAAGTTACCAAACTTATAAGATATCTAATGTGATTCCATCCAGTACTGGATAATATATTTCATCATAATTGACTCCAAGTTGTTGTAAGAAGCCTTGGGCTATTAGTCTTGTTTTATATTTTACAATCTCATTTTTTTCATTTCTTTTTCTTAGAAATGCCTATTATATCCAACTGGTTTTACACCTTTAGGTGCCCAAATTATGCGTCAAAAAACTTTTCTTTTAGCTAGTGAATCTAATTCAGATTAGATTGCATTTTTTCCATTTCGATTAATCATTTCTTCACCGATATTCATTAATCGATATTGGTTCATGATCCTTATTTCTGCTCTAATATCAAGTGCTACATTATATGTAAATATATTATTTACAATTACGTCCTTTCAATTCCAACTTTTTCTCGTACTGACAAAATTTATTGAATTTTCTATAATTTCATTCTCTTCTGGAGTGTGCCTTTAAAGAGTAACTTCTTCAGAAACTTGAATTTTGTCACTATCTATATTGTGGAGTTCTTGATCATCTCTTAACTCAATTTTATTATCAGTATTTAATCCTCTTTTTTTTTTTCAAAAATTTTTGTTTTTGGAACTAAGAGGTCTCCCTTGCTTCAAGCTTGTTATAGATTCATTAGCACTTATAATTTGTCCTTCAGATAATTAATCATTTTTTGCATGAATATGTGATTTTGTAATTTTTCTAGATTCACTAAATGTATTCGGTAATTGATCTACAATTTTTTGCAAATAAATAATTCTTTGACCATCTAGTTGACATCCTTTCGTACGGGGATCAAAGAAATATAATGATATTTTTCAAATAATTTCCTTTTTCGGTTGATCTTTTCCTCCCCTAATGTTGGGAAATATAATTAATCAAAGTGACAATTTACAAATCTTGTGGTAAATAAATCACTTGTTAATGATTCAATATATTTAATTATAGATGGTGATTCATACCTGACATATATTTCCAATTTCCTCTAGGGACCCATTTTAATACATTGAGATGCTGCAATTGGAATTTAAACTGCATAATTAAAAATTTATAAATGAGAAATATTGGTTCATAATCAAATGCTACCAAATGCTGATTATAAGGGGGAATAAGTATGATAATTTGTCCGTTTAATTCTCACAAATGTTGTTACATGTAATATAGCATATCCCTATGCAGATAAAGGAAGTTTAGATCTCATTAGTAATGGTCTAGTAATTAATTGTAACCTTTTAATAAATGATTCAGTTCGACCATTTTATATATGAACATAAGTTATAGGATATTCAACAGTTATTCCAATAGACATACAATAATCATCAAAAGCATAGTACATATATTTACCAGCATTATCTAAATGAATTTTCTTAATTAGATAATACAAAATTTGTGCTCACAATTTAATTATTTAAGCAAGCAATCTCTGTGAAACCTCGTAATTTTTGGTAATATAATGTTGGAATTTATTTTATTATTAATGGCAAAATTATCAAAAGAATAAAAATAAGAGTTTCTTAAACCTATTGGATAGATTAACTAGTATCCTACTCCTACTCAACTACTAATAGATAGTGGATGGTTACACACTAGATTAGGATTGCCCACAAACTACCTATTCCCAAAACACAACAACGTAAAGTTCCTTCTCTCCTCTTCATCTGATAAAACAAACCCCAGAAAACTTCCTTAAACATTGAAAGCCATAGGCAACCTTCAGGAGAAGTGGGCGACATAATTTAATCATGTAAGTTTTCGCATACTAAACTTTTCATTATTAAGGTTTGGGTAATTATAGAATTCATCACACTAGTTGTTGTATTTATTTATAGTGAGCCATTAATCTTTAGAAACAAAATTCATACCTGAATTGGAATACATATGCTAAATTTAGCTCTCTTGGAATTGCTTGGAAATATTCATGTTTGTACATAGGAGATGGTGCAAAAATTATTAAACTTTAGGGTTGGAATTTTAGAGGATGAAATCTGTTGAGGTGAATTCGTATAGGATTCGTGGAACTCTAGGGCCTTAATGAAAGAGAAGGAAATTGAGGGGCTGCTTTGAAAAAAAAAAAAGAAAGGAACAAGCTCACGGCTGAAGCTTGAAGCTTCAGCCATGGCTGATTTGAAGAAGGGTCATCAGACCCTCCATTTTGCTTGGCATCACTGGCCTTTGCAGGCGACATCATCTGTGGTAGGCAAAAATGAAGCCGCTGCTGGCTTGCTACTTCTAGCAAGATCACCGGCAGCAGGGAAGAAAAATGGTGGCAGCGACTGCCAAGTTTGCTAGGGTTTTGGTTGGAGAAAAAAAAAGAAAAGAAATCTGGAAAAATGAGGAAGAAGAAGGAAGAGACCCATTTTGCAATTCAAGGCAAGAACCGGGTCGGATCCAAGGAAACCGGGTAGGGTTTCAGGATTTTGATCGGGTCAAGAAAACAAATTGGGTCGGATTCTAGGTTGGGTTAAAAGAAAATAAAAAAAAATATGTTGGGCTAGCTAGTTAGGCCTAAAGGAATTTCAAGGGAGTCTGGTTCTGTTGGGTTAGAGAAAATTTTAAGACAATTGGCCCAACTTTCATAATATACCAGGACTATAACTTAACTTTGTGTGGCCCAAGATTAGTTAGTGATTCAGTAACCCAATAATAATAGAATAGCATAGCCCAATACGAATTAAAGATAGTATTAACAATATTAATCATAATTAATTAATAGATTCAGTAAATTGTTAATTATTAATAAATGATGGAGGAATAATTGATTAATAGTATTAATTAACTTATTAATTAGCTAATAGGAAATAGCTAAATATACGATTAACTAATAATACATAGTTAAATAAATGATTAACCAATATAATTAGCTAAATGATTAGTTAATTAACAATAATTAGTTAAATGATTAACTAATTAAGATTAGTTGGTTAAATGATTAATCATTTAATAATAATTAGTTAAATTATTAATTTGTAGTAAATAGTTAAATGATTAAATAATTAATGAAAATTAGTTAAATTCTTATTAGTTAAGGGCAGTTAATTAAATGACTAATTAATAGTAAATAATTAAATGATTGATTAATTAATAGTAATTCGTGAAATTCTTAACTAGTTAAGGGGAATTAAATAGGTCATTGATAGCAATTAACTAAATGATTAATTACTTGATAGTAATTAGTTAAATTCTTACTTAATTAATGGTAAATAATTAAATTATTAATTAATAATAATTAATTAAATAATTAATATTAATCAGGGAAAATTCCTTAATTAATTAAGAGTAATTAATTGAAGGATTAACAAAGGCAAGTAATTAACTAAATGCCTAATAGTAATTGATTAAAGGATTAATTAACTAATAGGAGTTAGTTCAAGGACTAGATAGCTAATCAAGGGTGAATATGTGAGGGCCTCAAAATTCAAATTTATTTTTAAAATGTAAAATAATGTGTATATTGTGTTTATTTATTGAAATATGAGTGAATTTATGTTTTAAGTAATTATTTTCTAATTTAGAGAATTTTTTGAGAATTATTTACCGGTGTGCATTTTCAGCCAGTTTATGTGTTAATTTGTGTTCCGAAGTGTGAATAGTGACTTTAAGAGGAAATCGAGTATATGTAGAGATATTACAGAGATATATTTAAGGACGGAATGAGATAAAACACTAAAAGTTAGAGTGTCACACGCGACGCGACAAAAAAGTGGTTTTTTGACCACTTTTCCTTAAAATGGGGAAATGCAAACTTTTTGTCTCCTTAAAGCTTTATCTCTTGTTTCTTGAGCTTCATTTTTCAGCCAAAAATTGAGAGTTTAGAGAGAGAGTGAGGTCGAGAGAGTAGAGGGAGAAACAATAGAGAAAGCTTGAGAGTTTTCTTCGTTTTCTTCACCTACCATTTCTTGAAGCTTGGAGGTTCCGTTGAAGCCTTTATTTCTCTTGTGTCTTCTCCATTCTTGGCTGCCGGGAGAGAGAGTTGTATGTGTGTGTGATCCGGACCTTAAGGGAGAGAAAAAAGAGAAGAAAGAAAGCGTGTTTGAGTTGGTTGCTTTTTGATCTTGAGTTCTTGGTGGAAAATCATCATCAAATCAAGCGGATCGTGGGCTAAGGTTGAAGCTTTTGGAGTTTCTAAACTTGGGAGTGTCATCCTTGAGAAGAACTCACAAGATCTTGGTTGATCTTGTTAGATCTATACAGATCTTGAGGTATATCACTTGAATCTCCTAGATTTAGCTCTAGTAATAATAAATCTTGTAGATCTATAGTTCATTTTGTCAAGAATGCTTATGTATGGAATAATGGAGTTGGGCTCTTGGATTTTCAATTTAGGTAGTAGACTTGAGGTGGCTTTTAGGTAGTGAATTTGAGGACCTGATTGTGGTTGTGTTTGATATATGTGAAACAAGCTCATTCTATGGTTAGAAAGTAGATTTTGTAGTTGAAAATATTGAAGGAAAGTGATAAGTGATGGCCGAACCATGCTTGGTAATTTTAAAATGTGATTTCGAATTTCTGTGACGTTCAATGATGAGATTTTTGCTTAAATGTATATGTATTATGTTCGTTTATGAGAAAATGTTCTAAAGGAGTTAAAAACTTGAACTTCTGTGTTGAGAAATTGAATTTCACTAAGATTTGAGGGAAAAGTGCTATTTTGGACAAATTTGAGGATTTGAGATACTTTAACTAATTTTCATGAATTTTGTGTATTGAAAACTAGTGAAAATTGTTTGAAAAGTGTGTTAGAATGATGGCTTATAGTATAGTGTTAAGAGTGAGATCAAATGAGTGATTTGAAGGTGAAAGACCTCACTTTATTTCAAAGTGCTAAAAAAATTAGAAATCGCCTAAATGGAGTGCATTGATAAAGTTGTTTGTTTATGTGAAAATTTGATTTGAAAATGAAATCTTGAAAAATGAGTTTCGACTCGAATGATTACTCGTCATTGAGCAGAATTGACGGAATTTTGTAAAGAACTTTGATAAGACAAGTGAATGAATTATTTGAGTTTAGTCTCGCTATTTGTGAGGCGAAATTTATTCCTTCTTTTTTGTGATAATAGGAGGTGAGTAAGGACTCGAACCAAATCCCATCTTGGAAAACGAACTTTATTACTGTTGTGAGTTTCAATGTATGTTATATGTTCTGTGAATATGATTCGAAGTGTATTGGTCAAGTGATTTGAAGTAATTTGGGATTTTCAAATCGTTAAGTGGGGTAGTGTGTACTTCATCGCACTTACCTTTATTTGAAATAAAAGAAATTGTGAAAGTGTTTTGCAGTGTCCTATATGTGTGAGTATTCCAACTCCTTTTCAAATGAAAATCTTGCTATTATTTGTAAAGAAATGATTTGTTAAAATGAATTTAGACTTTTTGAAAGACTTGAATTTTAAGAGAAATACACTTGATCTGTTTTATGATTTGAACCAGGATGTAAGTGTTTCTCCTTTTCGTGTGACTTTGGGAATTAAAATGAAAAGTGTGCTATCTTGTGGCAAATGTGACATCGTTGGGTGACTGCCTCGACTAGTATGTGACATTGTTGGTCAAAATCCCTCGACTAGTCTACTTCATTGGGTGAAATCTCTCGAGTAGTTTCAGTGAATTGTTGTGACGTTGTTGGGCGAAATTCCTCGACTAGTCTCCTTCGTTGGGCAAAGTCCCTTGAGTAATTTTTCAGTAAATTATTGTAACGTCATTGGGCAAAATCCCTCGACTAGTTTACTTCGTTGGGCGAAGTCTCTCGAGTAGTTTCAGTGAATTATTGTGACGTTGTTGGGCGAAATCCCTCGACTAGTCTACTTCATTGGGCGAAGTCCCTCGAGTAGTTTTAGTGAAGTATTGTGACATCATTGGGCGAAATCTCTCGACTAGTATGTGACGTCGTAGGGTGAATACCCTTGACTAGTTGCAATGAAATAAAGTGATGTCGTAGGGTGGATACCCTCAACTAGTTTGTGATGTCTTGGGCGAAATCCCTCGACTAGTCTACCTTGATGGGCAATGTCCCTCAAGTAGTTTATACGAGCAATACCCATTTAAGTGTCTATCTACTTGATTTAAATTGTATACTTGAAATATAATTTGAACTGTTTTATGTGAATTGTAATCCTTTTTGGAACTCACTGGGCTTTTTAGCTCACTTTTTCCAATTTGTTTTCCTTAACAGGGACTGAGAACCCAAGTGACGGAGCCAACCTTTAGAGTTAGGGTTTGTTTTTGTATTGGTGTGACGAACTTGGATTGTGATTCTTAGAGCTTTTGTATTATGAGAATTTGAACGTTTGATAAGTATTTTATGTAATTTGGGATTGTAAGAATGGTGTAATATATTTGTATATTATTGTTGAGTTTAGATTTGTGAATGAAATGTTAGTTTGGTTTTAGTGATATTTTTGTGAGAAAGTCTTGCCGAGAGCTAGGCAGACGGTCTACGGATACCTTAAGATACACCCTGGGGAGAAGTGGGGCTGTCACAGGTGGTATCAGAGCCTAGAATTCAGATCTTTGTAGTGTATCCTGGGCTTAACGTTTAGGATGTCGGACTGTGAGATTAATTTGAATGTTACGTGAATTGGAGAATCTACTGTATCCTAGTGGTTTAAAGAGGATTTGTTACTTGAGAGTTTCATACATGGGATTGGTGGAAAAAGAACTAGGTAATGTTACATTGAAGTGAAACATTATGTGAGAGATTTATAGTGGAAGATTTACTGAGACTTGAATAATCATTGTATTTGTAAGAATGGAAAGGAATCAGGACAACTATCGCTGTTGGTTATAGAAGTAAGATATTGAAAATTATTAGTTGATACCTTATGTGATGGTTTTTAGCTAGAGGTTTCAAAAGAACAAAATGCATTTTTCTACCTGTGTAATTGTTGGAAATTTTTCACTCTGAAATTTAAAAGAAAATTGAGATGAACTAGTTTTATTTTACAACCGATGGTTGAAGATGACACATATGTGTTTTTAATACTCTATAACATGTAGTTCTTGACGAGTATCTGGAATCCACTATATTTTTGAATCAAGAGTTGAAAAGAAAATGATGAATTTGCTAGATTTCTGTATAGAGGATCTAAGAGGAAAGTTGAAATTTTCTAATCGTGTTTATCAATTCTTGAATTTAAATTAATACATTTTCACACATGATTTTACCCATGTTTGAAAAAGAAATCTTATGTTTGAAAGAATTATGAACTTATGTTTGAAAGAATTATGAACTTACATTTTAGTAAAGGTAAACCCTGAACTTGAAAAGAATTTTTCAGGTATAAGGACTGAGAAAGTAGAGTGAGCGCGTTTGAGAACATGCAGTTCGTGTGATTGGGCGATCAAGAATATACTAGTGATATTGTGAACAATTTAAGAGATCAATAACTGTGATGATTGAAAGGACAGATAACTATAGGGATAGCTTAAGTGTTGGATGTATTCTTGCAGTAAATTGTGTAATATACTTTGTATGTCAAGCAGGAATGAGAGTTGAGTTGATTGACCTCTTGGATGGCCAACCATGAGGTGAATTGACTTTCTTCTCATTTTGGTGCTTGAATGTGTGCGTTATCAGAATATTAGTGTTGGATTTCTGTGGTTATCTGGTTTCGATATGAAGTGAACTAGAACAATGTAACACTAAACCCTAACAGGGGTAAAGAAGTTGGAAGGTGGAATACTGAGTACCCTCTTTTCTGAGAAAACCATTAGAGGGTTCTCGTCCCTGTATTTGCATGCTTGCGTAATTGTTCTAACTACCATTTCTTTGCTTGCTTCTATTTGTAAGTGTGATGTGACTTGATGTGTTGCCTTTGAAAATGAATGTATTATTGTGACATACTTGAGTACTCCTTCTCTTGTTATGAAGATATAAAATATTTTTGATTCCATTTGGAATTCAATTTGCTAATATTTCATTTTTCCATTTATCTTAAATGTTGGCCCTCTAAAAAGATCATGGACAGTAGAAGAAGGGGACAAGGCCGTGGGAGAGGGTTTAGACAACCCCAAAATGTGGGAGGTGAACGAGAGTCAGTAGTTGACCAAAACCGTGAGCCTAGGATTGAGGTTGGAGAACAAGTAGCTATTGCCATTAACCGCATGATAGACATCTGCCAGAAACTCAGTCTGCTGGCCTTGCCATTTTGTTTAGCAATTGCTACATTTCATTAGCACGTCATTAATTAGTCTTACAGTTGAGTTAGTTAGGCTTAGCTAGGAAATTAGTTAACAGATTCCTTCAAGCAGTTAGTTACAACTGCTGATCTAAAGAGCAATAAATTTGCCAAAGATCGACATTGTAAAGTGTGTAATTGAATAATAGAATTTCCCTTTTTTCTCTTTCTTATCTTTCTCTCTCTCTCTCTCTCTCCTCATTCATCTTCGTCTTCATCTACCTTCCCCCTTTTTTCTGATTCTTATTTCCAGTTTCCTTCTAATTTCCTCAAGACATTTGGTTTTAGCAGTTGGTTTGTCCCAGAGCTCTCAATCCTCGGCCAAGCTACGATTCATCCATGGCAGAAAATATGAGATATAGGGCCATTGAAGACCAAATCAAGCGACAAGAAGTTTGGTTACAAGAAGGGTTAGAATCAATGATCAATTTCCAAGAAAAATTGCAGGAGAACTTGCAGCATAAAATTCGCGAAGAAATGGAGCTCAACAACAAGAGTATAGAAGCAAGAATGGAGACAATCATAGATCAGAAATTGAGTAGCATCAATACATTGCTGAAGATGGCCTTGAGAGAAAAAGGGGTGTGAGAAGAAGAAGGAAACAATTCTGATCTAATACTTCCCACTCCTCCAGCTCACCAGAGGTTGAATTCTGATCTTGATACGGGAGTGTCAATTCTAGAGAGGAAGAACCGCGTCTCAATCCCCAATTCTGCCAAGATGGATCTACTAATGTATTTATCTGGAAATCCAAGAGAATGGTTGAGGAAATGCCAGAAGTATTTTGCAAATTAACAGGTGCCTGACAACCAAAGAGTGGAAATAATAGAGATGTTCTTAGAAGGTACGGCTGATATTTGGTTCCAAGGCATCAAGCTGGAGCAACCCCGACTTACTTGGCTACAATTTGGGGAATTGTTATGTGAAGGATTTTCGGCTAAAAGCTCTAGAGATGTAGTTGAGGAATTCAACAAATTGCAACAGAAAGGTTCAGTAGAGGAATATCAAGAAAAGTTTGAGGAACTAAAGACCTTGATGCTGATCAAGAACCCAAGACTGGATCAACCGTATTTCATTTCAAGTTTCATTAGTGGATTGAAAGAAGAAATCAAGACAATGGTCAAGATGTTTAGACCAGAAACTTTGACCAAAGCCTTTGAAGTGGCAGAACTACAAGAAGCAGCCTTAGAGATACAATCCAGGAATACTAAGGGCAATGGAAGAACCAGCATTGATCCTAGATTTTGGATGTACACAAAACCCTCGATTTACCAAAATCAGTCCAGTTTATATAAGATTCCACCAGTAGCCTTCCAATTTAAAAGGACGGATACCATTCCTAGAGAAGTTAGGAAGCTATCCCCAGAAGAATGGCAGTACAGAAGGAAAAACAATCTGTGTTATAAATGTGGGGAAAAATTTGGAATGGCCCACCAATGTAAGCAAGGGCAATTGAACATGATGAACTGCGAAGAAGAAGAAGATGAGGATGAAGGGATTTTTGAAGATGCAATTGGAGAACAAGATGAGCATACGGGCAACCCAGGAGAATTGGCTGAAATACCCTTGAGTGCTCTATCCAACATCATCAGAAGGAAGTGCATAGTACTGCTAGGCAATATGAATGGATTGCCAGTC
Source organism: Gardenia jasminoides (assembly GCA_013103745.1). Classification (NCBI taxonomy): domain Eukaryota; kingdom Viridiplantae; phylum Streptophyta; class Magnoliopsida; order Gentianales; family Rubiaceae; genus Gardenia; species Gardenia jasminoides. The sequence goes on along the minus strand of CM023103.1, from coordinate 47,388,504 downwards.
AAGATCTTCGTTGATACTAGCAGTTCCGACAGTTTCATTCATCATAAATTGGTGAACTTCTTGAACTTACCCTTCAAGCTGGTGCAACCTTTTGTTATTACTATGGCAGATGGCACAGATGTTTCCAGTAGAGCCATTTGCCATAGGACTTCTTGGATAATTCAGAATTTCCAATTCCAGTTTGATGTTAAGATAATGGAGCTAGGTGGTTGGGATATTATACTAGGAGTTGACTGGATGAGTCAATTTAGCCCCATCACCTTTGACTTCCACGAGCTCAGTATTGCTCTTAGCAGTCATGGAGAGTTACTACATTTGCAGGGGTTCGTCAATCAACCTACCATGGAGCTGGTTGGAAGGAAGGATCTCAGAGATTTTATTGCAGAAAAACAAAATTGCTGTGCCTCTAAGCAGCTAGCTGCAGTTACAGAAGCTCCCCAAGAGGACATATCCCGAGAGATACAAAAGGTGCTAGAAAGTTTTGCCTCAGTGTTTGAAGCTCCAAAAGGACTCCCTCCAGAAAGATCTCTGGATCACCAAATCAACTTGAAACCAAGAGCAGAGCCTTTCAAATTAAAACCTTACAGGTATCCTCATGCTCATAAAATAAAATTGAGAAACAAGTAGCAGAAATGATGTCCAATGGAATAGTAAGACACAGTAGTAGCCTTTTTGCATCTCCTGTTTTACTAGTAAAAAAGAAAGACAACACTTGGAGGCTCTGTATAGACTATAGAAAGTTAAATGAATTGACTGTGAAGGACAGATTTCCCATCCCCAATATTGATGAATTATTGAATGAATTGTATGGCACAAAATATATGTCCAAGTTGGACCTAAGGGCAGGGTATCATCAGTTAAGAGTCAAGGCTCTTGACATTCCAAAAATAGCTTTTCAAACACATCATGGACATTTTGAATTTCTAGTCATGCCATTTGGACTCACAAATGCCCCGGCCACATTCCAAGCTCTCATGAACCAGATCTTCCAACCATATCTGAGAAAGTTTGTTTTGGTTTTCTTTGATGACATCTTGGTCTATAGCCCCACATTGGAGATGCATTGTCAGCACTTGCAGATAGTTTTGGAAGTTTTGAAACAAAATCAACTACACTGCAAAATGTCTAAATGTATTTTTGCACAATAGTCAGTTGAGTATTTGGGACATATTATATCATTAGCAGGAGTTAGTATGGACTCTTCAAAGGTAGAATATATAATATCATGGCCCACACCTAGATCTGTGAAGGAACTAAGAGGATTCCTTAGCCTATCTGGATACTATAGAAGATTCATCAAAAACTATGGGGTTATATGCAAGCCTCTTACACAATTATTGAAGAAAGATAGGTTCTCCTGGAATGACAATGCTCATAAAGCATTCTTAACACTCAAGGAAGCCATAACTACTGCCCCAGTGCTTAGCATGCCTAATTTTCAAATGCCATTTGTTATTGAAATTGATGCAGGTGGAGGGGGCATTGGAGCTATTCTTATGCAGGAAGGGCATCCTATAGCATTCTTCAGTAATGCTCTTTCCCAGCAAAATCTTGGATTGTCAGTTTATGAGAAGGAACTCCTAGCAGTAGTAATGGCTATTACAAAGTGGAAACATTATCTGGTTGGACATCATTTCATAATTAGGACTGATCATCAAGCTCTAAGGTATCTTCTGGAACAAAAAATAACACACTCTTTACAGCATAAATGGCTTACAAAGCTATTGGGGCTCGACTATGTAATACAGTATAAAAAGGGAATAGAGAACAGAGCTGCTGATGCTCTATCTAGAAGACAGTTTATATAGGATGCAGAAGATCAAGGAAAAGGAAATGGTTGTCTAGCTGCTATTTCTACTGTACAATCTCTATGGGTTTAGGAATTATTAGACAGCTATCAGGAAGACCAACATGCTCAGGAGTTACAGGCACACCTGTTGTTAGATCCAAACTCTCATCAGAACTACACCTTGGACAAAGGGCTTATCAGGTTCAAGGATAAACTCTATGTGGGTTGTGCAAATGATATCAGGACTAAGCTGATCAGAAATTTACATTCCTTAGCCATTGGTGGACATTCTGGACAACAATGATGTTTACAGAAGATTAAAGCAATCTTCCACTGGCCAGGAATGCAAAAAGAGGTTATAGAATTTATACAGGCCTGCGATGTGTGTCAAAAGAGCAAATCAGAAAATGTTCCCTACCCAGGCTTATTACAGCCACTGGAAATTCCTCAGCAAGCTTGGACTTAGTTGACTATGGACTTCATAGAACAACTCCCTAGCTCCAATGGTTTTGATACTATTTTGGTAATAGTAGGCAGATTAACAAAGTTTGCTCACTTTATTGTCCTCTCACATCCTTATAGTGCCAAGTCTATAGCCCAATTATTCATAGACCATATCTATGAACTGCACGGGTTGCCAACAATTATTATCTCTGATAGAGATAAGATATTCACCAGTAAATTTTGGCAGGAAACCTTCAAGATACTTGGTGTTGATCTGAACTATAGCTCCTCCTATCATCCACAAACTGACGGGCAGAGTGAGAGAGTTAATCAATGTGTGGAAAACTATTTGAGGTGCATGTGCAGTGAATATCCCAGACAATGGAGCATGTGGTTATCACTGGTAGAGTTCTGGTACAATACAAACTTCCATACTAGCTTGTAGAAGACTCCTTTTGAAGTTTTGTATGGGTACAAACCAAACCACCTCCCTATGAGGCCTTACCATGATTCTGTAGTACAAGCTGCAGTTGATATAGCTCAGGAAAGAATTAGAGTCCCGACAGACATAAAGCAGAATTTGGCTAAAGCTCAAAATAGGATGAAGCACTATGCAGACCTGCACAGGAAGGATAGGGAATTTTCAGTAGGAGATTGGGTATTCCTAAAACTACAACCCTACAACCAGCAGTCCACAGCCATCAGGAAAAATTTGAAGTTGGCATCAAAATTTTGTGGACCTTTCTAGGTTGTGGAAAGGGTGGGAAAGGTTGCGTATAAATTGGACCTACCTTCCGAGTCAAGAATCCACCTTGTTTTCCATGTATCTTTGCTAAAAAAGAAAGTAGGAGCAGTACATCAGATCAACCAGAGGTTACCTGAGATTGACAGTAATGGTCATTGCATGCTAACACCTGAGAAGGTGTTGAGAAGAAGAGTTATTATGAGGAATTCTCAGCCCGTAATCCAGTACTTGAACAAATGGAGTCAGTTGGGAGAAGATGAAGCATCATGGGAAGACAAAGGTTTTATTGATAACCAATTTCCAGAATTTCAAGCTTGAGGACAAGCTTGTTTTGATGAAGGGAGTAATGTCAGAAACTCAGTCTGTTGGCGTTGCCGTTTTGTTTAGCAATTGCTGCATTTCACCAGCATGCCATTAATTAGTCTTACAGTTGAGTTAGTTAGGCTTAGCTAGGAAATTAGTTAACAGATTCCTTCAAGCAGTTAGTTACAACTGCTGATCCAAAGAGCAATAAATTTGCCAAAGACCGACATTGTAAAGTGTGTGATTGAATAATAGAATTTCCCTCTTTTCTCTTCCTTATCTTTCTCTCTCTCTCCACATTCATCTTCGTCTTCATCTACCTTCCCCCTCTTTTCTGATTCTTATTTCCAGTTTCCTTCTAATTTCCTCAAGACATTTGGTTTTAGCAGCTGGTTTGTGACAACATCCTAGAGCATATGGTTAACCAACAAGGTCTTGGACTTACCAATCAACATATAGGCCCTGAAGGTGGTGAGGATAGGGCCTTAAAGTGATTTCAGAAAATTTTCCCACCTAATTTCTCTGGAAGGCCTAATCCCAAAATGGCCAAGAATTGGTTAGAAGGAATAAATGACATATTTGCCGCTCTAAACTACTCTGAGGAAAGACAAGTGACTTTTGTGACATTTCAATTTGAGGGAGCCGCCTGATCGTGGTGGAACATGATTAAAGTTAAATGGGATAGAAACTAAACCCCTAGGACATCGATGGATTTCACTAGAGAGTTTAATGCTAAATTCCTCCCTCTCCTAATCAAAGAGAAAAGAGAAGATGAATTTATTAAGTGTCGGCAAGGAACACTAAGTGTCGTGGAGTATGAGGCACTATTCACAAAATTGTCCAGGTTCGCCCCTGAGTTGGTGGCAACTGAACAAAGGAGAGAATAAGGAGGTTTGTGCAGGGATTAAATGTAGAGATCCAAGAAGGTTTAGCGGCAGTTCAAGTTATTAGTTTTAGTGACACAATCGAGAAGGCTCAAAGAATTGAAAGTGCAAAGGCTCAAGTGAGGGCTTTGAATGCAAGAAAAATGAATGCTCCTAGTAGTAGTCGTGAACCAGTAGACATGAATGCTCCACCTCCCAAACTTAGTGGAGAAATAAGTGAAGTGGATACCTTTGGAGCATCAAGAGAGGCTAAGACGAGAGGGGCACTCTCTAGTGGATCACCAAGTGGAAAGGGACAATCAAGGAGCGTCCCGCAAGGAAGCCAAGCATTAACTCCCGATTTGCATTTCGATTTCTACGGAAGGCTGAATCGTGTGGAGGATAGGTGTTGGAGGAAAGAAGGGAAATGTTTGTAATATGGAAGTAGTGAGCATCGGATAGCTACATGCCCCAAGGCCCAAGAAGGAAGTGGAGGCCGACAGATGGACAGGCCAAACTCTAGTCAGGCTAGTGCTGTGGGAAAACAATCAAGGGTTCCAGCTAGGGTTTATGCTATTGACCAACAATGAGTTTCCGACCTCTCTGCGGTCATTGAAGGTACAACCTCCATCTTTCATCGACTAGCTAAAGCATTGGTTCATTCAACCATTACATTCATTATGAATCTTGTCTTTATGGGTGGTATTGACCTAAAACCTATGAGATTGCTTTATGATTTGGAGATTGGAACATTTCCTAGGAACCAGAGTTTGATTACTATCTTGGTATATAAGGAGTGTGAATTTTGGGTAGAGGGCAAAGGTTGTTAATAGGTATGGTGAGTTGGATATTAAAGATTGAATGAGAATATGGTGAAGAAGAAGTATCTAGAATTATCTGTACATAAAATGTGAATTTCGAGGACAAAATTCTTTTAAGGAAGAAGGATGTGAGGGCCTCAAAATTTAAATTTATTTTTAAAATACAAAATAATGTTTATATTGTGTTTATTTATTGAAATATGAGTAAATTTATGTTTTGAGTAATTATTTTCTAATTTAGAGAATTTTTTGAGAATTTTTTGCCGGTGTGTGTTTTCGGCCAATTTAAGCGTTAATTTGTATTCCGAAGTGTGAATAGTGACTTTAAGAGGAAATCAAGCATATGTAGAGATATTATAGAGATATATTTAAGGTTGGACAATGGCAGAATGAGATAAAACAGTAAAAGTTAGAGTGTCATGCGCGACGCGACAAAAAAGTGGTCTTTTGACCACTTTTCCTCAAAATGGGGAATGCCTCCTTAAAGCTTTATCTCTTGTTTCTTGAGCTTCATTTTTAAGCCAAAAATTGAGAGCTTAGAGAGAGAGTGAGGATGAGAGATTAGACGGAGAAAAGAGAGAGAAAGCTTGAGAGTTTTCTTCATTTTCTTCATCTACCATTTCTTGAAGCCTGGAGGTTCATTTGAAGCCTTTATTTCTCTTATGTCTTCTCCATTCTTGGCTGCTGGGAGAGAGAGAGTGTATATGTATGTGATCCGAACCTTAAGGGAGAGAAAAAAGAGAAGAAAGAAAGCTTGTTTGAATTGGTTGCTTCTTGATCTTGAGTTCTTGGTGGAAAATCATCATCAAATCAAGCGGATCGTGGGCTAAGGTTGAAACTTTTGGAGTTTCTAAGCTTGGAAGTGTCATCCTTGAGAAGAACTCACAAGATCTTGGTTGATCTTGTTAGATCTATATAGATCTTGAGGTATATCACTTGAATCTCCTAGATTTAGCTCTAGTAATGATAAATCTTGTAGATCTATAGTTCATTTTATCAAGAATGCTTATGTATGGAACAATGGAGTTGGGCTCTTGGATTCCCAACTTAGGTAGCGGACTTGAGGTGACTTTTAGATAGTAGATTTGAGGACCTAATTGTGGTTGTGTTTGATATATATGAAATGAGCTCATTCTATGGTTAGAAAGTAGATTTTGTAGTTGAAAATATTGAAGGAAAGTGAGAAGTGATGGCCGAACCATGCTTGGTAATTTGAAAATGTGATTTCGAATTTCTATGATGTTCAATGATGAGATTTTTGCTTAAATGTATATGTATTATGTTCGTTTATGAGAAAATGTTCTAAAAGAGTTATAAACTTGAACTTCTGTGGTGAGAAATTGAATTTCACTAAGTTTTGAGGAAAAAGTGCTATTTTGGATAAATTTGAGGATTTGAGATACTTTAACTAATTTTCATGAATTTTGTGTATTGAAAATTGGTGAAAATTGTTTGAAAAGTGTGTTAGAATGATGGCTTATAGTGCAATGTTAAGAGTGAGATCAAATGAGTGATTTGAAGGTGAAAGACCTCACTTTATTTCAAAGTGCTAAAAAAATTAGAAATTGCCTAAATGGAGTACATCGATAGAGTTGTTTGTTTATGCGAAATTTTGATTTGAAAATGGAATCTTGAAAAATGAGTTTCGACTCGAATGATTACTCGTCATTGAGCAGAATTGATGGAATTTTGTAAAGAACTTTGATAAGACAAGCGAATGAATTATTTGAGTTTAGTCTCGCTATTTGTGAAGCGAAACTTATTCCTTCTTTTTCGTGATAATAGGAGGTGAGGAAGGACTCGAACCAGATCCCACCTTAGAAAATGAACTTTATTACTGTGGTGAGTTTCAATGTATGTTATGTGTTTTGTGACTATGATTTGAAGTGCATTGGTCAAGTGATTCGAATTGATTTTGGATTTTCAAATCGTTAAGTAGGGTAGTGTGTACTTCATCGCACTTACCTTTATTTGAAATAAAAGAAATTGTAAAAGTATTTTGCAGTGTCCTATGTGTGTGAGTATTCCAACTCTTGTTCAAATGAAAATCTTGCTATTGTTTGTAAAGAAATGAGTTGTTGAAATGAATTTAGACTATTTGAAAGACTTGAATTTTAAGAGAAATACACTTGATCTGTTTTATGATTTGAACCACCATGTGAGTGTTTCTCCTTTTTGTGTGATTTTGAGAATTAAAATGAATAGTGTGCTATCTTGTGGGAAATGTGACGTCATTGGGTGACTACCTTCGACTAGTATGTGACATCGTTGGGCGAAGTCCCTCGACTAGTAAACTTCATTGGGTGAAGTCCCTCGAGTAGTTTCAGTAAATTAATGTGACGTTGTCAGGTGAAATTCCTTGACTAGTCTACCCCGTTGGACGAAGTCCCTTGAGTAGTTTCAGTGAATTATTGTGACGTCGTTGGGCGAAATCCCTCGACTAGTTTACTTCGTTGGGCGAAGTCTCTCGAGTAGTTTCAGTGAATTATTGTGATGTCATTGGGCGAAATCCCTTGACTAGTCTACTTCGTTGGGCGAAATCCCTTGAGTAGTTTCAATAAAGTATTGTGACGTCATTGTTTGTGAAGTCCCTCGTGTGTGTGTATATATATATATACGTAAATAAATAAATACATAATATATAAGATAAATAAATGTAATAGATGAATGAGTAAGTGGATAAATAGCATTTATTCATATATCATAAAATTATAACTCTTTTGATTAAAATAAAATATAGAAATTTTCCAAAAAGAGAAACTTTCTAAATTAGGAAACTTTCCAAAAGAGAAATCTTTTACCTGTAGAAACTATTTAAGTACACTTTAGTGAATGTCTAAATACATTTTCTAGGGTTGTTTAAGATAGGATAGATTATACGAAAAATATATTAAATAAATTAATGAATGTATGCATGTTATTGATTATAGGTTTGGCTCAAGTTAAAAACAAGTTAAGAATAGTTTCAAGTCAGCAGTTTGAGGTAGGTGGTTCTTAACCCTCTGTATTTTTGAAATGTTAAATATGAATTTTCTCAACTAAATGCTTTACTTTAGTATATGAAAAAAAAAGGATCATGTATGCTTATTTGAAATGTTTTACTATTAAATTGTTATAGATTGAGTTGTATATTTTTATGAAAGAAAATGCATGTGATGTATGAAATGAGTTCTAAACGGTCATGAAATAGCCGGTAGGGGCTATAGTTCTAATCATGTAAGGGGTCATGAGAGTTCAGTACAGAACCCGGCCAATTGACCTAGTCGCGGGAGTTCGGTATAAAATCTGGCCGTTTGACTCATGTCATGTCATGTGACCAATCGGTAGTCGTGAAACCCATTGATCGCCCTCCGAGATGGGGTTAATCTCTAAGCTGAGTGCTCAGTAGTTAGATGTTGCATATATTGTTTAAGAGCTGTGTTTTGTGAAATAAGACGACGTGATTGATATGTTTATGATTTGCAAGTATGTTCGGTGAAAATGATCATGTCATGTGTTTTCATGCCACGCCAAACGAAAATTGTTTATGTGTATGCCACTCTCCATGTGAAATATATATACGTATGTAAATTTTGGAAAAATTGCCAGTTGTTTCTTTTTATCCTATTATGTGCATGTGGATTGTGTGGAAGGAATTGTAAAAATACAGTATGTACATAGCTACATGATCGACAGGCGAGTAAGCACTATCTATTGAGCATGTGTTGCTCAACCCATATTTTCATAACTTTTCTTGCAAATCCCACAATCGATTTCAGGTACGAATAAAAGATAAGAGAAAGGTAGACCGTTAGATGTTTTAAGATGTTAGTATGGAACAAGAATTTAGCAGTTGTATTAGTTACAATATAGTATGCATTTCTCTAGCGTTTGTAAGTTTTAAATTTTAGTGAATTTTTGTAAATTATGATCATGTTGCCTTGTATTTGTGGGAGTAAGATCTCACAGATACGGCGTGCCACGTTGCAAATCCAGTCCAGAAACGTGGATTTGGGGCGTGACACATATTTAGTTGATTCTTGCCAATCAAGAAATTGCTGCCTTGATTGAACCTCAAATATTGGGTGCCAAATTGGTATTCCAACTCGTTGGAATGGATCTTCTCATATTTCACGTCACACTTCTAAAGCTTCAATGAGCTAAAAAAGCGCCGGAAGCACAAATTTGGTAATTCTTATTCTTTTTTTTTTGGGAGTTGGGGGATTTGAACATGAAATTGGTGGCAGATGAAGTGGGAAATACTCTGACATTGTATCTAGAAGTTCTTCCAGAAAATCTAGTTAACATCTTCATGAGTTATATTAACAGGTCTTCCCATCTGCAGGAGTTAGCTACACAAGGCAGCTTGAGAATCTCTTTTAAACATCTTACAATCCGCAGGTATTAATCTTGTTGATTAAATGCCACTTCACGAAAAATTTTAGACGGAGGTAGACTCTTAACCACTCTAATCACATTACAATGGATTGAAAAAAAAAGTCGACAAAGAAAAGAAATTAGAGAAGAGTAGGATCACATGATGAGTCTACCAAAGACATCTGAATTCTAAAGCATTGAGCAGGTTTTGACCAAATATGTGACAATTGACAGGGGAACAATAACAAGAGAAATTCGTACCAGAAAAAAAAAAATGAAGCAGAGAGTGGTCATTGGAAGCAATTAGAATACAATCATCAAATCCGTCGAGCATAACATCAACTACGACGATCCATAGCGACGGGGTTAACAGTTTATCTAATTTCAAACACCAGTTTAATCAGAAATTAATTCGTGAGGAAAAAAGAAAATTAAGAGATTGATTGTACATATCTATAATATATACTATTCATCAGTATATATCTTCTAGAACTTTCTCGATACTTTGACAAGTGTCATTTTCTGAGATTTTGAGATTTAATAAATTCAATTAATATTATCTAACGGTTATTAGCTAGTTTAGTTCAAATATTCAAATCCCTAAAATTATTTTAATAATTATTACCTTTTTAAATTAATTACATTGTGCAAGGATTAATTAGTGTGAAAAATGCTTAGAAATTTGAAACAACTTTATCTATTTATATACTTATTTACTAGTTCAGATATTCTAGAAATGTTCCAATATTCTAACATGTGCCATTTTTTTAATGTTACTGAATTATTTATTAATTAATAAATTTAATTTATCTTATCCAATGGTCATATGTTACTTGAATTCATATATTTAAATCCCTATATATCATGGGACATACATAAAAAAATTAATTTATTCTTAATTAATAAATTTTATTTATCTTATCCAATGGTTATACATTAGTTGAATTCAAATATATAAATTCCCTATATATCACAGGACATAAATAAAAAACTAATTTATTCTTAAATTTTATTATTTTTAATAAAAAATAGTTTATTCTCTAACATAAATTATTAACTTATTCTTAACTTCATATTTTCCAATGAATTTAAAAAATTATCTAAATAAATTTACATTTGGTACCTTATATAGAAAGTTTCAATGAATTAAAATAGATTTTGATTTCTATCTCTATTTCAATAACCACATGTTTAGATACAAGAAAAGAAATAAATGGGCACGTTTTTAGTATTGTGGAGAAACCTTGATAGAGTCATAGTTGCAATTGTTGAAAATAATGTTGAAGATTAATTTTTGAGAAATACATGCCTACTTCTTCCAAGAATAATGACAAAGTTAGATAAAATTAACTATTTGTGCATGGTAAAAAAATTCATGTATTCTCTCTTTAAATCGCATTTTATTGTAAAGATTTAAATAATTTTTTATTAACTTTATATTTTTGTTCTAAATTGCAATTTTTTTAAAGAATTTATAATTCCGATGCATAGCACTGGTTATAAAGCTAGTATTGTCTATAGTCTAATCCGAAATCGTTGAGTCCTTGGTAAATTATCGGTTATAATCACTTGGTACATGCACATTCAAGTATAATCTTTGGTATAACTTATCTCTTCATGTGCACTATAAAATATATACACTTACACATATATATTATACCTCTTCACATGCAGGGAGTTTCTCCATACATTCAGAATTTTTTTAATTCAACGTGTTTGCTAATTAAAATGCTTTACCATTTAATATATTCAACATTACTTAATCTATGTATAAATTTTAAGTGAAAATCTTTAATTGAATTTTCTGAATTGACCATACATATTATACCTCTCATATATATATATATATATATATATATATTTCACTTGCATACGTGCTTTCATATAATGCATACACTTGCCATGTGCGCGTGCGCGCACACACAAATAGACATAATTGAGTATTACCTCTCAATTATTTCATTATTTTCTCTCCCACAAACATTTTTTTCTCTCTAAATATACAAATAAAGATAATATTTTTAAAAATTAATATTTTTAAAAATTAAAGTATAATATTTGTACTATATTTCAATTCTATAGTTCAATTAGTTATGTTACCAAAGGCGAGAAACGTGAGTGATTTAATCAACTGGATCAACCACGACGATTTTTCCCCCCTTCCATATGGTTTTTTGTTTAAGGGGGCCAAAACCTCTCCAAAAAGAAAGGTTATCTATTTGCATTGTTGATGTCCTCCCCCTTTATTTGTTTGACATTGATAGGCACAGACAAATTGCTCACTGTTGGTAAAAATCATTCGCCATGCCATCCTTAGCGCATATTTTTAGTATCAAATGTTAGAGCTTTTGGCTTGTAATTATTAGGAGACATGTTAATGATATCATATGCTGATAATCAAAATCATTACTTGAAACTACATCGTCCATCTTTGCACAACTTCATGCAAAATCAGGAGAAAAAACTAAGCTGCATACATGTCTCATCCAGTGAGTCATATGAGACACCAAAGGACACGAAATAGACCTCCATCGAAAGATTCCTCCAAACAAATTCTGTACAAGCACAAATGAGAAATTGGTTTGGAAAAGTAAACTAATATTTTGCCCTTCGACGAAGACTACGATGCCAATAAAGTAAGCTCTACATTGATGATGCCAACAAATAACTTCAACCTTGAAACTGCCAACCTGATGCTCCAGACAAAGCAACAAAACATAATTTGCAAATCAAGGCAGCAAAAACCAACGTCAAGAAACACATGTATGTACAAAAACCAGCACATGATTTCAGGCTCAAATGGTGAAAGCAAATACTGGTCGGCAACCGTGCTGCAAGTTCATCCTACCTTTCCATTGCTTTGAACCTTCACATTCCAAGAACTCAGAAATCGAACCATCTTTCACAACGTCACCTACTTCTGAAATATTTGTTGCTCCTTTTTCTTTGTCAGCCAATTTTGAAACCGTAAATGTACAATAGAAAAAATTGGGGTCATACATGTGTAACGACCCCATCTTCCCCTAAGGTGAATCAAAGGGTTCGGCGGACCGCCTACCCAACTCTCGTCAGGATTCACTACAATTCTCGAATAAAATATTCCAATTTCAAACCGTCAATATACATATAACATTCATGCTTAAGTACAAACTTCCAAAAAGAACTTGAATCTGTCAGTCCATACATATAGAATCACTATTCGATAACAAAATCAAACTTGCCCAAGTTCATATATTACATACTTATCCATTCAAATAACAATTTTACAAAACATCACTAATATAATCAACCACAGTCTCAATCTACTACCAATTTGTCATGTCGCTAGTCCAAGTGCTCAGCCCCTGAAAAAAACATATTAAAAACAGGGTGAGCTTTCGCTTAATGAGGTTCCAAGGGATGCACATCACATAGGCATTTCTACATATATCAAAAGAAAGATGGACATGTAACATAATTAACTCAAAGGAAACTGTGCCACAAACATCATTACTGAACGGATCTCTAGAGGCAACTCCCGTCTCCAAGGACATAGCACATAGTTCCGCTCAAATAAACACTTCAATGAGTGAGTCGGATTTCTAGAGGTGGCTCCCATTTCCAAGGACGTAGCACATAACTCCGCTCGGGTAAACACTTCAAGAAGTGAGTCAGATCTCTAGGGGTGGCTCCCGTCTCTAAGGACATAGCACATAGATCTGCTATGGTAAATATTTCAAGTGTTGAGACGGATCTTTAGAGGTGGCTCCCATCCCATATGGATGTAGCACATAGGTCCACTCAGGTAAATATTTCAAGTGTTGAGACGGAGCCCTAGAGGTGGCTCCCATCCCATATGGACGTAGCACATAGCTCCGCTCTAACACTAACAGGCATTTCAAGCACTGAGATGGATCTCTAGATGTGGCTCCCGTCCCATATGGACGTAGCGCATAGCTCCACTCAAGCCACAAAACTCAAGGCAAACACAAATAAATCATTTCATAGATCATTGGCAACAGTAAAAACATTTCATATGAAAAACAAGTTGGAGTGCTCACAAATTAGTCATAAATCATTTCACTTGTAAAATCAATTTTTCTTGGAAATAACAGTAAATCGTTCCTTATAAATACTAGTAAATCATTTCAACAAATCATTCCTTTGCAAACAATAGCAAAATTTTTCATTTGAAAAGGAGTTGGAACACTCACCAAAAGTGAAATCAAGCAAGCAAGTCCTTTACTCGTCCATCTCGAGATTCCCCTCGTAATCCTTTCGAGTGCCTGAAGTAATTACAACCAATGATTGCTTATAGCAAACCATCTCTAGCCAATTTCCCCCCCTTTTTAAACCATCACTCATGTATACACTAGGTTACTTATCAAACGAGGAGGAAAACTACTCACTTGATCAACTAAAGCGACACTTAAGAGGGCTTCAATGTTATTTCACTAATCCACAATAGATATCTCCATACTCACTTAAGAGGGCTTCAATGTTATTTCATACCAAGCGTTTCATCAAACACTTAATGTGCATAACCACTAGTTTCATACAAACATTTTATCAAACACTTGGTAGGCATCAAACTATCAAGTTTCTGTCGTCTCTTGGTGTTTTGATCATAACTAGAGCTACACTCATCGGATTGAGATGAATTGTATGGTGTTTCGAAGCTAAAACATAGAACTACAATTCACATGGAGACTTCAAAATTCAGTTGAGGAATTTTCATGGTCAAAAATCACAATCACAAGAAGCAAAATAAAACTATCGGGTTGAAAACAGCATTTCTAGATAGTTTCGGAAGAAAGACTATAACTCAATGTAGGAGGATCGAAATTGAGTGCTGTCAGTGGTGTTTAAAATTAGATTCATAAAGCTTTCCATGGTATAAAATTCAAGTTTTGGTTCATCTCCTACAAGTGCCAAAAAGTTTGAAAAATTGGCTGAAAATGAAGACTGTCAGTAGAAACAGGGTAATGGGGCAGTCAGGGGTATTTTGGTCATTTCAAAAGCCACAGTACTCTGATTGAAATTTTGTAGGTGAAAACTTAACTCAAATGTCTACAACTTTCATGTTTTGCACAAGAATTGGTTTGGCCATTAACATAGGCAAATTTGCAGCTCAATTTGACTCAAAATGGGGCAATACATCAAACACTTGGTATGCAATAAGAATTCTTCCAAAAATCAGTGAAAAACTCAACTTACAACTATGAAAAATTCTAGACTTTGACTCCAGATCAACATGCACTCATAGTAACAAGTTGTTTGAGCAAAATCAAGTCAAGATACATCATAAAATTTTCAAGATCAAAAGTCAAAATTTCCAGCTCTAGTTTCGACCAGCAAGCATGGTTTTTCTTCAAGATTTCTCCAACATTTTAATTTCTAACCACAAAATAAACTCATCTCATAACAACAACAACAACCATAACAAAATTACTCAAGTTTGCTATCTAAGAGGCCTGTGAGGACCCATACCATTTCATATTTTTGTTTACATTATAAATTTTAACATCGACTTATCATTCTTGCATGCTAAGGTGTTTATATGGTTTGCTTTACCTCTCAAAGTGTTTCATTTTAATTATTTTGTTTTACAAATCTTAAAAAACCCCTAATTTGACATATAAACCCTAGTTTGCACCAAAAACCCTAAATTTCGATAAAACCTTCATTTGGATGTGGAAAACCCTAGTTTGGTTTTGTTAAATCCTAGTTTGGAAAATGACTTTAAATTTTATGTTCAACTACAAGTTTGTCACTTCTTTGATTTTATGTGTGTAAATGCATGATTAGAAAGAGAGATTAAGATTCCTAGGTGATTAGTAGCCTAAGTAGGTGTACTTAAACTTTGATAGACTAGGTTGAATTGAACACCTATGGACTAGTTTGATAGGAAAGAAAATTACTTGGGCAAGGCTGAAAATAACCTAAGTTGGTAGGTTTAATTGGGCATGATAAATTTGACCAACTTTGACCAAGGCTTAAATATCTATGGAGTGTCATCCTTTAGCTATTTCTAGAACAAGGAGGCTAGCCAAGCAAGAGAGAAAAAAAGAGGGGAAAAACCGTGGGAAAGGAGAAGGAAAAGAAGAGAGGAAAAAGAGAGGAAAAAGGAAAAAAAAAACTTGGGGTTTTGCCAATTCAACCATCCAATCTTTCTTTGGGAGTTGGAAGCACTTGATTGTGAGGTTCAATCTTGGATTCAAGAGGTAATTTAAACTTTGCAAGTTGAACTTTTAGTGTAATTGCTGAAATTTATCTAAGTTGATGAAGTTGGTGGATTTTATTCATGTTCTGGCTTATTGATGATCAAAGTTAGTTGGGAAGGTGATTCCATGGTTTAGTTTTCTTGTTTTGCTTGTCTTGAATCTTGGCCAAGAGCTAGGGTTAGGGTTTCATTAGTTGAAGATTTCATGTTGAAATTCATGCTTGTGATTGTTGATGATGAAGCATTGTTGGTTTTAGTTGTTGTGTGGGCTCTTGAATTCCCACTAGCAAGTTGGTTTAAATTGTTGTGTGTGGGCTCTTGGATTCCCACTAGCATGGAAGATGGTTGCTTAGCTTGATATTGATGTATGGTGTGTGATCATATGGAAAGTGTCGATTGAATTGGAAACATAAACTTCAAGGAGAAACCGGTTTGAGGAAGGAAAATTAGGGGTGAATTTTTCTGATTTTTGTTTAATTTCATGGCTGTGTTTTGGCTAGTGTAAGAGCTGCATTTGCATGTTTGTTATTGCATTCGAGTCATTGGACTTGCATGCATGCGTTTTGGTTGGACGCAATGCATTTGGGCGTAGAGTAGGAAAATAGGGTTGACCAAGCAGCAACTTTAGATTCATTTTTTGTGTTGATTATTTGTGATTTGGTTTTTGGCCAAAACACAAAAGTTATAGCTCTTCATTTTAGCTTTCCAACGCATCTGGAATTTCTTCATTTGGATTTGTGAGCGCTGAGTTATGATCATTTGAATCAAGCCTGTCGGAAATTCTGACATGAAAATTTCTAGAACTGTTTCCGCACTTTTGACCTAGAAAGAGAGAAGTTGGGTAGAAGTTGTCTTCATAAAAGTTGTATATTGTTCTCTTAGATTCGAAACGACACCTCGTATGCTCTGATCCGATAGTTGTAGCTTGAGTTATGAGCAATGGCGTACAGGGTGTCAAAACTGTCTTCTTCACCTTTTAGTGTATGTTTTCCGTTTCATTCCGTTTTCGTCCGTTTTCCGTCTAACGCCCATGCGTGTGCTCCTTTTTGCTATATTAAGTATTTATAAGTGTTTCTCGAGAGTTTAATTCATTGAGTATACGCACGTCACATCTTTTCATATTTGAAAATAGATTTTTTTCCAAATCTTTTAGCTTGGAATCGAAAAAGTAATTGCTTGCATTTTCATATCTCAGGGAATTCCGTGGACATTGAAGAGCGTGTTTAACCACCTACATTTTCTTACTTGCAGAGCGTGTTTAACTATTCTTGCAGAGCGGTACAGGGGGTGTAAGTAGATGGGTAAGAGTAAAGTGATTTCTACGGCCTGTGAGATAGTAGTTGACGGAGTGTCAACATTCCTGTTGAAGACTGGACTGGAGATGGGAGAGGATATTTCAAAATGATGGAGCGGCAAATTGTATCCTTTTCTAGTGTATCTTTTATATCGTCTTGTATGATTTCCTTGTTTTCTTCTATTATGGTTTTGTTAAAATGTGTTATTGCTTTAACCTGCCTGTGCATGAATTTTTGGCCTCACTGAGCTTTGCTCACCCCATAAACTTTGTTTTCCTTAACAAGTCCGGAAGTGGTGCACGAGAATCGAGGATCCTAGTACTTTTGTGAATTTTCTTTTTGTATAAGATTGAAGTTAACGGATGACTTTGATAGTTTGTGGTATTTTGGAGTTGTTGTCAATGTACCCTTGATATAGTTTTGGGACTGTATTTTTGTAAGGACTTGTTAGTAATTTTAATACCTTTTAGCAGTGGTTTCCTAATTGAACATTTGAGTCCTGGCGAGAGTTGGGCAGGCGGTCCACTAACCCCTCTGGTTCGTCCTAGGGAAAAGTGGGGCTGTCACAAGACCACCTCAAGACAGTTACCTAAGTTGGGAATTCAAGAACCCAACTCAAATCTTTCAAAAGAACCATTTCTAGTAAAAGTACACACTAGATCTAATATAAATCTAGAAGATCTACCATTATCAAGACTAAAATTAAAAGATCTAACATCATACCTCGAGTTCTAGCAAAATCAAGCAAAACCAAGTGTGGATCTACTCAAGAGTGGACTCCCAAGTCTTGCACCTTCAAGTAGCCTCAAGATTAGCCAAGGATCTAGCTGGTTCTTGGTGATTTCTCCCACAAGGCTTCAAGATCAAGAAGATGAAGACAAGATGAAGCTTTCTTTCTCTCTCTCACTCGGCTGAAACAAGAAGAAAATGAAGCAAGGTGAAGCTTTCTAATGAAGTCTTCAAGGTGCTAGAGGTTGAAGAAGAAGAAAGCTTTCCTTTCTCTCTCTATTTCTCTCTCTCTTAGCTCGGATCTCCCTATCTCTAAGCTTCCCTTGATATGGTTAAACAATAAATATTATTATTTATTTTTTTAATAAAAATAGAATTTTGAGACCCTCACAATCACCTTTATTGATAACCCTCCATCCCCTTCTCATAAGCTTTCCCCCATCTTATTTGATTGCAGGGAGCTACTAAAGTCATTCTGCCAGGTCTTTTTTTCCTATAATTACAGAGAAGCAAATAGGTCCGCGGATGTATTGGCCAAGCGAGGAGGAAATTGCAGCTTTAATTTCTAAACTTTTGACTTGTGTCTTGATTTTGTACTCCCTTTTTTTGGATGATTTAAGAGGAGTTGTACTCCCTCGGATGAGTGTACTAAACTAATTTCCTATTTACTTTAAGGCATCCTTTATTGACAAAAAAAAATCCTTTATGCTATATAAAAAAGATTTGGGGTTGTGTTTTCTTCTGCTTATCTAGGGTAAAATAGGTTTTTCATTATCTATTGTGAGATATTAATTACAAGTCATACTATTGAAGACTACTTTATTAGGTGATAAATTTTCCTTGCTACCCTTTTCTACCTATAAGGCATAAGTTTCAGATAGATGAGTAGCAGAAACCTTCAACTCTTCCAGCAAGTCATTACTACTTTGTGTTTAATTATATTGAATGCTCTAATTGCTTCTTCTGTCCACGTTTCTACGATTAATGACGATGATTGCAACTGGCGACCATTCTTCTCCTTCCGTTACTAATTCCAATCGCTTGGTTGCCTACAATTGTAAGTATTTGTTGGTGGAAAACATTGAGCTTGATCGTATTTTGGTGCTGGTATGGCTTCCAACTAAACTTGATGTGAAGAATTTCTTCTGGTTTCCTATTTCTTCAATTTCAAATTTACGAATTATAATATAGTTGCAAGGCAACCAACAAATGGGAAAACAAATTACTATACAGCAAGAATAATAGAATTCACTCCCATTGAAGAAAGATATTGCAAAATACTATACAGGAGGGATTTCCTAAATTTATTCTTGGATTGTTTGCTTTAAGATATTTGGATTTGTTGGTTACCAAAGAAAAATTTCCCTTCCCTTGGATTTGTTGGTTATAGAGGGAATTCTTACCAATAATCATGTGGTCTTTTTGCAGCCTGTTATCATTTGTGGTTTTGGTCTCATGTTTTTGCAATTGAATATTTAGGAAATATCATGCGGTCCAAATTTCTTGTTAGTCCAGTTTCAATTTCAGGTTGAATATTCTAGAGTTATGTTTCTTTTTGACTGAAACTGCAAAAATGGTGAACAAAATCACAGCTATTGTGGCATAAAAAAGATACTAACATGATGTAACACAAGTGCAATAGAATCAATTTCTATTGGCAGATTACAAAATGATTGTTTGGATTCTTCATTTTCTGTCTTTATTTTAAATAATCTTAACATGTTGTATTGATTATTGTCTCTGTGAAATGAAGTTGTGGATTTGCTTTGATATATCATCATAACTATAGAGTTACATATAGATATCATTTGTTAAGACTTAAGATGGTAATGATAGAGTTCTAATGTTGGGGGTTTGAGGACTGTAGTAAATTTATTATTTATCAAATTTCTTATTGATTGGATACATGCACATCAAAGTTTGAAAATCTATCATTTAATAACAGACTAGAGGGTGGTGGGCAAATTGTGGTGCTCACTATTATCATGCCTTCTGATGATCTATGAATGAAAAGTAGAAGCAAATAAACGAAAGATCTCGAGATGATTAAGGGTGTTCTACTACTGTATTGTTGATTAACACACAGGTACTCCAATCTCGTGCATTGTGCTGGCCACAGCCCCTAGTAATAATAATAAGGTTGACTTGACGATTCACTATTCTCTTACTTCTATGGCTTTAATGTGAGGGGGAAAAAAAAAGAAAAGTTTATGCTCTTTAACTTAACACAAATTGCCACAAACTACGAAGCATCAAGTCTGCAGCCATGGCTGAATTTTATTCCAACAAAGTTGGAATACTATGAAGAAATGTGGAAGCTTCAATCAAATGTTGCTCTCTATCTTCGCTTCAGGTTTGTTTTAGACTTGCTCATACCAGTTTGGTGCTCAAGATGTTCGATCCAAGGGAAAATTTGTAAGGTCCCGATTTTTTCCAAGTTTTGGAAAATATTAAATAATGCTAATTATAGTGATTATTGTTTGTCAAGATGTTTATATGGTTTGTTTTCCTTCTTAAAGTATTTTGTTTTAAGTATTTTGAGTTACAAGTTTAAAAAACCTAATTTGACCTTTAAACCCTAGTTTGATTTCGTAAAACCCTAGTTTTGAAAATGAATTTAAGTTTTACGATTAACTACAAGTTTGTTATCTCTTTGATTTTATGTGTGACAAAGCATGATTAAGACGATTGATGACGATTCCTAAGTGATCAGTGGCATGTAATTAAGCTTTGATAGGCTAGGTTAAATTGAGTACCTATGGACTAATTTGATAGGAAAAGAAATCATTTGGGCAAAAGTTGTGAGGTTTAAGTGGCATGTCAATTTTGACCCACCCTTGACTAAGTCCTAAATATCTAAGTGTTGTCATCTTTTAGCTATTCCTAGCACCAATAGAGCTGGCCAAGCAAGGAACAAAAGGAGAAGGAAAAACCATGAGAAAAGGAAAGAAAGGAAGAAAAAAAAAGAGGAAAAAGAAGAAAAGCTTGGGGAATTCTTGCAAATGTTAACTATCCAATCTTGAACCTTGAGCTAGGAGGATAAGTGGACCAACTTGGGCTGGCAATTTCATCAAAAGCATAAGCCAAGAAGTTATTTTTCTCCTTATATGCAACCTAGAATTTTGATGGATAATGTTTAATTGTTGGATTTTGTGGTTCTTTTGGCTTGATTCGTGCTTATACTTGGCTTATGAGCTAATTCTATGGATTAGATGGGTTGATTTCTATATGTTTATGCCTAGCCATGATTATGAGTTAGGGTTAGCGTTAGGGTTTTGATTTCAAGCTCTAATGTTGGGAGTTGTTGCTTGTGATTGATGGTTGGATGCAATTAATGCTTGTTCTTAGCTTAATTTGTGAAACTATGGTTTAAATTTGGGTGATTCAGTGCCCTCAAGGCTCGGCCAGCAAGCAGCATGAATGTTCTTGGTTGAAGTTTAATGTTCCATGGATTAATGTTCTTAGCATCATTCTATGCATGAGTTAAAACCGTTAGAAGGGTTAAGCGCTTTTGGTATGTAAGTATGGATCGAGTGTGTGTGTGTGTGTGTGTGCATGTTGAGGGTAATGTAGGATGTGTTAAAGCTACATCTGCATGTTTGATATTGCTTTTGAGTTGTTGGATTTGCATGTGCATGTTTTAGATGGAATACAATGCATTTAGGCGTAAAATGGGAAAACAGGGGAGACTGGGCAGCAAATTTGGCTACATTTTTCATACTGATCCTTTGTGATTTGGCTTTTGGCCAAAACACAAAAGTTGTAGCCCTTCATTCTAGCTTTCTAACACATCTAGAATTTCTTGATTTGGATCTATGAGCGCTGAGTTATGGTTATTTGAATCGAGTCTGTCCGAAATTCTGACACTGAAATTCCCGAAATTGTTTTTGTATTTTCGACCTAGAAAGAGTGAATCTAGGAAGAAATGGTCTTCATGAAAGTTGTAGCTTGTTCTCTTAGTTTCGAAATAGAACCTCGTGCACTCTAATCCGATACTTGTAACCTGAGTTATGGGTAACGGCGTACAAGGTGTCAAAACTGTCTTTTACACCTTTTAGTGTGTGTTTTCCGTTTTCGTTTCGTTCTCGTCCGTTTTTCATTTAACACCCATGCATGTGCTCCTTTTTCTATTTTAAGTGTTTACAAATGTTTTTCGTGAGTTTTAGCAGTGAGTATATGTAGATCGTGTCGCTTCATGTTTGAAAATGGATTTTCATATCTCAAGTGATCACGTGGACACCGAGACGCTTGTATGACCTGCTGAATTTTCTCACTTGCTCTTGGTTATTTGGTGAGTGTCAAGTGCATGATTTGTTGACTTGCTTGACCTGTTACATGTTTAAATTGATCGTATTATTACACTTGGCGAGGCGGACGTGTACTTTATCTCGTGTGACCTCTCTTACTTGACCTGACTTGCTTGCCTATATTTGTTGTACTTGAAATGACTTGCTTGACTTGTACTTGTACTTTTTTGATGATTGAGCGTTGTCTCATCATTTTACTTACTATTTAAACCTGTTGGGGATGCCCAAAACCTCATTGGTAAACCTTTCATCTCGGGCCGGCGAGGGGGCTTGGCCGAGGGATTGGTAAATCATGAGTCTTCACATATTTTCGTCGGTTGGAGTGCGCTCGCCGACTACTTACCTGGGTATACTCGAGTATTACCAAAATTTTCTATTTTGACGAGCGGGCCTGGTTGGGGGATGAAACGGTGGACGGAGATGGTTGACAAGTGGAGCTCTACATGGATAAGAAAGTTGACGGAGTGTCAACTATTTGGAATGTGATCAAGATTCATGGAACTTGGCTCCTGAGAGCCCTTGTATCCTTTATTTAATGTGTAATTAAATACTATATTTGTATTCTTGTTCAAAGTTCTGGTTACTTATCTTGTTTAATAAAGGTGTAATTTTCTTGAGCCTGCATGTTTGCATGTTTTCTTGGCCTCACTGAGCGTTAGCTCACCCTAATTTGTTTTCCTTAACAGGTTTCAAGGTGTGACACGTGAATCGAGAAAGCTAGTATTTATGTAGGATTTCCTCGCTTTGTATAAGATTGAAATTAATAGATGAATTTGATGGTTTATGGTAATTTGAGAGTTTGAGTTGTAAGTTGAATTTAGTAATGTTATTATTTGTGGTTTGGATTGAAATGGTTAATTACGTTCACTTTCGAAGGGTTATTAGTCATTCAAGTGAGTGAGTCCTGGCGAGAGTTGGGTAGGCAGTCCGCCGAACCCTCTGGTTCGCCCTAGGGGGAGGTGGGGCTGTCACAAAATTCCTATGCTTTTTCAGTCTAATTTTACTTGTTATACTCCCGTATTGCTATGTCAGTCAAGTTTATGTTTCTTTCTTTCTTTGGTTTTTTTTTTTTTTCAATTGTTACATCTATCTATTTTCTTGATCCAAGTTTGTTGCTTTCTTGAAAATTTTCAGGTGGATCATGCTGGTTTCTTTGAAGACCCCTGAAAGTGGGTCGTTGAGATTGAAAGTTGAGAAGGAAACTGAAGTGTTATTGCAGGTTGGACGAAGAAAGGCAAAAGTTAATCCAGGTACGCTACTCAAGAAGCGATTCCGGTCTTTGACCCTTTGCATGATAGGTTGCTTGCTATGATGTCTGATGTGTATATGCCATTTGATTTTGGAGTCAAGAATTAGCTACTCAATCCTTGTGGATTTGTGTTTTTTTCTTTTTCATCGGAAAATTAGATAAACATTTAAATATTTGTTAGTGTTCCTAAACTTGTGGAATCAATTTTCCAAAGAACGAATTCATTCTGCAAAAGGATAAAGTAAATAAATAAATCTTTAATTAGTCCCTTCTTCCTTACGATAGCTAGACAATGAAACTTTCCTACCATGAACGATTACAACAATAAAATTCCGCCTGTCGCCTTTTGTTACAATCCTTTGTAGTGAGTTAGTCTACAAAGTTTTTCTGGTTGACTGATTATGTGGCTGCAGTACTTCTAATAAGAAGGCGATATGATTCACAGTTTTCAAAGTTCTGATTAGTGTTGGGAGATCGAAAAACGAGTACTTCAACTTGCTAACCCGTAATTATGATTTATGCATCTTTTATTATTATTATTTTTATCCCTGTTGGTTGTTTATACAACTCTTTTGATTGCTTTGAAAATTTCTGCACTTCAACTCTGTTACTCTAATTAAGATTCTGGACTCTGCTCATTCAAGTGCTGCTATACTTTTGTTGACATATACGGGACCCATAGAAACTGACTATATGTGCATTTTGATTTTTTTTTTTTTTTTGTCAAACGGCAACCTTCATTGATAAACAACATTTTAGAGTACATCCAACCTTTACACCTGATGGGTAAATACCATAGACAAATCCTGTGACTTTGATTTAAGCCACATGGGAAAAGAATCTTCCTACTTAATTTCCTGAATTAGGTTAATCGCAAACTTTGCCAAAGAATAACTAACCTCATTAAACTCTCTCTTAACAAAGCAGAAAGAGCATTTCCAAAAAGACTCTGATTCCTCCTTATTTGTTGAAATCAAAACCTTTAGGCTTTGTTTGATTAATGAGAAAATTGTACAAGAAAGTGTATCACGGAAAAAATGAGATGAAATGAGGTAAAGGAAAAGGAAACCAAGTTTCCTGCATCTGTTTTGTAGTTAAGAAAATAGTGTAGGAAAATTTAAATTGTGATGTTTGGTTAACAAGAAAGTTACAAGAAAATTGATTAGAATTCCTGGATAGATACTATCCAAGTACTAGTACATTGGTTAGGGATTAACTCATTGAAATATAAATATTCATCGATTTGTTAAAATATTACCTAAAAGGAGTATAAAATAAGTAATAACGTATCTAATTACATAATTATTTCAAAAAAATTAATGAAAACTAACATGAAAATAAAATTGAATGCATATACTTTTATGCTATCACATCTAAGTATTTTTTTTCAAAATCATACCATGAAAATAAAGAAAACACAAAAATACATTATCATCCATAAACTAGAAGTTTTTTATTTTTGAGTAATAAACTGAAGATTCTTATTAACTACTAATGAGACTCAAATTTCCGAGGCATTTAAGAAATCCTCACTATAATCATCATTATCACGCTCGAACCATCAATGTTATGATGGCTTTTTAAATAAATATATAATAGTGATATATATAGTTGATCATTATCCCGCTCAAACCATCAATGTTATGATGGCTCTTTAAGGCTAAGTTTGGGAGTTTTGGAGAGAAGAAAAAAGAAATGACAAGTTATGAAAGAAAAGAAAAGAAGAGAAATGTTTTTCTTCTCATGTTGATTGGAAATTTAGAAAAGAAAAGAAAAGATTTTGGACATACTAGCTATTATGATTTTATTGTTCTAACATTTTACAAGTAAAGTTTACATTTTGAAAACATACAAAGGTTAAATGAATTTTTCCTTCCATTTCTTCCCCTTTTTGGAAGGAAAGATTTTTAACCAATTTATTCCTCCATTTCCTTCCACTTTCCTTTCTTTGCTTCCCACTTAAAACTCCCAAACATGGAACAATTTCAAATTTCCCTTATTTTCCCTTCCTTTCTCTCCAAATCTCAGCTCCCAAACTAGGGCTGCAAAGTCAGAAGCTTCATGAGTGGCTCGAGCTTCGAAAATATCGAGTTCGAGTCGAGCTCGTTTCCATGTTGAGTCAGTCTGACTCTCTGGTCTCAATAACTTCATGAGGGTTCGATAGGCTCGAATATATATATATATTCTTTTTTATTTTTATTTTAATAGTGAAATTTCATATATATATTCCTAATATTTTTATTATTTATTAAGAAAAATAATTATTTTATTTTTTTTAAAATAAAATAATTATTTATTATTTTTTTCGAGCTCGAGATCGATTAAACTCAAATATAAGCTCGAGCTCGAGTTCAAGCTCGATGAAAAACGACTCGAGCTGAGCTCGAAAAGGCCAAAACTCGGCTCGACTCGTCTCGTTTGCACCCCTATCCCAAACTTAACCTAAAAAAATATATAATAGTGATATATATATAGTTGATATAAACGGAACCAGGAGAGATTTTAGGATTAATAGTTTAGGTCCTCAATCATTTGATGAAAAAAAATAGATATGAATAAATAAAAAAATGAGATAATATGGGATTGTTATCTTGGTTTAAAAGATGATCAAATAAATTATCTGTTCAAAATCTTGATTTAAAACGATATGATGATTCAAAAGAATTACCGTTAAGATTTTTCTTGTGACGTATTTTTCCATGAATTTTGCAGGATAAGTTCTGCTGGAAAGTTGACAAGGACGGGAAAAATTTTTCTTGTTGTCAAACAAATAACAAAAAAAATGCAAAAATCCTATTTTTCCTCACTTTCCCTCCACTTTCCTTGCAACCAAACACTATGTTATTGATGCCTCAAAGATTTGGTGGAGAAATCCACCGTCTATTGTTTCATCATGTGATGGAATGATGTCTCCTATCATGTTTTGTCAAAAAAAAAAAAAAAAGGTTGTACAGATTTCATAAAAGTCTTTGAAATGTGCAAAAATAAATGATAAATTTGATCAGAAACAGGGAAAGAAAAGAGAGGTGAATTCCCCTTTAGGCTCTCAAGTCTCAACTGTTTGGCTATATAACCGACTAATTGCCTCAATTATTTTAATTAACATGACATCTATGCAATATATAATGTCAAAGCAGTGGCATTTGGTGTAAATACTTTTTGTCATCTTTTAAACTTTCAATTTTATTCTTACAGTAGTTAATTTTACCATAATTACCTAATCATATCTTGTCAATTACAACTACTCATAACCGCTTTTAAGTATCGTAACTATCATATCTCGCCAAAATAATCTTCCCATCCCCACCCACTAGAATGGTCGAGAGAAGGAAAAGATTCCTGCAAATCATATTTGAAAAATAGAAATTATAGCTATGAAGACTATTAAAAAAATTAAAGTATAATATCCTAATTGTTGAGAGGCAAACAAGCTAGAAAAGAATTCTCTTAAGCTGTGTCCAAAAGGCATCTCATTTTAATTTTCATCAAAATGCACATATAGTAATTCATAGAAGGATTCAAAGAGGAGACCCGATGTGTCATAGGTGTGGCCAAGAGGTAGAAACCATTAAGCATTTATTCTTTCACTGCTCTTCAGTGCAGGACATATGGAAAGTATTTTCAATTCAGTGGGAAGGCTTGAAACAACATTGCTGGAATTTTAGAGAGTGGTGGAGCAATTTGCAGCTTGCTGAGGAGAGGAGGGATGGAAGAATGCATATAGAGCTAACAGCGAACCTGCTTTGGTATATTTGGAAAGCAAGAAACAAAGGGGTCTTTAACCAACTTCAAAATAGTGTTGGATGGATTAGCAATAGAGCTTGTGATGATTGGTGGGAATGGGAAAGGAACGTAGGCTGGGTCAATCTGAGGATATTGGAGTTCAGCATCTGATACAAAACAACAATGGCATTATGCGGATTCACACAGATGCAGCTCTTAACAAAGTGAAATCTAAGGCAGGAATTGGAATTGTTGCCAGGAACCATAATGGGAAGCTAGTCTCAACTTGGGCAATCCCCAAGGCTTTTGGTGCTGAACCAACATTGCTTGAGGCGGAAGGCATAAGAAATGCCATGAACTATGCTTTGCATCAGGGATGGGCAGCTGTAGCTATACATTCAGATTGTAAAAAAGTGATTGACTTGATTAACAAGGGTGATGTTGATAATTCTCTTTTGTCCCGTTTGGTTGCCACACAAGAATAGCAATGACAATCACTATTAGAAACTCTTCAATCGGAATAGGTTTATGCGATTCCTTTTTAGGTGTTTGGTTTGGGGAAAGCAATGGGAATGATTATTGATTTTCTTGTTTGGTTTAGTCACAGTCATCAATGGAAATGGAAACCCAATTGCACAACTATTTTCATGTCCAACATTAAACAAAACAAGATTTATACATAAAATTAATGCAATCATTAATATATTTTTAACTTTGATCAAGTCCTTTATAATACATAAAGACCTTCTACAATAATAAATTGCCAGCTGTTTCTTTGTTATGCATAAATTACTAGCTGTTTCTTTGTTAAAACTGTTCTACCTTAAACTACCAGCTGTATTTGGCCTTTTAATCTTCCATAGTGAAAATTTACAGAAACCTGCTAACTTTAATTACTTGAGCCAAGTACTTAGGTGCCTTTGTCTGTTTATGGCTTTTCTCCACAACAACTTAATATATACTGTCCTAATATTTATTAACATATTCATGAAAGAGAAAATATACAGGAACTAGTGTTAAACTATTTATATGATCAAACTTGAAAAGGGAATTAAAAAAATCAGCTATGGCAAATGCATGTATGAGAAGGTGAAATGTCATGCAAAATTTATCAGCTGTTTATGGTCACTTTGATTAACTGCCCGCTGTTTATGGCTTTTCTCTACCTAAAATTAATATATATTTTCCTAATATTTTTTACGTGTTCATGAAAGATAAAATATATAGAAACTAGTGTTAAAATATAGATATGATTAAACATGATAAAGGAATAAAAAATTCAACTATGGTAACAGGATGTATAAGAAAGTGAGAGGAAAGATGAGGAAGAGGAAGAGAAAATAAAGCTGCGGTTGATTGAGGAGCAAAACCCTCCAATATACTCAGGAATAACGTTTGCAGAATTTTAGGTTTTCCATACCCATAGATCGATTCCGATAGTTGTCAACCAAGCACTATCAAATGGAATCAATCCCTTGCAAAAGTCATAGTGGAGGCCCATTACCACCAACCAAATGGGTGTTCGGAGCACTGTTTGGAGAGAAACCTTTACATAGTGTTTCGTTGCAAGGAAAGTGGACGGAAAGTGAGGGAAACTAAGATTCTTACATTTTTTTTTTGTCATTTGTTTGACAAGAAAGTTGTGGGACTTACAGAGAAGATTTTTCATATAACTGTCAACTTTCTAGCAAAACTTATCCTGTAAAATTCATGGAAAAATATGTGATGGGAAAATCTTAATGGTGATTTTTTTGAATCATCGAATTTTTATCATATCTTTTTAAATCAAGACTCTTAATGGATAATTTCTTTTTAATTGAGATATCCACATAGTACTGTTGGAGATTATATCCTAATCCTATCAAATCTCATTTTTTTGTTCATCAAATAATTAAGAACCTGAACTATTAATTCTAAAATCTCTTCTGTTATGTTTCAATCATCTATATATACCACTACTAATATATTTTATTTTTTCTTTACTTTCATGGTATGATTTTGAATAAAACACTTAGATGTAATAGCATAAAAGTACATGCATTCAATTTTATTTTCATGTTGGCTTTCATTTATTTTTTAAATAATATATAATTAAATATGTTATTACTTATTTTATGATCTTTTTAGGTAATATTTTACAAAATGGATGAATTTTATATTTCAATCAGTTAATCCCTAACTAATGCACTAATATTTCGATAGAGTATCTATCCAAATATTCTAACTAGTTTTCCTGCAACTTTCTTGTTAACCAAAAACATCAATTGCAATTTTCCTCCACGATTTTCTTATCCACCAAGCATATGCGACAAATCTAGTTTTCTGCTTCTTCTTCTTCTTCTTTTTTTTTTTTTTTTTTTTTATATCTCACTTCATCTCAATTTTCGTCTGACGCACTTTCTTACATAACTTTCTCATAAAACAAACAAAGCCTTAAGGAGAGAAAGTTGTGTTATCGTGCGCCTAGAATAACCGTCTTCTAACATACGCGTATGAATTTGATGTTCGTGCAGCAATAGTGTTCGAACTGCGGCAAATGTTGGGGACTGAGCATCGCGTGGCATTTTGACCAATCTATTTTTATTTAGCTTCATGTACAATATTCATCTTATGCTTAGTCGTGGAGCATAAGCCGTGTTTTTGGTTTTTGTTACGGGTGGGCAAAAATATTCGTTGATCCAAAAATTTATGGGATCTACTTTGATCCGTTTCAGAAAATAAGATTTGATCCATATTATTTGATTGGAATAGAAGATAGTCAGGTAACTGGTTACACATAGGGCAGATTAGGGTTAAACGACTAAAAACCCACGACACCTGATCAATCCCTAGAAGTGCAAACGAATCGAGCCGCTTACGAGCTGACTTGATCCAAACTTGACTCAACCTTGGTCAATATCAAACTTGAGTCTATTGTCAGGAACCTAAGTGTATTTTAGTAAAATGAAAAATAAGACTGAGAATTGTAATTTGAAAAGATGATCAGAAGAAATAGGGAAGGTTCAGGTAGAAGAATGAGAAGGTAGAGAGAGAAAGGAGATCGGGAGAATTCAGAATTTTTATTCACTTCTTGAATGCCTTTCTTGTTACAATTTCCAGAATATAGGAACAATTTTCCACCAACTACACGTGCCTTGTTTTTTCTGCTGATGTCATTCCTCTAACAAACTAACTGCTCAATTATTCTCACAATCTGATTTAACTAACTATTGCTAACAGCTATTTATGCATCATTACTAATTTGCCCTTTTGTTCCTCAACAATCCCTTTCCCTTAGCAACAGCCTTGTCCTCAAGGCTGGAAGGTAGGAAATTGACGACTAATGATTGTGGCATCTTCCCAAGAGGCTTCGCAGGAGTCCCGGTGATTCCATTTGATCAGGTACTGTACTATAGGTTGATCATTCTTCAGAATTGCCTCTGGTTCTAACATGCATCGATTTGGTTCATCAAACTCTGAAACTATGGGAGTAATGTGCCGACTTGGACCAATTTTTTTTTTCTTGAGAAGGGACACATGAAACACCAGATGAATTCTTTTACATTTTGGTAGCCTAAGCATGTATGATACCAGCCCAATTTTCTCCAGAACCTCAAGGGTCCATAATATTTCGCTGCCAATTTCAAATTCTGCCTTATGGCCACTAACTGCTGGCTATATGCTTGTAGTTTTAAGAATACGCATGTCTCCTCCTTTCAAAGTCCTTTCACTCCTATTTTTGTTGGCAAAAAATGCCATCCTCTGTTGAGCTTTATTTAAGTGCTCCTTGATGGACTGTGATAATTTAATCCTTTCTTAAACTAAGTTCTTTGCTCCTGGTATGATTGGGTCCTGCTATGGTCCAAGAGGCAAGTGTGCTGGTTCATATCCATACAAAGCTACAAATGGTGTAAGCTGCAACCCCAAATGAAAGGTGGTGTTATACCACAACTCTGCTAGTGAGAGCCATTTGTTCCAGTGAGTGGGGTGCTCACTTGTCATGCATCTTAAAAAATTTTCCAAGTATTGGTTAAGTCTTCCTGACTGCCCATCTGTTTGCAGGTGATACGAAGAACTGAGATGCAATTCTACTCCCATCAATCTGAATACTTCCTGCCACAATTTACTAGTGAAAACCTTGTCTCTGTCACTAACTATTGATATTGGTAGACCATGCAGTTTGTAGACATTATCAAGGAATAGTTGAGCTACTTGTGTTGCTGTAAATGGATGCTTGAGTGCCAAAAAATGAGCATACTTTGTAAAACGATCCACCACCACATAAATGGTATCATAGCCTTGAGAAATAGGTAGCTTCTCTATAAAGTCCATGGTCAAGTGAGTCCATGCCTGCTCTGGTATTTGTAGGACCTGCAGCAACCTCGGATATGGCACATTCTCATGCTTGCACCTCTGGCAGACATCACATGAACTGACAAATTGAATTACATCTTGCTTCATTTTTTTCTCCAGTAGAATAAGGACTTCATTCCTCTCTGGCCAGAATGTCCCCTAAGAGCCGTATCATGTACTGATTTAAGTAAGGATTTTCTGCATTCATTTGCGGATCCTACCAGTAGCTTCCCTTTGTACTTGATCATACCATCAACTATCTGGTAGTCAGGATGGGGCTGTGAATCCAGTAGGCATCTTGCTAGTATAGATTGGCAAAACTCATCCCCTTCATAGCTCCTGTGTAGCTCCTCCATCCACTTGGGTTTGACCGTAGTAGTTGCTTGCAATGAGTCTTGTTGCTTGGGTTCTCGATCATACAGTATCTTCCTGGACAAAGCATCAGCAGCAGAGTTTTCACTTCCTTTTCTATATTGTATTTCATAATCCAATCCTAGTAATTTAGTGAGCCATTTATGCAACAATGGTGTAGTCAATTTCTGCTCCAATAG
Source organism: Gardenia jasminoides (assembly GCA_013103745.1). Taxonomy (NCBI): domain Eukaryota; kingdom Viridiplantae; phylum Streptophyta; class Magnoliopsida; order Gentianales; family Rubiaceae; genus Gardenia; species Gardenia jasminoides. The sequence goes on along the minus strand of CM023103.1, from coordinate 47,356,795 downwards.
AAACTTATGACTGATGATCAGTCTTAATAATGAAGTGATGCCCCACCAAGTAGTGCCTTCATTTATTGACAGCCAAGACTAAGTCCATTAGCTCCTTCTCATAGGTTGATAATCCCAGATTCTTAGTTGACAGTGCTCTACTGAGCTAAGCTATTGGATGGGACTCCTGTTGTAATACTGCTCCTATCCCTCTCTTACTAGCATCAGCTTCTGTGATGAATGGCTTCTCAAAATCAGGGAGTTTGAGCACAGGAGAAGTACACATAATCTGTTTAAGCCGATCAAAGGCTTGCTGAGCCTGGTAACTCTAGAAAAAACTATCCTTCTTCAGTAGTTCGGTCAATGGTTTACAAATGATCCCATAGTGTCTAATGAACCTTCTATAATATCCTGTGAGACCAAGGAAACCCCTCAAGGCTTTAACTGAGTTGGGAGTAGGCCAGCTAAAAATATCCTTGATTTTTCCTATTTCCATACTCACCCCTTCTGAAGAGATCACATGTCCCAAGTATTCAATGCTGGTTCTTGCAAATGAACATTTAGATAACTTGGCATATAACTGATTCTTTCTAAGCACCTCCAACACTTGCTTCATATGATATGCATGTTGTGGTAGACTCTTACTGTATATTAGGATGTCATCAAAAAAAATGAGGACAAATTTCCTCAGACAAAGCTGGAAAACTTGGTTCATAACAGCTTGAAAGGTTGCGGGTTCATTAGTCAGCCCAAAGGGTATGACTAGAAATTTATAATGGCCTTCATGAGTTTGAAAAGCAGTTTTGTGGGTGTCTTGAGCTTTGACTCTAACCTGATGATACCCTGCTTTTGAATCGATCTTTGAATAAAATTGAGATCCACACAACTCAGCTATCAATTCTTCAATGTTTGGTATGGGGTATTTATCTTTTAAGGTCAGCTGGTTCAAATGTCTATAGTCTACACAGAAACGCCATGATCTATCTTTTTTTTAACAAGCAATACAGGGGGAAGCATAAAGGCTATTACTGCGTTTAATGATGCCATTTTCAAGCATTTCCAGCACTTGTTTCTCTATTTCAGATTTCTGAGAATGGGGGCACTTGTAAGATTTAATCTCAAAAGCCTGAGCTTCTGGTTTGACTGGAATGGAGTGGTCCATGGCTCTTTCAGGTGGAAGACCAGTTGGAACAGCAAACACATCACTGAATTTGTCTAATAATTCCTTCATTGCACCTGGTAATTCTTCCTCCTGGTCCTTCCTGTGTGTTTCTGTGGTTATTGTATTGCAGCCATTCTTGTAACTAATAATATTCCCTTAAGTCCTTGCCTCTCAATAGGTTGAGTCGCACTTTAGCCACACAACCTTGTAGTAACAATTCCTTCCCTTCACTGTGAATAATGATATGTAATTTATAGAAATCGAAAGTGATAGGGTCGTAGTGAGTCATCCAATCCACCCCTAGCACCAAATCCCAGCCTCCTAGTTCCATGATCCTCATATCAAAAGAAAATCTATAGTTGTTAGTGGACCATAAACCATTAGGACATTTTGTGCATCCAGTGACACTTGATCACTGTGAACCGGTTAGTTACCACAGAAGGCAATCCTAAACCTCTTACGAGTTTGTGGTTAATGTGTGAGTCTGAGCTGCCCACATCCACCAGTATGTGCATTGAAATTACTTCCACTTCACCTCTGAGAGTGATTGTCTTCCTCTTGAGAGACTCAGACAATGTATGTAGTGATACTTCCATGACAGCTCCTAGATCTTTTGTCACCTCCTCCTGTTCCTCCATCGCATCTAAAAATTCTCCTTCTTCATCCTCTTCAGTCACCATCAAATCCAATTGTTTATTTTTGCACTGGTGTCCTACACCAAATCTCTCCCCGCATTTAAAACACAATCCACTGTTCTTTCTATATTGAATTTGCTGTGGAGATATTCTTTTGGCGGTAGCAGTGGTGTGATGCTCTTGCTTCACCTTTAGTTTTGAATGCATGAGGAACAGAGGCAGCATTCTTGTATAATCCAAACTTAGCATCTACTGGCACCTTTGCAGTTGACTTAGTATTTCTTTGTTGCATCTCAATTGCCGATTCCTGTAATCTTGCAAATTCAATAGCATCAGAGAGTCTTCTAGACCGAAACATCCTAACCATAGCCATAATTTCATCATTTAATCCACTGATAAAGGCGGAAACAAACTAAGACTCAGTCAGTTGGGGATTTCTTACCATCTGGTAGTCTTCTACAGAGCTGGATTGCATAATTTTGTTGAAATCCTCCACTACATCTTGAGCTCCCCTCTCCCCAAACCTCTCACACAGCAGATCAGAGAATTGTTGCCATCAGAGCTTGGGACGCTCTATCTTGACTCCTTGATACCAGATGTCTGTCTTGTTATCCAAGAACATTTCTACTACTTCCAGTTGTTGCTTCATTGGAATTTGATACGTGATGATTTCTGGCATTTGCACAGCCATATGTGAGGATTTTCTCCAGAAAATAACGTTTGGTATCATCACCTTGGAATTCTTCTCCTTGGAGTTTTGATTCTGGCTAACCTCCAATTGCATTGTGGCATTAACTGGTGGAGTAGGCAAAATTGGCATTTTCTCCTGCAATTGCGAATCGTTCTCTTCCGCATTTCTTTCGTGTGAGAAAAATTGAATCAAGGCATTGATTTTCTGATCTACTCATGTAATCATAGCCTTCGTTTCCTTGTTATTCGATTCGATTTCTACCCGTAGCTGTTGTTGGAGCTCCTTTTGATCCTGTTGGAGTATACTGATTGAATTCATAGCTTCCTGCAGCTTCATTTCTGGCTTCCTCAATTCTTCTTTTAAATTCTTTGAACGTGTTCCTTCTGCCATGGTGATTTACTTCGTTTAGCACGAATTGGTCAAGGATCTCAAGTTCTGAATACCAAATTGTCAGGAACGTAACTGTATTTTAGTAAAATGAACAATAAGACTGAGAATTGTAATTGAGAAAGATGATTAGACGAAATGGGGGAAGTTCAGGTGGAAGAATGAGAAGGTAGAGAGGGAAAGGAGATCGGGAGAATTCGCAATTGTTATGGGTAAATTACATGTAATCACATGTTGCTTCGACTGTTGTCACACAACCCCTAATTTTTTAAATATCCACTTCACGCTTTATAATTTTATGTAAAGTGGAAACATGACGGAAAATATGTGGCGGCTCCACATTTTTCAAGGCGAGCCCTAGGAACCGCGGCTGCCGACCTAGCTCTCGTCAGGACTCGGTCAAGCAATCAATTCAACTAGGGTTTGTTAAACAGGATATAACCTTAAAATAGATCAACATAACTTACAACCCAACATCCATCAGGGTTCGATCGACAGACCCTTACCACAATAATTCAAAGGAAATTTCAAACATTCATCAACATCATAACAGATGCAAAATTACATCAATCATTCAAAAGATTCAACTGGCTTGTACTTCCTTCAGCACTCAACTTAATACCTGGAATCCTGGGAAGGGAAAAATATATGGGGTGAGCTTCTAAATCCAGTGAGAGTCCCAAAACATAGAGCAATTAAGCACATAGACATAACCAACCTTTGAAAAACATTAATATTCATATAGGACCAGTTTTCAAGTACGGTAAAGTTTCCAATTAAGGAAAGTCGTAAACAGTAGTTTCTTTTCCAAATGTGAGGTTTCAAAACAGTAACAATCATGGTGCTCATTGAGCCAATCAATTAGGAACAGTCACAGGAGGATACAGTGCTCATGGAGCCAATCAGTACAGAGTCTGCAGTACTTTAATCAGTCATTTCTTTTCTCATTCTCCAACCGCTTACACCCAACTTCGGATCCGAAAACCAAACAAGCAGGAGATGGTGTACACTCAAGGTAACCTTTAAACAGGACCCAGGGTCCGTCGACGTACCCGATCAAGCCCTACTGCCGGTTCGGAATAGGCCGACTCGCCTCTGGGTTTTGGGATCCCGACCAACGGTCATGCGCAGTTGATACACACAAACATAATTACAGTGGTTTAGCTTTTGTATTAGAGGCGAGGGACAACTGACAATCAATTTCAACCTACGAGCCCCCTAAGGAGAGTGCAATAAAATATACACCCGCCTTTAGGAGCGAGGGGCCCTTGAAAGCCAACCTCTTCACCTCAAGCCTCAAAAGGAAAACAAGTTTTATTATTTTTTTAAAACAAAACGTACTAAATCACATAACACGTTTGAGTCAAGATAAATAATAATAATTTACTTTTCATAAAACCCTAGTTTCATTTATTCAAACAATAATCACATTTAGTAAACAGGTATCAATCAACAACAAATAGCACATAGCAAACAAGGATCAAATAGCAACAAATAAGAATCCTCACCTTAGTTTGGTCAAGGTTGAGTAGGTAAGTCAAAATCCTCGGTCTCAAAACTCTCGTTTGTATCATCGACGGGTCCTGAGGTACATAATTACTATATCAACTTTTAATCATCAAAATTAATTTTGACCAATTCACTTCTTTTATAAAAACAAGAATATATTTAGGTTTACCTAACGAGTTGATAGGGTGATAAAACGGTGGTTTGAATTTCGAAAATATAGGTCTTGGTTAGTTAGGTCAAAATTGTGTGAGTTTTGAAAATCGGCGAAATTAGGGTTGGAACAACTTCAATAGTTGATATTTTAAAAAGGGTTTGAATAACATAGCGTATTACGTTAGAAAATTGGGAAGAAGGTTTGCTTGGTTGGAAAAATCAATTAACGGTGTTTAAATCTATTTGTCGCAGTACAAAACAACTTTCGTGGCTTTGGTTTAAAACAATTTAATTGAAACAAGTTTTCATACTAAAATCAAAATAGTGAAAGTTAGGGTTTTAGCCAAACAACCAAAAAATTTTTTTTTTTGAAAAATGGAAAGTTCTTCGGTTTTCATGGCCAAAGCTAATCTGCCATGGTTTCTTTTAAAATTCAAATCGAAAGTTTTACTTATACAAATTGTACGATTTTGGAATCGTTGAAAACTAAATTCGTAGTTCTTTATTTTCTCAGGAAACACCAAGATCAAAATCACTTCAGAAATTGGTCAAGTTTGGCCATTAACATTCAAGATTGTCATTTTTCCAGAATTTCACAGATTTGATTTTTTTGTGATGTTCATCAGTTTGCCACGGCGTGTAGAAAATGAGTTACAGGGCGTGTAAGGTACCGAAACGAAACTCTTTGGGTCTAGCTTCGGATGCCACTAACGGCACGTGATTTGGAGTTATAAATAGTGAGATATAAGCATTTTATTTTAGTTTGGTTTTGCCCACTGATTTCTTGGAAAAAATATAGTTTGAGCAACTTTTGAAATTTCAGCCATATAGCCGCGTGGTTAAAGGTTTGGTTTGATTACCAGAATGCTAAGCGGGACTTTTAACATGTAAAGCATCCATTTAACAATCCAAAGATCATGCATACGATCAAAACTAAACAATAGGTGCAACTAGACAAAATTTGTTTTAAGTTGAAAACCCCTAAGTCCGGTTCTTTCTTTTATTTTTCCTTCCTTGTTGCAAGACCAACATCTCCTCAAAAATCAGGTTTTATGTCATTATACCTTCAGTTCTTAAACTGACCGAATGTCTTTCATGCAAGGAAAATAGATGTATAACTTAAGCAAAAGCAAATAATCCAAGCTTTGGGAAAACGAGGAAGTTTTGACCTGTGGGAAGCTTTCTTAACTAAACCCCTACTGATCAAGTAAAATGCTACATGCATGGACTAATCTCAACAAGTTATAATCAAGAGAAACTTTAGTTAAGACAGGGGAAAGCCCTTCAGCCTGCAATCACTTAAAACAGCAAAGAATCATGGTTACCAAACAATAAAACACAAGGAAAAGTCCAACTACTTCAACTATCATATATGGAATAGCAACTAAAATCATCATTAGCTTCGGGAAGCTTAGTGAAATCAAGAACAATGGCTTTTCTCTCGGTTAACCAGATTTCCAGCAAGACAAAAGATACAAGAATGCCATGGTAAGATTTCAAGCCATGGTAAGATTTCCAGCATGGCAATTTCATTAATCAAATGATATGTTTGAGAAGAGAACCATTTCTTTTTTTTTTTTTCTTCTTAAGCTAAAAGGATGAAAAGAATAACCCTTACCTTCAACCAGTTTCAAAAAGGATGAAAAACGGATGAACAAGTGGTGTTGGAGCTAGTCAAGTCCGGTTTCCATCTACAAGAAAAGAAGCAAGCTAAGGATGGAAATGTTAAGCTGTGAAAGAAACTTTTACAAGAAGCTACAGCTTACCCTTTTGCTTGATCAAGAAACGGATGAACAAGGGCTGCTTGGGTTGAATCAAGTACAGTTTCCCAGCTCTTGCTTGCTCAAGAAATGGATGGAAGAAGACCAGCCTTGCTCTTCTAGATTTCAAGCTTGTTTCCAGCAGCTTGCAGCCAAGGTTAACTCTTGGTGCAAGGCTTGATTGGTCAAGAAAAGACAAGTAATGGAGGGGGAGAGGGAGACTCTCGGTTGAGAGCTGAAGAGAATTTTCTGAAGTGGAGTATGTGTGGGAGGAGAAGAGCTCTCGGTTGAGAGTTTGGAGAGAAGATTGTTGAAGTGAAATGTGAGAGTGAATTGGAGAAGAATGGAAAGGGATGGAAGGTAAAATCTGATGAAGATTTTGGACAGCCTTGAGGGGAGAGAAAGGGTTTGAATTTGCCTTGCTAAAGTGAACAAAATTTTTTTGCTGAAATGAATGCCAAATGGCAACCGGTTGTTCTTCCATTGGGCATGAAGGGTGGTGTTCATCATTAGCCTTGGCTAAGGTGATCTGAAATCTTCTTGCTCCAATCTAAGGAGCTGGCAGTTGGAATGAGGGGCTCAATGGTTGGTTTAAGCTGCCCAATTTTTTAGCAAGAGATCGACAAGTGGCAGCCATGAAGAGGTGGAAGTGGGTGGCTGGTTTTCTTGCTGAAATGGTGAAGAGAAATTCGAATTTGCTTGGAGGGAATGGTGGATTCAATTTTTGTTGAAGATTAATTCGGATTTGCTAAAAAGAAATGGGCTCCAATTGCTATTATTTCGTTCAAGAAATTTCGGAGTGAAGTCGGTTGGAAAAGGAAGAAAGAAAGAAGTGCTTAGGGCGGTGTATACATGAGTGTAGGGTTTCATCGGATTAGTTTTGGGTACGTTTGGAATCTAATGGTATTGATACGACGTCAAAGACATACTTAAGCTTCCCGAGCTATTGTTTGGTAACGTTTCATTGGTTTTCAAAATTCTTGTGATCATGCACATGCCCTAGCAAAATTATGAGAACCATCATAAGAAATTTAAACAAGATTTAGGGTTTAGTTCACGGCCCTCACAAAATACCCTATTCAATGTCGTTAGTTGAAATGATAATAATGCCCTTATTTAAATGTTAAATTAATAGATGGATTTATCACTTTATATATAGTATAAGAGAATTATGTGGACAATTGTAAAAACTATAGGGGGATAAAGTGGATATTTATATGAATCATAAAGGGATTGTATGGATATTAATATTTTATCACACGTACTTTTGGAGCGCATTTGGTACAAATGCCGTAATTGATTGTACATTCTGTTCGCTTTCCATTTTACATAAAACCATAAAGGGGTAAAGTGGATATTTTGAAAGGGTAGGGGGATTATATGGTAAAAGCTGAAACTACAAAAGGGTTAAATGTAATTTATCCCAATTTTTATTCACTTCTTGAATGCCTTGCTTGTTGCAATTTCCAGAATATAAGAACAATTTTCCAGCAACTACATGTACCTTGGTTTTTTTGCTGATGTCATTCCTCTAACAAACTAACTAATCGCTCAATTATTCTCACAATTTGATTTAACTAACTATTGCTACCAGCTATTTATGCATTGTTACTAATTTGCCCTTTTATTCCTGGCACCTATCAAATTGAGCTATCGAGCTCGAGTTGACTGTGGAGACACTCGGTTCAATAGTTTGCGAGTTAGTGTATATGTATTTTTTATTTTTTATTTTAATAGTAAAATTACATATATATCCTTAATATTTTTTATTATTTATTAAGAAAAATTATTATTTTATTAAAATATTTTTTTATTTTTTAATTTTAAGTAGGCTCGAGCTCAAGTTCGATTAGACTCGAATTTATACTCCAGTTTGAGGTTGAGTTTTACATAGAAAGTTTGTCGAGATCAAGTTTAGTAAAATTTAGATAAGTCTCAATTCAATTAAATCAAAAATTGACTTGTTGCAGTCCTCCCTACCCTCCATATATTTTTTTATTTTTTTATTTTTATATGCATATACAAAATATTATTTTTAGTGCTAACTACATAATTTTATTGAATAAATTGCACCCAAAACATGAGACCTATAATTTTTTTACAATATTCATTTGTAGCAATCATGATCTTTTTTTTTAGGAAAAAATACAATTGATGCGCGATATGTATAAAAAAGGGCAATGCTTATAACAATTTTTATTAGTTTTGGATTCTTTTTTTTTTCTCATCCCATATTTGTTTCTTGGTATAGAACTTTTTGGTTTTGGTATATTGAATCTTAAATGAATATAAAACACAAATTCATTATAAGTTATTTTTAAAAAAATTAAATAAGGAGAAGGGGATGAGTATCCACTAATCTTACCATTTTCTAGCAAATATCCGATCATCAGGTCCCATTAATATGTGAGAGAGGTAGCGTTAGAAAATAAATGACTCGTAAGATGCAGGTCAGATATCTGACCAGTGTCGACCCTAGTTTGTCAAGCAACATATTTATATTTTGATTTCAATAAATTCTAAGCTTACAAAAAAAAAAGGCTATCCCAATTTTTTTATTTTAAATATTAGTATACTTTTAAAATTTTTAAATTGTGTTGAAAATTTGTAATTCATGGGAGACAAATCTAGGTTTTGATTAATTATAAGACTGTTAGGATAAAAAAAATACCAATTGCACAATTTTAAAGAAACTCTTTCTTACTCCAAAAAAAAAAAAAAGGAAATAGTGGACTCCTTTTTGGTTCCTCCCTTAACCTAAATTCATAAATGAACCACCCAAAACAGAAACTCGGGCACGTGTTCTTAATCGGACAATTCATGTACCATTGTACCCTCATTTCTAGAATGCTCTGTCTAAAGTCTAAACCTTTTTGCGTTTCCCCTCTCTCCTTTTTCCCTTACCCTGCCCCAGACTCACCACCCTGTTCAACTCCTTGGTGGCACTGCACAGCAAAGTGATGACAAACCAAAAACTACAACTACAGCTAACACTTCCTCTATATAATGGACGGGTATATTTACAAAGTGATATAAGAATTGATAATCTACGTAAAATGCTCAAACTCATATCTACTCTCTCCTCCCTTAATCCGCTTCATTTGCTCATTTGTTGCATTATATTTCTATTTTTTTTCAAAGAGAATTTTCATTTCTACAGCGAACTGAAGGGCTTATGTATAAAATACCAACTGCAAATGTAGGCACAAATGAGGGAGATATACGGCATGGCTATAACATGAGACACAAAGGATTCATTCCAATTAGGCCTGTCAATGGATCAGGTCTGGACCCGGACCCGACCTAGACTCGGTCCTTCTTTTGGGTATGGAACCTATCCCAATCTTGTCTATATGGATCCGTTTTATTTATAAATAAAAACGGGTCGGATATGGATTTATATGTTCCAACCCATTTAGGACCCGGATCTGATTAGTTTAATTGCTATGAAATAATTATATATATGGATGTCTATCACTTTATCTTATCTCCTAAATGAGGATGGAGTCTTCATGTCTTACGAGGTAATCTCGACTTTTTAGAATCGTGACTTTTGAGGAATGTGACTTTTGAGAAGTACGACTTACGAGATGAAGTTAAGCAGCTCTATAAGCTACTATTGAGCAGCTACTGTAAGCTGCTATTAAGCAGTTACTGTAAGCTGCTCTGTAAGTTACTTTGTATTCCCCTATAAATAGAGGCCCCCTGTAATAGTGTAGATATAATTCAGAAACAGTTCATAAGAAGTTCATCTTTTGAATGAATGAAACTTCAGTTTTTTCTCTAACTCTCTCTTTCCTTGAGTTTTTTAGGTTTCTTACTTTCTATTAGTATAGTGTCCACTATATAAATACCGCCTCACCACCACATTAGTATTAGTTTTTACAACACGTTATCAGCACAAAACTCTACTGAAACTCTGCCAGTGTTAGATCAATCATCGAGCACTTCTTTGGTTGATTTTTACCGAACATTTGGAGGTAATATTTCTCATATTTAATCTATTTCACTTTTATTATAACTAGCCTCACGAAACAAGAGTTTGTACCTGTTGATATCTCTGAAAAGAACTATTTATCATGGGCAATGGATGTTGAAATCCATCTTGAGTCCATGGGTCTTGGCAAAACTATTTCAGAGATAATGATGCAACAAGCCAAGACAGAGCCAAAGTTATGATATTCCTCCATCATCATCTAGATGAAGAACTGAAAGTGGAATATCTTACAGTCAAAAAAATCCACTTGATCTTTGGCATAGTTTAAAAGAAAGATATGACCATTTGAAGCTGGTCGTTCTTCCAAAAGCTAGGTATTCTTGGCTTCACCTGCGACTACAAGATTTTAAATCTGTTAGTGAATATAATTCAGCCATGTTTAAAATTACCTCTCAGTTAAAATTATGTGGGGAAAATGTGACTGATAAGGATATGTTGGAAAAAATATTTTCAACTTTTCATGTCTTGAATGTGCTCCTACAGCAGCAATATCGAGAGAAAGGTTTTAGAAAATATTTTGAACTGATTGCATGTCTTTTATTGGCTGAGTAAAATAATGAATTATTACTAAAAAATCATGAGTCCCGACCAACTAGAACTAGTCCATTCCTTGAAGTGAATGTGACCCAATCTTCAAACTCTGTACGTGATCGTGGCCGTGGTCGAGAAAGAAGCCGTGGTGGTCGTGGCCATGGTCGTGGACGTGATCGTGGCAGATACATGCCATATTACAATGACTATCACCGTGGCAAGAAATAAAATGACCCCTAAAAGAGGGACAACGATAAGAAAGGTGAAGAAAAGAAAATTCATGAAGATAAATGCTATCGATGTGATATGGAAGGTTATTGATCCCGTACTTGTTGTACAGCGTAGCACTTTGTTGAGTTTTATCAAGCATCATTGAAAAGAAAAGATAAAGGTGCTGAGACAAACTAACTTTATTGATCAAGAGAATATCTCTGATGATGATATTGCTAATATTGATATAGCACATCTTGACGTGACCGATTTCTTTGAACACCCTGAAGGTGCAAATGACCTGATGTCAAATACCCAATTTACTTAGCATTTTGTTCTTTTGTTATTTTCGCATCTTTTGTGTAATTTCCTTTTAAGTTATGTATATTACGCACTTTCTTAATATTTACTTTTATTTATACTTTTCTTATCATTTCTTCCAGAAGAAGAAATGGATGCCAAATATTTGGGATTACATAATGGTGATGATTAAATTTGTCTCATTAATAGTGCAACTACACATACTATCCTAAAGCATGAGAGGTATTTTTTTCATCTAAATGTGAGAAAAATGAATGTTAATACCATCAGTAGTAGTGCTCAATTGATTGACTACTCCGGAAGAGCCACTATATTTCTCCCTGAAGGAGCTAAAATTGTGATCGATAACGCATTACTTTCAGCTAAATCTCGAAGAAATTTGTTGAGTTTTAAAGATATCTGTCAAAATGGATATCATGTTGAGACAATAAATGAGATAAATGATGAATATTTATTAATCACAAATACCATTTCTGGCAAGAAAGGTATAGTGGAAAAGTTGCCTTCTCTCTCTTCTGGTCTATATTATATAAAAATAGATGCAACTGAAACTAATCACCTAGAAGACCATAAGTCTTCTAATCCCAATAATTTTATGATTTGGCATGATCGCTTTGGACATCCTGGTTGCATTATGATGCGGCGAATAATTGAGAATTCACATGGCCATTCATTGAAAGGTCAAAAGGTGTTAAATGCAAATGAATTCTCCTGTGTTGCTTGCTCTTAAGGAAAATTAATTGCTAGACCATCTCCAGTTAAAGTAGGAACTGAATTTCCTACATTTCTAGAACGAATTCAGGGTGATATATGCGAACCTGTAGATCCACCATGTGGATCATTCAGATATTTTATGGTGTTAATTGATGCATCAACAAGATAGTTACATGTATGCTTATTATCCACTCGCAACCTGGCGTTTACGAGATTACTTGCTCAGATAATAAAATTACGAGCATAATTCCCTGATTATCCAATTAAGAAAATTTGTCTAGATAATACTGGTGAATATTCATCATATGCATTTGTTGACTATTGTATATCCGTTGGAATGACAGTTGAACATCCCGTAACTCATGCTCATATTCAAAACGGTCTAGCGGAATCATTTATTAAGAGATTGCAATTAATTTCCAAACCATTATTAATACGGTCTAAGCTCCCCTTATCTGCTTGGGGACATGCTGTCCTACATGCAACAACACTAGTGAGAATCAGCTTGACAAGTTATCACACTTATTTTCCCCTATAATTAACCTTTGGTCATGAGCCCTGTATCTCTCATTTGAGAATTTTTGGGTGTGCAGTTTATGTTCCCATTGCACCATCCCAACATACTAAAATGGGTCCCCAAAGAAGAATGGGAATCTATGTCGGGTATGAATCACCTTCTATCATTAAATATCTTGAACCCTTAACAGGTGATCTATTTACTGTAAGATTTACAGATTGTCATTTTAATGAATCATATTTCCCAACATTAGGAGGAGGAAAGGATATTCCGATGAAGGAAATCAGTTGAAAAATATCACTGGATTTCTTTGATCCTTGTACAAAACAATGTGAACTGGAAGTTCAATGAATTATTCATTTGCAGCAAATTACAAATCAATTACTGGATGCATTCAATGACTCCAGAAGAGTTATAAAATCATATATTCCTGTAAAAAATGCACCAGTTAAAATTGATATTCCTGAAGGACAAATTTCAAGTGCTAATGAGTCTAGACCCTGTTTGAAGTGTGGTAGACCCCTGGGTTCTAAAGAAAAGGGGATTGGATGATGAGAATAAGATTGAGAACTTAAGAGTTGATCTAGAATCTCAAAATCTTAATAGTGACAAAATTTAACTTCCGGAAGAGATTGCTCCTGGAGAACCAGCTGCTGAAGAGTTTTCTCCTAAAGAGAGTGAAGAGAATGAAACTATTGAAGTTTCAATAAATTTTGTCACTACAAGAAAAAGTTGAAACCGAAAAGAAGTAATAATTGATAATGCTTTTGCATATAATATAGCACTTGATATTATGGAAGACGAGGAAGATCATGAACCGAGATAAGTTGATGAATGTCGGAAAAGAAATACTGGCTAAAATGGAAAAATGCGATCCAATCTGAATTGGATTCACTGACTAAAAGAAAGGTATTTAGACTTGTAGTCCGAACACCAGAAGGTGTTAAGTCAGTTGGTTATAAATGGGTATTTGTGAGAAAAAGAAATGAGCAAAATACAATCATGAGATATAAAGCAAGACTAGTAGCCCAAGGCTTTTCACAAAGATCTGAAGTTGATTATGATAAGACATACTCTCCGATAATGGATGGAATTACATTCAGATATCTTGTGAGTCTAGCAGTGCATGAAAAACTTGATATGCGTCTGATGGATGTAGTCACTGTTTATCTGTATGAAACATTAGATAATGATATATACATGAAAATTTCTGAAGGATTTAGCATGCCTGAAGCATGTAAATCAAGTTCTAGAGGAACTTATTCGATCAAATTACAAAGGTCTTTGTATGATCTTAAACAATCTGGATGTATGTGGTATAATCGCCTTAGTGAGTGTTCACTCATGGAAGGATATTCTAATGACCCAATATGTCCATGCATTTTCATAAAGAAAGATGGGTCCAATTTTGTAATCATTACTGTATATGTTGATGATCTCAATTTGGTTGAAACTCCTGAAGAGATCCAAAGAGCAGTTGAATATCTGAAACGAGAATTTGAGATCAAAGATTTTGAAAAAATCAAATTTTGTCTTGGTTTAAAAATTGAACATTTGGAGAATGGTATTTTTATTCACCAAACTGTTTATACCCAGAAGTTATTAAAATGGTTTTATATGGATAAAGCACATCCGTTAAGTACCCCCAATAGTTGTTCAGTCACTTGACCCTGTCAAGGATCCTTTTAGACCAAAAGAGGAAGATGAAGAAATACTTGGTCCTAAAGTACCATATCTTAGTGATATTGGTGCACTAATATATCTTGCTAATTGTACAAGACCAGATATATCATTTGTTGTGAGTCTATTAGTAAGATTTAGCTCATCTCCTACAAAGCGATATTGGAATGGTATTAAACATATTTTTCACTATTTCTAAGGAACAGTTGATTTTGACCTATTTTATTTTAATAAATTTCGACATGAATTGCTTGGCTATGCTGATGCTGGGTATCTATCTGACCCGCATAAAACAAGATCTCAAACTAGATATATATTCACATGTGGCGGTATAGCCATTTCATGGAGATCTACAAAACAGACAATGACTGCCACTTTTTCAAATCACGCTGAAGTGTTAGCAATTCATGAGACTAGTCGAGAATGTGTTTGACCAAAATCGATGATCGATTATATCCACAAGAATTGTGGGTTGTCATCTGAAAAGGAAAATCCTCCAATTATATTGTATGAAAATAATACAGTTTGTATAGCTCAATTGAAAGGAGGATATATTAAAGGAGATAGGACGGAACATATTTCATCAAAATTCTTCTTTACTCATGATTTGCGGAAGAATGGTGAAATTGATGTGTAACAAATCTGATTAGATAATAATTTGATAAATGTTGGTGAAAAATATTAGAATGCGTCGGTTGAAAGATTTCAGATGATATTTTGGATCAAGAGGAGAAATAAACACACAAGAATAGTGTACTCTTTTTTCATTTACTAGAATTTTCTCTTATAGGGTATTTTTCCTAGTAAGATTTTTAATGAGACACATTCTTTTTGTAATAGACATCTAAGGGGGAGTGTTATGAAATAATTATTTATGTGGATGCCTATCACTTTATCTTATCTCCTAAATAAGGATGGAGTCTTCATGTCTTACGAGGCAATCTCGACTTTTGAGAATCATGACTTTTGAGGAGTATGACTTATGAGATGAAGTTAAGCAATTCTGTAAGTTACTATTAAGCAGCTACTGTAAACTGCTATTAAACAACTACTGTAAACTGCTCTGTAAGTTATTTTGTATTTTCCTATAAATAGGGGCCCCCTATAATAGAATAGATACAGTTCAGAAACAGTTCATAAGAAGTTCATCTTCTGAATGAATGAAACTTCAGTTTTCTCTCTAACTCTCTCTTTTCTTGAGTTCTCTAGTTTTCTTACTTTCTATTAGTATAGTACCCACTATATAAATACCGCCCCACCACCACATTAGTATTAGTTTTTACAACAAGACCTGGAGTTAATTATGATGAGACATATTCTCCAATAATGGATGAAATTACATTCAGGTATTTTATGAGTTTAGCAGTGCATGAAAAACTTAATATGCGTCTGATGGACGTAGTCACTATTTATCTGTATGGAACATTGGATAACGATATATACATGAAAATTTCTGAAGTATTTAGTATGCCTGAAGTATGTAAATCAAGTTGTAGAGGAGCTTATTCATCAAATTACAAAGACCTTTGTATGGTCTCAAATAATCTGGACGTATGTGGTATAATCGCCTCAATGAGTGTTTACTCAAGGAAGGTTATACTAATGACCCAATATGTCCATGCATTTTCATAAAGAAAGATGGGTCCAATTTTGTAATCATTGCTGTATATGTTGATTATCTCAATTTGGTTAGAGCTCCTGAAGAGATCCAAAGAGCAGTTGAATACCTGAAATGAGAATTTGAGATCAAAGATTTTGGAAAAACCAAATTTTGTTTTGGTTTAAAAATTAAACATCTGGAGAATGGTATTTTTGTTCACTAAACTACTTATACCCAGAAGGTATTAAAGCGGTTCTATATTAGATAAACACATCCGTTGAGTACCCCCAATAGTTGTTCAGTCACTTGACCCTGTCAAGGATCCTTTTAGACCAAAAGAGGAAGATGAAGAAATACTTGGTCCTAAAGTACCATATCTTAGTGATATTGGTGCACTAATGTATCTTGCTAATTGTACAAGACCAGATATATCATTTGTTGTGAGTCTATTAGTAAGATTTAGCTCATCTCCTACAAAGTGATATTGGAATGGTATTAAACATATTTTTCACTATTTCCAAGGAACAATTGATTTTGGCCTATTTTATTCTAATAAATCTCGACATGAATTACTTGGCTATGCTGATGCTGGGTATCTATCTGACCCGCATAGGGCAAGATCTCAAACTGGATATGTATTCACATGTGGTGGTACAGCCATTTCATGGAGATCTACAAACAGTCAATGACTACCACTTTTTTGAATCATGCTGAAGTATCAGCAATTCATGAGATAAGTCGAGAATGTGTTTGACTAAAATCGATGATCCATTATATCCGAAAGTATTATGGGTTGTCATCTGAAAAATAAAATTCTCCAATTATATTGTATGAAAATAATACAGTTTATATAGCTCAATTGAAAGGAGAATATATTAAAGGAGATAGGATGAAACATGTTTCACCAAATTTCTTCTTTGCTCATGATTTGCAAAAGAATGGTGAAATTGATGTGCAACAAATCCGATCAGACAATAATTTGGCAAATCTATTTATCAAAGCATTACCAACTGCAACATTTGAAAAGTTGGTGAAAAATATTGGAATGCATCGGTTGAAGGATCTCAGATGATGTTTTAGATCAGGAGGAGAAATAAATACACAAGAATAATGTACTCTTTTTTCCTTCACTAGGGTTTCTCCCACAGGGTTTTTGCCTAATAAGATTTTTAACGAGATACATTCTTTGTGTAATAGACATCTAAGGGGGAGTGTTATGAAATAATTATTTATGTGGATGTCTGGCACTTTATCTTATCTCCTAAATAAGGACGGAGTCTTCATATCTTACGAGGTAATCACGACTTTTGAGAATCACTACTTTTGAGGAACGCAACTTTTGAGAAGTACGACTTACGAAATGAAGTTAAGCAACTCTGTAAGCTACTATTAAATAGCTACTGTGAGCTGCTCTATAAGATGCTATTAAACAGCTACTATAAGTTGCTCTGTAAGCTACTTTGTATTCCCCTATAAATAGGGGCCCCTGTAATAGAATAGATACAATTCAGAAACAGTTCATAAGAAGTTCATCTTCTGAATGAATGAAACTTCAGTTTTCTCTCTAACTCTCTCTTTCCTTGAGTTCTCTAGTTTTCTTACTTTCTATTAGTATAGTGCCCACTATATAAATACCGCCCCACCACCACATTCGTATTAATTTTTACAACATTAATTATATTATTAATATTACATTAATAAATTTTATGTATAAATAAAATTATCATACTTAATTAATTCTTAAAAATGGGTATACCTAACTTGAATTCGGATCGGGATCCTCTACATTGAGATCCGTCCGGATCCGGATCCGAGTTTTTAAATGACATGACGAATCACGGTCCGGAATTACCAATTTTCACCGGGATCCAATCCGTTGACACCCCTAATTCCAACAACATTTTTTGCTATTCCAAGTTATAAGTATGAATAGAATATGGTGAACAATTATGTAAGGATTTTTAAGGATCATGAGCAATTTTTGAAGGCATCTATTCTGACTTGTGTGAGGGAAGGGAAAATAACTGACGCTTGAGATGCAGGTCAGATACCTGATGTGACAGCCCCACCTCCTCCTAAGGCAAACTAAAGGGTTCGGCGGACCGCCTGTCCAACTCTCTCCAAGACTCACTGCAGATCCTCGATCATATTACAGATCTCAAATAATTATAATGCAAGATCTTCAAATAATAATTACATTTCCAACTAGTCCAAATACACCAAAAGTCTAATAGTCCAAGATTACAATTAGTACAAGAGATAATCCAACCAGTCACGTTACGAAAGATCACTACTTATGCTTTCCTTCATCTCGAGCCCTGTGGGGGGAAAATAAAATATTTTAGGGTGAGTTAGAAGCTTAGCGAGCATCCAGTAAAAATAAGTTGGCAAATAAGTAACTCAATAATTCAGTTTATTGAACAGTGATTAGGTATCAAATAAATAGGTTTTATTTGCTCTTGTGAGCCAGTGGAATCATTGCACTCAAACACCCAATGCTCAAACAAGTCACTGAACGGTAGAACACTAATCATTAACAGTACAAGACCGAGTCATTGCACTAGAATTCAAGTGGAGCCGTTGATATCAAGTACAAGACCACCACATACTCACCGAGTCAAATCATGTACACACAAGCACACACATGTCATCATGAAGTAATGCAATTAACAATAGAAACTTTTGATTTGAAACAGTTTTATGAACACTCACCAACCATAGCTTTCTTCACTTGTCCATAATAGATATCTTTATTTCAAGCCAAGTGCTAGAATCACAAGTTTCATACTAAACATTTCATCAAACACTTGATGTGCATAACCACTAGTTTCACACAAATATTTTATCAAACACTTGGTAGGCAAACTCTCAAGTTTCTAGCATCTCTTGGTGTTTTGATCATAACTAGAGCTATACTCATTGGATTGAGATGAATCTTATACCATTTCAAAGCTAAGACATAGAGCTATAACTTTCATGAAGAGGTTGAACTGCAAATCAGACTTAATTAGGGTCAAAATTGATGAAATCAGAGGCACAGGAAAACTGTCGGGTCAAGGAGCAGGTTGGTCAAACAGTTTCGGAAGAATAGCTATAACTTGATGTAGAAAAATTGAAATTGAGCTCTATTAGTGGCGTTTAAAACTAGATTTATTGATCTTTTCAATGGTACAAATTTTAGACTTTAGTTCAATTCCTATAATCACCAGCAAGTTTAGGAAATTGGCTGAATATGAAAACTATTAGCTGAAATAGGATAATGGGGTAGTTAGGGGTATTTTGGTCATTTCACATGCTACAGTACTCCAATTGTGCTGAAATGTTTTGGGTGGAAAGCTAACTCAAATCCCTACAACTTTATGTTTTGTGCAAAAGCTAGTTTGGCCTTTATCAAGGATGAATTTGCAAGTCAGTTTGACACAAAAATGGGACAATACATCAAGGAAAACCATCAAACTCTTAACACTTTCCATCTCCAAGCATCAAAAACACTCTAATACATCCTAAAATTCATCTAACATCAAGAATCTATAAGTTTAACATTATCAAAGAGAAGTCAAGGGGTAGTTTTACCTTATGCCAAGCAAGAGAAATCCACCAAAAGCTTCACCTCGTCCAATTAAACTTGGTAGCCAAGTGATTGCCTAATCTAGATTTTCTTCTCAACTAATTTTCTCAACTAAAAGCAAGAAGATTTTGAGTTGGGGTTTTGGTGTTTTTCTTCCCTTGAAGTTCAGCCAAGAGAGAGCAAAATGGAGGGAATTTGGTTTGAATTTTTGAAAACAAGAGATTAAATAGAAAAGCTTAAGTCAAGATCTTGTAGATGGTTGACAAGTATCCCAATTTGGACCATGAATTAGATAAAAATCTATGCAATTGTCTTCTAATCCCTCAATTTAAAATATAATCCATTTAATGACATATAAGTTTATGCATTTGGCTACATGAAACATGTAGAATAAAATTCCAAATTAATGTTATACAATGCATACAAAATAGAGTACTTTTACTTAAAGGAAAATAATGCACTTAATGAAAATTTTATGCTACCAATGTTTAAAGAAAATGATATGTACTTAAATAAATACAATGGCAAATATTTCATGAAAAATTTAGGGTTCACGCAAGAAATATAAGCAAATAATTTAAGAAATTTTGGATCATCACACCTGACTAGGGTTGAAACTAGTTTGTTATGCAACATATTTATATTTTGATTTCAATAAATTCTAAACATACAAAACAAAAAAAGGTTATCCCAATTTCTTGTTCTAAATATTAGCATACTTTTAAAATTTTTAAATTGTGTTGAAAATTTGTAATTTATGGGAGACAATCTAGGTTTTCATTAATTACAAGATTGTCTCGACAAAAAAATACCAATTGCACAATTTTAAAGAAACTTTGGATTACTTTTTGGTTCCTTCCTTAACCTAAATTCATAAATGAACTATCCAAAACTGAAACTCGGGCACGTGTTCTTAATCGGGCAAGTCATGTACCATTGTACCTCATTTCTAGAATGCTCTGTCTAAAGTCTAAACCCTTTTGCGTTTCCCCTCTCTCCTTTTTCCCTTACCCTACCCCAGACTCACCACCCTATTCAACTCCTTGGCGGCACTGCACAGTAAAGTGATGGCAAACCAAAAACTACAACTGCAGCTAACACTTCCCCTATATAATGGACCCGGACCCGACCTAGACTCGGTCCGTTTTTCTAGATATGGAACCTGTCCTAAACTCGTCTATTTGGATCCGTTTTATTTATAAATAAAAAGGGGTCAGATAAGCATTTATATGTTTGAACTCGTTTTGGACCCGGATCCGACAGTATAATTATTTTAATAAAAAACTATATGTTTTATTAAAAATTTCTACTAATCTACTTGTTTTTAAATTAAAAATAATTTTTTATAAAGTAAATAAATCTTAAAATTAATTTAATTATATTATTAACATTACATTAATAAATTTGATGTATAAATAAAATTATCATACTTAATTAATTCTTAAAAATGGGAATACCCGACCCAAATTTGGATCGGGATCCTCTACATTGAGATCTGTCTAGATCTGAATTTTTAAATTACATGGCAGATCCGGGTACAGAATTACCAATTCCCACCTGAATCCAACCCGTTAACACCTCTAATTCCAACAATATTTATTACTGTTCCAATTTATGAGTATGGATGGAATATGGTAGACAATTATGAAAGGATTTTTAAGGATCATGAGTAATTTTTGAAGGAATATGATCTGACTTGTGTGAGAGATGGGAAAATAATTAACCCGTAAGATGCAGGTCAGATATCTGACCAGTGTCGACCCTAGTTTGTAAAGCAACATATTTATATTTCGATTTTAATAAATTCTAAACTTACAAAAAAAAGGATATCCTAATTTTTTATTTTAAATATTAGTATACTTTTAAAATTTTTTAATTGTTTTGAAAATTTATAATTTATAGGAGACAAATCTGGGTTTTCATTAATTATAAGATTTTCCGGACAAAAAAAAAATCAATTGCACAATTTTAAAGAAACTCTTTCTTGGCCAAAAAAAAAAAAGAGGAAATAGTGGACTACTTTTTGGTTCCTCCTTTAACCTAAATTCAAATGAGCCATCCAAAACTGAAGTTCAGGCACGTGTTCTCAACTGGACAAGTCATGTACCATTGTACCCTCATTTCTAGAATGATCCGTCTAAAGTCTAAACTCTTTTGCATTTCCCCTCTCTCTTTTTTCCCTTACCCTACCCCAGACTCACCACCCTGTTCTCCTCCTTGGCAGCGTTGCACAGCAAAGTAATGGCAAACCAAGAACTACAATTGCAGCTAACACTTTCCCTATATCATGGACGGGTATGTTTACAAAGTTATATAAAAAGTAATAATCTAAGTAAAATGTTCAAACTCATATCTACTCTCTCCTTTCTTAATCCGCTAAATTTGCTCTTTTTTGCATTATATTTCCATTTTTTTTTCAAAGAGAATTTTCATTTCTACAGCGGACTGAAGGGCATATCTATAAAATACCAACTGCAAATATAGGCACAAGTAAGGGAGATATACGGCAAGGCTATAAAATGAGACACAGAGGATTCATTCCAACTAGGCCTGTCAATGGATTGGGTCTAGACCTAGACCTGACCTAGACTCGCTCCGTTTTTTCAGATATGGAACCTATCCCAAACTCGTCATTTGGATCTGTTTTATTTATAAATAAAAAAGGGTCTGATATGGATTTATATGTTCCAACCCATTTTGTGGCCCAGCCTCTCCAGGCGTAAGGGTATCGTGAACGCAGGACTGACTCTCGGTCGGTCAAATTCATTCTAACAGGTTTGTGTTAAAAGATACAACTATTGAAATTGGTTCAACTTAATACATCAAATCAACCACCGAGTTCATTCTACAAACCCTTAACATAATCATCCAAAAGGTAATTCACGCGAATTGTTTCCCAAAGTCATCACTGGTAAGATTTTTATACCAAACAAACTTCAAAAGACTAGATGGTCTCGGTGCCTCGCCCGATCTAAAACCGAAAATTCTGGGAAGGGAAAATATATGGGTGAGCTTCTAAAGCCCAGTGAGAGTCCAAAACACATAGCAATTAAGCACATAGACATAACAAGCTTTAGTAAAACATTAATGTCCATATAGGACCAGCCAAGTGCGGTAAAGTTTCCAATTGAGGAAAGTAACAGTAGTTTCTTTTCCAAATATCGTTTCAAAACAAGAACAATCATGGTGCTCATTGAGCCAATCAATCGAACAGTAACAATGGATTGGTGCGGCTCTAGAGGTGGCCCGTCGAACGTGGCACTTAGCCCGCCAATCAAACAATCATGATGCAGTATCAATCTCGGGAGGAGAAAAGAGTGCGAGTACTGGTCATTTTATTTCATTCTCCAACCCCTTTCACCCAACGGATCCAAACCAAACAAGCGGAGGTGGTGTACACTCGAGGTAACCTTCGCAGGACCTGTGGTCCGCCGACGCGACCAAGCCCCGGCTCGGAATAGGCCGACTCGCCTCACGGGTTTGGGATCCCAGGCCACAGGTCATGCAGTTGACATGCACAAGCAAGGTATAGTGGTTCAGTTTATTATTTTAGAGGCGAGGGACAACTGACAATCAATTTCAACCTCGAGCCCCCTTAGGAGAGTGCACCAGCCTTTAGGGGCGAGGGGGCCTTGAAGGCCAGCCTCTGCACCTCAAGCCTCGAAAAGAAAACAAGTTTTATTGTTTTAAAACAAAACATACTAAACCACCTAAGCACGTTGAGTCAAATTAAGCAATAAACTCACTTTACATAAAACCCTAGTTTCAATCATTCAACGATAAATCACATTTAGAAACCAGTCATACAATAACAAGTAATACCTAGCAACAAGGATCAAGTAGCAACAAATAGGAACCCTCACAAATCCTTCACAAATTATTTCACTTGTAAAAACATTTTTCTTGGAAATAGTGGTAATTCATTTCTTTGCAAATATGAGTCGCGTAAAATATTTCACAAGTCATTTCCAAATAATAGTAAAATATTTGATTTTAAAACGGATTGGAACACTCACCTTATTCAAATCAAAGTTGGGTTGGTGAGTCGAAAGACTCAGTATCAAGACTCAGTATCAAGACCCTCGTTTGCCTCACCAACGGATCCTGAGGTACAAATTCACCATATTAACTTTTAATTATAAAAATCAATTTTGACCAATTCATTTCTTTTATGAAAAGCAAGGATGTATTTCAAGCATGCCAAACAAGAAATCAAGGGTATCACGGAGTGAATAGAATGCATTTGGAACCAAGAGGTGTGAAACAAATGCGAAATGCACCAAAGTGTTTCTTGGCCGGAAAATTGTTTTTCACTGGCAGTAGTATTTGCAAAATCATAACTCAAATTCCATACATCAAAAAATCATGAAATTTACATACTGGAAACTAGATTGAAAGGCCTAAAACTGTTAGAAGACACCCCTGCAAAAATAAGACCATAAGATGGTCAAATTAGTTGTTCAAAATTCTATTTTTAAACCTGAGGAAGAAAACAGGTTTGAATTTCAGCCAACTTTGAAGATTTACTGGGATTTTTGAAAAACGAATTAGACTCTGAAATTTATTGGATTTAAACTTCTCTGAATGTAGTTTCCAACGCAACAAACAGAGCTCAAATCGGATTTTTCTACATCAAATTGTGCTTGTTTTTCCCAGACTGCTCAAGCAGTCCTGCGAAAATCCAGAACGTACATAGTTGGAGGAAATTGGTCTTTCTTCCCTTAAAACCTTATATTTTCAACCCAAAACTGACATGCATACATATATATACAAGATACAAGTCATAACAGCAGCACAAAGCAGTAAATAAGTCTCAACAGCTTTGGGTTCTTCATCAAATTTTCAGTAGTAATCTGCTAGCTGCAAAACAGCCTTGTGCATGTCATTTCCTTAGCTAAAATTGCAGGTTCTCATGCTTAAACTCCCCATGCAGTAGGTTTTGGGTCTTAGCAACAAGATTCCAGTTCATTTTCAAGCATTTATCCAACTCAAACAACACACACAAGCCATGGATCAAGGCTGAAAAACTCAAAACAGCTTCAGGTGTGCAGGAGCAAATTTCCAGCCATGGAACTTGATTCTTTTCAGTAGTAATCGACATGCAAGCCTCAATACTCAATATATATATATACTATACATGATTCTCAAGATCATTTAGCCATAACTCCAGCTTATTTTGCAAGAAAAGTGAAGGTTTTAATACATAAGAAAGCTGGAAGTTTACTGGAATGAAATTTCAGCAACATGCATGGTCATGTCTAGGCTAGATCATAACTCAAAATCAACATGCATGGAGTATTAAAGCTGAAACCATTATTTTGAGTTTCGGAAGCTTAGAGAAACCAAGGACAGTGATTCTTCTCAGCAAAACGAAACTTCCAGCAAAACAGAAAGGATGCAAGCATGCTATAGCAAGATTTTGAGCCAACGATTACATGCATGGCAGTTTCATCAGTCAAGATGGCATTTTTTGAGAGGTAAAGACAGTTTCCTTAGGCTAAGGAAGATGCAAAACAACCATACCTCCTATTAGCTTCAAAACAGAGATATCATGCAAGAAATGAGATGTTTACAACTTTAGCTTTGCTGGAATTTTCTTCCAGCTACGGAGTTCAAGCAGGAAATTTTCTTTCAAGCCTTAATCATCATCATCAACCATCTACTATCCATGTGCATGAGTTAATATAACATTCAGCAATTCAAGCAATGAAATCAAGCAATAAAAACTGAAGTTTTAAGCTGCCAAAACAACCAAAAATTCTGGAAAAATGCAGGCTTCAACAATCGGACAGCAAGTCTGAAATTTTCTTGGCAGATTCAACTTAAACTAACATGCATGCTCTATTTCTTGTTTATACATCAAGAAGAGGTGGTTCAAGGCTGAGTTTACCTTAAGAACTTAAGGGTTTGAAGCTGGAAACTAGGAGAAAACCACCAAGCTGAAAGGAAGATGGATGGAAATCAGAATCACCTCCTTTCTTCTTCCTAAGCTCAACCGACAGCTTGCAGATGGGCTTGAAGCTGGAAAATTTCTCACAGCTCTCTCTCTCTCTAATCTTCCTAAAGAACCAGCTGATGTTTCTTCACTCAACACTCAAGCTTTGGACTAGCTTTTTGGAATGGAAAAGATATGTTTTCTCAACCTTTCAAGCTTCACTTGGAGCAAGGAATAGAAGAAACTGATTTGAGGGAATTTTCAAGACAATGCATGGACAAGAATGGAGGAAATGAAATGGTTTTGTGATTTATTTGCTGGCCTTGGTTGCATGGTTAATTCTTGGAAAATGAGGGGTAAAATGGTCTTTTAAGATTTTGACAAATGGCACAAGGAAGTTGCCACTTGTTGTTTCATTGCATGAAGTTAAAATGCTTCCAATTTGACCCAATTCTTAGGTACTTGTTTTATCTAGAACCCAATAATTTCTACGCTTATTCGATTAAAGTCTCCGGATAAATTTAGGGTAAAAATAATTTATATACATGCTAAAAGAAATAAAATTCTACTTACAAAAATTAATACATTTAAAATAGATTAGAAAAAATTTTTCCAGGCCCTCACACTCTCTCCCCCTTAAAAGAATTTCGTCCTCGAAATTATCACGTTGTTTTGCAAGTAACTCAGGGTGTTTCTTTGTATCTCTTCCCAATTTTTCGTTTTCCTGTTTCACTTAGTTTCCAAACGCTAACCATCAATCATACCAAATCATCTAGATTTGTACCCAATCGTCATTCAAATCCCATCCTACAATGTCTCGGCGTTATCTCACTTTCAAATTTACACGATCAGTCTTTGTTTGAATGAAATATGGGCAATTATAAAAACAAACAACAACAATAATCAATTGCAACTCAAACTCGATCTCTTTTTTTTTTTTTTTTTTCAAATCATGTCTTAAGTTTGAGTCAATTACAATACATGCTAAATTCAAACTCATCAAACAAGAATTCAAAGAAGTCAATAACGAAAGTGCAATAAATACCAAAGAAAACAAACCAAGCTCTAATCCCACTACTCCTTTTCAATACTTAGGGTTTCACTAGATTAATTAGAGCCAAAAGATTCTCGTTTCTAGCACGCTCGACTTCATTTCCAACGTTAGATCTTCGGACCACAATCTTCTCCACCTCTCTCCCTTAGTTGTCGCGGCCATCCAAGCCAAACGATTATTGGTTTCTTGTAATTGTTCACGTAAAATATCAGTTTGTTCTTGCTCCTCAAGCACCCTAGTCTCCAACTCTCGAATTCGGTTATTTGCTCTTGCATTTTCGGTGACTAGCCTCTGCCTCTCATCTACTATAGCTAACACCACTCGGTCAAGATACGAATGTGTCATCCAACAATCACACTGCCTATCCATCCTACGCCCCGGGACTAATGAAATGGCTCACCGTGTCCCTGCTTTGAAATATAATGGGACGGTCGCTTCGGTAGCCCTTGTGCACCATTTCTTTCCATACCTAGAATCACAATTTATAACTATTAATCCTTTTACTTCACATTTCACTTAAGGTAAATCACATACTAAAAATTTTAAATTTTTTTTTTTAAGTTGTTTCTAGAGGCAAGAATTTTATCAACTTTAAATATCATTTTCTAGAAAGATGATGGAGTAAAATGTTAGTTTGAAAACCTTTAAGTTAAATCTTTGAGTAATTCTTTCACGCGTGACAAATAAAACTTGATTATAGGGTTCAAATAGGGAGTATCAAAGATTTTCCAAGAGTTAAGTAAAATAAAAGAAAACAGCTTTGTTGAAGAGGGATAAGTTATAATTCTTCCAATAATATTCTAAAGAAAATATCTTACATTCCCTTTTCACTTAGGGATCATCAAACCTTAACTACTAAGCATGGTATAGAGATCCATCACTACCACACAAGTAAAAGCTTATAACTCCTAAGCTATGATTGTCTTCATATGCACAATTATGTTCAAGCCTAATTCAGTCCTCAATCAGCATTGCTAACATCTAGTCATATCATATATTAAAGTAAAGCCTCATCCTCATTTGTCAACCTAAATCATGGTAACATTTCATGTTCTCGAACCATATATATATGTATACATTCTCCTCTCAACCTTGGGGTGGTTTAGATCTATACCTATGATGTATTTCCCGTTTCCATTTTTTTCACACAAGTCTATGGCTATATAAGGAAAGGATAGGGATCAACTGATGATATATGCAATGATAGTCATGCATATGCCAAAATACATTTATTTAATATCACAAGATAAATGCACACTTAGTTCAAGTCAATCACAATTGGACAAAGTACAAACACATAACAAGTCTAAACATTTATAAGAGAAATTAAACAAGTCTGAGTACTTAGCACATTAAACACTCAAACACTCAAGACAAGCATCAAAGTTCAAATCTAGCCACCATCTATAGAAAACCCTAGCCGGTATCCATTAGACTAGTCCATGATAGCACTTATAGATCTAATTTCCTCAGCTCAACTTCAAGGCCAACACTAAGATCCTCCATGTCTTGACCTTCACCATTGGAATAAGTAACCCAAGCCAAAGCACAAGAACACATGGAACTACACAAGAACACGCTAAACATACAAGATCACATTCCATGTCAGGACAAACAAAGCAAGGTTCCCAATTTATTTCCTTCACACAAAGGGCTAGCGTAATGGTCCTAGTTCACTTCATAACGGCCAAATGATTCACGTAAATCCAACGCTAAGATACAAATGTTTTTTTTTTTTTTTGTATTCAAGCACCAAAACAAGAAGAAAGTCAATCCACATCATGGTTGGCCACCCAAGAGGTAAATCAACTCAATCCCCATTCCTGCCTGACATACCAAGTAGATTCCAAAATCTACCACAAGCATTCACATAACAGTCAAACCGATCCCACAGTCCGGCATCCTAAACTTTAAGCCTAGGATACTCTACAAAGATTTGAAGCCTAAGCTCTGATACCACTGTATGGCCCCACCTCTCCCTAGAGCGTACCCTAGGGTATCAGCGGAACGCCTGCCCAGCTCTCGCCAGGACTCGGTCGGTCAAATTCATTCTAACCAGGGTTTGTGTTAAAAGATACAACCATTGAAATTGGTTCAACTTAATACATCAAATCAACCACCAGAGTTCATTCTACAAACCCTTAACATAATCATCCAAAAAGGTAATTCACAGGAATTGTTTCCCAAAAGTCATCAGCTGGTAAGATTTTTACACCAAACAAACTTCAAAAGACTAGATCTGTCTCGTCCGCCTCCGCACCATCTAAAACCCCGAAAATTCTGGAAGGGAAAATATAGGGTGAGCTTCTAAAGCCCGAGAGTCCCAAAACACATAGCAATTAAGCACATAGACATAACAAGCTTTAGTAAAACATTAATGTCCATATAGGACCAGTTTTCAAGTAACGGTAAAGTTTCCAATTGAGGAAAGTCGTAAAATGTAGTTTCTTTTCCAAATATCGTTTCAAAACAAGAATAATCGTGGTGCTCATTGAGCCAATCAATCGGAACAGCCACAGAATAATGGATTGGTGTGGCTCTAGAGGTGGCTCCTTGAACGTGGCACTTAGCCCGCCCAATCAAACAATCAACAGTAGCAGTATCAATCTCAGGAGGAGAAAACGAGAGATACTCACTGTCATTTTATTTCATTCTCCAACCCCTTTCACCCAACTTGATCCAAACCAAACAAGGGAGGTGGTGTACACTCGAGGTAACCTTTAAACAGGGACCTGTGGTCCGCCGACGCACTGACCAAGCCCCACCGGCTCGGAATAGGCCGACTCACTGGGTTTGGGATCCCCACGCCAAAGTGTCATGCACGCTTGACATGCACAAGCAATAGTGGTTTAGTTTATTATTTTAGAGGCTAGGGACAACCGACAATCAATTTCAACCTCGAGCCCCTTAGAGAGTGCACCAGCCTTTAGCGAGGGGCCTTGAAGGCCAGCCTCACCTCAAGCCTCAAAAGAAAACAAGTTTTATTGTTTTAAAACAAAACATACTAAACCACCTAAGCACGTTGAGTCAAATTAAGCAATAAAACTCACTTTACATAAAACCCTAGTTTCAATTATTCAACGATAAATCACATTTAGAAACCAGTCATACAATAACAAGTAATACCTAGCAACAAGGATCAAGTAGCAACAAATAGGAACCCTCACAAATCCTTCACAAATTATTTCACTTGTAAAACATTTTTCTTGGAAATAGTGGTAATTCATTTCTTTGCAAATATGAGTCAGAAAATATTTCACAAGTCATTTCCAAATAATAGTAAAATATTTGATTTTAAAACGGATTGGAACACTCACCTTAGTCAGATCAAAGTTGGGTTGGTGAGTAGAAAGCTCAAGATCAAGACCCTCGCTTGTTTCACCGACGATCCCGAGGTACAAATTTACCATATTAACTTTTAATTATAAAATCAATTTTGACCAATTCACCTTTTATGAAAAGCAAGGATGTATTTAGGTTTAACCAAATGTGAGTAAGTTTGAGTTTGGGGACATTAGGGTTTAACAAATTTAGTAATTGATACACAAAAGAGTTTTTATAACGTAATGTATCACCAGTTTGCCTTGGTTAGAAAATTGACTAACGGAGGTTTAGTTCTTTATTTTCTAAAACATCAAAACCAATTATCGAAAATTCAATTTTGCAACTTCAACCACCAACATTCAAAGTTCAATGGGCAGCATTTGTAAAATTTTAGAATGGAAGAAGATGTATTTCAAGCATGCCAAACAAGAAATCAAGGGTATCATGGAGTGAATAGAATGCATTTGGAACCAAGAGGTGTGAAACAAATGCTAAATGCACCAAAGTGTTTCTTGGCTGGAAAACTGTTTTCACTGGCAGTAGTATTTGCAAAATCATAACTCAAATTCCATACATCCAAAATCATGAAATTTACATACTGGAAACTAGATTGAAGGGCCTAAAACTGTAGAAAACACCCCATGTACAAAAAATAAAACCATAAGATGGTCAAATTAGTTGTTCAAAATTCTATTTTAAACCTGAGAAAGAAAACAGGTTTGAATTTCAGCCAACTTTGAAGATTTACTGGGATTTTTAAAAACGAATTAGACTCTGAAATTTATGGGTTTAAACTTCTCTGAATGTAGTTTCCAACGCAACAAACAGAGCTCAAATCGGATTTTTCTACATCAATTGTGCTTGTTTTTCCCAGACTGCTCAAGCAGTCCTGCAGAAAATCCAGAACGTACATAGTTGGAGGAAATTGGTCTTTCTTCCCTTAAAACCTTATATTTTCAACCCAAAACTGACATGCATACATATATATACAAGATACAAGTCATAACAGCAGCACAAAGCAGTAAATAAGTCTCAACAGCTTTGGTTCTTCATCAAATTTTCAGTAGTAATCTGCTAGCTGCAAAACAGCCTTGTGCATGTCATTTCCTTAGCTAAAATTGCAGGTCCTCATGCTTAAACTCCCATGCAGTAGGTTTGGGTCTTAGCAACAAGATTCCAGTTCATTTTCAAGCATTTATCCAACTCAAACAACACACACAAGCCATGGATCAAGGCTGAAAACTCAAAACAGCTTCAGGTGGCAGGAGCAAATTTCCAGCCATGGAACTTGATTCTTTTTCAGTAGTAATCGACATGCAAGCCTCAATACTCAATATATATATATACTATACATGATTCTCAAGATCATTTAGCCATAACTCCAGCTTATTTTGCAAGAAAAGTGAAGGTTTTAATACATAAGAAAGCTGGAAGTTTACTGGAATGAAATTTCAGCAACATGCATGGTCATGTCTAGGCTAGATCATAACTCAAAATCAACATGCATGGAGTATTAAAGCTGAAACCATTATTTTGAGTTTCGGAAGCTTAGAGAAACCAAGGACAGTGATTCTTCTCAGCAAAACTAAACTTCCAGCAAAAAGAAAGGATGCAAGCATGCTATAGCAAGATTTTGAGCCAACGACATATGCATGGCAGTTTCATCAGTCAAGATGGCATTTTTTTTGAGAGGTAAAGACAGTTTCCTTAGGCTAAGGAAGATGCAAAACAGCCATACCTCCTATTAGCTTCAAAACAGAGATATCATGCAAGAAAATGAGATGTTTACCAACTTTAGTTTTGCTGGAATTTTCTCCAGCAGCTACGGAACTTCAAGCAGGAAATTTCAAGCCATAATCATCATCATCATCCATCTACTATCCATGTGCATGAGCTAATATAACATTCAGCAATTCAAGCAATGAAATCAAGCAACAAAAACTGAAGTTTTAAGCTGCCAAAACAACCAAGAATTCTGAAAAGTGCAGGCTTCAACAATCGGACAGCAAGTCTGAAATTTTCTTGGCAGATTCAACTTAAACTAACATGCATGCTCTATTTCTTGTTTATACATCAAGAAGAGGTGGTTCAAGGCTGAGTTTACCTTAAGAACTTAAGGGTTTGAAGCTGGAAACTAGGAGAAAACCACCAAGCTGAAAGGAAGATGGATGGAAATCAGAATCACCTCCTTTCTTCCTAAGCTCAACCGACAGCTTGCAGATGGGCTTGGAAGCTGGAAAATTTCTCACAGCTCTCTCTCTCTCTAATCTTCCTAAAGAACCAGCTGATGTTTCTTCACTCAACACTCAAGCTTTGACTAGCTTTTTGAATGGAAAAGATATGTTTTCTCAACCTTTCAAGCTTCACTTGGAGCA
The DNA here is from genome assembly GCA_013103745.1 of Gardenia jasminoides. Taxonomy (NCBI): domain Eukaryota; kingdom Viridiplantae; phylum Streptophyta; class Magnoliopsida; order Gentianales; family Rubiaceae; genus Gardenia; species Gardenia jasminoides. The sequence goes on along the minus strand of CM023103.1, from coordinate 47,324,693 downwards.
AGGAATAGAAGAAACTGATTTGAGGGAATTTTCAAGACAATGTCATGGACAAGAATGGAGGAAATGAAATGGTTTTGTGATTTATTTGCTGGCCTTGGTTGCATGGTTAATTTTGGAAAATGAGGGGTAAAATGGTCTTTACAAGATTTTGACAAATGGCACAAGGAAGTTGCCACTTGTTGTTTCATTGCATGAAGTTAAAATGCTTCCAATTTGACCCCATTCTTAGATACTTGTTTTATCTAGAACCCCAATAATTTCTAAATGCTTATTCGATTAAAGTCTCCGGATAAATTTAGGTAAAAAAATAATTTATATACATGCTAAAAGAAATAAAATTCTACTTACAAAAAATAATACATTTAAAATAGATTAGAAAAAAAATTATTATTATTATTTTTTTTTTTCGGGCCCTCACAGAAAGCATCGTCCAAATCTTGTCGTAAACTGTGGGACGTCCGAACCTTTGTTCACCGTCCGATCCTTGCATCCGACAAGTGAAAACCTTCTCAATTCTTCTTGAATTGATTCCTTTCCTTCTTCAATGAGTCAAGGACCTATCTTAACATAATTCTCACATAAAAACATTAGTCCAATCATCATTTTGTTTTGTTATCATCAAAACCTAGGAACAAGGCCAACAATCTCCCCCTTTTTGATGATGACAAACCAAATGATGATTTGCAAGGGAAGGAGAGAAACTCCCCCTCAATAAGAGCTAACATGATTTAGAAAATCATCTAATATTTCTCCCCCTTTTGTCATCAATCAAAAAAAAATACATATTAACTCCCCCTCATTATTTGCCTCACTTTTTCTCCCCCTTTTGTCATCAATCAAAAAATATGCAGAGATAACACAAGAGGACTGTCAACATGAAATAAATTCAATAAGTATAACATAGGTCCAGTCAACAAAGTTAACAATGCCAATACACATAAATATTTAGAAAAATGCTGTCGGACGTCCGAAGACCTGTAGGACGTCCGATCCCCTGTTTTTCCTCAGAAATATTTTTCTTTTGAAAACAATGTTAAAGCTAATATCAAGAACCAAACACTCATGCTTTTTAAATAACACATAAAGATTTCTATCACATAAATGACTAACACTTAATAATCCACATGGATTTCATGCCTTTTCTTATATTTTTCTTCACATAGCAATCATTTTGCATATGTCCAAATTGGCAACAAAAATGACACATAATACTAGGATCATTCACAAAAGTAGGTTTAATAAATTTAATTCCTCTTTTTCTAGAAATACTAAAATCATTTTTTCCATGTAAAACATGTTTTTCTTTTCTTTGTAAAACATTTTGTTTCTCCTTTTGGAGAGAAGCATTCAAATTATCAATTCTTTTCTTTAAAAGATTTTGTTCCTCTAACATTTTTCCATAAAACTTTGTCTTATTTTCCAACTTCTTTTTCAAATCATTTTTGCAATCAAAATCAATTTTGTACTTTTTCAAGTCATCATTGTCTTTTCTCAAATTCTTGTTTTCTTGAAAAAGTCTAGAATTTTCTTTCAATAAAGCATTTATTTTTATTTTCAAATCCTTATTTTTGGCATAAGATTCTTTCAAACTTTTATGCATTTTGATCATAAGAACTTGCATATCATCATCATCATCATCATCTTCTTCATCACTAAGAGAGTGATTAGAGCTTACCTCATCATCTTCAAAGGCCATAAGTGCCATTTGAGTTGATTCTTCTTCTTCTTCCATTTCTTCATCCAAATTGCATTCATCCCAAGTGATTTTGAAATTCTTGATTATTTGTCTTCTATTGTTACTTGCTCTTCCTCCTCTAGAATTCCTTTTATTTAGAAGATTCTTCAATGTCTTTGCCATGTCATTTAGCTCCACATCTTCACCATCTTCTTGTGAGGCCTTGAGTGCTATGCCTCTCTTGATCCTTGCTTCCTCATCATCTTGTATTTTTGAATTTAACTTCAACTCATAAGAGGTTAGCGAATTCACAAGAGATTCAATAGACATAGAATTTAAATCTTTTGCCTCTTCTATAGCGGTAACTTTATTTTCCCATTCTTTTGGCAAGGCATTCAAAATTTTTCTATTTTTCAGACCCAAAGTGTATACCTTGTCAAGCAATTCAAGATCTTTAATAATATCATTGAATCTACAAAACATTTTATCAACATTCTCATGAGGATGCATTTTGAAAGATTCATATTGGACAACAAGCATAGATTTTCGTTGCTCCCTAACATTGTCACCCCCTTCATAAGTCTCTCTCAACTTATCCCATACTTCCTTGGCCGATTTACACCCTTTTACTCTAGTAGATTCATTTGTATCAAGGGCATTGTACAATACGTTCATGGCCTTAGCATTCAAAGAAAGATTGATTCTATCTTGAGCACTCAATTCTATTCTAGTTTTAGGTCTAGGCTGATGAGTAATCTCATCTATAACAATTGCTTCATATGGACCTTCATTGACTATATACCATAGCTCAATATCTATAGATTGTAAAAATATCTCCATTCTATCCCTCCAACTAACATAATGCATACCATTGAACATAGGAGGTCTAATGATAGATTGCCCTTCTAAAAATAATGCATTATTGGTTGCCATCTTTACTCCTAAGCCGATTGAGCTTAATCTCAAGGAGACCAAGCTCTGATACCAATTGTAGGTCCTGAAATGCAACCCAATAAATCAACTAAAACTGTTCAAGCAAACAAGTACTCAAACAATCACAATAATGATAAATGTAAACAATCTTAAACCACAAAGAATAAAGTAACAAAAAGGTAAAAGGAATTCAAACCAATCAAACTCCCAAGCTTCTTCCAAACTTGGAGTTGAATTCACCAAATAGCTTCTTCAATTGATGGTGACACTAACCAAACTTGTACAAGTGAAGGATCACTCCTTTCTCACCCCAAACACCCTTTGGTTGAGCAAAGGAGTTTTACTACTCTCCAAGTAAACCCTCAACTAGCTACAATTGAAAGCTCACCAACCAACTAAGAACTATTTTACAAGTGAGGCAACCTTCAACAAGGTTTTACCACTCCAAGTGATAGGCTCACCTTCACCAAGGTTTTATGCCTCCTATAGAGTAACCTTCACTTGAGCAACCTCACAAACCCAACTTTCCCCACACCTATACAACAAACAAAGAAGATTTCTACCCAAATATTCACTTGTAAGCTTGTATTTCATGTAGGCAAAAGTCTCCAATCTTCTTGAACTTATGAGTATTTATTGAGTGTGAGAAATGGGTTAAAGAAGCTCTTCAACGGTCAAAAATATAGCTGTTAGAAAAATGACCGTTGGGGTTTGGACGTCCGAACCCACCGTCCGACAAAACCAGTCAACCTGTCGGACGTCCAACCGCGTCCAAGCCACCGTCCGACGGTTTGCTGAATTCACAGTTGTAAAGCTTGGACGCCCAAACCAAGGACTTCACCGTCCAGTAAGCTCATGTGTCCATCCTCTCAACCTGTTTGGACGTCTCGAAACTTGAGTGACCGTCCGAAAGCATCATCCAAATCTTGTCGTAAACTGTGGGACGTCCGAACCTTTGTTCACCGTCCGATCCTTGCATCCGACAAGTGAAAACCTTCACCTTCTTGAATTGATTCCTTTCCTTCTTCAATGAGTCAAGGACCTATCTTAACATAATTCTCACATAAAAACATTAGTCCAATCATCATTTTGTTTTGTTATCATCAAAACCTAGGAACAAGGCCAACAGACACTGCTTCTCAATGAAAATCAGAGGTGGATGAACATGTAGCGCCAATTGATAAGGATTTGTTGAAAAGATTGAACCGATTTGATGAGTTTATGAAGAAGAGCCAAGGATTGAATACACATGGCAGATTGGACTACGATGAGCTCTGTCTTTTTCCAGATGTTCAACTGCCATTGGGTTTTAAGACACCCAAATTTAGCAAGTATGATGGTACTGGGAATCCAAAAACGCACCTCAAGATGTTTGCCAACAAACTTGGCAAACCTGTGGATGATGAAAATTTATCTATGAGTTTGTTTCCTGAGAGTTTGGAGGGGGATGCTCTGGATTGATACTCAAACTTGAAATCTCAAGAGATGAAGACTTGGTTGGACTTGTCAACAGCTTTTGTAAAGTAGTATGAATTTAACTGTGAGTTGGCACAGACACGAACAACATTGGAAGGAATCAAGAGGAGACCTTCCGAATATCACAAAACATATGCCAAGCGTTAGAGAAAGTTAGCTGCTAAGGTGGAGCCTCCCATGACTGAAGAGGAGATTGTGCGTACTTTCATCAAGGCGCATGATCCACCTTATTTTGAAGAAATTTTTTGCATGACTAGGAGTTCATTTGCTGCAATTACTAATAAGTTGGAAGAATATGATAAATTTGTCAAGATAGGAAAGATTGTTAATGTGTCAGTATTGAAGCAACAATTGGAAGCTCTGCAGAATCAAAACAACAATGGGAATAAGTCCCAATTCAAGAAGAAAGAAGGAGAAACTGCATTCGTATGGGATCAAAGCCCGTCTTTTAGACCAAGAGTTCAACACTATCCTACCTACTCAACCCCTTACCCATACTACCCTAACCCTTACCCTGTCTGTCACACCATTGCCCAAACCTCCCTCTCTCGACCATTCCATCTAAGTACCACATCAGTACCTCCAATTCCTCAACCCACCTTTCAAAGCTATCCTCGTCAAACCTATAACCCAAGACCAACTCCACAAAGTAACAATCCCATTCAAAATCCTGTCCCATCCAGTGGGATTCCAACTCAAAGGCCATTTCGAACTTTCACTAATTTGGGCTGGCCAATTGATCAGTTGTACGAGCAGTTGAAAGCAGTTGGAAAGATTGGAACAGTCCCTCCCAAAGCCTATCCTGGAGGTCCGCCTCCTGGTTATGATCCCCAAGCCATTTGTGCTTACCATTCAGGAAGCCCAGGTCATACAACTACGAACTGTTGGGTCTTGAGGCACAAGATCCAGGACATGATTGATGCCGGAGACATTATTCTAAGAAGAAAGGGAGAACAGGGGCCGAATGTCAGCAAAAATCCTTTACCGGAGCATGAAGATACTGTGGGAGTAATCACCAATGATGAGGAGTTTGTTGACCCCATTCAATACATCATGGATGAAACTGAAGTGTTTGATATAATGGAAGCCAATCAGACAAGAATGAGGAGAATGTTGTCCTCTAAAGAGTTCGTGGCCAAGAATATGGATGATATTTTTAAGGAAAAATTGAAATCGTCTTTGTCTGGAAAAGATGATCCATTTGTTGTAGAAGGAAACTCTCCTGATGAGATTGAAGTGGGTTTATCTCAATTATTTATGGGAACTATTTTTGAGGTTGGATCATCTGAAATTTTGGAGTTCCCATAGGTTTCTGAAGGAGACATGCAAAATCAGTCAACTGATTACCTTCCCTCTCGAAGGGAATTTCTGTAAATTCAGGGGATTGTCTTTTGGTTTAGGGCCATCCACATGGAGCTCTAGTTTGGATATTTTGTCAGAAATTATTTCGTTATTTGGCCTTTATTGTCATTTCAGTATTTCAAATTATTTTTCTATAGCATAGTATGTTTTGTTTAAGGAAATTACTGAAATGGAAATGAGGGTCTAGGATGGAGGTGTTTTTAAATAGGGTTCATATCTATGAAATGATTATTTTGATTAAATTTCAGTGAATTTTTGAACTCAATAGAATGAAAGATTTTCTTCTATTCTTTAATTGTTTTCTATGTGATTTATTTTGCTTTCAGATGGCCACAAATAAAAACTTTTGACCCTTTGGATGTCACCATTTTGGAATTTGATGAATACAATTTCGATTTCTCTCGTGAACTTGGATGTCACCATTTTGGAATTTGATGAATACAATTTTGATATTTCTCATGCACTTGGATGTCACCATTCATAAGATGACCAAAACACATCGAGATTGGCATGACAAACTGTCTTTTGCATCGATGGCATATAGAACTGCAATCAGGATTTCTACTGGAGCAACTCCCTATTCACTCAGGTATGGAATGGAAGCAATGTTACCTACAGAAGTTGAGATTCCATCATTGCACATTTTGATGGAAGCCCAGTTAGAGGAAGATAAATGGATTAGGGAACGCCATGAGCAATTTATCTCTGATTGATGAAAAGCGGTTGAATGCAGTTAGCCACAGGCAGTGTTACCAACAAAGAACGGCTCGTGCATACAATAAGAAACTCAAGCCCTGTTTATTTGATGTAGGAGACAAGGTTTTGAAGTGAATTCTTCCAGTTCAGCAGGAGGCAAAAGGGAAGTTGGCTCCAAATTGGCAAGGACCGTTCATTGTTAAAAAAGTATTGCCTGGAGGAGCACTTGTTCTCATAGAGATGGATGGACAGGTTTTTCCGCAACCAATTAATTCAGACATGTGTAAAAAATTTTTCATATGATTACTAAAATTCTTTTAAAACTACTACAAAAGATGGACTGAAGTCGGCCTTTCTTCTTTTCCCATTTGAATGCTTTACCCCTAGCCTTCCCTTTTGAGCTTTCAAAATCATCCATTTTTTTCGTTTGGTAATCCCCGAGGTTCGCAAACCCCACACTGGGGCAAATTTTAATTCGTTGTTTCTACTTTTTGTATTAAAAAAAAGAAGAAAAAAGAGAAATGCAAAGTAAAGTCAAGGAGTCAAAGAAAAAAAACAACCTAGCCACAATATAACTGGGGCGAATTGTATCACCTCACACTAGGGCAAATTTTACAAAAATGCGATCTCGGAATTATTTGAAATCCATTATATGATCTGCTTTTAAGCCTTAACCTTCGTTTTATACCCCACCTAACCCCATCACAAAGCCAAATGTTACCGACTATCATTGTTTGCAGTATTTTTGAGAGAAATTTCTTAATCACGTTGCAAATGATGTAAATATATCTTTTCCAAATCTGTTAGAGGAGATCGCTCCACTGATGCTATTGACTTTCAAAAATGTCTGGATTGATAAAGTTGTTGTTAAACTTGTTTGTTCATTTCATGGTCTTATTTATCTCTCTCTTAAGGTGAAAACCCGAAAGAGTACCTTTTCAAAAAAAAAGTAAAAAAAAAAAAGAAGAAGAAGACAAAAATAAAGACAAAAACAAAAAAAGAGAAAAAAAAAGAGGTGGGGATGACCTTAGCTAAAACCCGAAAGGGCATTAAGGTAGGGACTATGAAATGCAAAGGAATCGTCAAGGGAAAGCAAGGTGTTGAAGTTTGAAAGACTGGTGACTATATTCATTTGGGTTTCTTTGTACACTGTTATTCTTGGTCGACATCAAGTTCCAAATGGATGACATAAAAGGGGTCAAAGGTTTTCTTTTCATTAAAGGTCACCAGTTTGAATCAGTATCCAATTCTTTTACACTTTTGAATAGCTGTTCATAAATTCAATAAAAGTTTTTATTTATTTATTCTAATTATTCATTTATTTATTTTTGTACATTGGTCCTGCTCCATTTTGTGTCATTGCATGAGAAATAATATTCTCTATGATTTCTGTATATATCTCATTTTATTTTATTGAATTCTACTCAAAAGACAATCCTTGTAATTTGCCAAAGGGTCGTCAGAAGCAGATGTTAGGTGATATGCAACAGAGAATGGCTGATTGGTACTGAAAATTGAAGGGATTCAGAGCAAGTTACAATACAGTTCTAAAGGAACAAGGTGTCGACATCAAGAACTCATGTTTACACGGTTTTCAAGGTTAAAGGGAGCGACGATGGTGGCGTTATCTTGTCATCACTTTTTCTTTTCCTTGTGCAGGTAGGATTATGATCAGCATCCACACCCTCCCTGAGGATAAAAACACAACTTTTGTCTAATTGGGCACAGTCTATACTGGGGCAAATTTTTTTGAACGAAGTGATCTCCAATTTTGGACAACGCATTCAAAAATCAATTTTGCCAGAAAACGTTTACAAATTAAAATGATGGCAACATATGTGCATTTGTTTCAACCCATAGAAGGGAATGTTTCAGTGATACTCTTCAAGTTTTCAAGGTCCATTGTTTTTACTTAAAAAAAAAAGAAAAAAAAAGAGAGAAGTCTCTGTTCCTATCATTCACTTCCTTTTCAAGACAAGAAAATGAAAAATCAGAAATGCAACATTTCACTGAGTGCATCATTACTTGCATTTTACATTTATCATGTTTGAACAGCTTGAGTTTTATTTTCCAAAATCTGGCAATCCAGAATTTATGTTTTCATCTCTCCCACTAGTGTCTAGATTTGGGTCCAATCCCACCAGCAATTTTGACCCAAGGCATATTTGCATTTCTCCATCTAGTCATTCAGGTTTGGGTTCAGTCCCACTGAATAGTCTAAATTTAGAAACAATTTTAAATTCCTGTTGGTGAGTCTCAGCGTCCACTGCGCACCCTTCTGTCCCCACTAGTTCAATTTTAAATTCCTGTTGGTGAGTCTCAGCATCCACCGCGCACCCTTCTATCCCACTGCTTCAATTTTAAATTCCCGTTGGTGAGTCTCAACGCCCACCGCGCACCCTTCTATCCCCATTGTTTCAATTTAAATTTCTGTTGGTGAGTCTCAGCGTCTACCACGCACCATTCTATCTCCCATTCTCAAATTTTACAAGATCCAGTACTCATTTCATCACAGTTCTTTTGCATTTGAACTACGTTTGACCTGATTCTCATGGTGAGATACTGTAGGCAACTCTTTACGAGTTCGGTCACATTGTGCATTTTGTTATATTGGTTTGATGATTGATGACCTAACACTCATGTTGTATACAATGTTCAGAAATAACCACCGAAAGCAGGCAAGGAATTTGGTGTCTACGTCTTTGTCTAAAATTTTGCGAAACTTATACAAAGAGGGGCAAATTGTAGACACCAAATTTTTACTAGTTTTTCTTGTTTTGCCAGTGTTTTGTTGATTTAATTGATTATTTATTTTTCTACATTTAATGTGAATCTATTTTCCTTATTTACAGGTTCATCAAAAAAAGAAAAAAAATCAAGAAAAGGAAAATCAATCAAAATAATGAGTGAAAAATAATTTGGAGCCTCAAAATATTAGTATTTTCTTTTTATTATTTTTTATTTATTTTCATTTTTGTTTCATTTTTCTATTTGTGATTTATTTGCTTTATTCTACTATATTTTCTTGGTTTTTCAAAAAAAAAAAAAGAAGTAAAATCACATCAAAAGATTTTTTTACCAACTCCCTCCAACTCTCTATCTCTCTCTCGGTTTTTCCATCATTACACACACAACTCACAAAAAATTCAGAAGACAAGAAAAATTACCCACTCCCCCAATTCCCTCCATCTATCCCTCGGCTCCCCTCACATTTAACACACACAAATTCCTCACCAAAAATCTTTAGGGCCTCACTCAACACACGCACATGAAAAGAAAAAAAAGAAGAAAAAAGCAGAAAGAATGAAAAGAAAAAAGGAAGAAAGAGATTCTGGAACAACGATCATCACCTCCACTGCAAACTTCACTGTAAGATTCTCAATATTTTATTTTCGGTTATTCATTTAGTTGGCAGAACAAAGAAAAGGAAATTTCTCTGTTTCTTTGTTTAGTGCATTGAATGCCGGTGATGAGACTTAGTTTAGAATTGTTTTGCTAAAATTTTTGGGTAGGATTTGTTCTAAATAGTTGGAATATATTTAGCTTTGTTTTGTTGCCTTGAAACTGTTTGACGAAATTCCCCAAAGAAATTTTTCGTCCAATTGGACTGAATTTTTTGTTGAATCCGTGCATGTTGGTTGGAGTCTTTGGACTCATCGGCAGCAGGTGTAGAAAAAAAGGAAAAGAAAAACGAACAGGAAGAAAAAAATGATGAAGATGTGCTTGTTTTCTTGATTTTTTTTTGCTTCGTCTTTGACTTAGTTTAGGTCCTTTTATGTTATAAGCATGTTTAAAACTAGTAGAAGAAGTGATTTGTGTAAAATTTCATTTGAAAAAACTGAAAAATTTTGATTCCGGCGAGTTTCCGGCCATTTTGGCCGGAATTTTCCAGATTTCGACAACTTGGCAGGAATCATTTCGAATTCGGCAGCTTGGCCAGATTTTTCCAGAATCCGGAAACAGTAGCTTGATGGAGCCTTCAAAAAAAAATTTTAAAATTGTTAGAATTTTGTTTGGGTTTAAAAATAGGCTATTTTTTATTCTGGTTTGGGTTTTGTTTGATTGGACTTTGTTTATTTTCGTTGGACTTGTGTATCAGATTTTGGTTAATTTTTTGTTGGTCTTTTACTTCAAGCTTTTGTTAAGTTGTCTTATTTGTTTGGTTGAGTTTTTGTTAATTTTCGGATGGGCTTTTTACATCAAATTTGGTTAATTGGTTTGGGTCTTGTTGTTGGGGTTTTGTTTAGTTTGTTCGGGCTCTATACTTGAGTTTTATTTAATTTCGTTTGGGCCGAAACAATACTAGCCCAATTCTTGAAAAATTTCCAACCCACTCTTTGATCCATCAAACAGAATTTAGACATTGACCCCTAATTTCTCAATCAGTTTCAATTCGGCCCTAACATTTTTAATTTCTTTCACATAGTCCTACTTTAATTGCATTTTGACCCCTAAACTTTATTTTCATCTAATTTTGACCCCTAATTCTTTAGAAAATTCTGTTTAGACCCAAAAGGTTTTCAAATATTTTCAATTACACCCCTAATAGAATGTTGGCTTTACAATTATAAATGTTTCGTTTCTTTAATTGTTGAGTATAAGCTTCTCTTGTGCATTGTTTTCCTTTAACATTTTGATTTGAGTTATTCATTTTTGATTGACATTTATTTATTGCAGTATTTTAACGTGTGTATTCGTTTTGAATAAGTGACCCGAAGTTCCCATTTGAGTCGCGGGGGAGGTATATCTAAAACCTTTAGAATTTTCCCTTTATGTGCCTTATGAGTTTTTTTTATTGCATGAATTTGCATGTTTAAATTTGTTTTCTTTAGTTTTATTCATTTTTAGTCTTTAATCGCTTTATTTAATTTTCAATAATTATTTGAAAGGCACTTGAATGCCAAGTTGTAATAGATAGGTTATTATTTTGATTTCCTTCTTTAGAATTGTATATAGGTTTTCCCAATGTAATAGTTAGGTTTTATATACTTTATTTGTGTGTTCGCATGCTTATGTGTTTACCGCTTTCCTAGGGTTTTGCATCTAGATATTATACTTATGTGTTATGTGTTATGTATTTATGTGTTGTTATGTGTTTACTTACTTTATTATCATTTCTACATGTTTTATTATGTAAATGTATTGATGCCACCACACTAGTCCAATGCTAGTTGTGGCTTTTCCTTTCGATTTCACACTAATCCAATGTTAGTGAGAACCTTTAGACGAGGGCTAGTCCAATGCTAGACCTTTAGAGCCGTTCATGCATTAGATACAAGTTTCACATACTTTTCACTTTTAGGGTTTCTTTTCCATTTTTGCATGTTATTTTTCTCCCATCCCGTATGCGAAACATGCCATTTAGTTTTCTTTAAAAATAGATTACCTTTTTTTAGGGCATTACCCTTTGAATAAGCGAAAAGAGCGAGTATGGCTCTCTAAATCTTAGCACGCTTTTTAAATCCCTTCTATGAAAAGGAAAATTGAAGTCACGAACTTAGTTCCCCGCACCCATTATGTTGCATTATGCCTCTTTAGGACATACATGTGCATTATTTTAAATTCTATCAAATTCATTCTTTAAAAATCAAGTTTCTTCTTCCCGTTTAGCAATTCAAAGTCAAAATCCATTTTTTGAAAAAATTTTCATCTTTTGAAAATCAAGTTCCTTTTTGCACTTAAAAATTCATCTTTTCAAAAATCCAATTTCTTTTCCCTTGAGATTTTATAAAAATTGGATTTCTTTTGAAAACCCTAGTTTCCCGTTCTTTTCTAGTCCATCATTTGCATTTCTCGTGACCTCCTCGAGGATCAAATTTGGATGACACAACTAATGTGATCAATTCCAATCAAACCTCAAGGAGACATTCTGCCCCTTCCCGATCCAACATTAGGTTCAAGTTTTGCATCCATATAGATAACATCCAAATGTGATAAATTTTAAAGTTAGAATTAGGAAATTTTTAACTAAATCAAGCAACTAACTTTGGCTAGGTTAGAAGGGTGCCTTAGAAAGGAGTAACATCGAATCTTTGCCTTCCCTTCTTTCAACCGTGACTCCCAAACTTTTTTCTCTAGTTTTTCAAAGACCTGGAGTCGTCTAAAAAAGGGTTTTCTTAGCTTATTTTCATTAATTAAAATTTTTTGGGTGACCTGGTACACCTAAAACTCCATACCAATTGGCGACTCCAAATTTTTCTAAAAACCCTTTTCTAGACTTTTGTTTTTGAGTCCAAATCATCGCATTTTTCTAGTCCAATGACCCATTTATTTTATTTTTATTTTTCAGAAAATCAAAAATCATTTTTGAATTAAAAAAATCTTTTTCAACTAAAAACCCAAAACGACGAGTTTTCCTTCCTTTCAAAAATGGGGCGCGACAGCTTGGCGACTCCACTGGGGAGCTTCCTAAGAGGGTCCGCGCACTTGATTTAGTTGATTATTTCATTTTTCTAACTTTCTTATATATCACATTTGGATGTTTTAGGTTTCATTTCCTTTTTCTTTTTCTTTTCTTTTCTCTTTTAGGGTTTTTTCCCGCACAATCATTCCTTACACATTGCGTACATGATGAATGCATTATTTGTTTATTTATTTGTATTGGTATTTATTTGTACCGCGCCTTGCATTTGGGGTAGGTGTGCATCTACCCTAGAGTCTCTAGAATGTTTGGTATTTGAATCTCTCCTTTCAAAGGGAATCACTTTCATACGTGCATATGTATTTTATTTTGACCCTATCTTTTTTTACTTTAGCGGCTTGTCACGCCACTCTTCCTTGTTAGGACTAGGATTGATCCACTTGGACATATGGCCATGGCATGGCGTGCGCATAGCAATGTCCGAGGGATCACTCGAACCACCGATTCTTAGACTTTGGGATTGATGATCCTTCGCCTTTGGTCTGAAGGTTTGGGAGCTGTATCCTTTATCGAGTCTAGATGCATTAGTGAGCCCAACCTCATGCATCCATGTTAGAATTTGCCTAAGTTAGAGTCTACATCACCCTATTAGGTTCACTAGGCATGAGAGGAGAGATTCCACCCCTATTTCTTTTACTCGCTTTTTATTTCCCATTATTTTGTTGCTCCAATGTGCTATGTGAGCTAACCTTTCTTCGTTTCTTGTCTCCATTGCATTCATAAGCTTTAGGAATAAGAGTTCTGGCACGATACTCTTTTAGAGCCTACCCTTTAAAAATAAATTATTGCACGTTTAAATTACGACTCATTGCATTCGTAGCCTAATAATTACATGTCATTTTAGGCCCACCACGGTATATAAATGGGGTCCCTTTAGGTCATGTTTTACTTATATCTCTGCATCTTTATTTGTTTTAATAAATTGACATCATGCATTAACCTTAGAGGGAATGCCACTTAGGGAATCCCATTTTAGAGATATGCCAACCTCATTCTTCCCTGGGTACGTAACCCTCTGTGGGATTTCATGTTTAAATTTTGGTAAAACTGGAGAGGTGAGACCTGTAGGTAAGGTATTTGACTCAATTGACATGCTTCAGATGGACAGACCTAAACGTATCAAACACTTGTTAACAGTCCCGATAGAAGTTCAACGATGGCCAGGGTTTCTCTCATCCACTGAAATCAACCAGGTAGCAGTTCATCTCGGACCAATCGAAAATTTCAAAGATATTGAATCTGATGGGTATTTGGTAGAAGCGTTAATTCAACTGTGGGATCCTAGTTGTTCAGCATTTAGAATAGGAAATAAGGAGATGACTGTTACAATTGAAGAGGTAGCTGGCCTTCTTAATCTATCAGTGGAGAGCACAGTTGTGATTTATCCTATTACTTCTGGGAAAACTAAATTCTGTCATTTTTCTGGGTTAAAAGAATTTGTCGTGCAAGGATCGGACCAGAGTACAGATACAAAATTCCTGTTTGATAGATTTGCGGTGAAGGAAGGATTCGACAAGCATTTCAATGACTTTTCATTTACATCCAAGGATATTTGGGAGCGCAAGAGGCTGTGGGTATATGGACTTGTCATGGCAGGAATCTACTTGTTTCCAAGAAGGGATAAGAAAATTGGTTTCAAAATTACCAAATTGTGCATGATTTATTTTGTGACATTGGAAAGCGACGGGGCTCCATAGTGCCAATAGTGTTAGCTAATATATACATTGCTTGTACTAATTGTCAGAAAGAGGCGAAATTCTTTCATGGGTCAAATCACATTCTGCATATGTGATGGTGTGTCACTAATTGGATATAATTGGATAGCTACTCACCACAAAAGAGTTGACAAGAATAGTTTGCCGGGAAATGCTTTGGAATGGTTGGGTTTTTTGGATACACTACCAGATCAGAATATTAGGTGGGTATTAGATTGGACAGACAGTCTTAATCCTACTCTTCGTACCAATTTTTCAGATTTCAGACCATTGTTGGGAACTCAAGGTATCATGTGTTACACTCCAAAAAGGTTTCTCAGACAGTTAGGGTGTGTTCAAGGATCACCACCAATGGCGGATTTGACAAAATTCACTATCAGTTTTGGCCAGGGAATCTGTCCTATTGAAATTCCAGGGAATCAGTTTTGCCGATCATCAATGCTTGGGGGACATTGTCTAATGATGAGGATATTGTTTATATTCTACAGTTTAAGCAGATGGCTTTAGTCACCCCTCAATACGAGGGGTGGCTCAGGGATTCTAATGCAAAACGGCCACAATTGGTACAATCTGAGGAAGTCAAGAGGTTGATGGCGATCATTGAAGCAAAAGACAGAGAAAATGTTCAATTGAGACAATCTATGAAAGCAAACAAAGATCTGGCAAAAAAGAATGGGGAGCTGTATAAAGAGGCGCAAGGAAAGAATAAGGAGTTGAAGAGGAAATGTGCTGAATTATATGATCAAGTTGAGCGCATGAAGAATCCTTATTCTAGAGAGTCCAGAGATGCTGTGATAGATAGGTTGAAGAAGTTCAATGACATTGTACAAAACCGTCTTCGAGAAATCATGTAGATGATGTATATGAAATTCTGGAACTTTATTAATGAAATTGTCTTTCAACTTTCTACAAATTCAGTCAAAGCATAGGTTTGATAAACGGGCCTCACCTTGAAGGTGTTGTATCATGTTAGGCCAACCCTTGGCAGAAAAAGGGCTCCCCCTAGGACATGCATTCGAATTATATAAGCATTTACTAACTTTGTTCTTTTTCCTTTTTTCTTTTTGAATAGAGTTTTGTAGTTTAATGGGGAATAAATTGCTAAATCGGCTTCTTTCCTAAACTCACAGGTACTTTTAAATATAGTTTCACAAAGAAGCCTTATCGTCACTAGATCCCGAAGTAGAGCCTTGAGACAATCGGTAAACATGAGTTCAATTCCAGAGATTCCAGAGAGATCTGCTATAGTGACGTCACCAGATTTGGCAGCATTGGGAGCTCAACTAAGCGAGATATTGGGTAGGTTTAATGAATTGAGTGCAGAAATGACCACACAAAGGCGGGTGATTGATCAACTTGTAGCAAATAGTAGTGGTGGCGGTATCCCAAATGACCACCACCCTACCCATAACAACCCACCTAGGCAAGACAATCAACCATCTCATACATCCCATATCCAATCTACCTTCATTCCAAACCCCAACAATCCCCTCGAAAGTGCTTTTGTCCATCCCAATCCTGACCTTTCACACCTACATCCAAATTATATCCTCATAAACCCACCCAATAACCAGATCACTCAAACCCAACCACAAATCAATCTGAATATTCCTCCTAACCCTTTGGGACTTCACCACCCTACTACAGAGCCTTTTGTGTGGGACACTGCTTCTCAACGAAAATCAGAGGTGGATGAACATGTAGCGCCAATTGATAAGGATTTGTTGAAAAGATTGAACCGATTTGATGAGTTTATGAAGAAGAGCCAAGGATTGAATACACATGGCAGATTGGACTACGATGAGCTCTATCTTTTTCCAGATGTTCAACTGCCATTGGGTTTTAAGACTCCCAAATTTAGCAAGTATGATTGTACTGGGAATCCAAAAACGCACCTCAAGATGTTTACCAACAAACTTGGCAAACCTATGGATGATGAAAATTTACCTGTGCGTTTGTTTCCTGAGAGTTTGGAGGGGGATGCTCTGGATTGATACTCAAACTTGAAATCTCAAGAGATGAAGACTTGGTTGGACTTGTCAACAGCTTTTGTAAAGTAGTATGAATTTAACTGTGAGTTGGCACAGACAGACACGAACAACATTGGAAGGAATCAAGAGGAGACCTTCCGAATATCACAAAACATATGCCAAGCGTTAGAGAAAGTTAGCTGCTAAGGTGGAGCCTCCCATGACTGAAGAGGAGATTGTGCGTACTTTCATCAAGGCGCATGATCCACCTTATTTTGAAGAAATTTTTTGCATGACTGGGAGTTCATTTGCTGCAATTACTAATAAGTTGGAAGAATATGATAAATTTGTCAAGATAGGAAAGATTGTTAATGTGTCAGCATTGAAGCAACAATTGGAAGCTCTGCAGAATCAAAACAACAATGGGAATAAGTCCCAATTCAAGAAGAAAGAAGGAGAAACTGCATTCGTATGGGATCAAGGCCCGTCTTTTAGACCAAGAGTTCAACACTATCCTACCTACTCAACCCCTTACCCATACTACCCTAACCCTTACCCTGTCTGTCACACCATTGCCCAAACCTCCCTCTCTCGACCATTCCATCTAAATACCACATCAGTACCTCCAATTCCTCAACCCACCTTTCAAAGCTATCCCCGTCAAACCTATAACCCAAGACCAACTCCACAAAGTAACAATCCCATTCAAAATCCTGTCCCTTCCAACTCAAAGGCCATTTCGAACTTTCACAAATTTGGGCTGGCCAATTGATCAGTTATACGAGCAGTTGAAAGCAGTTGGAAAGATTGGAACAGTCCCTCCCAAAGCCTATCCTGGAGGTCCGCCTCCTGGTTATGATCCCCAAGCCATTTGTGCTTACCATTCAGGAAGCCCAGGTCATACAACTGCGAACTGTTGGGTCTTGAGGCACAAGATCCAGGACATGATTGATGCCGGAGACATTATTCTAAGTAGTAAGGGAGAACAGGGGCCGAATGTCAGCAAAAATCCTCTACCGGAGCATGAAGGTACTGTGGGAGTAATCACCAATGATGAGGAGTTTGTTGACCCCGTTCAATACATCATGGATGAAACTGAAGTGTTTGATATAATGGAAGCCAATCAGACAAGAATGAGGAGAATGTTGTCCTCTAAAGAGTTCGTGGCCAAGAATATGGATGATATTTTTAAGGAAAAATTGAAATCGTCTTTGTCTGGAAAAGATGATCCATTTGTTGTAGAAGGAAACTCTCCTGATGAGATTGAAGTGGGTTTATCTCAATTATTTATGGGAACTATTTATGAGGTTGGATCATCTGAAATTTTGGAGTTCCCATAGGTTTCTGAAGGAGACATGCAAAATCAGTCAACTGATTACCTTCCCTCTCGAAGGGAATTTCTGTAAATTCAGGGGATTGTCTTTTGGTTTAGGGCCATCCACATGGAGCTCTAGTTTGGATATTTTGTCAGAAATTATTTCGTTATTTGGCCTTTATTGTCATTTCAGTATTTCAAATTATTTTTCTATAGCATAGTATGTTTTGTTTAAGGAAATTACTGAAATGGAAATGAGGGTCTAGGATGGAGGTGTTTTTAAATAGGGTTCATATCTATGAAATGATTATTTTGATTAAATTTCAGTGAATTTTTGAACTCAATAGAATGAAAGATTTTCTTCTATTCTTTAATTATTTTCTATGTGATTTATTTTGCTTTCAGATGGCCACAAATAAAAACTTTTGACCATTTGGATGTCACCATTTTGGAATTTGATGAATACAATTTCGATATTTCTCATGAACTTGGATGTCACCATTCATAAGATGACTAAAACACATCGAGATTGGCATGACAAACTGTCTTTTGCATCGATGGCATATAGAACTGCAATCAGGATTTCTACTGGAGCAACTCCCTATTCACTCAGGTATGGAATGGAAGCAATGTTACCTACAGAAGTTGAGATTCCATCATTGCGCATTTTGATGGAAGCCCAGTTAGAGGAAGATAAATGGATTAGGGAACGCCATGAGCAATTTATCTCTGATTGATGAAAAGCGGTTGAATGTAGTTTGCCACAGGCAGTGCTACCAACAAAGAACGGCTCGTGCATACAATAAGAAACTCAAGCCCTATTTATTTGATGTAAGAGACAAGGTTTTGAAACGAATTCTTCCAGTTCAGCAGGAGGCAAAAGGGAAGTTGGCTCCAAATTGGCAAGGACCGTTCATTGTTAAAAAAGTATTGCCTGGAGGAGCACTTGTTCTCATGGAGATGGATGGACAGGTTTTTTCGCAACCAATTAATTCAGACATGTGTAAAAAGTTTTTCATATGATTACTAAAATTCTTTTAAAACTACTACAAAAGATGGACTGAAGTCGGCCTTTCTTCTTTGCCCATTTGAATTCTTTACCCCTAGCCTTCCCTTTTGAGCTTTCAAAATAATCCATTTTTTTCATTTGGTAATCCCCGAGGTTCGCAAACCCCACACTGGGGCAAATTTTAATTCGTTGTTTCTACTTTTTGTATTAAAAAAAAAGAAGAAAAAAGAGAAATGCAAAGAAAAGTCAAGGAGTAAAAGAAAAAAAACAACCCAGCCACAATGTAATTGGGGTGAATTGTATCACCTCACACTAGGGCAAATTTTACAAAAATGCGATCTCGAAATTATTTGAAATCCATTATATCATCTGCTTTCAAGCCTTAACCTTCTTTTTATACCCCACCTAACCCCATCGCAAAGTCAAATGTTACCGACTTTCATTGTTTGCAGTATTTTTGAGAGAAATTTCTTAATCAAGTTGCAAATGATGTAAATATATCTTTTCCAATGTTAGAGGAGATCTCCACTGATGCTACTGACTTTCAAAAATGTCTGGATTGATAAAGTTGTTGTTAAACTTGTTTGTTCATTTCATGGTCTTATTTATCTCTCTCTTAAGGTGAAAGCCCGAAAGAGCCCTTTTCAAAAAAAAAAAAGCAAAAAAAAAAAAGAAGACAAAAATAAAGACAAAAAAAAAAAGAGGTGGGGATGACCTTAGCGAAAACTTGAAAGGGCATTAACATAGGGACTATGAAATGCAAAGGAATCATCAAGGGAAAGCAAAGTGTTGAAGTTTGAAAGACTGGTGACTATATTCATTTGGGTTTCTTTGTACACTGTTATTCTTGGTCGACATCAAGTTCCAAATGGATGACATAAAAGGGGTCAAAGGTTTTCTTTTCATCAAAGGTCACCAGTTTGAATCAGTATCCAATTCTTTTACATTTTTGAATAGCTGTTCATAAATTCAATAAAAGTTTTTATTTATTTATTCTAATTATTCATTTATTTATTTTTGTACATTGGTCCTGCTCCATTTTGTGTCATTGCATGAGAAATAATATTCTCTATGATTTCTGTATATATCTCATTTTATTTTATTGAATTCTACTCAAAAGACAATCCTTGTAATTTGCCAAAGGGTCGTCAGAAGCAGATGTTTGGTGATATGCAACAGAGAATGGTTGATTGGTACTGAAAATTGAGGGGATTCAGAGCAAGTTACAATACAGTTCTAAAGGAACAAGGTGTCGACATCAAGAACTCATGTTTACATGGTTTTCAAGGTTAAAGGGAGCGATGATAGTGGCGTTATCTTGTCATCACTTTTTCTTTTCCTTATGCAGGTAGGATTATGATCAGCATCCACACCCTCCCTGAGAATAAAAATACAACTTTTGTCTAATTGAGCACAGTCTACACTGGGGCAAATTTTTTTAAACGAAATGATCTCCAATTTTGGACAATACATTCAAAAATCAATTTTGCCAGAAAACGTTTGCAAATTAAAATGATGGCAACACATGTGCATTTGTTTCAACCTCTGGAAGGGAATGTTTCAGTGATACTCTTCAAGTTTTCAAGGTCCATCGTTTTTACTTAAAAAAAAAGAAAAAAAAAAAGAGAGAAGTCTCTGTCCCTATCATTCACTTCCATTTCAAGACAAGAAAATCAAAAATCAGAAATGCAACATTTCACTGAGTGCATCATTACTTGCATTTTACATTTATCATGTTTGAATAGCTTGTGTTTTATTTTCCAAAGTCTGGCAATCCAGAATTTATGTTTTCATCTCTCCCACTAGTGTCTAGATTTGGGTCCAATCCCACTAGCAATTTAGACCTAAGGCATATTTGCATTTCTCCATCTAGTCATTCAGGTTTGGGTCCAGTCCCACTGAATAGTCTAAATTTAGAAACAATTTTAAATTTCTGTTGGTGAGTCTCAGCGTCCACCGCGCACCCTTCTGTCTCCACTAGTTCAATTTTAAATTCCTGTTGGTGAGTCTCAGCATCCACCGCACACCCTTCTATCCCACTGCTTCAATTTTAAATTCCCGTTGGTGAGTCTCAGCGCCCACCGCGCACCCTTCTATCCCCACTGCTTCAATTTTAAATTCCTATTGGTGAGTCTCAGTATCCACCGTGCACCCTTCTATCCCCATTGTTTTAATTTTAAATTTCTGTTGGCGAGTCTCAGCGTCTACCACGCACCCTTCTATCTCCCATTCTCAAATTTTACAAGATCCAGTACTCATTAAATCACAGTTCTTTTGCATTTGAACTACGTGATAAGTCAATATTTTGCATTTTTTTAGTAAGATTAATTATGTAGTTTTTGTGTGTTTTTGTCAGTTTAATGGCTAATGAACTAGGGTTTCTATTAAAAATCTACATTTTGTGGTATAAATAGAAAAATGCATTTTTGTGGATTAATGTGGTGAAAATTTCATGTTTTTGTAGGATTGCTTGTTCGGCTATCAAATGAGATGAAAATGTGGATATTTGCCAATAAGCTTGGAAGAAAAATTGGAAAATGTAAATTGCAATTCAATCAACGAGGAATCAAAGGGATAAAAGTCGGAGCAATTAAAGCGCCAATTTCACGACGAAAAGCTCGAAAATTGCAAGTTTCAAGTGGATTCGCGAGTCAATACGCGAACCAACAAGTGGAAATTTCAATTAGCTCGCGAATCCCTCTCACAGAAGACAGGGGAAGCAGATCCGCGATGTGATCCGCGAGCCTCTGCATCGCGGATCCACCTCGCGGATCCTCAGAAAATGACAGCTGCAAGTTGCAGCCGAATTCCAGTTTTTCAGCTCACTTCCAGCTCAATTTTCAGAAGAATTTCAATGAAGGTTGCGTGAAGAATTGTGTGAAGTTGAAGAAACAACTCATTGCTAATTCAAAACACAATTTGTTTCAACATTACAACTCATTTGGGATTGAAATTCAAAGGATTCAAATGCATGAAAACAAAGAAATTTAAGAAGCCATTTTCCTTGACTTTTGAAGGCCAATTTGTCTTGTATTCACATGACATAATTTTGGATGCATATGGTTGTAATCTTCTATAAATAGGGCCTTTTGTATCCAATTCCATTCCATAAAAAATTCCAAAAAGACTAGAGAATAGCTCTAGTTCATTAGTTAGGTTCTAATTCTTAGTTTGTAGTTTCTAAAGAGAGTAAAAGTGAAAGTTGTGAGGAATCTTGCACTTTGTATTTGGGAGATCAACTTGTGAAGAAGTTTATGGATTCAACTTCAAGACATTGAATAAGATTCCTTCTTCCTTACTTATCTCTTGTGCTTTAATTTCATGGCTTTGTGCAAGTTTGTTTCATGTTTAAATGTTCTTAATATGATGTCTAGCTAAGCCTTTTTAATCCTAGAGTTAGGATGAACTTGTTTTAGTTGTGATTATGAAGTAGTTGAGTGATTTATGTCCTCCATGATTTTGCTAGTTTAAGACTTGTGCTTATGCTTTATGGTTGATTAGCTACCAACTATAATTGATTTGATGTTGATGAGTAATGAAAAACTTGCCTTCAACAAGATCTAAGTTCTTAAGCACTAACTTATATTCTCACGAAAGTAGTGAATATAGTTGGTTGGTTTTGGTTTTATACTATAACTTCATTGAGCTTATTTAACTTATTTCTCTCTTTTCTCTATGAAAATAGGTCAAGGAAGATTCAAAGGAGTTAAGAAATTAGCGAAAGCAATTCCGAGTGACTAGTTCATCTTAAACGAGAACTTGCACTACACATGACCATTAACGAAAGTGGTGGCATACAAAAGGAAGTTATACCTTAGCGAATCATTGGAGAAAGGACTTAATAAACTTGACTAACTTCTAATCTTAACTTAACAAGGGATTCCAAAGCTCTAGGATTCCTCCAATTTGATCTTAAAAACTCTCTCTAACCTAATTCTCTAATTTCTTTACTTGCTTTCTTATTTCTTGTCTTCCACCAATTGGATGTCTTTGACACCTAACGGTTGGTTTTAATTGCTTTATCCCTCTTCCTTAGGTCGGTTTACCGCCTTCTCCCTTTTATCTAGCTTTCCTTACTTTATTCACCTTTCTATAATTGTCTATCTAGATAATGAAGCAAGTGATTAAATTTTAGTGTTTGCAAAACCATAGTTCCTCATGGGATCGACACCTATATTTTCCTATACTCAATAAACGATCCGTATACTTGCGGTAATATAGGGTTACAAAGGTTATTTAAAATTTGTGGAGTAAAGAAAATCCCTATCAAGTTTTTGGCGCCGTTGCGGGGGTACTAACGGTTTTCCTAGACTAGTTTCTCAAACTAGGCCTGGGTGCAACATTAAAGTTAAAACAAACTTTATTAGTCTAGATTTTATTTTTGTAGTATTTTTTTTCTTATTTCTTGTAGGTACACCAATCTCTTCATCCAAGAGATCAAGACGGCGAGAAGAGGAAGGAGACGTGTCCAACAACAAGAAGAAAATATTGTGGTGAAAAGTGAAGGTGAACAATCCATAGCAATGGAGGAATCAAGACCAAGAGCATTAAGAGACTACGCCTTGCCGGATGAATCCGGTGCTCAAACTAGTGTAGCAAGGCCGACTATTAATGCTAATAACTTTGAAATTTCACCGGCACTCATTCAAATGATCCAAAGAAGCCAATTTGGAGGAAGCACCGAGGACCCCAACACACATCTAGCTAACTTCACAGATTTATGTGGTACTGTTAAGTACAATGGAGTAAGTGATGATGCCATTAAATTAAGGTTGTTTCCTTTTTCACTTTGTGATGAAGCAAAGGTATGGCTTAACTATCATCCATCCAATACTTTTATTTCATGGAGTGATTTGGTAAAAGCATTTTTGAATAAGTATTTTCCTCCTGCCAAAACTAATAAGCTTCGTATGGATATTACAGGTTTTCACCAACAAGATGGTGAATCATTGTATGAAGCTTGGGAGAGGTTCAAAGATTTCCAAAGAAGATGCCCCCACCATGGTCTTCCGGAATGGTTGGTAGTACAAACGTTCTATCAAGGTCTTTCTATACCAACCAAAAACATCATAGATGCCGCGGCCGGTGGATCGTTAATGGCAAAATCTACCGAAGAAGCTCAAGGTTTGATTGAAGAAATGGCTTCCAACAATTACCAATGGGCTAATGAAAGAGGTAACCAAAGAAGATCGGCCGATATGTATGAACTAGACACTATTAACATGTTATGTGCTCAAATGCAAAATCTTACTAGCATGTTTAATAAACAAGGAGGAAATGGTTTAAATTCTTGTGTAAGTAATGCTTATTGTTCAAATTGTGGTGGTAATCATGACACTTGCATGTGTAAGAATGTTGAGCAAGTTAACTTTGCCAACAATTTCAACCGACCACCTCAAAACAATCCTTATTCAAGTACTTATAATTCCGGATGGAAGAATCATCCTAACTTTGGATGGAGGGATCAACCTCATAACCAAAGGTCTTCTAATCCACCCGGATTTCCTCCTAAACCACCTGAACCTCAACCAACTTGGGAAAAAGCTCTAGAAAATCATGCTCAAAGTACAAATGAAGGGTTTGAACAAATGGATAAGAGAATTGACCATATGCATAGAAGTCTAGAATTTCAAATAGGTCAATTAGCTAATGCCTTTAACGGAAGAAAACCAGGGGAGCTTCCAAGTAAAACTGAGGTTAATCCAAGAGAACATGTTAATGCAATCACTCTTAGGAGTGGTAGAATATTAGAGGATAATAACCTTGGTAAAAGTGGTAAAAGTGATGAAAATGAGGAAAATAAGGAAAAGGAAGAAGTAGATAACCATGTTGATATTGATATTCCTTCTTCTCATATTCCTATTAAGAATGCTTCTAACTCTATTCCTTTTCCTGATAGGTTGAAGAAGAACAATAAGGAGAAGGAATTTGAGAAAATTGCTCAAATGTTTAAGCAAATAAGAATTAACATTCCTTTTATTGATGCTATTTCACAAATTCCCTCTTATGCTAAATTTTTGAAGGATATCATGTCCAAAAAGAGGAAGATTGAAAATTATGAGACCATAGCATTAGCGGAGAAATGTTCGACAAGGATTCAAAATAAACTCCCACAAAAGCTCAAGGATCCGGGAAGCTTTACTATACCTTGTACCATTGGTCATCTCCAATTTTCTAATGCTTTGTGTGATTTAGGTGCAAGTGTATCATTGATGCCACTTTCCATAGCTCGGAGACTTGATTTAAGGGAGATGAAGGACACAAACATCACTCTTCAATTGGCGGATAGGTCATTAAAACGCCCGGTTGGTATTATTGAAAATGTCCTTATAAAGGTTAAGGATTTCTTTATTCCGGTTGACTTTATTGTCCTTGACATGAAAGAAGATGTTCATTTACCTATTATATTAGGTAGACCATTTCTAGCTACTGCCGGCACTCTAATTGATGTTCAAGAATGCATAATTAAGTTTAGAGTGAATGACGAAGAATTGGTGTTTAACCTCCATGAAAATAAAGATCTTGAATTATGGCATGGAAAAGCTTTTAAGCCAAAAGAGGTAGATATTGTTCAAGAATTGCATAATGATGGCTTATTTGTTAATGACATGTTCCATGTGAAGAACAAAGGAAAAGAGATCTTTATAGAGCATGAAATCCCTAAAGTTAATGAAGAAAAAAGGAAAAAACCAAGTAAACTTTGGGATTGTTTTAAATGTTTCTCGAAAATTCCTCATTCAATATGTGATAATTCTAATCCTTCTTTGTTTGATGATGAGGATAATTTGGAGAAAAGGGAAGTTTCATGTGAAAAGAATGGAACCAAAAGTTTTAGCCCATGGGAAGGAACAAGTTCCTTTTCACCTCCAAAGTGATTTTAAAGAGGAACACTTTTGAGTCGAGTCAACAACTTTAAACAAAAGCGCTTCTTGGAGGCAACCCAATTTTGTTTAAGTTTGTGTTAGTTTGTTTGGTTTTTATGTTTAAAGCATGTGTGTTTTATGTTTTTAAGTGTGTTTATTGTGTTTGTCTTGTAGGAAATCAAAGCATGCAAAATTTGACCTTTTTGGTGCACGATGAATAGTGAAAATGCAAACATCTCCATACCTCAATTTGTGTTTTAGTAGTTTATGATTCAAGAATTGAGGTTAATTATGTTGTTTTGATCATATTACATGTGTTAGAGAAGGTGCATTGCATAATTAACATGCAGGATTTTTGTTCTGAAAATAGTAGAAATTGATTGTCCGATGAAACAGTTGCAGAAAAACTGCAGAATCCAATTTCCAGAAGGATCCGCAAGTAGATACGCGATGTATACCTCGCGGATCTGAATCAGAGAAGTTTTCTGAGCATCCGCGGACCGATACGCGATGTACACATCGCGGATCCATGGGTCGCGGATCAAATTCTGAGAGCTACCCAGCCAAATCTGCGCACTGAAACGCGACCTGTGACTCGCGGATCCAAGAGTTTAACCTTTTCCTGCAGTTTCTTGTTCAATTTTTCAGGTATTCAAGGTTATTCAATGGAAAAAGGCAAAGTTGACCAATTCAATCACGTTAACAAGAGGAGTATTACTTTCTTATCTTTCTCATCTTATTATTCCTTCTTACACATTGAGGATAATGTGCATTTTAAGTATGGGGGGGA
This sequence comes from Gardenia jasminoides, assembly GCA_013103745.1. Classification (NCBI taxonomy): domain Eukaryota; kingdom Viridiplantae; phylum Streptophyta; class Magnoliopsida; order Gentianales; family Rubiaceae; genus Gardenia; species Gardenia jasminoides. The sequence goes on along the minus strand of CM023103.1, from coordinate 47,298,468 downwards.
GGAATTATGTGATTGAGATTTGATGAAAATTAGCCCAAATTTTTGCAAAATCCTGTACCAATATGTTTCAAATTCTCAATTAACTTGGAGATACCTATTTTGTGATTAAAATTTTTGCAATTTAAGGAAAGTATATCTTGTAAAATGGAGGAAATTATGCCTAATTTAGTATGTTTAAGGAGATTTCTTTTCTTTATTTGATTTTTGCATAGTAGAGTGATAAATGTGGTTGATAAATGTAGTACTTTTCTCATGATTGTTCTTTTGAGAGAATATTTATTTATGTTTCTAAAGAAAAAAAAGAGAAAAAAAAGAAGAAAAAAGAAAAATGAAAGCTCTACTCCAATGTGCTTAGTAATCGGGAGTCTTCATCTAAAAATGTCGACTTTCGCTTCAAACGGTACTTGAATAAAAAGTAGACAAATAAGTGAAATGTTGAGTAACAAGGGATCTTCATCTAAAAATGTCGATCTTCTCGTCAAAAGGCATTTTCACAATTTAAATATATATTTGATATGAATTATGAATAAATCCCTCTCTTAAAGGTGATCATGGGTTTAGGAAGCATTTTATTGATTATATGATTCACTTTGCTTGTGAAATCGGGTGAGAAATGAGAAATTGAATTGAGCTACTTGAATTTATGGTATGATTACTCTCTTTTACTTGATATTATAAGTACTTGTGGTTTAATGGATGATTGCAAAATGGTTTTCTACCTTGTTTTGAGAAATTGAATTCAGGTGCACAAACACTTTAATCATTGTTGGTTTGTATTTCTTCTTACTTGAGGACAAGCAATGGTTCAAGTGTGGGGGAGTTTGATAAGTCAATATTTTGCATGTTTTTAGTAAGATTAATTATGTAGTTTTTGTGTGTTTTTGTCAGTTTAATGGCTAATGAACTAGGGTTTCTATTGAAAATCTACATTTTGTGGTTTAAATAGAAAAATACATTTTTGTGGATTAATGTGGTGAAAATTTCATGTTTTTGTAGGATTGCTTGTTCGGCTATCAAATGAGATGAAAATGTGGATATTTGCCAATAAGCTTGGAAGAAAAATTAGAAAATGTAAATTGCAATTCAATCAACGAGGAATCAAAGGGATAAAAGTCGGAGCAATTAAAGAGCCAATTTCACGACGAAAAGCTCGAAAATTGCAAGTTTCAAGTGGATTCGAAAGTCAATACGCGAACCAACAAGTGGAAATTTCAATTAGCTCGCGAATCCCTCTCACGAGAAACAGATCCACGATGTGATCCATGAAGCCTGCATCTGGATCCACCTCATGGATCCTCGAAATGACAGCTGCAAGTTGCAGCTGAATTCCAGTTTTTCAGCTCACTTCCAGCTCAATTTTCAGAAGAATTTCAATGAAGGTTGCGTGAAGAATTGTGTGAAGTTGAAGAAACAACTCATTGCTAATTCAAAACACAATTTGTTTCAACATTACAACTCATTTGAGATTGAAATTCAAAGGATTCAAATGCATGAAGACAAAGAAATTTAAGAAGCCATTTTCCTTGACTTTTGAAGGCCAATTTGTCTTGTATTCACATGACATAATTTTGGATGCATATGGTTGTAATCTTCTATAAATAGGGCCTTTTGTATCCAATTCCATTCCATAAAAAATTTCAAAAGACTAGAGAATAGCTCTAGTTCATTAGTTAGGTTCTAATTCTTAGTTTGTAGTTTCTAAAGAGAGTAAAAGTGAAAGTTGTGAGAATCTTGCACTTTGTATTTGGGAGATCAACTTGTGAAGAAGTTTATGGATTCAACTTCAAGACATTGAATAAGATTCCTTCTTCCTTACTTATCTCTTGTGCTTTAATTTCATGGCTTTGTGCAAGTTTGTTTCATGTTTAAATGTTCTTAATATGATGTCTAGCTAAGCCTTTTTAATCCTAGAGTTAGGATGAACTTGTTTTAGTTGTGATTATGAAGTAGTTGAGTGATTTATGTCCTCCATGATTTTGCTAGTTTAAGACTTGTGCTTATGCTTTATGGTTGATTAGCTACCAACTATAATTGATTTGATGTTGATGAGTAATGAAAAACTTGCCTTCAACAAGATCTAAGTTCTTAAGCACTAACTTATATTCTCACGAAAGTAGTGAATATAGTTGGTTGGTTTTGGTTTTATACTATGTAAGGGCCGTAAAAATTTTGCCTTAACAATGGGTGGAATGATTTTTTTTTTTATGATTAATTTTGTTGCTTGAGGTTGTAATTAAAAATTTCGAAACCCTAGACTAATTGTAGTAAGACTCACTATCATTAGTTATACTAGATTTAACTACATTCTTCTACACATAAAATTTGATTATGTTAAAAAAAAAAAAAAAAATTCAAGCCAAAATTCGGACACTAACAAAGCTTTTCAGCTTAAAAGTTTGTCACTCTTGAACCATTTCATGAACCGCCAAAATTGAATCACCATTGAGCCATTTCACTTCAGCTCAATTGGACCGAAATTCACAGCTTTAAACCACCATGAATTCCCTCCAAAATCACCTGCAAAATCTTCCAAAAACTCCAGCAAGAATTCAGCCGCCTCTCTCTTCTAATCTTTGGCTGCCATTTGTCAAGATGAAGCTGGAATTTCTGGCAGCAAGCATGCTCTCTTCCCTCCATAATCGGCAGCATGCTTGGTTCAAGCAAGAGGTTCTCAGCTTTGTTAGGCAGCAAATGATGATCCACCTTCAACCATGCCCAATGCATGAAAGAGGTTAGAACACTTATAAATTCTTCAGCCAACTTTGGCCATTTGAACAAGCAACTTCAGCTGCCTTTCCCCCTTTTGTTGCCCGAAAATCCTCACCAGAAAAATCACTTACTCCATTCTTCCATTTCTCCCAAAACTCACTCTCATTCACTTCAACAAAACTCTCTCCAAAGCTCTCAACCGAGCTCTCTCTCTCCTTTTCCTCTTGTTTCACACTCGGTTATTTCAGCCTTGCCCAAGAACTTCACCTTGGTTGCAAGTTGCTGGAGCTGAAATCTGGAGAGAAGCCAAGCTGTCTTCACTTCATCTATTTCTTGAGCAAGGAAAGGTAAAACACCATTTAAATTCTTGGAAAGTTTCCTTGGCAGCTTAGCCTTTTCCATCTTTAACCTGTTTTGTTCTTGTAGCTGGAAACCGAACTTGAGTAGCCTATCCTCATACTTGTTCAACCGTTCTTGAAGCTAGTTGGAGGTAGGATTCATCTTGTATCCTTTCTAGCTCAAAGAAGTAGTTTTTCCTTTCAAAATATATTATCTTGAAGAATAAACTATCCATGCATATGATGAACAGCTTTAAATCTTGTCATGGCCTGCTTGTATCCTCTTAAACCTTTGCTGGAAATTTGATTGACTAACAAGGAGCATTATTCTTGAGTTCTCTAAGCTACCCCGAAATCCTTAAAATGATAGTTTCATATTAGTTATTGCATGCATGATCCTTGAGAATGGTTAAACATCCATTTAAACTACTCAATGAACTTTGAATGTTGATGGCTGCGGTTGTACATGACTTGGGGCCTTGGAACTGTTTTTGAACTCTATTTTGCCTCGGTCTTGGCTTGATGATGAGCTGAACTTTTGATACACTAGCTTGGCATTGAAAATTCTGAACTTATTTCGGTTGATACTACTAAAGTAATTTCATGCATGTTGGTACTTTCAACTCTTGAAGCTCTTGAATGTCTATGCTGGAAATGATGGTTGTGATCGAAAATCTTGAGCCTTATTCATTCAAGAATCGTGTTAGAATTTCTGCTTGACAATCTATTAAAGCTGCCTTGCATGTTTTCACCTTTCATGAAGGATTGATGAACTTAAACCGCTGACCATAAGCTAAAATTTTAAGTTGATGAACTTAAAGCTTGAGATATCATTGTTTTGAGTAATGTGTGAATACTTAATGTTGTATGCATGTAACCGTGAGTTTTCAATGGATGTACTAGCTGCTTAAGAGCTTGATTAACTTGCTGGAACTGAATGCAAACACCTAACCATGTGCAAATAAAACTGTTTTCAAAATACCAAAACCAGAAATTGTAATAAGAAACCAGAATTTAAACCAACCAGAACAGAATGTTCATATCTCTTGATTTATAACCTCAAATCACGAGCCACTTGCGGCTTTCAAAACTAGACTCATAGGGCTTCGATTTGGTATATCGTACGCGCCGTAGTTCATTTTCTAGACGACATAGCAAACAAATGAAATTGCTGAAATTTCAACTTAAGAATGCTGGAATTGAGTTCAAAATATTTTTTGGGGACAAGTTTGATGGGAATTTTGAACCAAAACGAGTTTTAATGTTTGCTAAAGGAAAGTTTCGTTTTCCTATTATTTCAAAGCTATACCAATTCCCAAACAAGATTTCCAACTTAATTTGTATCAAATCATGAACCTTAGGGTTCTCATGCAAACTTTTAAAAACCCTCGATCAAGAAATTTCTGTCCAAACAAACTTGATTTTTTTTCCAAAACTTGACTCGTTTAAAATCTTAAAGAATTGTACCCACACAAGACCCAAGCGAGCAAATTTCAAGGTCGTAATCTTCAAAAGAACCTCACGAAAAATATCTTTCGACAACAAGCGACCTCAAAACCCTACCGCAATTTTTCCATCATAAAATCTTCCATTATTGAAATCTTTAAAGATAGTTTTTTTCTTCAAACCTATTTCAAATCCTCGAAATTCCAAGTTTTCATACTTACGTGTTTTGACCTAAAATATATATCTTTTGAACTTCAATTACCAAGGTTCATATCGCGTAATGCTATAATAATTACTCGTTAGTTATATAAAAACTACTTTCTTATTTATAACAGAAGTGAATTGGTCAAAATTGATTTTAATAATTAAAAGTTAAATTATATTTACCTCGGGGATCGGCCGGTGACCAAGTCGAGGGCGTTGACATCGAAACCGACACAACCTTGCCCTAGTTAAGGTGAGGGTTCCAAATTGTTGTTAAATGCTTTATTAAAATGTGCCACATGTTGGAATTGTATTTGTTGTTAAATGATACTCGTTGATTGAAGCACATAATTACTAAGTGTTATTTGTCAATTAGCGTGTTAATGTTGAATAGTATATGATGCCTTGGTGGAATTATTCAAAACCATTGATCAAAGGAGGAGATCGAGTGTGTACTTATCCTTGACCCTCTCATTTTACAAATGATTTAGAAATACCATAATTGTGTATGTGCCATTAAATGTGCATGAGTGATAAGCCTTTGCGAATGTGCAATTGGCTCGGCGGGATCCCAAACTCGGTAAGTCGGCCTATTCCGGGCAATTGGGGAAAACTTGGTGCAGATGCGTCGGCGGACCACAGGGAATGAAATGAAAGGTTACCTCAGTGTACACCACCTAATGAATGTTGGATGTCGGGCGAGTCGGTGTAAGGGGTTGGAGATTGGGAAGCGATTCGAAGAAGTGCTATTGACAACATGGAAGCAATGTATCCTTCCACAATGAATGTTATTGATGCTTTCCAATGTGATATTGAAATTCAATGTTTCATGAAATGCTTGAAGGAAAATGCTGTTGTGAAATTTTTCCTTATATGATTGATTAAATAAAGCATGTTTTACTGAATGTGATAATTGTTATGTGTTGGGACTCTCATTGGGCTTGTGAAGCTCACCCCATATATTTTCCCTCCCGGATTCCAGGTTTGACTTCGGCGGAGGATTGAGAGGTGGTTGGATTTTGTTGATTGTAACCTTACCCTTATTAAGACTAATGATGTTGAAATCCTTTTGGTTAATATTACCTAGGAATTGTGTATCCTAGATGGTTGATGTTGAAATTTAGTTTGAACCATATAAGCTGCATTTTAAAACATATTTGAGTTGTCCAAATTGATTGATTGAGTCTGGCGTGAGCTAGGCGGTGGCAGTTCTCGGGTTCGCCTTGGGAGTCGTGGGGCCTACATTTAGTGGTATCGAGCTTAGGTTAGAAATTGGCATGTAAGGTTATAGGGCTAATTTTGGGAGCGGTAGAAGTAATACTTGTGGTTATAAAATTATTTAAGCGCTTACTAGATTGGTTGTGGTTGTAGGTTATGGCTGGGCGTGGAGCTAGTGGAGGTCCCACCTAGGGGGCCCATGCCTAAGGTGCGATATCGGCTTGGGTGGGAGGCCCTACCCTTTTGGAGCCACCTCGAGGGCTAACCCTTGTAGGTGCTCGAGGGACTATGCATATCCCAACCATGTGGTGTTTGCCGTGGTCAGGGAGAGGAAGACTTTAGCCCGCACGGTTGAGAGGGCAAATGCTGAGATTGAGGAGTTAAGGGCGGAAAACGAGAGGTTACGTGCTAGGATTCAAGAGCTCGAGGGTGTAGCCGATCGTTTCGTTCGTCTGTCTGACACCGTGCGTGACTGCACTGCTGGTATCATGGCCAATTGTGAGGCCATGATTGAGGATATTGTAGAGATACATTCTGAGGGCCAGGGCGGTGAGAGCTCTAGCGTTGGACAGGTGTCCTCAGGACACATTGAGGATGTTGATTATCAGGGAGATAGGGAGGCTTCCCCTACTTATAGCCCCCTTAGCGATCCCTCTGAGGACCCTGATTTTCCTACCTCCCCATGAGTGAGGGTTGAGATTGAATTCCCAATGAGGTCCCTTTTGCTTTTGATGGGATGATTGTATTAGACTGATGTTGTGTTTTATTTTATGGATGTTATGATCACTATGTTATGTTGTGTAAGAACTTGATGTATGATGTTTTATGATTAATGTGAGCTATTTGCTGTTTTACTATGCTACAAATACCTTCTTTTATATTCTTTTATAATTACTTAAAGATAAATGTGTGCATAGATAAAGGAAATGGACGGAAGGGGTAGAGGAAGAGGAAGACCACGTAGGCAGGCTCAAGGCCAAGGGGAAGGTGAGGCGTCTACTGCCCTTATGTCGAGAACAAGGTCGGAGCCGAGGGACCCTATAGCAGAGGCCTAAACGGGATGGCAATTTGTTGGAGCGGGTGTGGACCGTGGGACCAAGGACCTAGGGCCGACCAACGGGGACCAGGGTTAGGAGATGATAGAGCATTAGAGAGGTTTCAGAGATTCTCTCCACCTAAGTTTGTTGGAGGACCCAGTCCAGACATAGCAGAGCAGTGGCTGGAAACCATGGTGAACATTTTTGGGACCCTAGGGTATACGGAAGTTCGGCAAGTGACTTTCGCCGTTTTCCAGTTTGAAGGTGCAGCACGGCATTGGTGGAACGTAATAAGGGAAAAATGGGCTAGGAATCAAACCCCGTGGACGTGGGTTAATTTCACCAGGGAATTCAATGAAAAGTATCTTCCCCCTATGGTTCAGGAGAAGAGAGAGGATGAGTTCATACGGTTGCGTCAGGGAGCTTTAAGTGTGGCCGAATATGAGGCCCAGTTTACTCGGTTATCCAAATTTGCACCAGAATTGATTGCTACCGAGCCCCGTAGGGTGCCGTTTCATCAAGGACCTCAATGTAGAAATCTGAGGAAGCCTTAGCAACTGCCCACACCTACATTCGATGCCTAGAAAGCTATGAGGATAGAAAGTACTAAGGCACAAGTCAAGGCCTTTGAGCAGGAAGCGACCAGCCCGTCAAACCCTAGTCTTGGGAAAGCGGAGGGGTCAACTAAGTCAACCAGCTCAAAGCGGAAGAGGATCGGAGGGAGGCGGTGGTCCAGGAGCCAGGGCGGGGCAAAAGGGTGGCCGTCCCAAGCAAGACAACCTCAGATCAACTTCGCCAATCTTGTGGGTACTGTGGTAAGGCAAACCACCATGAAAATGACTGTTGGAGGAAGGCGGGGAAGTGCCTAATATGTGGAAGCACGGAGCACGTGATCAACAATTGCCCCGTCGGACTCAAGAATCGGGGTACAAGCACGGGGCGCCCAAACCCAAAACCCTCTTGACAAAGGCAATCGGCCCAGAGGTGCAGTGGGATTTATTCCTTACTTGTCGGGAGATACAGACCCAGGTTGGGTGGTAGAAGGTACTATTTCCCTCTTCCATAGATTGGCTAAGATTTTAATTGATCCAGGTGCTAGTCACTCTTTTGTCAATCCTAAATTCTTATGTGGTGTGGATGTCAAGCCTACACTTTTGTCTTATGACCTAATCGTGCAAACTCGAGTGAAAGATTCTTGTTTAATTGCGAATGAGGTCTATAAGAACTGTGAATTGTGGATAGGTGAGAGAAAAATTTTAGAGACCGATTTGCCTTGCCTATTAAGGGATATGATATTATTACAGGAATGGATAGTCTAGCCCGACTTCATGCAGTTGGATTGTAAAATGAAGGTGGTTGAATTTCACATTCGGGGAACCTACCTTAAGATTTGATGCTCGAGGATTAGCCTCTACGCACTTGTTTGGGATTCCAAGCTCGAAAAATGTTGAGTAAGGGAGCTTCGGGGATATTTAGCTTTCTTAATAAACCCTCAAGAAGATAAATTGAAATTAGAGAATGTACCGATGGCGAGTGAGTTTCAGTATTTCACGAGGAATTAGAGTCCTTACCTAAGAGATGTTGAATTTAAGATTGAACTCACACACGGAGCAAACCCTATTTCCAAGACTCCATCAGAATGGCACCAGCTGAATTGAAGGAGCTGAGGTTACAATTGCAAGATTTGTTAATAAAGGGATTTATAAAGCCAAGTGAGTCTCAGTGGGGAGCCAGGTATTATTTGTGAAGAAGAAAGATGGAGGATTAAGGCTGTATTGATTATCGAGGATTAAATGAAGTCACTATTAAGAATAAATATCCATTGCCCCACATTGATGAATTATTTGACCAAGCGCAAGGCGAAGTGTTTTCTAAGATTGACCTTAGACAAGGTTATTATCAATTGAGAATCGAAGGAAGGCGTTCCAAAGCGCCTTTAATTCTCGATATGGGCATTACTGAGTTTACGGTCATGCCATTTGGACTAACTAATGCCCCGGCGGCATTTATGGATTTAATGCATAGGGTTTTTAAGCCTTACCTAGACCAATTTGTGGTAATTTTCATAGATGACATCTTAATTTATTCAAAGTCCAAGGAAGATCATGAACGACATCTGAGATTAGTTTTGCAGACTTTGAAGGAGCACAAGCTGTATGCTAAATTTAGCAAAAGCAAATTTTGGTTGAAAGAAGTATCTTTTCTAGGTCATGTGATCTCTGAAAAAGGAATCGCTGTAGATCCAGCTAAGGTTAAAGCAGTGGTAGATTGGAAGCAACCTGAGAATCCAACGGAAGTCCGTAGTTTCCTAGGGTTGGCTGGATATTACCGAAGGTTTATTCAGGATTTTTCCAAACTTGCTGGCCCTTTGACCAATTTGACTAGAAAGAACAGTCGTTTCGTTTGGGATCCGAAATGCGAGAATAGCTTTCAAGAGCTTAAGAGTCGTGACTAAAGCCCTGTGTTGACATTGCCAAATGAGAAGGAGAGTTTTACGGTCTATACTGATGCATCTAAGGAAGGACTGGGATGTGTTTTAATGCAAGAGGGTAAAGTAGTGGCTTACTCGAGGAAACTAAAACCTCATGAGCAATTATCCCACCCATGATCTTGAATTGGCCATAGTGTTGCCTTGAAGAAATGGAGGCACTATTTATATGGTGTGATTTTGAGGTTTACACGATCATCAAAGTCTTAAGTATTTATTTTCCCAAAGAACTGAATTTGAGGCAGCGCCGATGGATGGAATTCTTAGAAGATTATGAATGTACCATTAAGTATCAACCGGAAAGGCCAATAAGGTAGAGATGCCTTAAGCGAGAAAAGTTGATTTACGGGTTAATGGTTAAGCAATGGAAAATGTTAGAAGAGGTCGGTACTTGGAACCCACGGTTAATCTGTGAAAGTAATCTTGGGAAGTGTGACCTTAAGTTCCTCTCTAAGCGGATTAAAGAGACTCAAAGCAAGAATTCCCTTATGCAATTGGGTAAATAAAGTGAAAGAAGGGAAGTTGCCTAATTTCAATTTGGGGAGTGATGGGATCTTGAGATATCAAAACCGATTGGTAGTGCGATGAGGATGAACGAAAAGAGAATTATGGCTGATGCACATAAGTCAAAATATACTATCCACCTGGAAGAAACAAGATGTATCGGGATGTAAAGAAATTTTTACGGTGGAATAATATGAAAAGGGACATAGCTTCGGTTTGTACACTCTGTCTAACATGTCAACAAGTTAAATCGAACATCGAGACCTTGAGTTATTACAGCCATTAGAGGTACTGAGTGGAAATGGGACCAGATTACCATGGATTTTGTCCTTTGGATTGCCCAGACCGTCGAGGTCATGATGCTATTTGGGTGATAGTGGATCGGTTGACGAAGTCAGCCCATTTCCTACCAGTTAATATGAAATATCAGATGGAGAAAGCTTGATTTATATGGATGAAATTGTTGAGCTTCATGGAGTACCGGTGAGTATAGTGTCGGACAGATCCCGTTTTATTTCCAGTTATGGCAGATTCAAAGTGCCTTGGGAACCAAGTTAAATCTCGATGCTGACTTATCACCCTCAAGCAGATGGACAATGCGAAAGGACCATACAAACCCTAGAAGACATGTTGAGGGCATGTATCATGGATTTCGGAGGTAGTTGGGATCAACACTTGACCTTAGTGGAATTTGCTTATAACAACAGCTACCATTCTTCCATTCAGATGGCCCATATGAAGCTTTATCGGGAGAAAGTGTAGATCACCGATTATCTTGGGATGAAGTGGGAGAGCATAAGATTTTGGGTGCTGAAAGAATACCATGGGTGAGGCGGCCTATGAGAAAGTTAAACTGATCCGTCAAAGGATACAAGTAGCTCAAAGTGAAAAGCTACAACAGAAGGAAAGATTTAGAGTTTCAAGTTGGAGATGAAGTTTTCTTAAGAGTTACCATTGAGAGGAAGCCTCAAGTCAGGAAGGAAAGAAAGCTTAAACCGAGGTACATGGGACCGTTTAAGATTTCTAAAGGATTGGAAAGGTAGCTTATCACTGGGCGCACGCAAACCTAGCGAGTCCATAACGTTTTCCATGTATCATGGTTGAGAAAGTACCACAAGGACCCATCTCATGTTCTACCCACCATAGAGGTGGAGCTTAGATGAATCCTTGAACTATCAAGAAAAACCCTTGAAGATTGTCGATGGGAAGGTTAAAGTTTTAAGAAGAGAGATTCCTTTGGTGAAAGTCCTTTGGAGACACCATGGTTTAGAAGAGGCGACATGGGAATTAGAAGAGGAGATGAATCAAAGATACCCGAGCTTCAGCGGGAAAAGGTAATAATTTGAGGGAAATTTCTTAAGTAGGGGAGGTTGTAAGGGCAGTAAAATTTTGCCTTAACAATGGGTGGAATGATTTTTTTTTTTATGATTAATTTTGTTGCTTGAGGTTGTAATTAAAAATTTCGAAACCCTAGACTAATTGTAGTAAGACTCACTATCATTAGTTATACTAGATTTAACTACATTCTTCTACACATAAAATTTGATTAAAAAAAAAAAAATTCAAGCCAAAATTCGGACACTAACAAAGCTTTTCAGCTTAAAAGTTTGTCACTCTTGAACCATTTCATGAACCGCCAAAATTGAATCACCATTGAGCCATTTCACTTCAGCTCAATTGGACCGAAATTCACAGCTTTAAACCACCATGAATTCCCTCCAAAATCACCTGCAAAATCTTCCAAAAACTCCAGCAAGAATTCAGCCGCCTCTCTCTTCTAATCTTTGGCTGCCATTTGTCAAGATGAAGCTGGAATTTCTGGCAGCAAGCATGCTCTCTTCCCCCTCCTTATAATCGGCAACATGCTTGGTTCAAGCAAGAGGTTCTCAGCTTTGTTAGGCAGCAAATGATGATCCACCTTCAACCATGCCCAATGCATGAAAGAGGTTAGAACACTTGGCAAATTCTTCAGCCAACTTTGGCCATTTGAACAAGCAACTTCAGCTGCCTTTCCCCCCTTTTGTTGCCCGAAAATCCTCACCAGAAAAATCACTTACTCCATTCTTCCATTTCTCCCAAAACTCACTCTCATTCACTTCAACAAAACTCTCTCCAAAAGCTCTCAACCGAGAGCTCTCTCTCTCCCTTTTTCCTCTTGTTTCACACTCGGTTATTTCAGCCTTGCCCAAGAACTTCACCTTGGTTGCAAGTTGCTGGAGCTAAGCTGGAAATCTGGAGAGAAGCCAAGCTGTCTTCACTTCATCTATTTCTTGAGCAAGGAAAGGTAAAACACCATTTAAATTCTTGGAAAGTTTCCTTGGCAGCTTAGCCTTTTCCATCTTTAACCTGTTTTGTTCTTGTAGCTGGAAACCGAACTTGAGTAGCCTATCCTCATACTTGTTCAACCGTTCTTGAAGCTAGTTGGAGGTAGGATTCATCTTGTATCCTTTCTAGCTCAAAGAAGTAGTTTTTCATTTCAAAATATATTATCTTGAAGAATAAACTATCCATGCATATGATGAACAACTTTAAATCTTGTCATGGCCTGCTTGTATCCTCTTAAACCTTTGCTGGAAATTTGATTGACTAACAAGGAGCATTATTCTTGAGTTCTCTAAGCTACCCGAAATCCTTAAAATGATAGTTTCATATTAGTTATTGCATGCATGATCCTTGAGAATGGTTAAACATCCATTTAAACTACTCAATGAACTTTGAATGTTGATGGCTGCGGTTGTACATGACTTGGGGCCTTGGAACTGTTTTTGAACTCTATTTTGCCTCGGTCTTGGCTTGATGATGAGCTGAACTTTTGATACACTAGCTTGGCATTGAAAATTCTGAACTTATTTCGGTTGATACTACTAAAGTAATTTCATGCATGTTGGTACTTTCAACTCTTGAAGCTCTTGAATGTCTATGCTGGAAATGATGGTTGTGATCGAAAATCTTGAGCCTTATTCATTCAAGAATCGTGTTAGAATTTCTGCTTGACAATCTATTAAAGCTGCCTTGCATGTTTTCACCTTTCATGAAGGATTGATGAACTTAAACCGCTGACCATAAGCTAAAATTTTAAGTTGATGAACTTAAAGCTTGAGATATCATTGTTTTGAGTAATGTGTGAATACTTAATGTTGTATGCATGTAACCGTGAGTTTTCAATGGATGTACTAGCTGCTTAAGAGCTTGATTAACTTGCTGGAACTGAATGCAAACACCTAACCATGTGCAAATAAAACTGTTTTCAAAATACCAAAACCAGAAATTGTAATAAGAAACCAGAATTTAAACCAACCAGAACAGAATGTTCATATCTCTTGATTTATAACCTCAAATCACGAGCCACTTGCGGCTTTCAAAACTAGACTCATAGGGCTTGATTTGGTATATCAGACGCCGTAGTTCATTTTCTAGACGACATAGCAAACAAATGAAATCGCTGAAATTTCAACTTAAGAATGCTGGAATTGAGTTCAAAATATTTTTGGGACAAGTTTGATGGAATTTTGAACCAAAGCGAAGTTTTAATGTTTGCTAAAGGAAAGTTTCGTTTTCCTATTATTTCAAAGCTATACCAATTCCCAAACAATATTTCCAACTTAATTTGTATCAAATCATGAACCTTAGGGTTCTCATGCAAACTTTTAAAAACCCTCGATCAAGAAATTTCTGTCCAAACAAACTTGATTTTTTTTCCAAAACTTGACTCGTTTAAAATCTCGTAAAAGAATTGTACCCACACAAGACCCAAACGAGCAAATTTCAAGGTCGTAATCTTCTGAAAAGAACCTCACGAAAAATATCTTTCGACAACGAACGACCTCAAAACCCTACCGCAATTTTTCCATCATAAAATCTTCCATTATTGAAATCTTTAAAAGATAATTTTTTTTCTTCAAACCTATTTCAAATCCTCGAAATTCCAAGTTTTCATACTTACGTGTTTTGACCTAAAATATATATCTTTTGAACTTCAATTACCAAGGTTCATATCGCCGTAATGCTATAATAATTACCGTTAGTTATATAAAACTACTTTCTTATTTATAACAGAAGTGAATTGGTCAAAATTGATTTTAATAATTAAAAGTTAAATTATATTTACCTCGGGATCGGCCGGTGACCAAGTCGAGGACGCGTTGACATCGAAACCCGACACAACCTTGCCCTAGTTAAGGTGAGGGTTCCAAATTGTTGTTAAATGCTTTATTAAAATGTGCCACATGTTGGAATTGTATTTGTTGTTAAATGATACTCGTTGATTGAAGCACATAATTACTAAGTGTTATTTGTCAATTAGCGTGTTAATGTTGAATAGTATATGATGCCTTGGTGGGAATTATTCAAAACCATTGATCAAAAGGAGGAGATCGAGTGTGTACTTATCGCACTGACCCTCTCATTTTACAAATGATTTAGAAATACCATAATTGTGTATGTGCCTGTAAATGTGCATGAGTGATAAGCCTTTGCGAATGTGCAATTGGCTCGGCCGGGATCCCAAACTCAGGCGAAGTCCTATTCCGAAGCAATTAGGGGGTCGGTAACGGCGGACCACGGGAATGAAATGAAAGGTTACCTCGAGTGTACACCACCTAATGAATGTTGGATGTCGGGCCCGAAGTCGGTGTAAGGGTTGGAGATTGGGAAGCGAAGAAGTGCTATTGACAACATGGAAGCAATGTATCCTTCCACAATGAATGTTATTGATGCTTTCCAATGTGATATTGAAATTCAATGTTTCATGAAATGCTTGAAGGAAAATGCTGTTGTGAAATTTTTCCTTATATGATTGATTAAATAAAGCATGTTTTACGAATGTGATAATTGTTATGTGTTGGGACTCTCATTGGGCTTGTGAAGCTCACCCCATATATTTTTCCCTCCCAGGATTCCAGGTTTAACTCGAGCAGAGGATTCGAGAGGTGGTTGGATTTTGTTGATTGTAACCTTACCCTTATTAAGACTAATGATGTTGAAATCCTTTTGGTTAATATTACCTAGGAATTGTGTATCCTAGATGGTTGATGTTGAAATTTAGTTTGAACCATATAACTGCATTTTAAAAACATATTTGAGTTGTCCAAATTGATTGATTGAGTCCTGGCGTGAGCTAGGCCGGTGGCCGCGGTTCTCAGGGTTCGCCTTGGGAGTCGTGGGGCCGCTACATACTATAACTTCATTGAGCTTATTTAACTTATTTCTCTCTTTTCTCTATGAAAATAGGTCAAGGAAGATTCAAAGGAGTTAAGGAATTAGCGAAAGCAATTCCGAGTGACTAGTTCATCTTAAACGAGAACTTGCACTACACATGACCATTAACGAAAGTGGTGGAATACAAAAGGAAGTTATACCTTAGCGAATCATTGGAGAAAGGACTTAATAAACTTGACTAACTTCTAATCTTAACTTAACAAGGGATTCCAAAGCTCTAGGATTCCTCCAATTTGATCTTAAAAACTCTCTCTAACCTAATTCTCTAATTTCTTTACTTGCTTTCTTATTTCTTGTCTTCCACCAATTGGATGTCTTTGACACCTAACGGTTGGTTTTAATTGCTTTATCCCTCTTCCTTAGGTCGGTTTACCGCCTTCTCCCTTTTATCTAGCTTTCCTTACTTTATTCACCTTTCTATAATTGTCTATCTAGATAATGAAGCAAGTGATTAAATTTTAGTGTTTGCAAAACCATAGTTCCTCGTGGGATCGACACCTATATTTCCCTATACTCAATAAACGATCCGTATACTTGCGGTAATATAGGGTTCTAAAGGTTATTTAAAATTTGTGGAGTAAAGAAAATCCCTATCACTACGTTTGACCTGATTCTCATGGTGAGATACGTAGGCAACTCTTTACAAGTTCGGCCACATTGTGCATTTTATTATATTAGTTTGATGATTGATGAGCTAACACTCGTGTTGTATACAATGTTCAGAAATAACCACCGAAAGCAGGCAAGCAATTTGGTGTCTACGTCTTTGTCTAAAGTTTCTGCGAAACTTATACAAAGAGGGGCAAGCTATAGACACCAAATTTTTACTAGTTTTTCTTGTTTTGTTAGAGTTTTGTTGATTTAATTGATCATTTATTTTTCTACATTTAATGTGAATCTATTTTCCTTATTTACAGGTTCATCAAAAAAAGAAAAAAAATCAAGAAAAGGAAAATCAATCAAAATAATGAGTGAAAAATAATTTGGAGCATCAAAATATTAGTATTTTCTCTTTTATTATTATTTTTTATTTATTTTCATTTTTGTTTCATTTTTCTATTTGTGATTTATTTGCTTTATTCTACTATATTTTCTTGGTTTTTCAAAAAAAAAAAAGAAGTAAAATCACATCAAAAGATTTTTTTTACCAACTCCCTCCAACTCTGTATTTCTCTCTCGGTTTTTCCATCATTACACACACAACTCACGAAAAATTCAGAAGACAAGAAATATTACCCACTCCCCCAATTCCCTCCATCTATCCCTCGGCTCCCTCACAATTAACACACACAAATTCCTCACCAAAAATCTTTAGGCCCTCACTTAACACACACACATGAAAAAAAAAGAAGAAAAGCAGGAAGAACGAAAAGAAAAAAGGAAGAAAGAGATTCTGGAACAACGATCATCACCTCCACTGCAAACTTCACTGTAAGATTCTCAATCTTTTATTTTCGGTTATTCATTTAGTTGGCAGAACAAAGAAAAGGAAATTTCTCTGTTTCTTTGTTTAGTGCATTGAATGCCGGTGATGAGACTTAGTTTAGAATTGTTTTGCTGAAATTTTTGGGTAGGATTAGTTCTAAATAGTTGGAATATATTTAGCTTTGTTTTGTTGCCTTGAAACTGTTTGATGAAATTCCCCAAAGAAATTTTTTGTCCAATTGGACTGAATTTTTTGTTGAATCCATGCATGCTGGTTGGAGTCTTTGGACTCATCGGCAGCAGGTGTAGAAAAAAAGGAAAAGAAAAACGAACAGGAAGAAAAAAATGATGAAGATGTGCTTGTTTTCTTGATTTTTTTTTGCTTCGTCTTTGACTTAGTTTAGGTCCTTTTATGTTATAAGCATGTTTAAAACTAGTAGAAGAAGTGATTTGTGTAAAATTTCATTTGAAAAAACTGAAAAATTTTGATTCCGGCGAGTTTCAGGCCATTTTGGCCGGAATTTTCCAGATTCCGGCGACTTAGTAGGAATCATTTCCAGAATCCGGCAACAGTCGCTGGAGCTTTCAAAAAAAAAAAAATTTTTTTGAAAAATTGTTAGAATTTTGTTTGGGTTTAAAAATGGGCTATTTCTTATTCTGGTTTGGGTTTTGTTTGATTGGACTTTGTTTATTTTCATTGGGCTTTTGTATCAGATTTTGGTTGATTTTTTGTTGGTCTTTTACTTCAAACTTTTGTTAAGTTGTCTTATTTGTTTGGTTGAGTTTTTGTTAATTTTCGGATGGGCTTTTTGCATCAGATTTGGTTAATTGGTTTGCGTCTTGTTGTTGGGGTTTTGTTTAGTTTGTTCGGGCTCTATATTTGAGTTTTATTTAATTTCGTTTGGGCCGAAACAATACTAGCCCAATTCTTGAAAAATTTCCAACCCACTATTTGATCCATCAAACAGAATTTAGACATTGACCCCTAATTTCTCAATCAGTTTCACTTCGGCCCTAACATTTTTAATTTCTTTCACATAGTCCCTATTTTAATTGCATTTTGACCCCTAAACTTTATTTTCATCTAATTTTGACCCTTAATTCTTTAGAAAATTCTGTTCAGACCCAAAAGGTTTTCAAATATTTTCAATTACACCCCTAATAGAACGTTGACTTTGCAATTATAAATGTTTCGTTTCTTTAATTGTTGAGTATAAGCTTCTCATGTGCATTGTTTTCCTTTAACATTTTGATTTGAGTTATTCATTTTTGATTGTCATTTATTTATTGTAGTATTTTAACGTGTGTATTCGTTTTGAATAAGTGATCCGAAGTTCCCATTTGAGTCGCGGGGGAGGTATATCTAAAACCTTTAGAATTTTCTCTTTATGTGCCTTATGAGTTTTTTTTTTATTGCATGAATTTGCATGTTTAAATTTATTTTCTTTAGTTTTATTCATTTTTAGTCTTTAATCGCTTTATTTAATTTTCAATAATTATTTGGAAGGCACTTGAATGCCAAGTTGTAATAGATAGGTTATTATTTTGATTTCCTTCTTTAGAATTGTATATAGGTTTCCCCAATGTAATAGTTAGGTTTTATATACTTTATTTGTGTGTTCGCATGCTTATATGTTTACCGCTTTCCTAGGGTTTTGCATCTAGATATTATACTTATGTGTTATGTGTTATATGTTTATGTGTTGTTATGTGTTTACTTGCTTTATTATTATGTCTACATGTTTTATTATGTAAATGTATTGACGCCACCACACTAGTCCAACGCTAGTTGTGGCATTTCCTTTCGATTTCACACTAATCCAATGTTAGTGAGAACCTTTAGACGAGGGTTAGTCCAATGCTAGACCCTTAGAGCCGTTCATGCATTAGATACAAGTTTCACATACTTTTCACTTTTAAGGTTTCTTTTCCATTTTTGCATGTTATTTTTCTCCCATCCCGTATGCGAAACATGCCATTTAGTTTTCTTTAAAAATAGATTAGTTTTTTTTAGGGCATTACCCTTTGAATAAGGGAAAAGAGCGAGTATGGCTCTCTAAATCTTAGCACGCTTTTTAAATCCCTTCTATGAAAAGGAAAATTGAAGTCACGAACTTAGTTCCCCGCACCCATTATGTTGCATTATGCCTATTTAGGACATACATGTGTATTATTTTAAATTCTATCAAAATCATTCTTTAAAAATCAAGTTTCTTCTTCCCGTTTAGCAATTCAAAGTCAAAATCCATTTTTTTTTAAATTTCATCTTTTGAAAATGAAGTTCCTTTTTGCACTTAAAAATTCATCTTTTCAAAAATCCAATTTCTTTTCCCTTGAGATTTTATAAAAATTGCATTTCTTTTGAAAACCCTAGTTTCCCGTTCTTTTTGAGTCTTATCATTTGCATTTCTCGTGACCTCCTCGAGGGATCAAATTTGGATGACACAACTAATGTGATCAATTCCAATCAAACCTCAAGAAGACATTTTGCCCCTTCCCGATCCAACATTAGGTTCAAGTTTTGCATCCATATAGATAACATCCAAATGTGATAAATTTTAAAGTTAGAATTAGAAAATTTTTAACTAAATCATGCAACTAGCTTTGGCTAGGTTAGAAATGTGCCTTAGAAACGAGTAACATCGAATCTTTGCCTTCCCTTCTTTCAACCGTGACTTCCGAACTTTTTTGTCTAGTTTTTCAAAGACCTGGAGTCGTCTCAAAAAGGGTTTTCTTAGTTTATTTTCATTAATTAAAATTTTTTGGGTGACTTGGTACACCTAAAACTCCATACCAAGTGGCGACTCCAAATTTTTCTAAAAACCCTTTTCTAGACTTTTGTTTTTAGGTCCAAATCATCGCATTTTTCTAGTCCCATGACCCATTTCTTTTATTTTTATTTTTCAGAAAATCAAAAATTATTTTTTAATTAAAAAAACCTTTTTCAACTAAAAACCCAAAACGACGAGTTTTCCTTCCTTTCAAAAATGGGGCGTGACATTTAACATTCACCCCACTAATTGTTTCTTTACCATCATTCATTTACTCTCAACTTACTATTCACTCGATCACTATTCACTATGGTTCAACTTACCGGCACTCGAATGAAAATCCTAATATTAAGGCATCCATGCACATTCATGTGAGTCGATAATCAATGCAATTATAAATATATAACTATAGTTGAGAAAAATGATAAATGCAAGTAAAGAAATATATAAGCAAAATAATTGAAGAAATTTTGGGTCCTTACAAATATTACATGTATCCCTGTTTTGTAGCAAAACAGAAAAAGCAAATGCATACATTAGTTTCCATAAAATATGTTAGCTAAATATGATCTCTCGACAAAATATCCAATGATTGTATATGCTTTTTACTTTTCCTTTTTTAGGTCAAAGCGACACCTATCATACTAGGAATAGCTACTGCGTTGCTATAACTTCACTCTTTATTGCACTTGCCCTCATATTTCTCCTTCACTTTTTAGCCCTATTTTGATTTTTATTGTTGCTATAATCTTCAAAAAGAGTACAACATAAGGGCAGTAATGGAAATAAAATATTTTCTCTCTTCAGATATGTATTTTTCATTGTTACTTTTGCATAAATGGGATGACATGCTATACAAAATATTAATTAAAGAGAGACAGATGAGATTTTAAAAATTTCAAGAGTGCTAAACAATATTATGATAAATCTTAGAGTTTGTTTCTATAAGTATGCCTTCTTTACATAGTTGGAATTGAGTGTGGACATCAACTTCTTTAATAGGAAGGAAAAAACAAAGACTAGGGGTTTTTATATTCTGGTACACTGCAATTTAGCTGTCATGCCTATTGTTGCACTATCAAAATAGTGCAAAAGATAAAGGAATAATATCAGAAATCTCCCTCGAAGTTTCTCATAGTATCAATTAGAACTCTCAAAGTTTTAAAAATATTACTAATCTCCCTTAGTACTACAGAATGACTAGATAAACCTCCGTTAAGACATAACATGCATGTGAAATAAGTAGAGCTCAAAAGATTACTAAAAGAAATAAAAGTCATTTTCTTTTCTATTCCCCTTTTCTCCAACTCTCTCTTAGTCTATTTTTTTAGATGATATATTGATTAAGTGATTATATAGATTTGGTTGTTTTTTTAATATGATTGTGGTATATTCAAGTATGATTTTATTAGTGATTTTTTCAACATGAAGGTTTGCTTATGGTTGAGAAAGTGCTGGGAAAAAAATAAGGTTCACAAGGAGTTGGTTTTGAGTATATAGATTTAGATTGATGCTAGTATATTTCTTATCACGGAAAATTTTTCTTTTCATTCATATTTTTAGGGGCTCTAGCTTTGTAGTTATAGTAATTGTAAAAAAAAAAGTTTTGGATGTGATGAGTAAACAAAATAGTGAAGGAATATTTTGTATTTATTTTTTAACAAAAGGAGCAAAGGATTAGTTTTGTATTTTCATTTAAAATTTGTGATATGTTTATAGTTTTGTTACAAAAATAGTAAATGGATGTATGTGACATTTTAAAACCTCAAGAGTGTTGAGTGATGTTAAGAGAAACTTTAGGGATGGTTTTTGATATTATCCCAAAGATAAATCTTTTTCTTTTTTATTTCTTGAAATAGTTGTGATTGAGCACCGACAACAATTTTTTGTATGAAAAGAGAAAATAAGGGGTATTCATGTTGTGGTAGCATGCAATTTAGAGTCTTTAGAACCAAATCAAAAATCTCTTTTGTAAAATCCAAAACTAATAACAAATTATTAATCTCAATTTTTTGACTTATGTATTCCGCCAATGATTTTATCCTAGAGGTTTATTTATATTTTTGTAAGGTCCAAACAACGTAAAGGGGAGGGATTAATTAGGTTGGTTATAATCCTAATTGTGATTGTAGCAATTTTTACTCAATTTAAACTTACCAAGTCGCCTAAGTGATGACTCAAGTAATTTGGCAACAATCAAATAGAATAATCAAGATAAAACAATAGAAATCACTTAAACAAGTAAATAAAAGAGTAATAGAATTAGGAAAGAATTGCAAACTAACGACTTCCAAGTTTCTTCCAAACTTGAAGCCCAATCCTTTACTAATCTTCTTCAATATTGGTGAGTCAACACCATTTTGTACAAAGAAAGGATCACTTCTTGATCACTCTAACTCTCCTTAGGTGATCCAAGAAGTTTCACAACACTCCCTAGCTAACATTTCTATGTTACAATTGATTTGTTCACACTTAAAATGAAGAATTTATTGGCTTTTTAATTTCACAGGAATTACAAATGAACAAAGAAGTGTATTTTCTTGCTAAAATCGCTCTAGAAAGCTTGTAATTGATGTATGAAAAAGTCTTTCACTATTTTATACTCTATCATATTTATAGACCTCCAAGAAATGTAATAAATTGATCCCCAAAGGTCAAGCATTAAATACAGGAGAAACTAACTGTTAGAGTTTTGGATATCCAATCTGGAAGAAGCACCCAAGGATATGAAGAGAAAACCTTCTCATTTTCTTTTGGACAACTGACACAAGTTCTTGCATTTGATGAGGTTTGCATCTAACAGAAACAGAGAGTTTGAGTGTGGCCGTTGAATTTATTGGACAGCCGATACAAAGCTTTTACATCTAATAGATGCATCCGGTATTCTCCTTTGCTTGTCAAACATCTTACAGCTTAACTGTTTGTCCGATAGTCTTCATCTAAATTTGCTCGTTGTTTGTCGGACATTGAAGCTATGTTCCTTGCATTCGATAGATTGGTTGATTTTCAGCTTCATTTGATTCAATTCTTCCTTATCCAGCTGGCTCAAATTCCTATTCTAATATAATTTTTAAGTAAAAACATTAATCCAATTCATCATTTTATTTTTCCATCATCAAAACTCATACCATCATCAAAACTCAGGGTCAATGATTCGCATATAATTTACCTACTTTTAGTAGGGTTTAAATGTGTGTTTTTGGTATATTTTTATTATAAATTTGAAAAATTGAACTCCTTTATGATTAATTTTCATGCAAAAGTGTTTTATTATTCAAAATTTGCAAAATCATGGACTAAAGTGCAAATTTCCTATGTTTTAGTTTTAATAGTTCAATCATCAAATGAAGAAATTAAGAAGATATTTGGAAGTTTTTTTTAATGATTTGAAGTGATATTAAAGAGATCATGAAGGGCAAATTGTGAAATGCAATTAAATGGAAGTCAAGTCAAAATTGGAGTTATGACACATTTTGGTACTTTGGCTATATCTTGAGCTACATACATTGGATTGAGATAATTCTTGAGCCATTTAAAAGTAAGACACAGCATTACATTTCTTATGAGACATCACAATCCAATTTACACATTTCTTAGTTAAAAATCAAAACACTATCAAGAAAAGATGGTGCTAGAAGCTAAAACATGGGATCTGATCATTTAGGGGTATTTTGGACATTTCTCAGTCTACAGAAATCCGATTGACATGATTCTTGATATGTTGGAAGGCTAATCTAAAGGACTAAAAGTTTCATGTTTTATCAAGAGCTAATCCAGCCTCTATCATAGAGAAATTTGCAATGAAATTTGGTACAAATAGGGCTGCAAACGAGACGAGTCGAGTTGGGTTTTGGCCTTCTCAAGCAGAACTTGACTCATTTTTCACCGAACTCGAAGCTTGATGAGCCCTCAAAGCGAAACTCGAGTTTGAGCTTGAGTTTGAATTCGAGCCTAATCAAACTTGAGTTCGAGCCTACTCAAGCTCAAAAAATAAAAAATAATTATTTTATTTTTTTAAAAAATGAATAAAACTAATTATTTTTCTTAGTAAATAATAAAAATATTAGGGATATATATGTAATTTCACTATTAAAATAAAAAAATAAATTTGACCCTATTTGAGCCGGCTCGCGAGCTACCGAGCCTGTGAGAAGGTTGCTCAAATTCAACTCGAATACGAAAATGAGTTGCTCAAGCTCAACTCGAGCTTGATCAATGTCAAACTCCAGTCAAGCCCGAACTTGAGCTGCTCGCGAGCTGCTTCATTCGTTTGCAGCTCTAGGTACAAATTGAAGATTGAGTAGAAAGAAAGAAATCTACTCCAGCAAGATCCACAAACCAGATCCATGGGTTGTGCCTCACAGATCAGTCTATGGAATCTAATAATGACACATTCTGGCTGTTTTGCAACTTGTATTTCAATTCTAGCTTATTTTCAACTCAATTTTGCAAAGAATTTTGGCTATAGCTATACAAGAAGGACTTGGAGAAGTGTAACCGAGCCTGTGAGAAGGTTGCTCAAATTCAACTCGAATACGAAAATGAGTTGCTCAAGCTCAACTCGAACTTGATCAATGTCAAACTCCAGTCAAGCCCGAACTTGAGCTGCTCGCGAGCTGCTTCATTCGTTTGCAGCTCTAGGTACAAATTGAAGATTGAGTAGAAAGAAAGAAAGAAAGAAATCTACTCCAGCAAGATCCACAAACCAGATCCATGGGCTGTGCCTCACAGATCAGTCTATGGAATCTAATAATGACACATTCTGGCTGTTTTGCAACTTGTATTTCAATTCTAGCTTATTTTCAACTCAATTTTGCAAAGAATTTTGGCTATAGCTATACAAGAAGGACTTGGAGAAGTGTAGAACAACTTTACGTTAACATTATGAAAACATTTCTCCTTCCTAAACATCTGTAAATACTCCTTGATCCTTATTAATTTAAGCATCATTGTAGACATATTGTAGATGGTAGAAGTAGCAAAGAATCTAGAGTTTAGTTCTAGTTTCTTAGTTTTAACTCTATTTTCATATTGAGAATAATTTAGTTTCAAAGAAAGATTAAAAGAGAAGAGTAAGAGTGCTCTTGTACTTAGCATATTTGAGAGATCTACTTGTGAAGGAGTTCAAGGATTCAATTTCAAAAAATTGAATAAGAATTATTCTTCCTAGACTTTTGCCTCTTGTGCTTAATTATCATACTTTATTGCAAGTCTGTTCAATGCTTAGACATGCTTAATATTATCTTTAGCTAAGATTTTTATCTCTGAGGATGAGGATGAACTTCTTGTAGTTTTTGATATGAGGTAGTACGGAATGATTATGTTCTCCATTACTTCTCTAGTTTAAGAATTTGTTCTTTTTATTTATGGTTGTTTGGCCATCGACTATGAATCATTTGATGATTGATGAGCAATGAAAGTTGTCTTCATATAGATCTTGGTTCTTAAACACTAACCTTATTCTCATGAAAGTAGTGAATATGATTGGTTGGATTTTCATGCAATAATTTCATTGAGTTTATTTAGCTTGTGTCTCACCTTTTCTCTATGAAAATAGGTCAAAGAAGGATTCAAGGGGTTGAGGAATTGGTGAAAGCGATTTCCAACAATTACATGTTCATTGGCGAAAGTAATGCCATGTTTAAGGAAGTTATTTTCTTAGCAAATTATTGGAGCAAAAGCATAATTGCTTTTATTAACTTCTAACCTTGACACAACAAGGGATCTAATCCTTAAGATTCCTCTAACTTGATATTTAAGTAATCTTACTTAATCTTGTTAATTTACTTTATTTTACTTGTTGTCATTCATCGCCTTCATATGGTTGGATCTATCACCTACTATGGCTGGTTTTATTGTTAAATATTGTGGCCAGTTCTACTACTTAATTGCTACTACTATGGAAGGTTATACTACCCACTTCTCTCTCTTTTAGTTTCGATTATATTCATTATGGCCGTTGTACGGTCTAATTTTAATTGTTAATCATTTGTCTAGATAATAAAACAAGTAATTAAACTTTAGTACTTGTCATCCCTAGTCCCTGTGGGAACAACCCTAATGCCCTATACTCATTGATTCGTATACTTGTAGTAAGGGTAATTAGGTAAAATTTGATATACTAAACCCCTCTCAAGTTTTTGCACTCATGTAGTAAAAGTGTTAGGTGGATATGAGTTAAACCATACCTTCACTTTTTACAAAGTGAAAATGAAAATAGCCTAAACTTAATTGCATCATCACTTACTTCATTTATCGTAGTTGTACCACATAAATCCGTGAAATTTGCAAGGTGCATGTTAGGATCCTCCATTGCATTTCTTCCAAATTAGTTTTATTGGATCATTTGGATGAGAGTGGGCTTAATTTCTGTAAATCGTGATCCCGAATTTTGACAATTACAAAACAATTGAAGAAATCAATTTAATATTTTCCATTGAGTATATTGGTAGCACAGGTCAAATGATGCAATTGAAGAACTCAATCAAAAGGAGCAAAGGACATTAAAATCTGTCGAACACTCGATAGCAAGTATCGGACGTCCGATAAAAGTCGAGAACACTCCATTGGACACTCAACCTGAAGTACCAGACGTCCGATAGACAGGGTGTGACAGCCCTACCTCCCCCTAAGGCGAACCAAAGGGTTCGGCAGACTGCCTGCCCAACTCTCGCCGGGACTCACTACTAATCCACAATCATATCACAGACATCAAATAATTACAATGCGCGATCTCCAAAATAATAAATACAGTACTATCTATTCCAAATACACTAAAAGTCCAACGGTCCAAACTACAATTAGTACAAGAGATGGTCCAACTAGTCGCTCTAAGAAAGATCATTTCCCACTCCTCCATCTCAAGCCTTGTGGGGGGGGATATAAATATTTTGGGGTGAGCTAAAAGCTCAGTGAATGTTCAGTGAAAACAAGAAATTTCACGTTTTATCAGATTCGTGGACATTTGAATTAAATATCTTTTGTAAGACTCTGAGTACGTGTAAGTCGAGAACATGGTCACACTTTTTATCTTGAAAATATTTTAAAATCTTTTATTTAAGATGATACAATAAATAGGCAAAACAAATCGTCAAAACTCACACTTAAGGTAAAATAAAACAATACACTCAAATCACAAAAACTTGATCGAAACATGAGTCAATGAATATCACAAGTATTCAAATATCGAATTTAAAATGTAAATCAAAGAAACAAATATCACAACCAAGTACAAAATACATCGAGCCTCTCAACTAGGAGATGGTGTTCATGAGCAGAACACTGCTCGAGTCTCTCAACTAGGAGATGGTGTAAAGAACACTACTCGGGCCTCTCAACTAGGAGATGGTATTCTCGAGGAGAACACTGCTCAAGATAGCAAGAAGTCATAAGACAAATGTAATAACAAATACATTAACGGTGGCTTCCAAAAGCCAATTCCACAAGAGCTTGATCATAAGATAGCCCGTTGACTCTCCGTCAACTTTTAAGTCAAGAACCAAAGTCCGTAGATCACCACTTATCACCAAGCACCATCCGCAGTTTCACCCCCTTACCGGGCGCAAACACGCAACAAATCAAATGTGGGTAATACTCGAGTATACCGTGTTCCAAAGAACCAAATCGAATAACCTACGGTTCACCGATCTTCTCGACCAAGCCCATGCTGGCTCGATACAACCGGGTCACCAATAGGGTTTTGGGGTTTCCGGAGCCCTAAACGAATCAAGTTAGTCAACGGAATATCGCCCGAACAACTTTTCACATCAACGTATACAAAGTCACAAACGAATCAAATTAGTCGACGGGATATCACCCGAACGACCTTTCACAAATCGAATATAGGCCAAAGGCCAGTTCACACGGATTCAAACATCAAAGTACAAAATTTCAACAGAAGAGACCGAGTGTGATAAAGTACGCACTCGTCTCGATCACATTAAGTGGCTCACAAATCATAAGAGAACGGATCATCACATAATTCAAGTATTCAAGTATTACAACTAATCAAGTTAGTCAAGTAAACAGGCATGGAACACTCACAAATCCTTCAAAATTATTCCACTTGTAAGAGCAAATTTTACTTGGAAATAGTGATAAACCATTTCCTTATAAATACTAGTAAATCATTTCAACAAATCATTCATTTGCAAACAATAGCAAGATTTTTCATCTGAAAAGGAGTTGGAACACTCACCGAATCAAGCAAAGTATCTTCAAATGCTCACACCCAAATATCCTTTATTTTCTTCTTCCAAATCTAATAGCGGATGAAATGAAAAGCATTCAGATTCGGTTACCTCAGACATGAAAACCAAATGCATATGCTAGTTGTTCTCTTAGCTTGATAGAAATACAACTTGGATGCAAAAACCAAAAAAAATAACCATTCCAAATTATAAAGGTGATCAAATGGAAATTTTATCAACATATTAGAATCATAAATGAGTGGGTCGGGACATGGCAGAAATGCACAAAAGTCAAAAGGAATGAGAAAAGTAGTTGTGAAAGTGAGACTAACAATGGACAGGTTCGTCGAGTTTCGGTAATTTGATCATAAATGTGGCTACACTTATCGGATTGGAGTGTACTTTATAGAGTTTCGAAGCTAAGACATAGACCTACAACTTTCATGCAGAAGTCAGACATCGAATTAGGATTAATCAGGGTCAAAATATCTAATCCTAGAGACACAAAGAAAACTGTCAGCTATGATCAGGCTGGTCAGACAGCCTTGGAAAAATGGTCATAACCCCTTGTAGGAAAATCGAAATTAAGCTCTATCAGTGGCGTTTAAAACTAGATTCATAGAGCTTTCCAACGGTATAAGACTCAGCCTCTAATTCATTTTCTACTATCAACAGTAACCTCGGGAAGTTCACTATTTTCCATTCCTGATTTGCTGATAAATTTTCCAGCTTTGGTGCAACTTCTTCTATTAACTCTTTAAAGTTAATTCCATCACTTAACAAGGTGTTTAACATGCTAAACAGAAATTACTTCCATCATCCAAGCATCACAAATCAACAAACATTTCATCAAACACTTGGTAGCCTACAATGAAAATCTAAGTTCTAATTATCAAACACAAGAAACCCTTCCATGATTTTCCTCTCCAAACCCCCACAAGCACTTTAATCTCATCTAACTAGCATCCCCTTTGAATTTGAAGCTCATTAAAGCATAGATAAGTGAGGGGTTACCTTGCAAGTAGAGAGAGAAATTTCACCCAAGAGCTTCACTCCTTGCAACCAAGCTTGATGCCCAAGTAGTAATCTAAGCTAGGGTTTCACTTGAAAATGTTTTTCCCTCACTTAAAATGGCTAAATCAAGCTTAGGGTTTTAGTGATTTTCTCCTTCATGTGGCCGGCCAAGAGAGAGAAGAGTGGAGGGAAAATTAGTTCAAATTTTTTGAAGATGAGAGATTAAATAGAAAGTCTTAAGTCAAGGCTTTGTTGGATTGTTGACAAGTGTCATCTTCTTGGCCAAAAATAGGATAATATCTTTGCAAATTGCCATCAAATCCCTTAATGTAAAATGTGATCCACTTAATACCATATAAGTTTATGTATTTGTCTACATGAAATATGTAAAATACAATTCCAAATTAATTTCATACAATACATACAAAATAGAGTACTTAAGGAAAGTAATGCACTTAATCAAAATTGTATGCTACCAATGTTTAAAGAAAATGATATGCACTTAAATAGATAAAATGACAGGTAATTCATGAAAAATTTTGGGTTTTCACAAGAAATATAAACAAATAATTTAAGAAATTTTTGGGTGTATAAATCAAGAAATTTCGTGTCCTCACACAGGGGGAGTATCGGACACTCGCATCGGACGTATATCAGCATTACCGAACGTCCAATAGAATCCAAGAAAATTTCTGAGCTCTCTGGTCGCTGTCGGATGCAGGCTCCATCAGACGCAGAAATATGTAGCGGCCGTCCGATAAAGATCAAAACAATCTTTCGGACGATTCCATCAGATGCACAACATTGTATCGGACGTCCGACAGGTCCAACGGCTAGTTGACTCTTCAGTTGCCTTCTATTCGTTGACCACTATTATCAAGGCACTTTTTGGTCTCCTTTAAATAGAGTCTTGTCTGAACTTAATAGTAAATTTTGCCCACTTAGAATACAAGTTCTTAAGAGTGATTTTAGCAAGAAAATACTCTTTGTGTAAGAATTGTAGGTCTTGAAGTGTTAGTTGATTTGCAAGCTTTTCAATTGTGAGTGAATTCTTCAATAGTGTAGCTTTGAGAGGGTTATCCAAGTGATTGTAAAACTTCCTAACTTGACTAAGTGCTGCTTGGGGCAAGGAGGAAGTGAGCCTTCCATTCTACACAAGATTGGTTGTAATTTATCAAATTAAAGTTGCTTGAGTTGAGATTTATTCTTCAAACTCAAGAGGAGCTTTGAAGAAAATCGGTTTGATTACTATCATCCTTATTTACAACTTCCTTTACAATTCATCTACCGCTATATATTCTATCTCTCTTGATTTCTATTGCTCATTTGATTAACAATTTGATTGTGTAAGAGGTTACATCTTTTATTGTGAAAAAGGGGCATCACTTGATTAATTTTTAATCAATCTAATTCAACCCCCTCTTAAGTTGTCTTTGGGCCTTGCAATTGGTATCAGAGTTTGGTCTCTAGGATCAAACTTAACCGCTTAGAGTAAAGATGACAACCAACAATGCTATGTTTGTAGAAGGACAATCCGTAACTAGATCACCTATGTTCAATGGATCAAACTATGTTAGTTGGAAGGAACGCATGATTATCTTCTTACAATCTATTGATATTTATCTATGGTTTATTGTCAATGAAGGTCCCCACACTGCCACGATTGATGATCCCATTACTCATGTTCCTAGAGTAAAAACAAGAAATGAATTGACTCGTGAGGATAGGGCTAATCTTACTTCAAATGCTAAAGCCATGAATGTTCTATATAGTGCATTGGATACAAATGAATCTATTAGAGTTAAAAAATGTAAATCGGCTAAGAAAATTTGGGATAAGTTGAAGGAAATTCATGAAGGTAGTGAGGATGTGAGAGAACAAAAGAAATCCATTTTGATCACTAAATATGAATCATTCAAAATGGAGCCTCATGAAAATGTAGATAAAATATATTGTAGATTTAATGATCTCATTAAAGATTTAGAAGTATTAGACAAGGAATATACTCTTGGTGAGAAAAACAGAAAAATTTTGAAAGCTTTACCTAAAGAATAGGACTTAAATTCAATGCCCATTGTATCTCTCATAAACTCTCTAACATCCTATGAGTTAAAGCTCAAGAGCAAAGTGCGGGATGAGGAAGATGCAAAGGCCAAGAGAAGCATTGCTTTAAAGGCTTCCCAAGATGAGTATGATTCGGCCTCATTGGATGATGAAGATATGGACTGTGATGATAATGATCTCGCCCTCATCACTAAAGGTTTCAAGAGAATTCTCAACAAGAGAAGATTTAGAAAAGGCGGACCTAACAATCAAAGCCCCAATCAATTCAACACAAGATACAAAGGAAGGCAAGATGCAAATAAAAAGCAAGGAGATAAATGTTTTGAATGCGGACAACTTGGACATTATGCAATTGACTGTCCAATGAAGAAGAAGAAAGAAATGAAGAATGAAAGGAATCCAAGATTCAACAACTTCCAATCACTTGGAATGAGTGCAATTCAGAATGTGAGATTGAAGAAGAAGAAGAATCTGCTCAAATAGCCTTTATGGCAATTGGAGACAATGAGGTAACATCTTGTAACCCTCATATTGAAAGTGATGATGATGATGATGATCTTGAGTCATTTGTTGGAAGATTACATGATAGCCTAAAAGAATCTTATGCTAGGAATAAAGAATTAAAACAGAAAATTATATTTCTCTTGTAAGATAATGCAAACTTGTTTCAAGAAAACAAAAAACTGAAATATGACAATGATTGCTGGATAAGAGTTAAAATTGAGTTGCAACATGAACTTGATAGAAAAACAAGCCTTTGTGAAATGTTTAAGGAAAAACAAAATAACTTAAAAAAGAGAATGGATAATCTAGACATGATTCTTCAAAATAAGAAACAAAACTATTTTACAAGAAATGAATTGAAACCACATTTTAATGCCTTTGAAAGAAAACTGACCTTTAGTGCAAATGAATTCATAATTTATAGAAAAAGAGGAGTAAGGTTTATTAAACCAATTCATGTGAACAATCCTACCATTATGTGAGACTTTTGTTGTCAAGTAAGTCACTTAAAGCATGATTGTTATGTAAGGAAAAATATGAAAAGAGGAATGAAATGTATGTGGCTAGTTAAACATGATTCTAACTATCAAGGACCCAAGAATTAAAGGGTACCAAATTTTCTATCTCTTGTGTCGGTGAAGATGAAGAAAGTCATAAAGGAATCAAAGTAGTTCATAGATAGTGGATATTCAAGACACATGACCGGTGATCCATCACAATTCATCAAGCTAAAATCAAAATCAAGTGGAAAAGTGACATTTGGAGATGACATGAAAGCCAAAATAATTGGAGTAGATGATGTTGGTAAGAATGGTGAAACATTTGTTCATAATGTTCTCTTAGTTGATAATCTAGGATATAATTTGTTAAGTGTTAGTCAATTATGTGATAGAGATTTATTCGTTTTATTCAAAAAGCATAAATGTTTAGTTCTTGATTCAAAATTTAATATCATTTTCAAAGGAAAAAGGTTCAATGATATTTATGTTGTGATTCTTGAGAAAATCGATTCTTCTAACTTCAAATGTCTTAAAATTTTAAATGAAGATCCTTGGTTGTGGCATAGAAGACTTTGTCATTTCAATATGGATGTATTAAATGAAATTTCCAAAAAGAAACTTGTTAGAGACTTGCCTAAGATTAAGTTTGAAAACGATAAAGTTTGTGATGCATGTCGATTTAGTAAACAAACCAAAGTTTCTTTTAAACTTAAAAAGAGTGTTTCTACATCTAGACCATTGGAGCTATTATATATTGATTTGTTTGGTCCTACACCAATTGCTAACTTAGGTGATAAGAGATATTGTCTTGTGATTGTTGATGATTATTCTAGATATACATGGACTATTTTTCTTGCTCATAAAGATGATGCTTTTAAACATTTTGTTTCCGTGTTTGCAAAAGTGCAAATTTTGCTTGGTTTACACATTGTCAAAATTAGAAGTGATAATGGTTCGGAATTTAAGTATTGTGGCTTTCCGAAATTTTGTGATGACAATGGAATAACTCATGAATTCTCTACTGTAAAAACCCCCCAACAAAATGGTGTTGTTGAAAAAAAAAATAGGACTCTTGTTGAAGCCTCAAAAACTATGTTAAATGAAAATGATTTGCCAAAATATTTTTGGGTCGAGACCATGAATACGGCATGTATGTAATGAATAGAATTTTGTTAAGACCAATTTTGAACAAAACTTCTTATGAATTAATGTTTGGTAAAAAGCCAATTGTTGGCTATTTCAAAGTTTTGGGTGCAAATGCTTATTTTAAATATCAAGGAACATCTTGAAAATTTTGATAAGAAAATCGATGAAGGCATTTTCTTAAGCTATTGTGAAAACAAAAGAGGATATAGAGTTTATAATAGAAGAACTCTTGTGATTGAAGAAACTATACACATTACATTTGATGAGTCTAATGGTGATTCTTCTAAAAGTACTTGCATAGATAATGATGTAGCTATTCAAAAAGAACTTGAGAAACTTACACTCCAAAAAGAAAACAATGCTGAATTGGAAGAAAATTCGAAGGAAAATAGCACTCAAGGAAATCAAATGCAAGAAGCCGAAGACAAGGATGATGATTTACCAAAGGATCTTCCTAAAGGTTGGAAGTTCATTCAAAATCATCCCAATGAGCTAATTATTGATGATCCATCCAAAAAGGTAAGAACACGTTCCTCAACAAAACCATTACTTGACAATTTTGTTTTAGTGTCACATTTAGAATCTAAAAATGTCAATGATGTTTTGAAAGATGATAATTGTATTGTAACTATGCAAGAAGAATTAAATCAATTTGAAAGGAATAATGTTTAGACTTTAGTTGAAAGACCTCAAGATCACCCTATTATAGGCACAAAATGGTTATTTAGAAATAAATTAAATGATAAGGGTGAAATTGTGAGAAATAAAACTAGATTAGTGGCTAAGGGGTATGCTCAAGAAGAAGGTATAGACTTTGATGAAACATTTGCTCCCGTAACTAGATTAGAATCCATTAGAATGTTTCTTGCATTTGCTTGTTTCAAAGGTTTTAAATTATATCAAATGGATGTTAAAAGTGCTTTTCTAAATGGTTTTATTGATCAAGAGATTTATGTGGATCAACTTCCCGATTTTGAAAGTGATAAATTTTCAAATCATGTGTTTAACCTTTCAAAAGCCTTGTATGGTTTAAAACAAGTTCCTAGAGTTTGATATGAGCGTTTAAGTGGATTTTTGATTGAAAATGGTTTTAAAAGAGGTATTGTAAACACTACTCTTTTTACAAAACAAAAGTTGAATGATCTCCTTATTGTGCAAATATATGTTGATGATATTATTTTTAATGCTACTAATGAGCATTTGTACAAGGATTTTCCACCATTATGCAAAATGAATTTGAGATGAGTTTGATGGGAGAATTAAATTTCATCCTCGGACTTCAAGTTCCTTCAAACTCATGAAGGAACTTTCATTAATCAAATAAAGTACACAAAAGAACTTCTCAAGAGATTCGGAATGTAGGATTCAAAACAAGCTGGGACATTAATGTGTACATCTACCAAACTCGAAAAGGATGAAGAAGGTACAAGTGTTGATGAGAAGAAATATAGAGGTATGATCGGAAGCTTATTTTATTTAACCACAAGTAGACCAGATATTATGTTTGTCATTTGCTTGTGTGCTCGTTTTCAATCTTGTCCTAAAGAATCTCACTTAAATGCCGTTAAGAGAATTTTTCAATATTTGAAAGGAACATTGAATTTTGGTTTTTGGTATCCTAAATGTCATGAATTTGCCTTATGTGGATATACAGATGCTGATTTTGGTGGATGTAGAATAGATAGAAAAAACACTAGTGGTTCATGTCATTTTCTTGGTAATTGCTTAGTATCATGGTTTAGCAAGAAACAAAATACTATTTCTTTGTCTACAACCGAAGCAGAATATGTTGCCGCTAGTGCATGTTGTGCTCAATTGTTATGGATGAAACATACCTTGAATGATTTTGGATTGCTGTATGATAATATGCCTATTTATTGTGATAATACAAGTGCTATAAATTTGACAAAAAATCCCATTCAACATTCTAGGACAAAGCACATAGACATAAAGTATCATTTCATTCGTGATCTTATTCAAAAAGGTGAGATTTGTGTGAATTATATTTGTTCTAAAGACCAAATTGCCAATATTTTCACAAAAGCTTTGCCCTTAGATCAATTTATATACTTACGATCAAAATTGGGAATTTTAGAAAAGAACTCTTAAAAATTTCTGGTCAAATTCTATTGGGCGTCCGATCCTGATGAACGGACGTCCGAAAGTGTTCTAATCTACTTTCCAGAAAATTCTATCGGACGGATGTGTTGGACGCTTCACGTCGTTCAAATGTCTGACACACCAAAAGTCACAGTTTATCAGGTCACTGTGACGACCCACCTCTTCCTAGGGCGCACCCCAGGGTATCAGCGGCCGCCTGCCTAGCTCTCGCCAGGACTCACTCACTCTATAATCACTCCACTTATCAAATTCAACTTGACAAGATAACACTCTTAAACCCAAAAATACAGAGGCAAAGCTTTACAATACATAACAATCGAATTACAATCCATAATATATAGGCAATTCATCCCTACAACTTTTTTTTATCATACAGGAGTTCTCAAAAGACATTGTATAAAAGTTCCCAAAAGATAACATCCCAAATTCTTCAAAAACATCAAAACAGGAAGAACCCTAATCTTAAGGGTAGGTATCCTCATCGTGGATTTCATCTCCTGCTAAGGAAAACAAATGGGAGAAAGGGTGAGCTAGAAAGCTCGTGAGTTCCCAAAAACATGCAATTCACATAACAAATAAGAATATTCACTTAACAAGATTTCACCTGAATTTAAAACAGATAAGAAAGCATTTAACAATACAAGTATGGATGGGCTCGGAGCCAAGGTCGCTTGTCCACTAACCGTGGTTGACACTCAACTTATCACCACTACCATGTAGAACTCCACTTCCCTTTTACTCCTCCAAAACCCCACCGGGCCTGTTCTCCAACAGTTGAATGTAACAGATTCACAGTGGGTTTAAGCACTCTCCATGAGGGACAAGTCCATAAGCCAAGTCCAGAGTACTTTTCAGTTCAGGGCAGTCGGTAACAGTAGTTGATTGCTCTTTAGGAGATAGGTTCGGTTCCAGAACTCAATCTGATGTTGGTATAAGTCACTGGGCTTTGTGACATTGAAATAACCCTATGGCTCTTCCCTTTCTTCTCGACCTAGCCTAGCCTCCCTCGAAGTGAAGGGTTCACCGATAGGTCTCAGGCATTTCCTGACCTTTACAAACACATGCAGTCACTAAGTGAAACTGTAACAGTCATTCATTTCAGTTTGCATTCGTTTCAAAGTATTTTCATTGTCGTTTCACTCAGATAAGAGTAAGTGCGATAAAGTACACACTACCCTATCTGAGAGTTCAAAACTAGGTTTCTGACAACACAACAAGAAACTAATTACAGTCATTTCACATAAACACATAACAGGCATGGAAACTCACCAAAGTAATAAGGCTCAGCCTCTACGTAAGGGTCGAATTCACTTTCCTCTTCAAACCCTAAACAAGTAAAAACAGTAGTTGAGAATTCTGTTCTTTCACTCATTAGTCAAAACAACTCATTTACACCCTTTTTAGTTTTCAATCAATGTTTTTCCCAAAAATTCTCTCAAGGAAATACTTTCATTTCCAATACGATATTTCAAATGGATCTTTGAAAAATCACTATCTCATTTCAAAAATCACACGTTACCGATGTACTCACTAAGCACTTTTCCACATTTTCTTTAATAAATCACTCAGGTGAAAATTATCAACCCCAAATCATTTTTAACATAAGTTCAACATTTCCTTCTTGAAAATGCTTTAATATAACTTTAAAACACTTTAAACTATAGCCTTTCTTCTAAAATTCATTAAAAGAAACCATAACACTACAAGACCCTCAAATGACATTTTTCACCCAATTTTCATAAGAAATACTATTCGTTATCTTTTCGAAAATCATACACCGATGAATGTACATATCAAATATTTTCTTAAACAAAAATTCATCACGACTGAATACAAAGTTTCAAAATCAAACATAGAAGTTTTCAAGTGTGGTTTTGGCCATTTTAATCATTTTTCCTTCAAACTTTTCAACAGCTAAAAACCCTAATTTCTAACCATATCAGAACAAGTTCACAAATAACAATCAAATTCCCAATCAGGTCCTCAAGTCCGCTACCTAGAGGTCACCTCAAGTCCGCTACCTAGGTTGGGATTTCAAGAGCCCAACTTCACCCTTTCAGGTGAGATCATTCTTTCAATATTAACCACAGATCTACACTAATCAACATTAATAAGGCTAAATCTACAAGATTGAAGTCTGCCCTACGGATCTACCAAGATCCAACGAGATCCGTCAAGCTTTCCTTCAAGAATGTCGCTTCCAAGCTCAATAAATCTCTTAATCCTCGAACTTCACCCAAGATCTACGGGTTTTGACGGCGATCTACGACTCCAAACCCATGATCAAGCAACCCATCAATAGATCAAGTCTTGTTTCTTCACTTTTCTCTTCCTTTTTCTCCTCAAGAGCCGCCCTCTCTCTCTTCTCTCTCCTTGGTTCGGCTGAAATGGGAAGAAAAATCAAGCCCATAATCCATCCATCAAGCTCATAAACTCAAGATTCTAGTTGAAGGAAAATGAAAGATTTTAACCACAAAACTCACCTTTCTTCTTCCTCCAAAATCTGACCAGCTCTCTCCTAGCTCTCTTCCTCGGCTGGAAATGTGAGATGATGGTTCAAGAATGCTTAGTGGAAGAAAGGTAGAAGAAAGAAATGGAAGAAGCTTGAGCTTGTTTTCTCTCTTTTTCTCCCTAGAGCTCTCGGCTCTTTCTCTCTCTATCTCTCAAATGTGCAGCTGAAAATGAAGTGGGAAGATGGCAAGAAGTCAAGCCTTTTAATGGCCAAAAAGTGCTTTTCCCTGATTCAGGGAAAAAGTGACACTTTATGTGTCAGCGTCCTAACTTACACTGCTCGGGTCCATTCCGACACTGTCCAAACTTATTAATATCCTCAAAATATTTTCATTTATGCTTAATTTCAACTTAAAGTCACTAATCACTCGGTAGAAAATTAGAGTCCCTACACGCCAAAATCAGACCAAACAAATCAGATAAAATGCTATAAATTGTAAAATATTCAATTTAAACACAATTTTACTCATAAACAAATAAATAAACATAATTTAAATAGTATTATGCATTTTAAAAATAATTTGGAATTTCGAGGACCTCACAGTCACTTCTCTTCATTTCCATCAAATCTCATTTAATTCGGGCACACCTTCCCAACCACCAGACTTCAAAAACCAAAATTCACACTTTGACTTGCAACAATTTTCAAAATTGAAAACACAAATTAGTTCACAAGCCTATTGCAAACCGTGATCTTTCAACATTTTACACCAACACTCACAATACTTCCAACACCAAATCTCCTCAAAAACCCTAAAACTAATCTTTCTCACCTTTTGGACAGTTTAATCACGACATTATCATCAAACTAGGTGTTTTAATTCTCAGCATCTCACTCCTCATCTCACTCACCACTTAGAACACACACACATCACAATGGTCCGAGTTCGTGGAGGATCATCAGCCACCGGACGCAAAGGACTCTCCGGGATGAAGAAGTACCAACTCCTATTGCCAAGCGGACTTCATTGAGGAAGAAAAAAGGTTCTGCAAGCACACAAGAATCTCATACAACTTAGACTGCAAACCGTGACTCTCAGGTTTCTTCCCAACCCCCTCCATTGCCCAAATTTATTGATGATGAAGCCAAGGAAAAATTTGCTTTGTTCTCACAAAAAAGTTTCATCATCTAGAGGTCAATCAATCATTCTGAGTTCAAAAAGATTGATCTCGATTCTGTTCTTAAGCTCTTCAAATTCCAGAAATGGTCTCACATTATCACTATGCCAAATGTTTATTATTCTGAGATGCTTTATCAGTTTTTTACTAACCTTAGGAAAGGCTCTACCCGTAATGAATTAAAATCTCGTGTTAATGGAGTAGACCTTATTTTTGACTCAGATATTGTGAATGAAATTCTGAAAACTTCCATTGAATTTGGCAGTAAAAGCAAGATTGCCAACTTTTTTTCATATGAAGACTAGCATCAATCATTTTAATGCAGAAAAGTTGATGTCATATTTTCAATCTCCCTTTCAAACTCCTGTTGATGCTAAATTGGAGGACCTTTCTCATAAAAATTTGATCATTTTCTCAATCATTTCAAACCTTCTTGTTCCTACTGATGGGCATCGTACTGATGCAAATAAGATGGAATTGTATCTCTTCTACTGTTTTGTTAAGAAAATTCGCATTGACTTTGGTTTTGTCATGTGCAAGTTTTTGATGAAACTGTGTACTGATACTAGGAGAAAATTGTCTTATGGCAAGTTTTTAACTCCCATTTTGAACATTTTAAAGTTCCTATCACAGGAGTATATCCTAAGAACACTTCTACTTCAGTTTTCACAAAATCTTATTTTGAACGAAAAAATTTGAAGTTTTTTGATGGTACATGGTTTGCAAAAGAGGTTGCCTCTGAATCTCGGTCTAAAAGAGGTTATGACACTCCTATCACTCCTGGAACTTCTCAAACATTTTGTTTCACTCCTGGCCCCTCCATTCACCCAAAAAAATCTGCTTCTAAAACCAATTCCCTCAGTCTGAGGTTGCTGAATTGCTCAAAGAGCTCAAGGATCATATTATGCTTCTCGAACATGGCCTTATGCTTACCATGTCTCATGAGTAGTCTGAGTTTTTAGATAAGAAAAGTCTACTATTTCCTCCTGCTATGGTTGAGGATGCCTCACATGCCAAAGAACCTTGGCCTTACCCTACTCTCGGCACTCAAGAAGCTACGGATGCTCAAACTCCTCATCGTGATCCCTCTACCTCTGAGAAGGGTTAGGAACAAGCCACTGAAGAATCTGAGGAAGAAGATGATGAAGACACCAAGGAGGAAGACCACTCAGCCTATCGAATTACTAGAAGAGAGCCTGGACCGAAGTCTATATTCACTCTTTAGGCACCTTAGGATCATTTGCACTTCACCACTAGGCTGCATCTTTTCTATTTTTGTTCCCTTTTTTTACATTGGTTGAAGTGTGTAATCTATCAAGTACTGTGCTACTCTTTTTGTTAGTCCTCTTTTATTGATATCTTGCTCAATCTTGAATATCAATTTTTTTGGTTCAGTGGTATGTTATTGATAATTGTTATATTGATGGTACTGATATTATGTACTGATCTTGGTTCTTGAGGATTTGTGTTGTTGTTACTAGCCTTGTGTTGCATTTTAGCATTGTATTAAGTCATTGGATCTCTGGTTGAAGGTTATATTGGCTAGTATTGGTTCAGTGGATGAAATTATTGGCATTAGCTGATTTCTGATATTGAAAGTGTCTCACACATTTGATATTGAAGATTTTAGCCATTTGGAATTATATTTGGTATTGAATGGCACATTTGGTATTGAAGATTTCAACTCTTCTTTTGATTCTATTTGAATTGTTTGATTCTTTTTGAGATGACAAAAAGGGGGAGAAGGTATGAAGGTATGAATTTTTGGTCGAGTATGATTTGGATAAATTTTTAGTCGATATTTGATTGATATTGACTTTATGATTTTGGTCGATATTGACTTGAGTGAATATTTGATCAAAAATATGATTAATCAAGTAAGGGAGAGTTATGACTTGGATATGATCAAATGTTTTGAATACTCAATGCTCAATCTAAATTATGCTCAAAACACAAGTCGTGTACAATTCACAAAATATGGGGGAGTTATATATGTTTTTTTGCTTATCAAAAGTTTTTGTATTACCAAATTAATTCAATTGTTTTGTCATCATCAAAAAGGAGAAGAATGTAAATCGTGATCCCAGATTTTGATAATTACAAAACAATTGAAGAAATCAATTTAATGTTTTCCATTGAATATATTGCTAGCATAAGTCAAATGATGCAATTGAAGAACTCAATCAAAAGGAGCAAAGCACATTAAAATATGTCGGACACTCGATAGCAAGTATCGGACGTCCGATAAAAGTTGAGAACACTCCATTGGACACTCAACCTGCAGTACGGGATGTCCGATAGATAGGGGGAGT
Organism: Gardenia jasminoides; assembly: GCA_013103745.1. Lineage (NCBI taxonomy): Eukaryota > Viridiplantae > Streptophyta > Magnoliopsida > Gentianales > Rubiaceae > Gardenia > Gardenia jasminoides. The sequence goes on along the minus strand of CM023103.1, from coordinate 47,257,631 downwards.
ATCGGACACTCGCATCGGACGCATATCAGCATTACCAGACGTCCGACCGTATCCAAGAAAATTTCTGAGCTCTCTGGTCGCTGTCTGTCACAGGCTCCATCGAATGCAGAAATATACATCGGCCGTCCGATAAAGATCAAAACAATCTTTCGGACGATTCCATCGGACGCACAACAATGTATCGGACGTCCGACAGTTCCAACGGCTAGTTAACTCTTCAACTGCGTTCTATCCGTTGACCACTATTATCAAGGAACTTTTTGGTCTCCTTTAAATAGAGTCTTGTCTGAACTTAATAGTGACTTTTGCACACTTAGAATACAAGTTCTTAAGAGTGATTTTAGTAAGAAAATACTCTTTGTGTAAGAATTGTAGGTCTTGAAGTGTTAGTTGATTTGCAAGCTTTTCAATTGTGAGTGAATTCTTCAATAGTGTAGTTTTGAGAGGGTTATTCGAGTGATTGTAAAATTTCCTAACTTGACTCAGTGCTGCTTGGGGCAAGGAGGAAGTGAGCCGTCCATTGTACACAAGATTTGTGAGAGCCTCAAATTTTAGTATTTATTTTTAAAATGCACGATATTATTTATATTGAGTTTATTTATTGAAAAATGAGTGAAAATATATTTAAAGTGATTATTTCTCAATTTAGAGAATTTTATACAAATTGTTTGCAGGTGTGTGGTTTTGGCCAAAATTAGCATTAAAAATTGTTCCGACGCGTGAGTAGTGACTTGGATTTGAAATCGAGCATATGTAGTGATATTTTGGAAATATTATTATGGCAAAACAGTGTCGGGATGAAAGAAACCAGTGTAAGTTAGACTGTCGCGCGTGACTCGACATAAAGTGCCCAAAAGTGGCTTTTTCCATTAAAATATGGAAGTGCACTTTTTAGGCCATAAAAGCCTTGACTTTCTTGCACCATTGGACACTATTTTCAGCTGGAAATTTTGAGAGGAAGAGAGAGCAAGGAGCCGAGAGAGAGAGCAAGGAAGAGAGAGAAAGTTTTCTTCCAAACTTCTTCCATTCTTGATCCATTCTTCTTGAAGCTTCAAACACCATCAACCACCATCATCTTCTTCACTTCTTGCAGCCGAGAAAGAGGAGAGAGAGAAGGAGCTTTGGTCCGAATTCTTGGAGGAAAAGAGAGGTAAGTTTGAGGATGATCTTTCATTTTCTTTTCTTCCCACAAGTAACTTGATCCTATGAAACTTGAAAGATGGATTGTGGGTTTGATTTTTTTTCTCCATTTCAGCCGAACCAAGGAGAGAGGAGAGAGAGTGACTTGGGCTGGGATCGAAGCTCTTGGAAGCCAACAAGTTTGGAAGCGACCTCCTTGAAGAAGAACACAAGAGATCTTGTTGGATCTTGCCGAATCTTGTTGGATCTTGATAGATCCGGAGGTATAGGACTTGAAACTCGTAGATCTAACTTTATTAATGTTAATTAGTGTAGATCTATGGTTAATATTGATAGAAATGATCTCATATGAAAAGATGAAGTTGGGCTCTTGAAATCCCAACTTAGGTAGCGGACTTGAGGTGGCCTATAGGTAGCGGACTTGAGGACCTGATTGAAAATTTGATCGTTATTTGTGAACTTGTATTGATATGGTTAGAAATTAGGGTTTTTAGTGGTTGAAAAGTTGAAGGAAAATGTATATTATTGCCAAACCCATGCTTGGTGATTTTAATGTTTGATTTTGAAGTGTTGTGAATGTTCTTGAAGAGTTCCTTTTAAGAAAAATAAGTATATTGTTCAAATTGTGAATGTATGTGTGTGTGAGGGAATGTTTGAAATTTAAAGGGTTAAAAGTGAAGTTTTTCATGAAATTTGAGTGAAAAGTGCTGTTTAATTAAATTTGAGGGTTTTGCCATGTCTTGGTCAAATTCTAGAGATTTTGAATATAATGGCGTGGTATGAAGTGTTTTATGTTAATATGAAAGTTTTAACTAAAAGTGAATGTCGAACGTGTGGTGTAAAAAGTGATTTTGAGGTGTGAAACCTCACTTAAATGTTTTGTGAAAAAGAACGTGCTTGTAGTGCCAATGAGTATATCGGTGGGATTTTTTTTTAAATGAAAAAGTGACTTTTCAAAGAGGATCTATTTGGAACATTGTACCATGTGAAATGAGAGCTTTTCCTCGAGGGAATTTTGAAAAAATGTCGTTTGAAACTAAAAAGTGAAAGTGAGTTGTGTTAGTGACTGAAAAATGAAGTGAATCTCATGGATTGTCTTAAATTATTTTAGGGAGTGTGCAAGACAGTGACATTGACCCTTACGTGGAAGCTGATGGTATATGAATGCAATGAAGTGAATGTTATGTGAAAATGAGTCTTGAACCCTCTGATGGGGATGGTGTGTACTTTATCGCACCTACTCCATTTGAGTAAAAGTGATTATGAAAGTGTATTGAAGTGAGTGATTGTAAAAGTGCTTTACAGTATTATATAGTGAATGTATATGTTTGAAAAGGTCAGGTGATTCCTGAGACCTATCGGCGAACTCTTCGACTCGAGCCGGGAGCTAGGCCTAGGTCGAGAAGAAAGAGCTGAGCCATAGGGTTAACTTAAAATGTCACAAAGCCCAGTGACTCAGACCAATGCTATATGCTCGAGACTTGGTTCTTGAACCTGTCTCCAAAAAGAGTATCAAACCAGTGATATAGACACAAGTGAAGTGAAATGAAAAATGTACTCTGGACTTGGCGTATGGACTTGTCCCTAATGGAGAGTACTCAAATAAAGTGAAGTGTTCTAAAGTGAAGTGAAGTGTACTCGAGACTTGTCTCGAAAAGTGACATTTCAATGTACACTATCAAAGTGAAGTGATAAGTGTTTGGAGTGCGGGCCCGGTGGGTGGTTTTGGTGGAGTAAGGAGTAAGAGGAGTTCTACATGGTAATAGTGACAGTTGACGGAGTGTCAACTACCTGGTTCATGGACAAGCTTCGTGGAACTTGGCCCCTGAGGGCCCCCGTATCCAACATTGTATTGTTAATTGATTTTCTATTTGTTTAAATTCCAAGTGTACTTGTGAAGTGAAATTGTTTATGTGTTAAGTGACTTGCATGTTTCTGGGAACTCACGGGCTTTTAGCTCACCCTTTCCAATTGTTTTCCTTAGCAGGAAATGAGCAACCGAGTGGTGGTGCCAACCCTTGAGATTTGGGTTTTACTTGTGTTTTGTTATTTATTATGGAGAATCTTGAATCATGTATGATGTGGTCTTTTGTATAACGGAACTTGAATGTAAGGATGGATGATCTATGTATTATGGGATTGTAATTTGGATGTTATGTACCTGTAAGACATTGTACCCTTCTGTATTGTATCCAGAGTTTTAGTTTGATAAGTTATATTGAATGAGTGAGTGAGTGAGTCCTGGCGAGAGTTGGGTAGGCGGTCTGCCGACCTCTTTGGTGTGCCTTAGGGGAAGGTGGGGTCGTCACAGGTGGTATCAGAGCCTAGGTTTGAATAGTCTGGGCATAGTGAGAGTTAGTGAATTGTTAAGGGTTTAGTAGGTTAGGAATAAAAGTGAAGTGATGGTTATTTGTTTATGAATAAGTGTTGTTGACCTATAAGTTAGAACAAGTACTAATAGAGCTTTTCCTTGTAGGTCATGGAGCCTGGAGGTAGTGATGGATCTCGACATCGACAGCCTACTTTGTCTTACAGATTGAGTTCCAGAGGTGCCCGTGCGGCTTACAACCCTAGGATTCGCACTAGCCGTGCCTCTTGTGGGTGTTGGAAGACCCATGCTTATCCTGATCTTGTGGTCCTGGCAGTCTACCGAGAGAGGAAGAGGCTAACTAGGATCAGTTGAGAGCGTCAGAGGGAGATTGAGAGGCTTGCTACTGTGGCTCAGGCTCGATTGGCTAGGATTGGAGAGCTTGAGGCTGAGGTTCGCATGGCTAACGAGCGAGCCGCTGAAATCGTGAGGGTGGCCAGAGAGAGGGCTGAGGACATTGTGGCTGGATGTGAGACCTTGATTGGAGAAGTGATCGAGGCTAATCGAGTCGAGGAGGATTCGGTTAATCAGCCTCATACTGATGTTGACATGGGAGGAGAGCCTCCAAGTGAGTCTGTTGGAGATGCTGCCATGGTTGAGGGAGATCCGCAGTATCTGATGTCTGATCCCTCTGAGTATGATTCCACGGAGACCTCTTCCTACGAGACTTGATGGATTGGCTTAGTTTAGGACTAGGATTTGACATAGACTTTTGTGGGAATAAACCAGTAGAGTGGGTTCCCAACTTTTGTAAAGTGCATGCTTGCTAACTTATCAAGTACCATATTTTTGTTTAAGTGTACTTGTGAATTTGATATACCAATGTGTATCTTTTGACAAAAGCATGCTTAACTGATGTACTCTTGGCACTTTATTGTAATGAAATGTGGTTATGAAAGTGTTTTGCTTACCTTCTAAAGTAATTGTTCTAATTGTGCTTTTACTTTCTCCTGTGTTCATGATAATTTGATGGCCCTTTAGAGAGCTATGGAGGGTAGGAGAGGTCGAGGTCGGGGGCGTGGAACTAGGCTCTTTCAAAATATTGGGGGTGATTATGAATCTACTGTCGATCAGAATCAAGGGGCTGGGGTTAACTTTGTAGAGAAAATGGCTACGGCCATGAACCGTATAACTGAGATTTTAGATCGTATGGCTAGACAACAAGGCCCTAGACCTGAACAACACCCTGGTAACTTTGGAGTTGCTGAGGATAGGGCACTTGAGAGATTTCAAAGGTTCAATCCCCCTAAATTCTGTGGTGAACCTAACCCTGAAGTTGCTGAGGGTTGGTTAGAGAGAATTTCAGATATTTTTACCGCTTTGGATTACACCGAGGAAAGGCAAATAACCTTTGCCACATTTCAATTTGAGGGAGCTGCCCATTCTTGGTGGGCCATAATAAGAACCAAGTGGGAGAGAGAGAACACCCCTAGGACTTGGGTGAACTTCACTCGAGAGTTTAATGCCAAGTTTCTTCCTCCAATAGTGCAAGAGAAAAGGGAGGACGACTTCATTAGGTGTAAACAAGAATTGCAGAGTGTGACGGAATATGAGGCACAATTTACTAAACTGTCAAACTTTGCCCCTGAGTTGGTGGCCACTGAACAGAGGAGAGTAAGAAGATTTGTTCAAGGATTGAACGTGGAACTGCAAGAGATCTTAGCAGCTGCTCAAGTCAATAGTTTTAGTGAAGCTGTGGAAAGGGCTCAGAGGATTGAAGGGGCCAAGGCACAAGTGAGAAATTTTAATGCAAGGAAAAGGAGTGCACCTAATGGTAGTCGTGGCCCAATGGACATGAATGTCCCAACTCCTAAGTTTGGAAGAGGAATGGGTAGGTCAACCCCCTCTGGACGGTCAAGGGGATCAAATTCAAGGGGGACCTACTCTAGAGGAGGAATGTCTAGAGGGAGTGTGAGAGGAAGGGGACTATCAAGGGGAGGTTCCCAAGGAAGTCAAGTCTCTACCCCTAGCTTGTCCTGTGGCTTCTGTGGGAAGCCAAACCACACAGAGAATGAATGTTGGAGGAAGAGTGGAGCATGTCTTAAGTGTGGAAGTACGGAACATCAGTTATCTACATGTCTAATGGCCCAAGGAGGAGGAATGACCCAACCAGCAAGCAAACCCACTTCCAGTCAAGCTAGTGTAGCAGGAAATCGGCCTAGAGTACCAGTTAGGGTCTACGCCATTGACCAACAGCAAGTTCCTGACCCTACTGAAGTGGTTGAAGGTACCATCCCCGTCTTTCATCGCTTAACTAAGATTTTGATTGATCCTGGTGCATCACATTCTTTTATGAATCCTTCCTTTTTAAATGGAGTAGATATAAAGCCTACTAGATTACCTTATGATTTGGAGGTTAAGACACCCACGGGGGAATAAAGTTTAATTACTAGTTAGGTATACAAGAATTGTGATGTTTGGATAGGAGAAAGCAAGCTGGTGGTGGACTTGATTAGTTTAGATATAAAAGGGTATGATGTTATCATAGTGATGGATTCTCTAACCCGTTATCATGCTAAGTTGGATTGTAGGGCAAAGACTGTAGAGTTCTCTATTCCTGGAGAGGCTATTTTGAGGTTGGACGTAAAAGGGAGATTAGCGTCATTTACCCTCATTTCGGGGATTAGAGCGAGAAAATTGTTAAGTAAAGGGGCTCAAGGGTACTCAGCCTTTTTGATAAACCCTCCTAGTGATAAGATGAAGTTAGAAGAGGTGCCTATTATAAAGGATTTTCTCGATGTTTTTCCTGAAGAGTTGAAGAATCTTCCCCCTGAACGGATGGTAGAATTTAAGATTGATTTGGTACCACGGACAGCCCCAATTTCTAAAACCCCGTACCGAATGGCTCCAGCTGTGCTTAAGGAATTGAAAGTTCAATTACAAGATTTATTGGAGCGGGGTTTTATTAGGGAAAGTGACTTACCTTGGGGAGCACCTGTGCTCTTTGTTAAGAAAAAGGATGGAAGTTTGAGGTTGTGCATTGACTATCGAGGGCTCAATGATGTAACAATAAAGAATAAGTATCCTTTGCCGCTCATTGATGAATTATTTGATCAATTACAAGGATCAGTGGTCTTTTCTAAATTGGACCTTAGTCAAGGGTACTACCAATTGAGGATTGAGAGGAAGACGTACCGAGGACTGCTTTTAACTCGAGGTACGGATATTTTGAGTTTGTGGTAATGCCCTTTGGATTGACCAATGCTCCAGCAGCCTTTATGGATTTGATGCAACTGGTTTTCAAACCCTATTTGGATCAATTTGTGGTTGTATTCATAGACGACATTTTGGTATACTCAAAGACTCGAGAGGACCATGCTCAACACTTGAAGATAGTATTCCAAACTTTAAGAGAACATCAATTATTTGCTAAGTTCAATAAGTGTGAGTTTTGGTTAGAGGAAGTGTCCTTTTTAGGGCATAAAATCTCTAAGGATGGAATTGCTGTGGATCCCTCAAAAATGGAGACAGTAACTCAATGGAAGCAACCTAGAAACCCTACCGGGTTAGAAGTTTCTTGGGCTTAACGGGGTATTATCGTAGATTTATTCAGGATTTCTCGAAGATTGCGGGGCCATTGACAGATCTGACCAAAAAGCATGTTAAGTTTGCTTGGAATCCAAAGTGTGAGGCTAGTTTTCAAGAGTTAAAGAAGCGTTTGACAACAGCCCCTGTGTTGACTTTGCCAAATGGAAAAGATGGGTTTGTAGTTTATTCAGATGCCTCAAAAGAAGGATTAGGGTGTGTCCTGATGCAAAATGGAAAAGTTATCGCTTATGCCTCTAGAAAGCTAAAACCCCATGAGCAAAACTATCCAACACATGATTTGGAGTTGGCCGCAGTTATCTTTGCATTGAAAAAGTGGAGACATTATTTGTATGGGGTGACATTTGAGGTTTTCACACACCACAAGAGTCTTAAGTATTTATTTTCTCAAAAGGAGTTAAATTTAAGACAGAGACGATGGGTAGAATTTCTTGAAGACTATGATTGTACCATAAGTTATCACCCTGGAAAGGCCAACAAGGTAGCAGATGCCCTGAGTCGAAAGGCTCAAGTAGTGGGCTTGATGGTTCGGGAGTGGGAAATATTAGAAAAGGTGGGTGAGTGGAACCCTCGTTTGGAAAAACAGAAGGTCATATTTGGGAATATAGTGTTGAAATCTTCCATTCTAGAACGCATTAAAGAGGCACAAAAAGGAGATTCCATGGTACAGAAATGGATTGGAAAAGTGAATAAAGGAGAAACCCTAGACTTTAAGCTAGGGCCTGAGGGGATCTTGAGGTTTCGAGATCGTGTTGTTGTTCCAGACAACGAAGAGTTGAAGAAAGAAATTTTAGAAGAAGCACATCGAACAAAGTACACAATTCATCCTGGAAACAATAAGATGTACCAAGACTTGAAAAGGATGTATTGGTGGGATGGTTTGAAAAGGGATGTGGCAAGATTTGTTCAGACTTGTCTCGTGTGCCAGCAAGTTAAGGCTGAGCACCAAAAACCTTCAGGACTTTTGCAATCCTTAGAGATACCTGAATGGAAATGGGATCATATCACTATGGATTTTGTGACTGGGTTGCCTAGGAGTCAAAAAGGAGATGATGCAGTTTGGGTGATAGTGGATCGACTTACTAAGACTGCTCACTTTCTACCGGTAAGTATGAAATGTCTTTTGGAAAAATTAGCTCGGCTGTACTTGGACGAAATTGTTAGATTACATGGGGTACCCGTGAGCATCGTCTCTGATAGAGACCCGAGATTTGTCTCTCGGTTCTGGCAAAAGTTACAAGAAAATTTGGGGACTAAGGTTAATTTGAGTACCGCTTATCATCCCCAGACGGATGGACAATCCGAAAGGACAATTCAAACTTTGGAAGACATGTTGAGGTCATGTATATTGGATTTTGGGGGAAGTTGGAGTCAACACATGCCTCTAGTTGAATTTGCCTACAACAATAGTTACCATGCTTCAATTCAGATGACTCCCTATGAAGCACTTTATGGGAGAAAGTGTAGATCACCTATTCACTGGGACGAAGTAGGAGAAAAGAAAATTCTGGATCCAACCATTATACCTTGGGTCGAAGAGGCTTTTGAGAAAGTGAAGCTAGTTCGAGAAAGACTTCAAACGGCTCAAAGTCGACAAAAGAGTTATGCAGATAACCGAAGAAAGGATTTGGAATTTGATGTAGGGGACAAAGTATTTCTTCGAGTTAAGCCCATAAAAGGAGGAGTGGTGTCCAAGAGAGGAAAGAAGCTGAAACCAAGATATGTAGGCCCTTTCGAAATTCTCAAGCGAGTAGGCAAAGTGGCTTACCAATTGGGCTTACCTCGTAGCATGTCCAAGATTCACAATGTTTTCCATGTTTCCATGCTTAAGAAGTATCATCCAGACCTAAGCCATGTGTTGCCCTTAGGAGAGATTGAAGTGGATGAATCCTTGTCCTACGAAGAGCGTCCTGTAAAAATCCTCGACAGAGAAGTGAAAGACTTGAGGAGCAAGAAGATCCCATTGGTCAAAGTTCTTTGGAGGAATCATGCTATTGAGGAAGCAACGTGGGAATTGGAGGAAGAGATGAAGAAGAGTCATCCAGAGTTGTATACCTAAAAAGGTAAGGAATTTTGAGGACAAAATTCTCTTAAGGAGGGAAGGATGTGAGGGCCTCAAATTTCAGTATTTATTTTTAAAATGCACGATATTATTTATATTGAGTTTAGTTATTGAAAAATGAGTGAAAATATATTTAAAGTGATTATTTCTCAATTTAGAGAATTTTATACAAATTGTTTGCAGGTGTGTGGTTTTGGCCAAAATTAGCATTAAAAATTGTTCCGACGCGTAAGTAGTGACTTGGATTTGAAATCGAGCATATGTAGTGATATTTTGGAAATATTATTATGGCAAAACAGTGTCGGGATGAAAGAAACCAGTGTAAGTTAGACTGTCGCGCGTGACGCGACATAAAGTGCCCAAAAGTGGCTTTTTCCCTTAAAATATGGAAGTGCACTTTTTAGGCCATAAAAGCCTTGACTTTCTTGCACCATTGGACACTATTTTCAGCTGGAAATTTTGAGAGGAAGAGAGAGGAACGAGCCGAGAGAGAGAGCAAGGAAGAGAGAGAAAGTTTTCTTCCAAACTTCTTCCATTCTTGATCCATTCTTCTTGAAGCTTCAAACACCATCAACCACCATCATCTTCTTCACTTTTTGCAGCTGAGAAAGAGGAGAGAGAGAAGGAGCTTTGGTCCGAATTCTTGGAGGAAAAGAGAGGTAAGTTTGAGGATGATCTTCCATTTTCTTTTCTTCCCACAAGTAACTTGATCCTATGAAACTTGAACGATGGATTGTGGGTTTGATTTCTTTTCTCCATTTCAGCCGAACCAAGGAGAGAGGAGAGAGAGTGACTTGGGCTGGGATCGAAGCTCTTGGAAGCCAACAAGTTTGGAAGTGACCTCCTTGAAGAAGAGCTCAAGAGATCTTGTTGGATCTTGCCGAATCTTGTTGGATCTTGATAGATCCGGAGGTATAGGACTTGAAACTCGTAGATCTAACTTTATTAATGTTAATTAGTGTAGATCTATGGTTAATATTGATAGAAATGATCTCATCTGAAAAAATGAAGTTGGGCTCTCGAAATCCCAACTTAGGTAGCGGACTTGAGGACCTGATTGGGAATTTGATCGTTATTTGTGAACTTGTATTGATATGGTTAGAAATTAGGGTTTTTAGTGGTTGAAAAGTTGAAGGAAAATGTATGTTATGGCCAAACCCATGCTTGGTGATTTTAATGTTTGATTTTGAAGTGTTGTGAATGTTCTTGAAGAGTTCCTTTTAAGAAAAATAAGTATATTGTTCAAATTGTGAATGTATGTGTGTGTGAGGGAATGTTTGAAATTTAAAGGGTTAAAAGTGAAGTTTTTCATGAAATTTGAGTGAAAAGTGCTGTTCAATTAAATTTGAGGGTTTTGCCATGTCTTGGTCAAATTCTAGAGATTTTGAATATAATGGCGTGGTATGAAGTGTTTTATGTTAATATGAAAGTTTTAACTAAAAGTGAATGTCGAACGTGGTGTAAAAAAGTGATTTTGAGGTGTGAGACCTCACTCAAATGTTTTGTGAAAAAGAACATGCTTGTAGTGCCAATGAGTATATCGGTGGGATTTTTTTTTTTGAAATGAAAAAGTGACTTTTCAAAGAGGATCTATTTGGAACATTGTACCATGTGAAATGAGAGCTTTTCCTCGAGGGAATTTTGGAAAAATGTTGTTTGAAACTAAAAAGTAAAAATGAATTGTGTTAGTGACTGAAAAATGAAGTGAATCTCATGGATTGTCTTAAATTATTTTAGGAAGTGTGCAAGGCAGTGACTTTGACCCTGCGTGGAAGAACCCTACTTGGTCGGTTTCCATGCTTGTTTCGTGTTTACGTGCAAATGATGGTATATGAATGCAATGAAGTGAATGTTATGTGAAAATGAGTTTTGAACCCTCTGATGGGGATGGTGTGTACTTTATCGCACCTACTCCATTTGAGTAAAAGTGATTATGAAAGTGTATTGAAGTGAGTGATTGTAAAAGTGCTTTACAGTATTATATAGTGAATGTATGTGTTTGAACCTATCGGCGAACTCTTCGACTCGAGCCGGGGGCTAGGCCTAGGTCGAGAAGAAAGAGCTGAGCCATAGGGTTAACTTAAAATGTCACAAAGCCCGTGACTCGAGACCGATTACTATATGCTTGAGACTTGGTTCTTGAACTGTCTCCAAAAAAAGCATCAAACCAGTGATATATATACAAGTGAAGTGAAATGAAAAATGTACTCTGGACTAGGCATATGGACTTGTCCCTAATGGAGAGTACTCAAATAAAGTGAAGTGTTCTAAAGTATTGTCTCGAAAAGTGACATTTCAATGTACACTATCAAAGTGAAGTGATAAGTGTTTGGAGTGCTGGCCCGGTGGGGGGTTTTGGTGGAGTAAGGAGTAAGAGGAGTTCTACATGGTAATAGTGACAGTTGAGTGTCAACTACAGTTCATGGACAAGTTTAGTGGTTCGTGGACAAGCTTCGTGGAACTTGGCCCCTGAGGGCCCCCGTATCCAACATTGTATTGTTAATTGCTTTTCTATCTGTTTAAATTCCAAGTGTACTTGTGAAGTGAAATTGTTTATGTGTTAAGTGACTTGCATGTTTCTGGGAACTCACGGGCTTTTAGCTCACCCTTTCCATTTGTTTTCCTTAGCAGGAAATGAGCAACCGAGTGGTGGTGCTAACCCTTGAGATTTGGGTTTTACTTGTGTTCTGTTATTTATTGTGGAGAATCTTGAATCATGTATGATGTGGTCTTTTGTATAATGGAACTTGAATGTAAGGATGGATGATCTATGTATTATGGGATTGTAATTTGGATGTTATGTACCTGTAAGACATTGTACCCTTCTGTATTGTACCCAGAGTTTTAGTTTGATAAGTTATATTGAATGAGTGAGTGAGTGAGTCCTGGCGAGAGTTGGGCAGGCGGTCCGCCGACCTCTTTGGTCCGCCTTAGGGAAAGGTGGGGTCGTCACAAGATTGGTTGTAATTCATCAAATTGAAGTTGCTTGAGTTGAGATTTATTCTTTAAGCTCAAGAGGAGCTTTGAAGAAAATCAGTTTGATTACTATCATCCTTATTTATAGCTTCCTTTACGATTCATCTACTACTATATATTCTATCTCTCTTGATTTCTATTGCTCATTTGATTGACAATTTGATTGTGTAAGAGGTTACATCTTTTATTGTGAAAAAGGGGCATTACTTGATTAATTTTTAATCAACCTAATTCACCCCCCCTTAGGTTGTCTTTGGGCCTTACAATTTCAAAGTTATTAACATTGATAGCCGGCCGTACTACGCTTGTTTGTGCACCAATTCCATCTGGCAATGCATAATCTCTCAAAACATGTGGCCTTTGCTCTGCCATTTGATCTATTTCTTGCTTAATGTATGTTTCACCTACACTTTCCATCTCTTCTTGCCTTTGTTGGGCATGTGCTTTCCTCTTCTCGCTATGATTAAACGTGAAGGCAAATTGCACTTTTAGTGAAGATTTTAGTACCTAAAAATGACACAAAGCTATAAAAATACAAAATATCAAGATCTAGATAAGAAAACTCATTTTAACTCTAATGTTGCAACTAGTCCCCAAAAACTATGCCAAAAAATTGATAGGGGTGTAGCATACCAAATTTTACCTAATTACCCTTACCACATGTATACGGATCAACGAGTATAGGGCATTAGTTTTGATCCCACAAAGACTAGGGATGGCAAGTACTAAAGTTTAATCACTTATTTTATTATCTAGACAAATGATAAATGACAATTAGATAATACAGTTGGCTATAATAAATATAAAGAAACTAAAAAAGAGAGAAGTTGGTGGTATAAACGACCATAGTAGTAGTAGGCAGGCGGTAGAATCGACCATAATATTTAAGCAATAGAACTAGCCATGCTAGGTGGTGGATCCAACCATATGTAGGCGGTGAATAATAAGAAGTAAAATAAAGAAAATCAACAAAACTAAGTAAGATTGCTTAAAGATCAAGTTAGAGAAATCTTAGGAATTACAATCCCTTGTTGTGTCAAGATTAGAAGGTCATGAGGTCAATTATGCTTTTGTTCCGATGATTTTCTAAGTAAATAAATTCCTAAAGCCTGCCATTGCTTTCACTAATGAACATGTAATTGTTGAAAATCGCTTTCACCAATTCCTTAACTTCTTGAATCATTCGTTAACCTATTTTTAGAGAAAAAGTGAGACACAAGTTAAATAAGTTTAATGAAGTTATTGCATGAAAATCCAATCAACCATACTCACAACTTTCATGAGAATAAGACTAGTGTTTAAGAACCAAAATCTATATGAAGACAACTTTCATTGCTTATCAATCATCAAACGATTCATAGTTGATGGCCAAACAATCATAAATAGCAAGCACAAGCTCTTAAGTTAGAGCAATAATGGAGAACATAATCATTCCTAACTACTTTATATCAAAAATTACAAGAAGTTCATCCTCATCCTAAGAGGTGAAAATTTTAGCTAAACATAATATTAAGCATGCCTAAACATTGAACAGATTTGCAACAAAGTATGATAATTAAGCACAAGAGGCAAAAGTTTAGGAAGAAGAATTCTTATTCAATTGTTTGAAGTTGAATCCTTGAATTTCTTTACAAGTTGATCTCTCAAATATGCTAAGTACAAAAGCACTCTCACTCGTTTCTTTTAAGCTCTCTTTGAAACTAAACTACCTTTAATATGACAATAGAGTTGAAACTAAGAAACTAGAACTAAACTCTAGATTCTTCACTATTTCTACCATTTACAATATGTCTATAATGATGCTTGAATCAACTAGGATCAAATGGTATTTATATATGTTTAGGAAGGAGAAATGTCTTCATAATATTGACATAAACCTGTTCTACACTTCTCCAAGTCCTTTTTGTATAGCTATAGCCAAAATTCTTTGCAAAATTGAGTTGGAAATGAGTTAGAATAAAATGCAAGTTGCGAAATAGTTAGAATGTGTCATATCATAGATCCATGGACTGATCTGCGAGGCACAACTCATGGATCTGGTTCGCAGATCCTGTTGGAGTAGATTTCCTCTTTTTTGCTCAATCTTCAATTTATATCAAATTTGATTGGAAATTTCTCTATGATAGAAGTTGAATTAACTCTTCCTCAAAACATAAAATTTTGAGTCCTTTGAATTAACTTTCTAATGCAGCAAGAATCATGCCAATCGGATCTCTGTAGGCTAAGAAATCTCCAAAATACCCCTAACTGGTCAGCTCCTCTATTTCAGTTTCTAGCAGAAATTGTTGATAGTGCTTCTAATTTTTGACTATGAAAATGTGTAAATTGGATTTGATTATCATAGAAAATGTAAATCTACATCTTATCTTTAAAATGGCACAAGAATCATCTCAATTCGATATATGTAACTCAAGATATGGTCAAAATACTAAAATGTGTTATAACTACCAATTTTGACTTGACTTTCATTTAATTACATTTCATAATTTTCTATTCATGATCTCTTTAATATCACTTCACATCAAAAAAAAATTCAAATATCTTCTCAATTCCTCCATTTGATGATTTAACTATTAAAACCTACAAAAAAATAACAAATTTGCACTTTAGTCTATACTTTTGCAAATTTGATTAATAAAACACTCTTACATGAAAATTAATCATAAAGGAGTTCAATTCTTCCATTTTATATTAAAAACACACAAAAAACACATACTTAAACTCTACAAAAAAAATGGGTTATAATAATATATGCTAATCAATTAAGTTCAATATTCTTCCCTTTTATGATGAAGTCAAACCAAATGATGATTGCACTATGAAAACAATACATATACTCCCTCTTAATTAAACCTCCCTCTAAAAATAAGCATAGAAATAACAGGAGAACTATTGAACTATTTATCCATCATAATCACAATCATCATTTACTAAACTTTCTCTCCTTTTTGTCATCTGTGACAGCCCCACCTCCCCCTAGGGTGAACCAAAGGGTTCGGCGGGCCGCCTGCCCAGCTCTCGCCAGGACTCACTCACTCGAATGACTAATAACCCTTCGAAAGTGAACGTAATTAACCATTTCAATCCAAACCACAAATAATAACATCACTGAATTCAACTTACAACTCAAATTCTCAAATTACCATAAACCATCAAATTCATCTATTAATTTCAATCTTATACAAAGCGTGGAAATCCTACAAAAATACTAGCTTCCTTGATTCACGTGCCACACCTCGAAACCTGTTAAGGAAAACAAATTGGGGTGAGCTAACGCTCAGTGAGGCCAAGAAAACATGCAAACATGCAGGCTCAAGAAAATTATACCTTTATTAAACAAGATAAGTAACCAGAACTTTGAACAAGAATGCAGATATAGTATTTAATTACACATTAAATAAAGGATACAGGGGCTCTCAGGAGCCAAGTTCCACGAATCTTGATCACATTCCAAATAGTTGACACTTCGTCAACTTTCTTATCCATGTAGAGCTCCACTTGTCAATCATCTCCGTCCACCGTTTCACCCCCCAACCGGGCCCGCTCGTCAAAACAGGAAATTTGGTAATACTCGAGTATACCCAGGTAAGTAGTCGGCAAGCGCACTCCAACCGACAAAAATATGTAAAGACCCATGATTTACCAATCCCTCGGCCAAGCCCTTGCCGGCCCGAGGTAAAAGGTTTATCAATAAGGTTTTGGGCGTCCCCAACAGGTTTAAATAGTAAGTAAGATGATGAGACAGCGCTCAATCATCAAACAAGTACAAGTACAGGTCAGGCAGGTCATTTCAAGTACAACAAATACAGGCAAGCAAATCAGGTCAAGTAAGAGAGGCCGGACGAGATAAAGTACACGTCTGCCTTGCCAAGTTTAATAATACAATCAATTTAAACATGTAACAGGTCAAGAAAGTCAATAAATCATGCACTTGACACTCACCAAATAACCAAGAGCAAGCGAGAAAATTTAGGAGGTCATACAAGCGTCTCGGTGTCCACGGGATCACCTGAGATATAAAAATCCATTTTCAAACATGAAACGACGCGATGTGCATATACTCAATGCTAAAACTCACGAGAAACATTTATAAACACTTAAAATAGCAAAAGGAGCACATGCATGGGCGTTAAATGAAAAACGGACGAGAACGAAACGAAAACGGAAAACATACACTAAAAGGTGTAAAAGACAGTTTTGACACTTTGTACGCCGTTACCCATAACTCAGGCTACAAGTATCGGATTAGAGTGCACAAGGTTCCGTTTCGAAGCTAAGAGAACAAGATACAACTTTCATGAAGACAACTTCTGCCTAGATTCACTCTTTCTAGGCCAAAAATGCGGAAATAGGTCCAGGAACTTCAATATCAGGATTTCCGACAGGTTTGATTCAAACGATCATAACTCAGCGCTCACAAATCCAAATCAAGAAATTCCAAAGCCTTTAGAAAGCTAAAATACAAGGCTACAATTCTTTAGAAGACTTAAAAAGCAAAAACATTCATTTTCCTGGTCAAAATGACCCACTACAGTAGCAAAATAAGATTCCTGACAGAAACGGGGCATCAGGGGTAATTTAGTTATTTCACATGCTACAGTGATCCGATTCATCTGAAAATTTACAGGTAGAATCCTCACTCAATTCTCTACAACTTTTATGTTTTAGGCTAAGGCTAACTCAGCTCCCAACATCCTCAAATATACCAAGCAAATTCGGATAGAAAATGGACAGAAATTCTTGGCTGAAACTTTGAGAAGCAAAACACCAAATCCAAGCCATCTAATCATCCTCTAGGACACACATGAGCATGAATTCAACTAAATCAAGAACAAAAACATCACTCCCATAACTAGAGGAAAATTTCAGATTTCATACCTTCCACAAATGGGTGTTTAAGATGAATACTTCAAGCTTAATTCCCTTCTCTTGGTTTCAGCAGCTTGGAGCAAGGCCACAAGCTGGAGTTTTCTAGGTTTTCATCAAGATTTGATGGTAATTTTTGGATCAAAATCTCTCTTTTTCCTCTCTTTTCTTTCCTTTGTTTTCTCACGGTTTTTCCCTCTTTCTTTCCCTTGCTTGGCCGGTTCACTTAAGCTATAAAATGAGCTAAGGGATGACAACACTTAGATATTTAGTGTTAGGTCAAAGATTGGTCAAAAGTCTCATGCAAATTCAACCTTACAACTTAAGCTATTTTCCACTCTTGCCCACATGATTTCTTTTCCTATCAAATTAGTCCATAGGTACTCAATTTACCTAGCCTATCAAAGCTTAATCACGCCACTAATCACCCAAGAATCGTAATCCTTCCTCTTAATCATGCATTATCACACCAAAAATCAAAGAGATAACAAACTCGTAGTTAAACATAAAACTTAAATTCATTTTCAAAACTAGGGTTTTACGAAATCAAACTAGGGTTTTTCACACTCAAATTAGGGTTTTATCGAAAATTAGGGTTTTCAAAGCAAACTAGGGTTTAAAGGTCAAATTAGAGAAAACAAACCATATAAACACCTTGGCAAACAAGAACCACTATAATTAGCACTATTTAATATTTTCCAAAAACTTGGAAAAAATCGGGGTCTCACATCATCAATCAAGAAATAGTGAATGAGACAAAATTTGGGCAAAGGTTCTCCTTATAAAATGAGCAATCCACTACTAGCACATAAATTTCAACCAAATGGAAAGCCATAACAAGCATTTTATAATTACATGGCCAATCATAAAACAATCAAAGTATCCATAGTTAACAGCCATAACATAAGTACATGAAATCACTTAAATAAGTTTAACATTTAGTACAACATTCTCTTGTGAAAGGAAAACTAATAGAATGCTAATGACCCTCATGATGCAAGATCCTAAAAATGAACTAAGTGATTCTAAAATTCTATATGAGATGATTAATTAGCATATAATTTACCTAATTTTAGTTAAGTTTTAGTGTATGTTTTTGGTGTGTTTTTAATATAAAATAGAAGAATTGAACTCCTTTGTAAGTATTTTTCATGCAAGAGTGTTTATTTATCCAATACATGCAAAAGTGTAGTTTAATGTGTTAAATTGATATGTTTCTATAGGTTTAGGGCTTAGGGCTTAATTCAAACTAAGTGCAAATTGAGAGATTAATGTGATAAAAAATAGCATTTTTAAGCTGATACGTGACCTAGAAGTGGAAAATAATAGCACAAGGATCGAATGGCTCGCATTTGTCTCTTATTGTGGACAGGAGAAGTGGATCCGTGAGGCGATCTGCGAGGCACTCATCTGCATTGTGGATCCCTGATAATGATAGTTTCCAACTTGTGGCAACTTGCAGCGCATTTTTTATTATTTCTAGAATTTCGGCTATAACTATATAAGTTAGACTTGGAGAAGTGTAGAATCATTTTATGTCAACATTATGAAGACATTTCTCCATCCTAAACATTTATAAATGCACTTTGATTCTCAATGTTTCAAGAATCATTGTAGATCATTGTAGACTATTGTAGAGAACGGAATTAGTAGAGAAACTTAAGGATAGTTCAAGTTTCTTAGTTTTAACTCTAGTTTTATATTGTGAGTTCCTTAGTTCCAAAGAGAGCTTTAAAGAAAAATGAGAGGCACTCTTGTGCTTCTCACTATTGTAGAGAGCGGAAATAGAAGAGAAACTTGAGGATAGTTCAAGTTTCTTAGTTTTAACTCTAGTTTTATATTGTGAGTTCCTTAGTTCCAAAGAGAGCTTTAAAGAAAAGTGAGAGGCACTCCTGTACTTGGCATGTTTGTGAGATCAACTTGTGAAGAGTTCAAAAGTCCAACTTCAAGAAATTGAATAGGAATTCATCTTCCTAAACTCTTTATCTATTGTTCTTAATTATCATGCTTTGTTACAAGTTATCTCTTTTCATAGACATGTTTAATATAATGTTTGGCTAAACATTTCATCTCCTAGGGTGAACATGAACTTCTTGTAGTTTTTGATATGAAGTAGTTAGGCATGATTATGTTCTCCATGATTTTACTAGTTTTAAAACTTGTACTTACTATTTATGGTTGTTTGGGCATCAACTATGAATTATTTGATAAGTGTTGAGCAATGACAGTTGCCTTCATATAGATTTTGGTTCTTATACAATTGCCTTATTCACACGAAAGTAGTGAATATGTGTGGAATTTTGTCCAATAACTTCATTGAGCTTATTTAACTTGGTCTAATTTTTCCTTGATGAAAATAGGTGAAGAAAGGATTCTAAGAAGTTGAGAAATTGGTGAAAATAATTTCCAACATTTACATGTTCATTGGCGAAAATGATTATATGTTTTAGGAAGCTACTACCTTAGCAAATTATTGGAGCAAAAACATAATTAACCTAACTTCTAACTTTGACTTAACAGGGGAATCTAACTTTAGGATTCTTCTTACTTGATCTTTAAACTAACTGTGACAGCCCCACCTTCCCTTAGGGCGAACCAAAGGGGTTCGGCGAACCGCCTGCCCAACTCTCGCCGGGACTCACTACGAACTTCCAAATATCGATCGAAACATTCATTTGTAAAGTCATCATTAAAAGTTATTAAAATTACCAATAAATTCTCACAAAATACAAACCCCAAAATTTCATCAAAATTACATTGATAATAACTCCAAAATACCATAAACCATGAAATTCATCCATTAATTTCAATCTTATACAAAATGAGGAAATCCTACAAAAGTACTAACTTCCTCGATTCACGTGCCTCACCTCGAAACCTGTTAAGGAAAACAAATTGGGGTGAGCTAATGCTCAGTGAGGCCAAGAAAAGGCATGCAAGCAAGTAATCAAGCAAGTAGGAAAGCCAGTAAATTCAGATATAAAAGCGTGTAAATCAATCATTCACTTGTACTATTGCAATTTTCACCAGGAGACCGTATTCTCAAGGAATCACTACTCGAGGGCTCACATTAGACAAGAGTCTTGGAGCTGGGTTCAGAGAACCCTCTTCGAGCCTCTCTATCTACAGTGAATATGCGCAAGAACAGTAAGCAGTGCTCATACAGGAAAAATACACAGAAGCAGGTAAGGATACGGGGCTCTTAGGAGCCAATTTCCACGGTTAAGCAGTTGAGTCCATTCCATTCCAAACGTTGACTCTCCGTCAACTTAGCAAAAGTAAAGTCCGTAGAATCTCCACTTGGTACAACTTCCGACCAACAGTTCACCCTCTCGGGCCCGAAACCAAACAAGCAGGTGAAAAGGGTAAAGTTACAACGAGCAATACCGAGCAAGACCTCTGCAATAGATCAAGATCAAAGAACAGTACCTAAGGTTCACCAAACTTCCCGACCAAACCCTTGCCGGCTCGGGTCCCAAGGATCCCCAAGAGGTTTGGGCGTCCCCGGTTATAACTTTTAAATCGATGAATCACTCCAGTCGACATTCAGTTCAAGTCAAGTCAAGTAACAAGTCATGTTCATGCAAGTCAAGTAGAGGAGGACGAGTGCGATAAAGTACACTCTCGCCTCAACAGTTCATATTCAAGCAAACATGTTAGGTAGTTCAACAATTCATGCACTTGGCACTCACCAATAGTTGAGAGTAAGTGAGAGCAATTCACGAGATCAATATCGTAGTTCAAGTTTGGATCACTGTGTAATTTAGCACCACCTCCTAAAATATTTAAAAAGCAATGAAAATAAGTTTCTAGTTTATCCACCAAATCTCATTCAAAAAAATCAAGTTCAATATCTTCCTCCTTGAGTAGAAATCTTTGAAAAATCATAACATGAGTTATATAAGTCCAAATTTCACAAGCTTGGTACTGTTGAAAACCTAATTTAATGCTCTAAAACTTTGCAGAAGGCACCAAGATAAAATTGTGGACAGAAACTACCCAGATTTTTGATTAACAAACTGCTACAGTACTGAAACAGAACATAACAGGTTGGCCGACCAGACAAATTTGAAAATTCATCAAAACTTATATAAAATGAATTGGCCTCTGAAATTTTCACAGTTTAAAGTACTAAGTAAGAAGTTTCAAACTCCACCAACAGCACTCAATTCCAACTCTCGAGCAAGAAATTATTGCAGTTCAAACATGGCTGGTTCAAAAACCTGTATTTTCTGAAATCCAGTTTTATAGGGCAATGTTTGAAGTTTCGAATGAATGATGAATTCTTGGTCAAAAATCACCAAATTTAGTACACTAATACTTTCATATATAAGCTAGGGTCATACCAAAATTCAACTAAAAATTCGAATGGGAAGACAGTTTTTTACTTGCTCAAAGTGGATGCAACATCGTAGATTCAATCCTGCCAAGTTTCATTCCTCTACTTCTCATTGCTTTTAACACATCTAAACCACCCCCATAAGCACCCACTTTCGAACCTAAGATGGTCTCAACCTTCCTAAGCCCAAGGGTGATCAGAAATGATATTAGCTTTTATCAAATTTTTGCACAAAACAGGCCCTCAAGTTCGGACAGCAAACTTGCTCAAATTTTCCAGATTTTAGTCTCATCTTAACACTCATTCTTGCTATAACTTTTGAAGGGCTTTTAGGGGGGAAAATTAACAACTCAACACTCAATATTTAAGCATTAAATTTAGCCCTCAAACCAGCCAAAATGCAGCCATGAAAAATAAAAGAAAAACAGAAATCTTAACCCTCATTTTTCCTTCCCTCTCTCACGGTTTTCCTTGAGGTTTTCCTACCAACATTCAAGCTAGCCATTTTCCATATAACCACACACAATGCATCAATAGTCCCAAGTTCATACATAATGGGATTTCATAGAGCCCATTTTTCCATCTCAAATCTGTCGCGCCCCATTTTTGAAAAAGGAAAAGAAAACTCGTCGTTTTGAATTTTTAGTTGGAAAAAGGTTTTTAGTTAAAAATTGATTTTTTGAAAATAAAAGAAAATGGGTCATGGGACTAAAAAAATGTGATGATTTGGACCCAAAAACAAAAATCTAAAAAAAAGGGTTTTTAGAAAAATTTGGAGTCGCCACTTGGTATAGAGTTTAGGTGTACCAAGTCACCCAAAAATTTTAATTAATGAAAATAAACTAAGAAAACCCTTTTTTAGACGACTCCAGGTCTTTGAAAAACTAGAGAAAAAGGTTCGGGAGTCACAGTTGAAAGAAGGGAAGGCAAAGATTCGATGTTACTCGTCTCTAAGGCACCCTTCTAACCTAGCCAAAGCTAGTTGCAAGATTTAGTTAAAAATTTCCTAATTCTGACTTTAAAATTTATCACATTTGGATGTTATCTATATGCATGCAAAACTCAAACCTAATATTGGATCGAGAGTGGCAAAATGTCTCCTTGAGGTTTGATTGGAATTGATCACATTAGTTGTGTCATCCAAATTTGATCCCTCGAGGAGGTCGCGAAAAATGCAAATGATGAGACTCGAACAAACAGGAAAATAGGGTTTTCAAAAGAAATGCAATTTTTATAAAATCTCAAGGGAAAAGAAATTGGATTTTTGAAAAGATCAATTTTAAGTGCAAAGAGGAACTTGAATTTTCAAAAGATGCAATTTTAAGAAAAATGGATTTTTGACTTTGAATTGCTAAAACATGAAGAAGAAACTTGATTTTTAAAGAATGATTTTGATAGAATTTAAAATAATGCATATGTATGTCTTAAAGAGGGATAATGCAACATAATGGATGCGGGGGACTAAATTCGTGACTTCAAATCTTCCTTTTCATAGAAGGAAATAAAAGCGTGCTAAGGCTAAGAAGCCATACTCGCTCTTTTCCCTAATTCAAAGGGTAATGTGTTAGTGTATATGCCCTAAAGTCAATCAACTTCTAGGGTTTATTATACACTTTGACTATTTATGTAATAATAAATGACATCTTTATCATATTGATTGCTTATATTTTCATATAAGTATGATAAAACCCTTAGAATAAACTTAATCGATGAAATCATAAGAGTTATGATGGTGAGGTTCATTCGATTATAAATAAGGTTTATTCTTAAATATCTCTAGTCATAGTATTAACAAGAAAGGGTATTGTTAATACGGTTAGACTAGCATATACTATGCCGCTTCTATATGAGAAGTAGTAGACCTCATCTACTATGGTGTGTGAGACACCTAAGCAAGTATATGGGTGCTTGATGGTATGATCAAGTTCACTAGATTGATCCACATAGAGACATCCTTTAAGTGCCAAAGGATTAATCTCTAAGTGACGTTTATGTAAATGATTCTTAGACTTAAGGTTATCATGATATCTTGAATATGGATAGTTATACTTTCTTTGTTATATGATTGCTCTGTAAAAGGGAATGCTCACATCATTAGCAAATGGGTGTATCTTTGAAGTATGGAAAGATGGTGAATAACCTATAAGGATTTACCGCCTCTTATGTGAGAGGAGTTATCTCATGTTTGACCACTTGTAGAAGTATAACTCAGAAATCTTAGCGCTAAGTGGGAAAGTCTTAGAAAGTGTTTCTAAGAACTTCTTCATTGGAGTTATATTTTGGTACAAGAGAAAGAGCATTAATCACACAATGGAATAGGCACAACTTATTCCAAGATTAATGTGAGATAAGTGTGGTAAAAGGATATTAGTTACATTATAAAGCGTTTTGAAGGTGAAGTCATCCACTTGACTTTTCTCATTACTTGGGTGGTCATGATGTATTGCTAGATACCAATCTTGATCTATAAGTATGAGCTGATCGATTAGTGGAATCAGTGATAAATTAAAAGGAGTTTTAATTTATCTAGTTCTTATTTATTAAGAATGTATAGCTCATACTTATTGCCAACGTATATGAGAACCTAATGGGTCACACACATTAAAGAACTTTCTTAGCTAGATTAAATGAATTTCAAGTGGGACTTGATAGATAAGTTTTATAACTTATAGTTTGATTTGTGAGACAAATTAAACTTGAGAGACTTATGGTGCAAATAAGTTTTAGTCTTCCAAATACAAGAGTTGTATTAGAATTAGGAAGCTAAATCTTATTGGAACTGATTTCAGGTTTCCATAAGGATTTGACAACTTATTTGTCTATAAATACTCACTAAGCTTTTGCTAGCAAGTAGAATCAACACACAAAATTGTCTTGTGAGATTTTTGAGAAAAATCTTGAGAGAAAAAAATACCCAAAATTCGTCCAAGAAAATAAGTGAAAAATTGCATCTCTTATTTCTTATCTTGGGATGAAATTTTCATGGTGAAAAATTGGAATTATCTCAATAGACTTGTGTGTGGTTGTCTTGGCAATAGCTAGTACTAATCTAGCTTAAGCTAATTCAACCTTGGAGGTTCTAACTAAGGAGGTGTGGATCACCATTAGAGGCGGACACATGTAATGCCACGTGGATCTCTTTGCCATCCTCTACATCAAATCTCCACCAAGTTCAAGGAGGTCTTCATGGATTGAGGTAATCTTCTTGAACTATCTCTATGTTACATGGATTTAATCAAAGGATGATCTATTAAAGGAATCAAAATTTTAAATTTCACTGTGTTTATCTCCTTGATTCCTTACATGGTGATATCGAGCCAACTTTGATTAAACCATGTAACTTGTTTATTTAGTTCTCATGTATGTCAAATTAGATTTGATTATGTGCGATTCAAGAGTTTTAAAAATATACTTTTGATGAAAAATAAATTTTTGAAAAGGTTCAAAGATTTAATAATTTTTCATCGAATGAATTTTTCTTGAAAACTTGTTTTTCATGGCATGAAAATTCATGAAAAGATTAAAACTTTCAATCATGATAATAAATTCGATTGTTGTTTTTCGTGATGAGATCACGGAAAGAAAAAAAAGAAAAAAAAAGGCATAAGATGGCTTCTTGGCTCGATCTCGATAAATCACGCGGGACGGCAACTGCATGTTAATGGCGTGAAGCCTTGTGATCAATTTGTATCACATACAGGTTCATGTATATAATATGGCCATGGACAATGCTATCTTTATCCTTTCTTCACACATCCAATAATCTTGTGATTGATTGTTGCATTGATAGCCTATGTACGGGTTGCAATTTAACCATCAAGTAATATGAAGAGACATAACTGGTTGATCATGATCAGCCTACAAAAGTCAGGAAAAGGGCAGCGAGAATTTGCTACTAGAAATTGCGTTAAAAATGCTGATTTGCAGCGAATCTTTTTTACAGCAATTTTAGCGGCTGTTTTTTGTTGCATTTTCCACTCTTCGCTACTTCAAATTCCAGCCATAAGATGGTGGTAATGATGAAGGCTTTATTGGTTAATAATTGCTGGAAATTTTCTTGTAAAAGGAAATTCAAGAAACAAGTTAGTTTCCAAATAACAAATGGGATTTGGTCATTGATTTTCTTTTCGTTTGGTTTTCTAAATTAGTATGGAAATTTCCTATAATTTTAATATGATTAGAATTAAGGTGTTTTCTAGAAATTTTAGAAATCAAAATTGGACAAGGAGTTGTTCAATTAAGTTTTAGAAAGTTACTCAATTTTAGTGAGACTAAAATTAAGAAGTAAACCAACTTTGGAAACTTTCCATTTTGATAAGATTAAATTTGGATGGTGTTCAAATACCTTTAGAAACTTTCTAATTTAATAAGATTAAATTAAGAAAGTGATCAAAAGTTAGTATTTGAGATCTAAAATGGTTTAAAAGAAAATTTCCAAACATAAGTGAATTAGGAGATTCTAGTTAGACTAGAAATTCTTAATTTTGACTTGGATGGTCATTCGATTGTGAAAAGCTTCTTATCATGGTTATAAAGTATGGAAAATCATTTTAATGAGATTAGAATGTGGTTTCCATAATTTAAAACAAAAGGAATTGGAAAGAAATTTGGAAACTACTTAATATTCCTTAAGAAATTGGATTTCCTAAGTAATATAAGTTTCCAAATTAATATTGGTTTCTAAAATGATTTGGAAATTGAATCTACCTTTTATTATGAATAAAATATAGTTTCCAAATCATTAGTATTGCCAAAAAATTCTTCTTGTGTTCAAAAAATGAAGGAAAAGATGCTGTCTGCAATAGCGTCATAAAACCTTTAGCGACAGTTTTCTTATGAAGAACTTTTGTCGCTAAAGACATTTTTCTGTCGCTAAAACTTAATTCCAGAAATTAGAAATTTTCAAATTGAATTTGATTCAATTAATTTTAAACCTCTTGAATTGAAGCCTTTTGAGATTAAAGGCTTGTGCATATAATGATACATGATTGGAACTAAATAAATATTTATACTTTCATTTAATATTGTATTTTATGAATGCATGATGGATGATTATGGACTAAGGCCAATGTGATTGTGAATGGTTGAATGTATGTATGATTTGGTTTTGATATTTTTTTGAAATAGGGCCTACGTGTCCTGCCTTCTCTATATATTCTCAATGTAAATTCTCTTCTCATCTCACCCCTTGAATGTAACTCAAGGTTTCTCCCAATATTATGTAATGTACTATATTAGGGATAGGGAGAGGGTGAGGATCTAAAATGTTTAGAATAGATTTACATTTGTAATGTACAAAGAAGATGGAGATGGTACCAATTCCACCATGGTGGACATACAAAAGACGCAGGGGGGAGATGTCGCCGTCCCTTGTTTGACCATCTAGTTTCCTTTTGGCTCAAGGAAACTAGTGTAGGAATAAAGTCCATAATCATCCATGTTTAATTATAGTATGTTTATTTATTTATTTGTATTGATGAATGGATATGCATGCTATATATATATATTTGATGAGACCAATTTGGAATACCATGTATAAAATCCCTCTACTCAAATATTAAGTCTAAACTTAAGTTGCCTTCCATTGTTATAGTTAAAATGAAATTATGTTCGAGTTAACTTGTTGAGTACACTCAAGGTTGCTCTACCATGAGAAGTTTTAACTATGAGATGAGATCTCGGAATAATGGGTATGACTTAACTAAAATTTGTGACTTGTTGAGTACACTCAAGGTCATAAAAATTTTAGAGGCAAAGGTTGGGTGACACATATGATGTGATTTATCAAGAG
Organism: Gardenia jasminoides; assembly: GCA_013103745.1. Taxonomy (NCBI): domain Eukaryota; kingdom Viridiplantae; phylum Streptophyta; class Magnoliopsida; order Gentianales; family Rubiaceae; genus Gardenia; species Gardenia jasminoides. The sequence goes on along the minus strand of CM023103.1, from coordinate 47,230,543 downwards.
TTGATAACTCAACTATCTAGAAGTTACAAAAGTTATAATTGATAATAAGTACCTACCTATTGAAATTATTTTGATTTGTTGAGCATACTCAAGATCAAAATAACTAAATGGGATTCTAGCCTACTAGGAATTTTTGAAATTCTCGAATCTATATAAGAGGGTTATAGATTTGAATAAAATAGTGGGAGCAAAACCAAATTTGATTTTTATGTCATTTTTACTTGGTTTTGTTTTGCATAAATAATAATTCTCTTTTATCTTTACCATCCGTTGTAGAAATTATGAGTAATTGCATATTATTCTCGATATAATTGGTATTTTTAATTTCTTGGATTGGCAAGTTAAATTGAGAAAAGTTCTCAAGAAAATTTGGCTATATCATTTAAAACCTTAACACTTCCAATTATGGAAGATGTAATGGAATTAATAAAAATTGCTAACAATAGGTAAGAGGAGATGATGATAGTATGCCATAGATGCTTCCTAAATCTCCTTTACTAGATAAGATTTCAATTTCTTTCACCATGGTTATACATCTCAAGAGTTGAATGATGAATAATCAAGGTATAAGATGTATGAAATACTTGAGCAATAATTCTATTACAAGATGACAAAAATATCTCAAATTAAATATTAATTTATTAGAGAGTGATTGACTATATTAAGAAATTTAGATCAATCAAAGTTTTGTCATACACTATTAGTCAAATGTTGACTAAAAGTAATTACTTATCAAGAGTTGATAATAAGAATTACTTATCAAGAGTTGATAAGTTAAGAGTTTTAAAGAACTAGCCTTATAGTACAAGCTTTCAATGCATGGTTTTGAAATACAACTTTGTGAAAGTTTTATTTTTGAGATTATAATTGAGATTAACTAATGGACTTATTTTAGAACTTAATAAATGTTATTATTTTCTAAAATAAAAGAAAGTCCATTCTCAATATGATGTTAGATAATTTGAAACCATCTTTAACATTTGGAAATTAGTCTTTTGAATAAGAAACATATTTTTCAAATCGCATGATGATTTGGCTCATTTGATTATGAATCATTTGAGACATATGAGCCTTATTCACTAATAAAAGGCTAATTTGATCTTTTATGAAAAGATTTAATGAATTGTTAGGATCCATACATTATGATGTATGTGGAAGATTAACAATTCATACTAGAGATTATTTCTCATATTTTATCACTTTTGCTAATAACAACTCAAAATGGATATATGTATCTTTAAGGTACTAATCCAAGATTTTGAGAAGTTAAGAGGTTTAAGTATAAAGTAGAGAAACAATCTGGTCAAGTACTAGGACACCTAAATATGATCAAGGTGAAGAATACTTGAGCCATGGTAAAGTATTGGAACACCATGATTTGATCAAGGTGAAGAATACCTAATCTAAGGGTTTCAAAATTAACTAAAGGAGAATGTGATTCTCAAGTAAAATAATTTTTCTAGTTATCTCAATTATTGTTGTGTAATCTAGATAAAGAATTATATCTCATGAGATGAGATGTCCCATGCAAGTTTACCAAAATGGTTTTGGGGTTTTGTCCTACATAAAATTGTCTCCTATACACTAAATCTTGTTCCATAAATATATTTGTTCAAAGTGTGCCATATGAGATATGGAATGTTAAGGAGTCCAAATTTTGTGAAAGTTTGGATTGTGCTACATGAAGTGAGCATCCATAATTGGATAAAGTGGAGCTAAGATGTGACAGCCCCACCTCCCCCTAGGGCGAACCAAAGGGTTCGGCGGGCCGCCTGCCCAACTCTCGCCAGGACTCACTCACTTGAATGACTAATAACCCTTCGAAAGTGAACGTAATTAACCATTTCAATCCAAACCACAAATAATAACATTACTAAATTCAGCTTACAACTCAAACTCTTGGATTACCATAAACCATCAAATTCATCTATTAATTTCAATCTTATACAAATCGAGGAAATCCTACACAAATACTAGCTTCCTCGATTCACGTGCCACACCTCGAAACCTGTTAAGGAAAACAAATTGGGGTGAGCTAACGCTCAGTGAGGCCAAGAAAACATGCAAACATGCAGGCTTAAGAAAATTACACCTTTATTAAACAAGATAAGTAACCGGAACTTTGAACAAGAATACAAGTACAGTATTTAATTACACATTAAATAAAGGATACAGGGGCTCTCAGGAGCCAAGATCCCCGAATCTTGATCACATTCCAAATAGTTGACACTCCGTCAACTTTCTTATCCATGTAGAGCTCCACTTGTCAACCATCTCCGTCCACCGTTTCACCCCCCAACCTGGCCCGCTCGTCAAAATAGAAAATTTGGTAATACTCGAGTATACCCAGGTATGTAGTCGGCGAGCGCACTCCAACCGACGAAAATATGTGAAGACTCATGATTTACCAATCCCTCGGCCAAGCCCTTACCGGCCCGAGGTAAAAGGTTTACCAATGAGGTTTTGGGCGTCCCCAACAAGATTAAATAGCAAGTACAACAAACACAAGCAAGCAGGTCAGGTCAAGTAAGAGAGGTCGGCCGAGATAAAGTACACGTCCGCCTCGAAAAGTCTAATAATACAATCAATTTAAACATGTAACAGGTCAAGCAAGTCAACAAATCATGCACTTGCCACTCACCAATTAACCGAGAGCGAGTGAGTAAATTTAAGAGGTCATACAAGCGTCTCGGTGTCCACGTGATCACCTGAGAGATAAAATCAAAATTACCTAAATGCATTCAAGGTCAAATTTTCAATCAAATAAGGTTCTCGATTCCACATTAAAAGGAATCTCATGAAATTGGAAAATCCATTTTCAAATGTGAAAAGACGTGACGTGCATATACTCAATAAACTAAACTCTCGAGAAGCACTTATAAACACTTAAAACAGCAAAAGCACATGCATGGCGTTTGAGGAAAAGCGGACGAAACGGAAAACACACACTAAAAGGTGTAAAGGACAGTTTTGACACCTTGTACGCCGTTACCCATAACTCAGGCTACAAGTATCGGATTAGAGTGCACGAGATGCCGTTTCGAAGCTAAGAGAACAAGCTATAACTTTAATGAAGACCATTTCTGCCCAGATTCACTCTCTCTAGGTCGAAAATACAAAAACAGTTTCAGAAATTTTCCCCGTCAGAATTGCCGACAGGCTACATTCAAACTATCATAACTTGGCTCACAAACCCGAATCCAGAAATTCCAAAGCCGTTAGAAAGCTAACATACAAGGCTACAATTCTTAAGAAGACATCAAAAGCAAAAACATTCATCTATCCAGTCAAAATAACCCATTACAGTAGCAAAATACGATTCCTGACAGAAACAGGGCATCAGGGGTAATCTAGTCATTTCACATGCTACAGTACTCCGATTCATCTAAAAATTTACAGGTAGCATCCTCACTCAATTGTCTACAACTTTCATGCTTTAGGCTAAGGCTATTTCAGCCTCCATCATACTCGAATATTCAAGCCAAATTCGGACAGAAAATGGACAGAAATTCTTGGCTGAAATTTTGAGAAGCAAAACACCAAATCCAATCTATTTAATCATCCTCTAGGACACACATGAGCATGAATTCAACTTCCAATCATCAATTCCCAACATTAAGTCTTGCAACTAATGAAACCCTACCCTAACTCTTGGCCAAGGTTCAAGACAAGCAAACAATAAAACCAATCCATGGAATCATCTCACAAGCCAAGGATAAGTATGATTCAAGCCAACAAAACCACCAAATCCAACAATTACACATTATCATCAAAATTTCAGCTTATATACAAAGGAAAAAAAATACCTTCTTGGCTTATGTTCTTGATGAAATTACAAGCCCAAGATAGTCCACTTAACTTCCTAACTCAAGCTTCAAGATTGGATGGTTGAAAGTTGCAAGAATCCCAAGCTTTTCTTCTTTTTTTCTCTCCTTTTCTCTCTTCTTTTCCTTCTCTTTTTTTCACGTTTTTCCTTCTCTTTTTTTTTCCTTGTTTGGCCGGTTCATGTAAGCTAATAAAACAACTAAAAGATAACATCAAATAGATATTTTCTTGCTTAGTCAAAATTGGTCAAACTTCTCATGCAATTCAACCTAACAACTTAGGTCATTTTTCACTCTTGCCCACATGATTTCTTTTCCTATCAAATTAGTCCATAGGTACTCAATTTAACCTAGTCTATCAAAGCTTAAGTACACTTACTTAGGCCACTAATCACCCAATTACCCTAATAACTCTCGTGCGCGTACAAATTCACACTGAAAATTCATGAAATAACAAACATTGATTTGTACATATAATTAGGGTTTCGAGAAAATATATTAGGGTTGGTACTTTTGTGTTTAATTTACAATTAGGTGTAAACAAATTAGGGTTTTATCGAAAATTAGGGTTTTCGAAGCAAACTAGGGTTTAAATGTCAAATTAGGGTTTTTGACTTGTAAAACAAAATAGGTAAAACAAAATACTTTAAGAAGTAAAACAAACCAAAAAACGCCTTGGCAAACAATAATCACTATAATTAGCATTATTTAATATTTTCCAAAAACTTGGGAAAATCGGGGCCTCACATAAGATCCGATTAGAACCTTTTGTGAAGTATTCTTGAGAATTAAAGGAAAAGAAAAGGAGGGCTAAAAGGAAGAAGAGCAAATCCATTCTTCTTATTTCATTTGGTTTAAATTTTTCTTAGCACATATGCTAGAATTTTCTTATTTTCTCCAAGAATTTTATATTTCTATCATCTTCAAGAATAAAAGTGTTTTAGTTCTAAAACTACTATTTTCTAGATATATGATTTATTCTAGATAAAGTAGTGGGAGAAAGATGGAACTTAAAACTTGAAATAGTTTCAAGTATCACAAAAGCAAGTTGAACAAAATGCATAGAATTGGGGCTTGCATTTCATGATGATGAGGCAGCAAAGCTAAAAATAAGGGTTTCATAAATCTTAGAAATATAGATTTCTTATAGAAAATCATGATATTTGATCGTGCATTTTTAAATGATTTATGAATAATTTTATAACTTATAGAGATGGTTGAGACCCATGAATCTAAAATGGATTCCATATTTGACGAAGGGTAATGACCTTAGTCAATTCACCTAAAGGTTTAATAAACCTTTTAGTTGCAAAAGAGTCTTTAGAGTAAAGACTAATATGGAAGGTAAAATGTTACCTATAGAGTTTGGTTGGTAGAGTGGTCACTATTAAAGATAAGCAATTATCTTTAAAGAAACCTTCTCACTAATCAATATAATTAAATTCATTTAGATTTACTTGCTTGTTTTAACTATGAGTTATGGTATGGCAAATAGATGCTAAAACCATTTTTCTTAAATGGAAACAACCAATAATTGTGTATGTGACACAATTTAAAGGTTTTATATCTAGTGTGCCAATCAAGCAAATTTCTGAAAGTGGTATCATCCATTTTGATGAAATAATCAAAGAGTTTGATTTTGTCAAAAATATGGATGGCCTTGTACTTATATTTGATTTAGTGGGAGCTATTGTTGGTTTCATGCATCATATATAATTAATATATGATACACTGAAATAGTATGCCTATATTCCAAAATTATAGGTGTAGCTATCCAAAACTTCCTTCATGATATAAAGGAGTGGCAATCTACCTTTAGAGTAAAGGTCTATATTGATAGGTATGATTGCTTAAGTTTTTAAGTACTTAGACAAGATGCTAAAATGTTTAGCATGGAATAATCTAAGAAGGGGTCTTATCTATATTATATAGAATAATCCTTTCATTGTACTAAACTCATTGTCTCCTTTGGTCCATGAAGAGTTTAAAATTGAAAGTTCGAGAATGTACTTGTAAACTTTCCTACAGAAATTATTTGCAAGTAATTATGCGTATATTCATAATATCAGTGCTATGTGTTGAAAGAGTTTCAAGTGAAACACAACTAAATTTCTACAATTAAAACCTTAACAAATGCTACTTGAGAAGTGGCAAAAGGAAACATGTGAATCTACAAGTTCAAATTTGAGTTTGAATTGGTTTATTCTATTAGAAGTCCTTCAACTTATGTTGAGACTATAATAGAATTTGTCCTAACAAAGGAACCAAAGTCTCATCATAGATCCACATATTTGTTAAGGTAGTTTCACAAGATTTGATTAAATCATTGGTGGGAATTAAAAGTAAAGATTAAAAGGAGTACCCATGGATTACAACATAGTTGATCCGTTCACTAAATCTTATCTTAATGAAAACATGATAGTCATGTTGGCTCATTTGGTTTTTAACTTGTGAGTGATTGGCTTTAGTGCAAGTGGGAGATGTGTTAGTGTATATGCCCTAAAGTCAATCAACTTCTAGGGTTTATTATACACTTTGACTATTTATGTAATAATAAATGACATCTTTATCATATTGATTGCTTATATTTTCATATAAGTATGATAAAACCCTTAGAATAAACTTAATCGATGAAATCATAAGAGTTATGATGGTGAGGTTCATTCGATTATAAATAAGGTTTATTCTTAAATATCTCTAGTCATAGTATTAACAAGAAAGGGTATTGTTAATACGGTTAGACTAGCATATACTATGCCGCTTCTATATGAGAAGTAGTAGACCTCATCTACTATGGTGTGTGAGACACCTAAGCAAGTATATGGGTGCTTGATGGTATGATCAAGTTCACTAGATTGATCCACATAGAGACATCCTTTAAGTGCCAAAGGATTAATCTCTAAGTGACGTTTATGTAAATGATTCTTAGACTTAAGGTTATCATGATATCTTGAATATGGATAGTTATACTTTCTTTGTTATATGATTGCTCCTGTAAAAGGGAATGCTCACATCATTAGCAAATGGGTGTATCTTTGAAGTATGGAAAGATGGTGAATAACCTATAAGGATTTACCGCCTCTTATGTGAGAGGAGTTATCTCATGTTTGACCACTTGTAGAAGTATAACTCAGAAATCTTAGCGCTAAGTGGGAAAGTCTTAGAAAGTGTTTCTAAGAACTTCTTCATTGGAGTTATATTTTGGTACAAGAGAAAGAGCATTAATCACACAATGGAATAGGCACAACTTATTCCAAGATTAATGTGAGATAAGTGTGGTAAAAGGATATTAGTTACATTATAAACGTTTACTGAAAGGTGAAGTCATCCACTTGACTTTTCTCATTACTTGGGTGGTCATGATGTATTGCTAGATACCAATCTTGATCTATAAGTATGAGCTGATCGATTAGTGGAATCAGTGATAAATTAAAAGGAGTTTTAATTTATCTAGTTCTTATTTATTAAGAATGTATAGCTCATACTTATTGCCAACGTATATGAGAACCTAATGGGTCACACACATTAAAGAACTTTCTTAGCTAGATTAAATGAATTTCAAGTGGGACTTGATAGATAAGTTTTATAACTTATAGTTTGATTTGTGAGACAAATTAAACTTGAGAGACTTATGGTGCAAATAAGTTTTAGTCTTCCAAATACAAGAGTTGTATTAGAATTAGGAAGCTAAATCTTATTGAAAACTGATTTCAGGTTTCCATAAGGATTTGACAACTTATTTGTCTATAAATACTCACTAAGCTTTTGCTAGCAAGTAGAATCAACACACAAAATTGTCTTGTGAGATTTTTGAGAAAAATCTTGAGAGAAAAAAATACCCAAAATTCGTCCAAGAAAATAAGTGAAAAATTGCATCTCTTATTTCTTATCTTGGGATGAAATTTTCATGGTGAAAAATTGGAATTATCTCAATAGACTTGTGTGTGGTTGTCTTGGCAATAGCTAGTACTAATTTAGCTTAAGCTAATTCGACCTTGGAGGTTCTAACTAAGGACGTTCGTGTGGATCACCATTAGAGGCCGGACACATGTATGGCTACATGGATCTCTTTGCCATCCTCTGCATCAAATCTCCACCAAGTTCAAGGAGGTCTTCATGGATTGAGGTAATCTTCTTGAACTATCTCTATGTTACATGGATTTAATCAAAGGACGATCTATTAAAGGAATCAAAAATTTTAAATTTCCGATGTGTTTATTTCCTTGATTCCTTACATAATGCCCTAAAAAAAATAATCTATTTTTAACAAAAAAGAAAACATGTTTCGCATACGGGATGGGAGAATAGTTGTGAGGGCCGTGAGTTTAACCTAAAGCTTGTTTAGAATTTTCATGAATAATTCTTATAAACTTTTGCTTGAGCATGTGCTTAATCACGAGGAAAAAAAAACCTATATAAATTTCTTTGAAATCACTACCATCATTTTTACAAAGTTTAACCATTTTTCCCTCATCAATCGGTTTCATTTAAATCTTCTTAAAACAAATTTGGATTTAGCTGAAAATCATTCAAATGAATTCGGAAATTGCATCAAAATTTCAGCTAGGAAAATCTTGCCACTCCTCTTCACCCCTACATGATCACCATTTGTCAATTTCTTGCTAGGGATAAGTTGATAACTTGAACGAGTTTCATCATTTCCGACAGCTTCATTTGATTCTTTCCATTGCTGCTCCTTAAATTGTAGTAGCTGAAACTATTCTTTCTCAGCAAATTTAGAATCAATATTTCCCTCCAAACAAATTCGGACATAGCTTCACAAATTCGGACATAGTTTCACCATTTCAGCAAGAAAACCAACCGCCCACTTCCACCTCTTCATGACTGCCAATTGTCTATTCTTGGCAAAAATTTGGGCAGCTTAACCAGCCATTGAGCCTTAATCTCAACCGGTAGCTCCTTGAATTGGAGCAAGAAAATTCAGATCACCTTAGCCAAGGCTAATGATGATCACCTCCCCTCAAGTCCAATAAAAGAAAGTCTTGTTGCCATTTGGCATTTTATTCCAGCCACCCTATGCTCACTTGAGCAAGGCAAGTCTGAAATTTTCTCCTTTCAATGCCATCCGAATCCCATCAGCTTTAAACACCCTCAATCCATTCCAATTCACTCCTCACTCTCACATTTCACTTCAGCTATTTTCCCTCAAAGCTCTCAACCGAGAGCTCCCCATTCCATCCTCCATTTCTTGCCTATTTTCTTGACCGATTCAACCTTGCACCAAGAGTAAACCTTGATTGCAAGTTGCTGGAACAAGGCTGGAAATCTGGGGAGGAGCAAGGCTACCTTCATATCATCCGTTTCTTGAGCAAGAAAAGGTAAAACACCATTTACTTCTTGAAAAGTTTCCTTGGCAGCTTAGCATTATTCCATCCTTAGCTTGTTTCACTTCTTGTAGCTGGAAACCAAAGCTGCTCAGCCAACATCACTTGCTCTTCCGCCTTTTTGAAGCTGGTTGTGGGTATGGATCATTTTATATGCTCTTAAACTTCTAGCAACCGTTTCTTCTCTTAAGAAAATGCCATCTTGGAAAATAAAATGACCATGCATGCACCGGTTGACTTGAAGTCTTGCCTTGACACATTTATATCTTTATATATTTTCTGGAAATCTGGTTAACTAATGTAGATCACTGCTCTTGTTTTCCTTTAAGCTTCCCGAAGCTTCATGATGATGGTTTCATTTCATTTACTTCATGCATGATAAGTTAATGAGGTTGGAATTTTCTTGTGCTTGTTATTGTTTAAAAATCCCTTAAATCCTTGCTGTGATAAATGTTTGAGGGCTGAAGAGCTCTTCCCTATTTCTATCCGAATCTGTTCTTGTTAGAGTTAGTGGAAATTAGTTCATGCATGTGTTTATTTTGACTAGTTAGACTTGGTTGAAGCTTTCATGGACTAAATACTTTAACTAGATCAAGCTTGAACCTTGCATTCTCCTTAAAACTTATTTGTCTCTATTTTCTTTGCATGAATCATTCACGGCCAGTTTTAAACTGAATATGTAATGACGTCAAACTTGATTTTTGAGTGGAAACTGATTTTTACAATAGGAAAGAAAAATAAGGAGAAGAGAACCGGTCTTGATGGCTTCCAAACTTGAGACATTGTTAGTTGAAGTTTTGTTCAAATTTTAAATCATGTGCTTGAGCTCTTGAGTTCTTAAATGGATGTATTAAGTGTTAATAAACTTGATTGGTATGCTGGAAATTAAAATGAACCTTAACCACGTTGCTTTAAAACTAGAATTTTGCAAATGGTGCAAAACTAGCAATTTTTCCAGAAAAATCAGTAGACAAAACAGTCCAGAACAGAATACCCGTATCTCGCAGTTCATAAGTCCAAATCATGTGCCGTCAACAGAATTCAAAACTAGACTCAAAGAGCTTCGATTCGGTACCTCACACGCCCCGTAACTCAATTTCTACACACCGTGGCGATCCGACGAACATCACTAAAAATCAAGACTGCGTTTTTGTTAACCAAAATGGTTTCGAAATTTATTGCCCAAATTTGAGTGAGTTCTAAATTAAATTGGGTTTTGATGTTTTCTGGAGAAATAAAGAACAATGAATGTAATTTCAAATGGCACCAAAACCATGCAATTCACGCGAGTAGAACTTCCAATTTAAATTTTGGAAGAAACCATGGCAAACTAGTTTTCACATAAACACGCCTTATGAACCTTATTTGTTACATTTGGTCATTTGACAAAACCTCGATTTTCAAACCTAAATTCCAATTTACAAAATTGTTTTAGCCGTGAGGGTAGTACTTCAACAACACCAAACGGGTAAAATAAAGTCACATTGCTTTTGAACTAAAATCACGAAAGCTTATTTTTAGTACTATTTCAAATGAAATTTCACAACCATTAGTAAATTTTCTAACCAAGACAACCCTCTTTTAAATTCCAACCGTAATTACCTTACGTTTTCAATTTCTTTTAAAATATCACTATTTAAATTTACTCAAACTCTAATTTTGCCAAAACTTTCAAACTCTTTTATCTTGACCTAATTAACCAAAACCTCGATTTCGGAATTCATATCACCAATTTTTCATCACATCAACTCGTTTAGTAAAACCTAGTTATACCCTTGTTTTCATAACAGAAGTGAATTGGTCAAAAATTGATTTTAATAATTAAAAGTTAAATTATGTACCTCAGGATCCGTGGGTGAACCAAGCGAAGACGTTGATACCGAAGCTGTCGACTCGACTTTGACCTAATTAAGGTGAGGGTTCCAATTTGTTGCTAAATGATTCATTTGTTACTTATAATTACCATGCTTAATTAATAAGCCCTGCTTGTCGTTGAGATTAATTGTTTGCTAAAATATTATTCACTACTGAAATACATGCTTATTAAGTGCTACATGCTAATAGAATACTTGTTCATTATGTGTTACTAGTAATTGAATGTGCTTATTTATTAAGTGAGCCATTATATTGCCTAATTGTTGAGTTCTATTTCAAAACAATATTTTTTATAAAGAAAGGGGGTTGAGTGTGTACTTTATCGCACTGACCCCACCGTTTTACAAAGACTATTTTAAAAACCACTGTACTTGTGCCTGTGTGTGTGTACTGTGCATGACTGTGATGCCATTGCGGCAAAGGCCGGGATCCCAAACTCCAGAGGCGAGTCGGCCTATTCCGAGCCGGCATTAGGGCTTGGTCGGTGCCGATGGACCCTGGGGACCGTTTAAGGTTACCTCAAGTGTACACCACCTACCGATCGTTGGTTTTCGGGCCCGAAGTTGGGAGTAAGGGGTTGGTGAATGGGAAGCAGTGAAGACTCTATACTGACCGGCTTGGAAGCACTGTATCCTTCCACTGTGATTGCTACCGTTTATTTGACCAATTCATTGGTGAAATCACTGTTTCATGAATTTCCTGAAATAGAAATTACTGTTTTGGAACTTTCCACATGTGAAGGTGATATATGAAAGCATGCTATGTCAATGTGCTTAACTGATTATGTGTTTGGGACTCTCATTGGGCTTTCAAAAGCTCACCCCAATATATTTTTCCCCTCCCAGGTTCTCCAGAGTGTTAGATTGGGTGAGAAGAAATTCCAAGTCCAGATCAAGACTTTTGAATTGTGGGTGTAACTATTTATGTATTTTGTTATTGATGAAATGTTGTGAATTTCTTTTGAATGGTACGGTAAAGGTATGTGGATCCCTAGTGGATGAATGGATGTGAATTAAATTAATCAAGTTCTATGGATGTATTTTCTATTGAAAACCCTAAGTTGAACTGTTGGATTGACCGAGTCCTGGCGAGAGGTAGGCCGGCGGCCGCGGGTCCTAGGGTTCGCCTTGGGAAACGTGGGGCCGCCACAATAGTAACATGCAAAAATGGAAAAGAAACTCTAAAAGTGAAAAGTGTGTGAAATTTGTATCTAATGCATGAACGGCATTAAGGGTCTAGCATTGGACTAGCCCTCGTCTAAAAGTTCTCACTAACATTGGATTAGTGAGAAATCGAAAGGAAAGGCCACAACTAGCGTTGGACTAGTGTGGTGACGTCATTACATTTACACAATAAACATGTAGACATGATAATAAAGCAAGTAAACACATAAAACACATAAACACATAACACATAGGCATAATATCTAGATGCAAGACCCTAAGAAAGCAAATAAACACATAAACATGCAAGCATGCAAAATAAGCATATAAAACCTAATTATTACATTGGGGGAACCTAAATACATTCTAAGGGGAAAAAATTTGGAATAATAATCTAACTATTACATTTTCTAGAATAAATACACTTTTTGCAAAATTAAATCTGTCTATTACAACTTGGCATCCAAGGCCTCCAAATGATTTACCCAAAAATTAAATGACATAAATAAAGACTAGGCATGAATAAAAGCAAAGGAAAACTTAATTTAAAACATGCAAGATCATGCAAAAACACATAAGAGCACATAATAGGGGAAAGAAGTTACCATCCCTTGATTTGATGCCTTAATTGAATCCTTAAATGAGGAGAATGGTTATCTAAGACTCAATGTCAACAAAAGGGATCAAGGTACCAATTTAAAGGAAAAATCAATCAAAAATTCAAAGAAAAGGTATCAAAACAGATTCTGCAAGCAACATGGACAAGACTAGGAAATACGAATAATAGAGTAAGATTCTGGAACAAAAGAGCAGGAAATAGCAACAAAGCGAGGAACAGAGAGATTGAGTAGAAATGAGACAAGAACTAAGTCCGCGTTACATGCAAAATGTAAAGTTCGGAGGGAAAGCGGACTCACCAGTAACGGTCCAGCGTCTCTTCCCATCTTCAAAATATCGGAAGATTGCTTCCAGTTTTGGACAATAACACAAACAAAATCTTGAGGCAAGGGATCTATTTAAAGCATTAAACATCATCATTCAGATCATGTCAAAACAAGCTAAAACCGAAAAAGGCCAAATCTTAAGCATCAACATCATCAAATAGACAAAAAAGGGGAAAGGGAAGAACTATCAGGCTAGAAACGCAGGAAGTTACGCGGATTGGCTTGCGTAACAACCCCGCGTTTCTTCACATCTTCAAATATTCAAGAAGAAACGCGGAGCGTTACGCGAACTAAGCCACGCAAGAACTCCGCGTTTCTTCACATCTTCAAACATTCAAGAGGAAACGCGGATCGTTACACGAATTAAACCGCGCAAGTATCCCGCGTTTCTTCACATCTTCAAAACGTGAAGAACATTTTTCCAGAAATTTTTCAGAAATCACAACAAAATCAACACAGAAGCATCAAACGTCTGATTTTAAACGTCAGAACAAGGCTATGAGCCTTACCAAGAATTTATAAACACAACATGCTCATATAACAACCAATAATCATCATCAAATGTCATAAAACTTAAAAAAAACACCTTTAAGACCTTGGTTCCACCCAAAGGTCTGATTTTTAGCAATTTTCGACCAGAAAAATAATAGATAGAGTAAAGGAAGACTACCTGATTCGGAGGCTTGAAAAGAACGAAAAGGAATCACCAAAATTCAAGAAATCTTCACTAAAAAAGAAACCCCAATTTTTATCTTTTCTCTCTTTTCTTTTTCTCTTTGATTCTCAATCGTTTTTCTTTTTCTTCCTAATTTCTTTCTTCTCTCTTTCTGCTCACTCTCAGCCTCCCTCTTCTCTTTTTCAGAAAACCCTAACATGGGTGATTTATAGGCATTAAAACCTACAACCAAAGGCTTAGATACTTTGAGGGTTTTCTTGGGTTAATTTTGATCATTGGATGCGTTTTATTTGTGTCTTAAGGATCAAGGGTGATTTGGGCATTAACTAAATCGATTACTTGATGCCAAAGACACAAAAAATATAGCTGGAAATGAGGAAGGAAATGGCTGGAAAAAAAATGCGCGTAATTTTTTTTCGCTTCTGATCAAGTTACGCGGACTAGTTACGCGGATAGATCCGCGTAACTTGTCCGCGTTTTGACTTCTTCTTCTTTTTTTTTTAAAGAAAACCTACAAAAATAAGAAAAATGTGTTAGAATATTTGAAAATAAATAACTAAATATTCATAAATAAAAACATAAGAAAACAATTGAAATAGTCAAAATTTGGTGTCTACAAAATCAACACAATAACAATAATAAACTTATCCAAGTTCAAAGCTACATAAACGGAGTCAAATGAACAAGATGGTGAAGAAGTGTACTACCTCTTCCTTCTCAAGTGAAACCCTAAATTGAATGTGATATGGGATGCACCAAGAACCCCTCTTCCTCTCTTCCAAAGCTCAGCTCTCCCTCAAAGTAGGATAGCCTTCAATCTCCAAGGGAAATGGTGAAAGATCTTCTCAAACTTCTTAGTTGCAACAATGGAGGTTTTGTGTTCGTGATTTGTAGAAAACAAGAAGGAGAAGAAGATGAAGGGCCGGCTATTTTGAGGAAGAAATGAATGGGAAGAAATGGAAAAGAAGAACCGGTTCTATGGAGAAGAAAGAAAGAAATGAGTGGTTGAGGTTAATTCTTGACTTTTGGGCTCTTGTGGAAAATGAAAGAAATGAGGGATAGTTGGGTAATTTGACGTAAAACCACTTTTGTCGTATCAGACCAGTTCACATGACACGACACTACGATCCCAATTTCTCTCATTTATATATCCCGAATACATAACCTAACATTCAAAACTTATGTCTAGTAGTCGATCCTAGACCCGAATACGAAATTTAAACATTCAAATAGTTTAAATCGAAAACGTAGTTTAAACCTGCAAAAATGCATTTTTAAAACTTTTCGTGCTGTTACAATTGATATACAACAATCAAATAATTCAACCTAATTTAATGAAATAATTTTATGAAAATATGGAATTTAACAATTTTATAAACTAAATTGGTGGTTAAACAAGGTTTTAAAATAAAAGGAAGTAACGTATGATACAATTGTAATTAAAATGATCTAAATTAATTATTTAAAAAAATAAATAATTAAACAATTAGGTCAGATGAAAATAAATTTTTGGGTCCTCACACTAACTAAATATAACTTGTTAATTTCCTTTATTTTATTTCTTGCAAAGTTACCATCAAAAGGGTGGTTCTACCACCTTAATAGCCAGTTTTATTGTTTTCTTGTTATTCACTGCCAAAAGGGTCAGTTCTACTGTGGCAGCCCCACCTTCCCCAAAGGCGAACCAGAGGGGTTGGCAAGCTCCCTGCCTAACTCTCGTCGGGACTCAGGTGGTTAAACTAACACTAATTACCATAAACCATAAAGTGCGGAAGTTAAAGACTTACATACTTCAAACGCATGAACAGCTATTACATTCAAACTTTATATAACCAGATCACAAACCCAAAAGATATTTACATTCACTAGGTACAGGGTACCTACTATCCAAAAGAGGTGGTGTCAAGAGGTTTAGATGCTAGACTCCTTAGAAGAAACGTGATCCACACCTGGGAGGGGAACAGTTAAAGGGGTAAGCTAATAACTTAATGAGTTTCTCAGAAAAATAGGCAAGTAATACATATATCATTCATGGCACTTTCCAAATATAGCAGACACAGAAATAGCAGGTATTCTAAATATAGCAAGTATAGAAATAGCAGTTATTCCAAATATAGCAGGCACAGAAATAGCAGGTATACTCGTAAAATGAGACAGTCATTTATCAGGCATATTTCTCATGTATAAGAGAGCAGTAACACATTTAGGTAAAGGATATTTGGCTCGGCGAGCCAGTCGTGGCAGTACTTGCAATATTCAGGTACAGGTTTCACTGCTTCCCATTCTCCAACCCTTTACATCCAACTTCGGTACCGACACCAAACAAGGAGATGGCGGTAATACTCATGAGTAAATCTTAAACATGGCCCGAGGTTCGTTTGACTTAATCGACCTAACCCGATACTGGCTCGGAATAAGTTAACTTACAAAAGGGGTTGGGATTCCAGAACTCAAGGCCAATTGTATACTTGCAATTGGGACACATGCACAAGTACAAGCACATGCACAAATAAAGTAATTCACATAATAGGAATAAGTGTGATAAAGTACACACTTACCTTTTTTCATATAATAGATATGCATTTTTCACTTTGAAATTTAAAACATGGCATATAGACAAGTAGTTAGGGTCCCTCACCTCTAGTAGTCTACAACAGGTGATTCTGGTCCGCTGGTGTCTTCAAGGTTTTCATCGGGTCCTGTAGGTAAGGTAAGTGTTAGCCTATATCCTTAAACTTAGCTGTCCTCAAGTATTAAAATCAATTTTGACCAATTCTACTGTTTTTCTATCTTATTGGTAGCCTAGTAAGGTCACTAGTTACTAACGGGTGTGGTGGCCATTAAAGGTCCGTTTGTGGGTTTAAGGTTAGCTAACTACTAATGGTCAGTCATTGGTGTCGGGTATGGGGCTGGTTAAGTGTCATTTAGGGCCTAACGATATGCGAGTCAAATGTTTTAAGACCAAAGGTTAAGTTTTAGGTATAAACGGTTGGTTATATGGCTTGGTTAAAGTTTTCGTTCATTGGTCAAGTTTGGTTGGGCAGTGCGGGGTGTAAAGTGCCGACGTGCCATTGGAGCTGTCGTGCAATATTGGTATTTACAAGTTTAGGGAAGTCTTGACAATTTAGGCTTAAGGTTGGGGTTGATGGTTGGCTAAGTGCCAACTATCAGTTAACAAAGGTTAGGGTTTGAAAACAACCGGTTAATGGTAGGGTACTAGCTGGCCGGGGTTAACGGTAGAGTATTAGGCATGGGTTGGTGTGTGGTAGAATGGCCGGTAAACAGTAAGGGTCATTTTTATGGCCGTTTAGGCTAGCATTGGTTGTGGTTGGTTTTAAGGGTTGCTTGAAGTGGTTTAGTGTTCAAGGGTTAGAATAAGTATGGAAATGGTCGTGGTTGTTGGCTAGTGCACGAGTCGGGGTCGAGGTTATTGGCTAGTCCTACCCGTGCACGAGGCCGGTTTCGAGTTACCTCTCGTTTCTTGTCATTTTTGGTTGGTCTCGGCAAGGCACGACATAACCTCCTATGTGGTTTAAAGGTATCTACAAGCCTATATGAATTGTTCTGGTCAAGTTTAGATCAACAGAAGGTCGGTTAGAGGTTCAAGCATAAGGTTTGATCGGCGCTTAGCAACTCTAGTAGGTTATGTCCGTTTTATGAGTCGTTTGGTGAATTTAGGCTGGCTTAATGCAACCAGCAGTTGGACACTACAAAACATCAAGGTGCAGGTTCTAAACAACCTAAAATAGTCCAAGAAACAAGGCCAAACAGCTAGCAATACAACCCAATATTTGGCCGGCAAAACAGCAGGCACTAGGCTTGGTTTAGTCTAATCTTTTGCACGATTTCAACCAAATTCAACCGGCAATCACCAAGGCAGCTTAGGTATGACTTTTAGGGGAAATAACAGAGCATAATCAGGCCACAAATCATCATATAAGGGCATGCTACAAGGCTGGAAATCGGAATGGGCAGCAAGCATCAAAACAGAATTTCAGCAAGTTGATAGTTTCATCTTCTAGCCACACGGGTGCACATTTAGCATCATATCATGCTTGTTTTTCGTCCAAACAGCCACCATACATTCATAATAAGTCCAGTAACATGAAACACAGGTTATATCAGAATTTAATGAGCTAAAATCATCATCCAAAGTCATGTTTCAAAGATGGAAAATCACATAAGCTGGTACCAGTCAGCAGTAGGTATAACAGGCCATTTCCTTTACTTCCAACACATGAAAATGCAAGTTTTTCATCCATTCTTGTAGTTTACAGTGGGGTAAACATACCATAGCAGGAACAACTCAAATATAGCAGGATTTCAACCTCATACAACAAGATAAAAGCACAAAAACAAAGCTGGACAAATCGTGGCCTTAGACAAGCTTCAAGAAGGAAATTTTTTAGCATGTTTCACCACGTAAATTCTAGTCCATTAAACCTAGAATTGAAGCTGTAAATGTGGGAGTTATTGAGAGGGAAAATACCTCAAAGACAAGCTTTAATTCAAGGACACAAGGCTGCAAATCAGAACCAGTTTCAGCACAAACTCTTGGCCAAATCACAAGCTTTCTCTCTTAGTTTTTCTCTTTTGTAGAAAGGAAGGAGAAGTTGCTGTTTTCTCAAGATGGAGAGCAAGAACAAGCTTCAAAACATTTCAGCAGCTATGAATTAATAGGAATTTGAAGTTTGCATGGTGATTTGACAAGAGTTGTTCTTCATGCAAGCTAAGGACTTGACAAGTGTACTAGATTGCCAAGTATTTACTTGGAATTTCAGCCTTGTTTCTTGCTTGAAAAATGGCAAATTTTGGAGTATTTTTAGCATCAATATTTACTAAATGATCCCTTCTATTAATGGTGTGGGGCTGGGCAGCAAATAATAATTTATGATTAGGTCCCTCAAGTTTAGGGAATGTCTCAATTTGGACCCCGATAGTTTGTAATTTTGCCGAATCAAGAACGTTGTATGTCTCAAATGGTATTTACTTTCTTGAAGCAATGTCAATGCATGATTCATCATACAAGCTCCATATAATTTAGAACAACATTCATCAAATAAGCAAGAAAAGCACAACAACTTGGAAATGAGACCGGTAAGGAAGTCAGGGTTTGTGGGCTTCCACACCCTTTCCCCCTTAAAGAAATTTCATCCTCAAAATTTTCCTCACCTTTATCTTGGAGTTCAGGATACTTCCTACGTATTTCTTCTTCTAACTCCCAAGTGGCTTCTTCCACATTGTGATGTCTCCAAAGGATCTTCACTAATGGAATATGCTTATTCCTTAGGACCTTTACCTTTCGATCTAGTATCCGCAAGGGTTGCTCTTGATAACTTAATGATTCATCCAAGTTGACCTCTAACGTAGGCAGCACATGTGATGGATCTGGATGATACTTCTTTAGCCAGGATATGTGAAAGATGTTGTGAACTTTGGCCTGGCTTTCTGGTAATTCTAGTTGATAGGCTACTTTTCCGATTCTCTGGCTAATCCTGAATGGTCCAATGTACTTTGGTTTCAACTTCTTTCCTTTCCCTATCGCAAGGGTTCCTTTCAAGGGTGTTACCCTAAGGAAAACTCTATCTCCAACTTTAAACTCTAGATCCTTTCTCCTAGTATCAGCATAGCTCTTTTGCCGATTTTGAGCTTCCTAAATTCTCTGGCAGATTATTTTGACCTTATCATAAGCTACTTCTACCCATGGTATTCATTCTACTCCTAGGAGCTTCCGTTCTCCTACTTCATTCCAATAAATTGAAGATCTACACTTCCGTCCGTAAAAAACTTCATACGGGGCCATTTGAATCGTTGATTAGTAGCTATTGTTGTAGGCAAATTCTACCAGGATCAAATGCTTATCCTAACTACCACCAAAATCCATAACACAGGCCCTTAGCATATCTTTCAAAGTCTGTATAGTCCTCTCTGATTGCCCGTCTGACTAGGGATGATAAGCAGTACTTAAGCTCAGCTTGGTACCTAGGATTTCCGGGATTTGCTGCCAAATCTTAGAGACAAACCGCGGATCTCTATTTGAAATTATGCCAATTGGTACCCCATGTAGCCTTACAATCTCGTTTATATATATCTTGGCTAACTTTTCTATTTTAAATCTCATATTCAACGGAATAAAATTTGCTGACTTATTAATCGATCTACTATCACCCAGATGGCGTCAAAGCCTCCTTGAGTATGGGGTAATCCAGTAACAAAGTCCACTGTAATATGATCCCATTTCCATTCTGGAACTTCTACTGGTTGTAGCAATCCTGAAGGCCTTTGGTGTTCTGCCTTAACCTGCTAGCAGGTGAGACACGTTTGAACATACTGTGCTACCTCTTTCTTCAAATTATCCTACCAATAATGCTTCCTTATATCCTGGTACATCTTATTTCTCCCGAGATGTACTGTATATCTGGACTTATGAGCTTCTCCCAAAATTTCCTTCCTTAATTCCTCATTTGCAGGTACTACTAACCGATTCTGATATCTCAAGGTCCCATCATTTTCTACTTGGAAGTTTGGCATCTTGCCCTCCTTGACCTTATTTATCCATTTTTGTATTTTAGGGTCCTTCCTTTGAGATTCCTTGACTTGCTCTACTATTGAAGACCCTAAAGCAAGGTTGCCAAACATAACCTTCTGCTATCCAATCTACGGATTCCAATCACTAACCTCCTCTAGCAAACTCCATTCCCTGACCATGATATTAGCAATCTGGATTCTTCTACTTAAGGCGTCAGTCACTACATTAGTTTTGCCTGGATGGTATTTTATTGTGCAATCATAATCTTCCAAAAATTTCATCCATCTTCATTGCCTCAAGTTTAGTTCCTTTTAAGAAAACAGATATTTCAATCTCTTATGGTCCGTATACACCTCGAATGTCACTCCATAGAGATAGTGCCTCCACTTCTTCAAAATAAAAACTACAGCAGCTAACTCCAAATCATGAGTAGGATAATTCTGCTCATGTGGCTTCAGTTTCCTAGAGGGATATGCTACAACCTTTCCATCTTGCATTAGGACACATCCTAATCCCTCTTTAGAAGCATCCGTATAAACCATAAAGGAACCTGTCTCATTAGATAGTACTAATACTAGAGCACTAGTCAATTGACTCTTAAACTCTTGAACACTTGCTTCACAACTAGCATTCCAATTAAATTTATGGTTCTTCCTGGTCAGGTTAGTCAAAGACCCAGCAATTTTGGAAAAATCCTTAATAAACCTTCGATATTATCCAGCCAATCCCAGAAAACTATGAACCTCAGTCGGATTCTCTGATTGTTTCCATTTGATCACAGCTTTTACCTTGGCCGGATCAACCGTAATACCATCCTTGGAAATCACATGACCTAAGAAAGATACCTCATCTAACCAAAACTCACTCTTACTAAACTTGGCGTACAACTTCTGATCCTCCAAGGTTTGCAGAACTAACCTCAAGTGTTGGGCATGCTCCTCTCTGAACTTGGAGAAAATCAATATATAGTCTATAAACATCACCACAAATTTGTCTAGATAGGGTTTGAAAATACTATGCATCAAATCCATAAACGCAGCTGGCGTTGGTTAGTCCGAATGGCATAACTAGAAACTCGTAATGCCCATATCTAGTATTGAAGGCTATCTTCAGGATATCTTCTTTTCTTATCCTCAATTGGTAATACCCCTGTCTAAGATCTATCTTAGAGAACACCACAGCTCCCGTCAATTGATCAAACAGCTCTTGAATATAAGGTAACGAGTATTTATTCTTAATGGTGACACTATTTAACCCCCGATAATCAATACATAGCCTCAGAGTACCATTTTTCTTCTTGACAAATAGCACTGGACCTTCCCAAGATGACTCACTCATTCGTAGAAATCCTTGACCCAACAATTTTTGAATCTGTTTCTTCAATTCCTTGAGCTCGGCAGGGACCATCCGGTAAGGGGTTTTAGAAATTGGTGTTGTTCCTGGCATAAGTTCAATCTTAAATTCTATTTCCCTTTCCACAGGCAAGGTGTTCAATTCTTCAGGAAATACCTCAGGATATTCTCGCACCACCAGTATATTTTCCAACTTTCTTTTATCCTCCTGGGGATTTATCAAAAAGCTAAATATCCTTGTGCCCCCTTATATAACAATTTCCTAGCCTTATATCCCAAAATAAGGGCAGTAGAGGCAAAATTCTTCTTCAGGTTAAGTCTTAGGCTAGGCTCTCCTGGTATGTGAAATTCAATTGTCTTCATCTTACAATTCATCTGAGCATGATGCCTAGCTAAGCTATCCATTCCAAAGATCACATCGTACCCTTTAATTGGCAGAGCAATCAGATCTATGGTAACCTCTTTCCTCCTATCTCAATCCCACAATTCCTATTTATGGTGTTGGTTAGTATGGTATGATTTTTAGTTGGTGTCTGAATTTCCAAGTCGTAAGGCATAACAACAGGTTTTATAGCTATATCATTCATGAAATTAGGAGCAACAAATGAATGACTGGCACCTGGATCAAATAGGATTTTGGCTGATTTATGGTAAAAAGGAATAGTACATTCTATCATCTCTGACGGCTGTGGCACCTCTAATTGATCAATTGAATAAACACGACCAGGTACTTTAGGCCGATTGCCTTGGTTTAGGGTAGATCTGGGGTTTGGTGGGTTGGAAGGCCGGTTGGCAGATTCAGGGTTTTGTTTTCTAGGGCAGTTATTTAGGCTATGATTAGGGCTCCCACATACTAAACATTTCCCCGCCTTCCTCCAACATTCATTTTTGGAATGGTTAGACTTTTCACAAAAGCTACACACCTGATGAGAATTAGGGTTTTGCCTATTCTGAAGTGTACCCCTTCCTTGACCTCGTCCTACTTCGGTTGTCCTTGAACTTCCTCCTAGACCACTTGGTGTTCTATCTCCAGTTGCTTATCTCTCAAATTTTTGAGGTGGTTGGTTACCTCCAGGTCTCCCAAAATTATTACCCAGTACAGCCCATTTCCTAGCTTGAAAGGCTCTTACCTGGGCTTTTGTACTTTCTACCCTCTGGGCTTTCTCTAAGGCTTCTGCATAGGTGTTCATTTGGGCAGTAGCTAAGGCTTCCTGTATCTCCAGATTTAAACCTTGGACAAAACACCTTATCCTATGAGGCTCGGTAGTGACTAACTCCAGAACAAACTTAGATAGTTGGATGAATTGGGCTTCATATTTGGCTACACTCATAGCCCCTTGTCACAGTCGAATAAACTCCTCCTCTCTTCTCTCCTGCACTAAGGGTGGCAAATACTTCTTAAACTCCTGGGTGAAATTAGCCCAAGTCCGAGGGGTCTGATCCCTGTTCCACTTTTCCTTAACTATGTTCCACCAATTTCTTAGCTGGTCCCTCAAACTGGAACATGACAAAGGTAACCTGTCGCTCCTCCGAGTAGTTTAAAGTCTCAAAGATATTTACCATCTTATCTAACCATTGCTCAGCTATCTTTGGGTTAGGTTCTCCGGTAAACTTAGGAGGTAAAATTTTCTGAAATCTCTCCAAAGCACGGTCTTTCCCCGTCTCCGTTCATCCTTGACCTACTCTAGGTCCTAACCCCTATTGGCCAGTTACTGTAGCTAATAGGTCAGTCATCCTATTAAGTGCATTAGTTATAGGGTCAGTGTCTGTATCATTATGTTCTTGCTCATGCTCGTATTGGCCAGATGTATCACTCTCTTCTTGGGTCTGAGAGCGTCTATGTCTCCTTGTACGTCATCTCTCTTCACTTTCTATTTCAGGTCTAATTTTAAATTTAGAAAACAATAATAAGTATTTAAAATAACGATACTCAAGATTTTCATAAAACTATATTTACATAAAGCACACCATATTTTACATGAGGAGTTAGCAAGCATATTTTACAGGAGCAAACATATTTTACATAGGCAAGCTCTAAACATAGCAATCTAGCCAGTGCAAAGCACTTGTAGATTCATATATTTACAACAAAAAGATAGGACAACTCATAAGCATAAACCTATCCTAATTAGGACCAGGGGATGCAGGGTGCTCAGAAGGATCAATCTCTAGGCTGGACTCTGTCTAAAATTCGTTGCTGGCAACTCCAGACTGTTGCCTGACACCAGCACTCTCTTCTCCTTACGCGTCCAGCTAGGTTCCCACAAACTCCTCTATAAGGAGCTCACATTTAGCCAATATGCTCTCAGTCCGATCTCTCACAAACCCGGCTATCCAAGCATGACGACGGGTGATCACCTCCAGCCCTCGAATCCTAAGACGCTGGACCCTCAAAGTCTCTCTTAGCTCAGCATTCTCGGCATTAACCCTATCAAGATTATTGGAGAGACTCTTCCTCTCGCTCAGCACAACTAGGACCACGTGGTTCAGGTAGGCATATTTCTCCAGACATTCACACCTACGGTACTTGCTAGCAAGGTTCCAAATCCCTATCGGCCCTCCTAGCCTAGTTTTGTATCGGACTATAGGTAGAGTCTGGCTCAACTTGCTATTTTCTCTAGATGGTCCATCTCCCTCCATTTCCTAGGGTCAAATTAGAAATTAGATGGACCAGTAACATGAAACACAAGTTTTATCAGAATTTAATGAGCTAAAATCATCATCCAAATAACATTCATCGAATAAGCAAGAAAAGCACAACAACTTGGAAATGAGACCGGTAAGGAAGTTAGGGTTTGTGGGCTTTCACATTTACCACCTTAACGAATGGTTTTATTATTTTCTTGTTATTCGTCGCAATAGGGTTGGTTGTACCACCTTAATGAACGGTCTTATTTCTTAATTACTAAGGACGGTTATACTGCCTACTTCTATTGCCTTTACTTTCTTTTTATATTTCCTATAGTTGGTTGTACCATCTAATCGTCTTTAATTTATCATTTATCCAAATAATAAAGTAAATCATTAAATTTTAGTACTTGCCATCCCTAGTTCCTATGGGACCCTAATGCCCTATACTTGTTTATTTGTGGGATTGACCCTAATGCCCTATACTCGTTGATTCATATACTTGGGCTAAAGGGTAATTAGGTAAAATTTTGGTATAAATATACCTTACCAATGATAGATGCCTATACCGAACTAGTTGGAAATCTTCCTCTTCAATTGCCTTATCATCATCCTCATCATCACCGTGAGTTTCCACAAATTGAGATTGAGTAGATGTACCTATTGGGGGCTAAGAAGTGCTTGCACCTCCTTGATGTACCTCTTGAATGGGACTTCTAATGCCTTCTTGATGTGGTTCTTAAGGAGTGGGAATGGACATTGTTGGGCTGTCACCTTGAGGAGTGCTCATGTGCAGATTCTTCATGTTTACAAATGTATTTTGCTACTTTGGTGTCACCAACAAATGAAGTCTTGGTTCAAAAAGAAAAGAATGTTGCTTAAGTTCCAATAGAAGATTCACCACTTGGTCCGAAGAGGGTGAGGAAGGAAGGGTAGATTGAGACTCAATCTTAGGATATTTGAAAGATTTAGAGGAATGATGGTCGAGACTCAAAGTGATCATGAACATGTTTAGACCGAGATTCAGAAGTAATGTCTTTGTGAACGCACTCACCTCCGACAAAGCTGGCATTTTTCCGTTCAAAGTAATTTTTTATGAAAAAGTGAGTAGAGTTCTCTTTGGCTAGTACACTAGTCAAAGGAATGTTGAAATGTTTAAAAATGGAAGTTAAAAATTTTGCATAGGAAAGTCTCTTACAAGCGTCCTTGCCAATTTTCTTCATAAAATGACACATGACAAACCCAAAATTAATTCAAATTTTTTCCATAAAGTAATAAAATAGGTACAGCTCCATTTTGTTGGCATCTATTCAATGTCTAAAAGTTGGGATCAAAAGATTTGAAATCATGGTCATAAGAATGTGTTGTAGAGGCTCACACACACTCAAATCAGCTTCATTTAGAGTTTTAAAAACTAGTTTTGAACTAGGTCATCAGCTTAGTACCATCAAAATGATTATATCAAGTAGGAAGTTCTTCATAAGAGAAAAAGTTGCAATCCTATTTCCACAATTCTCCTCAATTTTTCTGTTGAAATTTTGATTTACCAAATCAGGAGTGAGACAAATATTAATATGATTAACACAAGAAATAACTTTGAAAAGGGATTTTTCTTTTCTAATATTTACATAAAATTGATGGACCATTTCGGGATATATGACATAAGAAAAGTGTAGCAAATGTGTCCATCTTTGAAACTTAAGATGCTTTAAGATCCACTAAATGTTGCATTTACAAAATTAGAAACAGAAATGGACTTTATGTGATGAATTTAACCCATCATGATCATCTCAAACTCCTTTTGCATTATGTTAGAAAACTCCTTGCACAAGCACCCATTAGTGGCTCTAAAAATTAATATCATCCACATAAATTTGAACAACTAACAGATCATTTATGCAATGTTTTGTAAAAAGAGTGGTATCCACATCTTCTTTTGGAATTGTTTTCAATCAAAAAATCACTTAGTCTTTTATACCAAACTGTTGGACTTTGTTTTAAACCATACGAAGCCTTTGAGAGTTTAGAGACATGATTTGGAAATTTTTCAGTTTCAAAGTTGGGGGATTGATCGACAACAACTTCTTGTTTAATAAAACCATTTAGAAAAGAATTTTTAACATCCAATTGAAACAACTTCAAATTTCTATAGTAAGTAGAAGCAAAAAACATTTTAATAAATTCTAATCTAACTATGGGAGCAAATGTTTCATCAAAATCAATTCCCTTTTCTTGAGCATATTCTATAAGTACCAATCTAGTTTTAGTCCTAACAATCTCACCCTTATCATTTAACTTGTTTTAAATACCCATTTGGTGCAAATTATTGAGTGATCTAAAGGCCTTTCAACTAAGGTCCACACATTTTCTTTCAGATTGGTTCAATTTCTCTTATATGGCCATAGCCCAACTATCATCCTTTAAAATCTCATTCATATTTTGAGTTCAAATTTTGAAGCAAAGCAAAATTATCAATTAAAGATCTAGTAAAAGAATGAGTTTTTACCCTCTCTGATGTCACTTATAATTAGCTTATTTAGATAATGTGTGACGACCCCACCTCCCCCTAGGGCATACCAAAGGGTTCAACGGACCTCCTCCCTAACTCTCGCTAGGACTCACTCACTAAAATTGACTAACAATCCTTTAAAATAAGAGAACAATTCCAATCCAATGACACTTAAGTATAACTATTTCAACTTACAGCCCAACTCCTTAAAATTTCAAGTTATAGCACTTGAATTGCAATCAAGCTTTCACCTTACAATTCCCAAAGTACAAAGTTCAGGATTCTATCACAAAGACAAAAGTCACTTCCAAGTACATATCAAGTGCTTACTTACAAAAGCTAGTTATCTTAAACAGGTACGCTATGGGATACACAAAAGATCTTCGGGACTAGATCCACCAAGAACCTTTATTTCAAGTCCCTGTTAAGGAATAACAAATATAATGGGGTGATCAAGGTTCAGTGAGGCCAAGAAAATCATGCAAGCAAATAAGGGCAAGTTACAACAAGAATGATAACAAGAAAGTTTAATCACTTCTAAAAGCGCAAGAAAACACATTCAATAGGATACGGGAGCCCTCAGGGACTAACTCACATTCCAGCTTTTCATACAATCATGGAAGTCAAGATTCAACCGTTGACACTCCGTCAACCAAGCAAATATCAAGTCTGTAGAATCTCCACTAAACGTTCAATTTCCGTTCACTATTTCTCCCCTTACCGGGCCCGAACGCCAAATAAGGATGGTAATACTCGAGTATATCAAACAAGTAATCGATGAGACACGCTCCAATCGATTTTCATGCATGAGTCCCAATGGATTCCCAATCTCTTCAGCCAAGCCCTTTTCATCCCGAGTCGAATGGTTCACCAAATGGGTTATGGGATCCCAAGAGCACAAGTGAGTCGAGGAGTCAATGCTCTACTCGACAATTCAATCACAAGCACAAATAGGTCGAGGAGTCAACACTTCACTCGACTTTTCAAACACAAGCATAAATAGGTCGAGGAGTCAATGCTCCACTCGACTTTTCAAACACAAGTACGAATATTTAAACAAGTGGATCAAGTGTATTCAAGGATCATCAAGTCAAGTAGGAGAGTTTGAGTGCAATAAAGTATACACTCGCCTTGACAATTTCCTTCATATTCAAGCACTTAACATGTCACATCATGCTACGATCAATAATTCAACAAGTCATGCACTTGACGCTCACCAAGAGATAATCAAATGAGTAACCTTTTATTCTTCCAAAGCCAGATCACCCTAATAGGTATCCTGATCACCTGAGGTCAAGAGTTTAGAGACCTTAATTAAATCTCTAATATAGGACAAGGTTAAATCCAAAAGTAAGAAGTTTATTAGGATGTTCTAGTTAATAACTCAAGGAAAAGATACCACTCTTAATCCAACTAAAATAACTAGTAATTAAAGTTTTTTCTGGCAAAAGCAAAGTGAGAAAACTTATCACTTTCATTACTTTAAAGTTCAAGGTTTTGGCTCAATTTGACATATTTTCAAAGACAAATGTCACAGCTTGAAAACCATATCACAAATTTGGATTTCAAGTGCACAATTTTTTCTCAATTCAAAAAAAAAAGTTTCCTCATTTAAATCAAAGAAAACATCAAGTGCATGCTAAGCAAGGGTTTGAGTGTAATATGAAGTAAAAAGGTTAATTTGAACTAAGAAAAAGAAATGGAATAAAGAAAAGTGAAGAAAGGAAATGCTAAGGAAAAGAGGCATGATGACAGCTTTGTCACCCCCCGGTATTTTGATCAAAACTGGAGCTACACTTATCAGATTGGGACAAATTTTATACAGTTTTGGAGCTAAGACATAGACTTACAATTCACATGAAGACTTCAAAATTCAGTTCATGCATTTTCATTGTCAAAAATCACAATTATAGAGGCAAAATGAAACTGTCGGGTTGAAATAGCATCTCTGGACAGTTTCGGAAGAAAGACTATAACTCAATGTAGGAAAATTCAATTTAAGTGCCGTCACCGGCGTTTAAAACTAGACTCATGAAGCTTTCAATGATATAAAATTCAAGTTTTAGTTTGTCTCCCACAAGTACAAGAAAGTTCAGGAATTTGGCTGAAAATGAAGATTGTCAGCTGAAATAGGGTAATGCAGTAGTCAGGGGTATTTTGGTCATTTCACAAGCTACAGTGCTCCGATTACTCTAAAATTTTGTGGATAGAAAGTCAACGCAATCCCCTAAAATGTTCATGTTTTGAGAAAGAGCTGATTTGGCCTTTATGATGGAGAAATTAGCAGGTAAACTTGGTATTCTTTTGGCAAGCTCACTAGTTTGCAGAATTTTTCTTTCTTACTTTTTCACCAATTAAATTCAACCAAGAAGAATTAGATCTATGAGAAATCCATAATACACATAATCCAACATCTAGCAAGTCATGTTATGCCATAATCTCCTAAAATTTCCAACCACAAAATCATATAAAAGCTCCTCAAGTCATCTACCTAATAAATCCACCTCAAGACATCTACCTAGTTTGGGTTTCGCTTAACCCATCAACCAATCTTCCATAATCTACCAAGATCTACCAAGATTTGTAAGATTAAACAAAAGAATTTTGGAATTTACCTCTTCTCAAGCCAAACCCTAAAGGAGATAGCACAAGATCCTTCCAAATTACTACAAGAATCAACCCTTCCTCCAAGCTTCTAGCAATGATCAAGGTAGAATGGAGTTTCGATGGTGAAAGTACAAGCTTTTTGGCTAAGACAATGAAGTTTTCTCTTTCTTTTTCTCCTTGAAGAGTTCAACCAAGAGGAGAGATAAAAGAGGAAGAAAAGTGAAAGAAAAGAGAGAGAAAGATGAGTGAGAAATGGATTGGAAAAAAATGAGAAAGTTTGTAGTGGAAATTGGCCTTTTAAATCAACCATGAATAGTGCTCCGACGCGACACCACTAACCCAACTTTTCACCTTTTTCTAGATTCCCTCCAAAACATTTCTCGCATCCTAATTTATCTCTCTTAACTCCTGCATGACACTCCACTTCCTCGCTAATTAATTACGTCAAATTCTAATCTACGACTTAGCATATAAAATAGTAGACGAGACAAGTAGATAAAAATGTATGTGTGAGTGATGAAATAAAATGATATGTCGATGCAGTTTAAAATAAAATGAGAGAAAGTAAAGTAAAAATGAAATAAATAAAAATAATATAAGTGTAATAAAATAAAATAATTTTTTTTACGGGTTCTTATATAATGTTGTGCATATTACCAAATTTTGGGAAGATCTTCAATGTTTCATCATCCTTCTTCTGTTCTTCATCTTCTATACTTCGAGAATTATTCTCCTTTGGTGCTTGGTTTTTATTTTGAATAGTCAACTTCTTAAATCTTTGTTACAGACCTACATCATCATCTTGATAAGTGTGCTCGGTAACAATATCATTAGTTTCATCAAATGTAATATGAATAACTTCTTCAACAACAAGAGTTCTTCTATTATATATTCTATGAACCCTTTTATCATTAGAATAGTCTAAAAAATACCTTCATCCATTTTCTTATCAAACTTACTAAGATATTCTTTAAGATTCAAAATAAAGCACGTACAATCAAACACTTTAAAACAATTGACAATTGGCTTTTATGTTTTGTTTAAAATAGGTCTCAAAAGCACTCTATTCATAACATAACAAGTCATATTAATCATCTCGACTCAAAAATATTTTGGCAAATCACTTCATTAATCATAATTCTAGCGGTTTTTTGAAAAGTTCTAATTTTTCTTTCAACAACACCATTTTATTGGGGAATCTTAATGGTTTGAAAACTCATGTGAAATACTATTATGATCACAAAATTTCACTAAACCACAATATTTAAACTCAGTACCATTATCACTTTTAATTTTTACAATATTCAAATTCAATGAATTTTGAACATAGCAAATAAAGAAATAAAATCTTGACAGTTTCATCTTTGTGAGTAAGAAGTAGCATCTAGATATATTTGAGTAATCATCAACAATCAAAAAACCATATCATTTACTACTTAAAATTGTAATTCGAATTGGTCCAAACAAATCTAAAAGTAGAAATTCCAAAGGTCTTGAGGTAGAAACACAATTTTTTGATTTTTACCAAAACTCTAACAAGTTCCTTTTTAAAAATCTCATTTAATAAATCTACGTTAAAATGACAAAACCTCCTATGCCACAACCAATTATCATCATTTGTAACTTTGAGACATTTGATTTTGCTATCATCTATCTTTTCAAGACAAACAAAATAAATATCATTATATTTTCAACATTTAAACACAATGTTAAAACTAGTATCAAGAATAGCATATAAAGATCCCTATCACATAATTGGCTAATACTAAGCAAATTATACCCCAAGTTATCAATTAAAAGCACATTTTCAATGAAAGTTTCAACATTTTTATCGATATCACATATTCCAATAATCTTAGCCTTCATGTCATATCCAAAAGTCACATTTCCACTACTTTTTTGCTTAATTTTGACAAATTAAGTAGCATCTCTAGTTGTATGTCTTGAACACCCACTATGTATATATCACTTTGATCCTTTGGTGGTGTCCTTTAGACAAACCTACACAAGAGATTAGGAAACAATATTCGCTATCCTTTTATTGTTGGGTCTATGAGAGTTAATACAAGTCCTAATCATCCATATAGTTTTCATACTTTCTCTCTTTTTCTTTCACATAATATTCATTTTTATGTGACCAATTTGGCAATAAAAATTGCATATAACTTTTGGATCTTTTATGAAAGCAGTTTGATTACCTTTATTCCATTCTTTCTATAAAAGGTAAGTTCATTTGCACCAAAAATATTTTAACTTCTTTTTTTTTTTTGCTAAAAAAACTTGTTTTTCACTTTGGAGAAAATCATTCAAATTATCCACTCCTTTTCTCAATAAACTTTACTCTTCCATGATCTTTTTCAGAAACTTTGCTCTTTCTTGTAACTTTTTGTTTCTCCAAATCACATTGATTGCAAACAATTTTATCTTTGAGTTTCTTCAAATCATCATTTTCCTTTTTCAACCTTTTATTTTCTTGAAAGAGTTTTGAATTTTCACTTAGCAAAGCATTGATCTTGATTTTCAATTCTTTATTTTTAGCATCAAAATCTTTCAAACTATCATGCAATTTTATCACAAATAATTCAAGATCATTCTCCAAAATCATCATCTCTTTCAAAAGTAGAGTAATTAGATGATACCTCATCATCACCAATGACTATAAATGCCATTTGAACCATTTCTTCCTCTTTTTCAATTTCTCCATCCAAGTTGCACTCATTCCAAGTGATTTGTAAAATGTTGAATCTTCGTCTTCTTTCTCTTTTTCCATCATTCTTCTTCTTCATAGTACACTTATTCATGTAATGCCCCATTTGACCACATTCTAGTACTTTTTTGTTAGAGAGAATCTTCTTAAAAAGTTGATACAAACCGAACAAGAATGGCCTGAACTCGTATCCCATGAAGTCCTGGATCTAGACAAAGTTCAAATTGGTTTGCGGAATAACCCTTGACCCTTCTAAATCATGAAGTTATGAATAAGATGAATCTCAACCTACAGCCTAATAATTTAGTGGACCAGAGTTTTAGTGTAGAAGACGCCGCAATCAAGTGTGATTCTTGGTTCATAAGTCAGATGACACTCAAAAAATCTCTCAAGTATTTAAGTAATGAACTCTTAGACAAGAGAATAACTCACACACAAGTGTTTGCTGGAAATTTGCTAAATATTATTGATGATAAAAATATTAGAAAGATAAGGCTATTTATAACCTTTACAAAACTCAAACCCTAAAACTCATTGGAAACACTTGAACAACTAATTCCTACTCCACATAGGAAACCCTAATCCGTATTAATGGTCAACATGAGTAGCCATTTATTCTTTCACCAATAATGACTCAAACTAACTCTAATTAACAATAATTAACCAACTAACAAAACTGGAAATACAATAAAATAATCGACATCACAACTAACTAAAATCAAATTTGTCTTAAGCTAGGGTTTATGAAACTCGATGCCCTTCTAGCCTTCATTGCCTACATCCATGACTTGAATTAGAGTATAAAGTGTATCCTCACATTCAAACTTTTGAATACCTCTTGCATGACCAACTTAATCTTGTACTATATGAACCAAAACTTGTAATAAGTCTCTAATCTTCTTGGCATGAGATCTAGTCATTAGACCACTAGGAACTCTAACTTGATCATCCTTTGAACCTTGACCAGCCTTGAGTTCTTTATCATTCCCTTCCTCTTGAAAGTGATTTCCAAATCAAAGTCATCATCTGCAAGAAAAAGACTCAAGTCAGTGACATCAAAAGTAGTGTGAATACCATACTCACATGGAAGATCAAGCTTGTAGGCATTGCCATTGATGCGCTTCACTACTTGAAATGGTCCATCTCATCTTTGCAAGAGTTTATTGCAATGTTGCACAGGAAACTTTTCCTTTCGCATGTGTATCCACACCCAATCTCTAGACCCAACCCTTGTTAACACTTTGCACATATTGATTGGTGCATTTCTCTATATTTGCATGAACTTTCTCATGTAATTGACACACATATTTCACTCTTTTTTTTCCATCTAAATTAACTCTCTCAAACATAGGTAAAGGAGATAAATCCAAAGGCATGAGTGGGTAAAATCCATAAACAACTTCAAATAGTGACTATTGTGTAGTGCTATGGACACTGCAGTTGTATGCAAATTCAACATGTAGCAAGCAATCTTCCCAAGTTTTAATATTCTTTTTAATGATTGCATAAAAAAATGTTGACAAAGTTCAATTAACTATTTCAATTTGACCATTAGTTTATGGATGACTAGAAGTAGGAAACAAGAGTTTAGTGCCCCATTTGCTCCACAATGTTTTTTAAAATTAGTTAAGGAACTTAACATCCCTATTAGACACAATTGCACATGCCATGCCATGCAAATGAACAATTTCTCTAAAGAATAAATCTGCTACATGTTTAGCATCATCAATTTTATGATAAGGGATGAAATGAGCCATTTTAAAAAAACCATCTATAACCACATAGATAGAATCATGACCATACCTAGTTCTAGGCAGTCCACACACAAAATCCATTGACAAGCCCACCATGGAACACTATGAATTTGTAAAGGGGTGTAAAGTCCATAAAAATCTATCTTTGATTTAGTATGATGACAAGTTACATACCTTTGTACCATACGTTCCATATCATGCCTCATTCTAGGCCAATAGAAATGCTCTTGGAGAATGGACAATGTCTTAGCCACTCCAAAATGACCCATGAGACCACTACCATGTGACTCATGAACCAAAAGGGTATATAGAGAACACATAGGAATGCAAAGTTTGTCCTTATAAAATAAGAGACCCTGTGAGGCATAGCAATGCTCACGGCTTTATCGTGGCAAAGTATTGAAAACTTCACCAAAATTGTGGTCAATAGCTTAAAGATCTCTAATAAGCTCAAACCCTAATAACTTAGTAGCAAGAGTAGTAATTAGGGTATACCTTCTAGAAAGTGCATCAGCAACCACATTAGTCTTACCAAACTTATACTTGATCACAAATGAAAAGCTATCTATGAAGGCTACCCACCTTGCATGTAGCGTAACTCCTTAGGAAGTAAGTAATATTGCTATATTTGTAAATCACATACCAAAACATAGAGCTCCTTGCCATAGGTAGAATAGGTCAAGACATCTCTATTAAGCTTCTCACTAAAGTACGCCACTGGTTTGTTCTCTTGCATTAACACGGCCTTAACACGTATACTAGATGCATCACACTCAATTTCAAAAGTCTTATCAAGATTAGGCAAACTAAGTACAAGTACATGTGTGATGTGTTTAAGTAATTGGAAAGACTTAGCTAGTTCTTGGCCCTAATGGAATTTCTCATTCTTCTTAATGATTGAAGTAAGTGGTGCTGAAATCCTTGACGAAACGTCGATTGAATCTAGCTAAACCAAGAAAACTCCTCACTTTACTTACATTTTGTGAGGGTCTCAAAATTCTATTTTTATTTAAAAATACATAATAATATTTATATTATGTTTATTCACAAAAATATTAGTGAATTTATACTTTGAGTTATTATTTTCTAATTTAGAGAATTTTTCGAGAATTAATTGCTAATGTTTGGTTTCGGCCAGTTTAACCGTCGATTTTTGTTTCGAGATATGAATAGTAACTCTAAGATAAAACCGAACATATGTAGAGATATTACAGAGATATATTTAAGGAAGGACAATGCCGGAATAAGAAAAAATAGTAAAAGTTAGAGTGTCGCGTGTCGACACGAAAAAAAGTGGAAGTTTGACCACTTTTCCTTAAAACAAGAACAACCTTTCATTTTGTCCCCATAAAGCCTTGTTTCTTGCCTCTTGCTTCTTCATTTTCAGCTACCATTTGAAGCTTGAAGAGAGAGAGAAATAGAGAGAGAAAACAAGCTCTTCAACTTCATCTTCATCTTCCATTTCTTGAAGCTTGGAGACACCATTAGAAAGCCTTCATCTTGTTCCTTCTCCTCCTTGCTGTTGCCGTGAGAGAGAGAGAGAGAGAGGGAGAGAGGTCCAAGAGTGAGAGAGATAAAGGAAGAGGGAAGAAAGCTTCATCTTGCTTGGCATCTTCTTGTTCTTGAGATTCGTGGAGGAAAACACCAAAGGTCAAGCTAGGTCTTGGCTAAAGTTGGAGGTTCTTGAGATTTCAAAGTTTGAAAGTTCATCCTTGAGTGGATTAACACTAGATCTTATTTGATCTTACTAGATCTAGTTAGATCTTGAGGTATAACTCTTAAATCTCTTAGTTTTAACTTTATTAGTGCTAGATCTTGTAGATCCATGGTTTATTTTGCTAGAAATGCTTATGTTTGGAACATTTGAGTTGGGCTCTTGAATTTCCAACTTAGGTAGCTGACTTGAGGTGACTTCTTAGGTAGCAGACTTGAGGACCTAATTGTGGTTGTGATTGTTGTTTATGAGATGAGTTCATTTGTGGTTAGATAGTAGGAATGTGTTAAAAATTCTGAAGAAAATTCATGAAGGATGGCCGAACCTATGCTTGAAAGTTTTGACATTTGATTTCAAAATTTTATGATGTTTCTTGACTAGATTTTACCCGAATAAATATATATTATGTTCATTTATGAGTATATGCTTAATATAGAGTTAAAATCTTGAATTTTAATGGTGAAAAGTTGAGTTTTCACTAAACTTTGGGGTAAATGTGCTATTTGGACAGATTTGAGAGTTTGAAATGTTTTATATATTTTTCATGAATTTTGTACATTGAGATTTGGTGAAAATTGTTCTAAACATGTGTCTAAACCTTGATTAAAGTTTAGTATTGAATTTAAACTAGAATGGGTGATTTTTGAGGTGAAAGACCTCACTTGATTTCCTTGTTCTAAAAATTTAGAAGTTGTGAGTATGGAGCACATTGATAGAGTATTTTGTTTAAATGATACATCGATTCAAAAATAGAATCTTTTACGATGATTTTCAACTCGAGTGACTACTTTCTCGCTCGAACAAAGTCGGAGGAATTTTGGGAAGAATTTTGATCAAACAAATGACTAAGTTTATTTGAGTTTAGTTTCGCTATTAGTGGAGTGAAACTTATTTCTCCTTTTTACTTGTTTATAGGAAGTGGGGAAGAGTTTGAAACAGATCCAAACTTGGAGACTGAACCTTGCTACTTTGGTGAGTTTCATGCATGTTTTTTGACTTGAAATGCAAGTATGCTTTGAACCTCTTGACTTGAGATATGAGCTTCAATCCTGTGACTTGATATGAATCCTGTTTTGATTACATGATGTGACGTGATGTGTCTTGTATTTGTTATTCTCGAGAATACTTAAATTCCCTTGGTAAGTTATCGAATCGAGCCGTTGGGAAGGCCCAGGTCGAGGAGATTTAACAACCTTGGGCTACGTGATGTGTTGTGTGCTCTGGACTTAGCGTATGGACTTGTCCCTTTTGGAAGAGCAATACACAAGTATATAAATTCCCAATTAGGTGGGCAGGCCCGGTTGGGGATTTTGGTGGAGCAAGGAGAAAGTGGTTGTCTACTTGGATTTGTTATGTGAAAGTTGATAGAGTGTCAACTACGTGATTTGAGCTCCAGTTCCGAGGACATGCTCCGGCTTCAAGGACCTTAGCTCCTGAGAGCTACCCGTATTCTACCCTTGTGTTGTTACCTGTTTTCCTTATTTGCTCTAAAATGTGAATTTGATGTGAAATGTTTTATGCTCTATGTGAAATGCATGTCTTTTAGAACTCACTGAGCTTTAGCTCATCCTTTTAAATTTGTTTTCCTTAACAGGGACTGAGAACCCAAGTGAAGGTGCCAACCATTAGAACTAGGGTTTACTTTTATATCTAGCTTGAGAAACCTGAACTTTGAATTTGGGGTTTTGTATTATGAGACTTTGAATATATCATTAAATACTTTATGTATTTTGGGATTATAAGGTTTGATCAATGAATTTGTGAGTTATCATTTGGTTTGGATTTGTTATTGAAACTTTGGTCTGTGAGGTTGAAATAGTTTGATTATGAGTTATTTATAAGTTTGGAATTGGTACTTAAATTGAATTGGTACTTAAATTGTATCTTTGGAGAATTAGTATCCGTTTGAATAAGTGAGTCCTGGCGAGAGCTAGGCAGGCGGTCCACTGATACCATAGGGTGCGCCCTAGGGAGAGGTGGGGCTGTCACACATTTGTAGGGATCGGCCACTCATTTATAGCCTTCACTTTGTATTGATCAACTTGTATACCCTATTCACTTACAACATATCCTAGAGACACAAGTTGATTAGTGCAAAAAGTATACTTCTTAAGGTTAGCATAGAGCCGCTCCTTTTGAAGTACATCCAAAATAGTTCACACATGTTGCACATGTTCATCTAAACTCTTACTATAGATTAAAATGTCATCGAAGTAGACAACCATGAATTTCCCAAGAAATGGATGTAAGACATGATTCATCAATATCACGAATGTATTAGGTGCATTAGTTAAACCAAAAGGCATGACTAACCACTCATACAATCTATGTTTAATTTTGAAAGCAGTCTTCTATTCATCACCTTCTTTTATTCTAATATGATGATAACCACTTTTTAAATCAATTTTAGTAAATATGATAGCACCATTCAATTCATCAAGCATATCATCAAGTTTAGGAATAGGATGGCGATACTTTACTATTATAGCATTGATTGCCCTACAATCGGTGCACATTCTCCAACTTCCATCCTTCTTAGGCACAAATAGCACTGGGACATCACAAGGACTTGAACTCTATTGCATCCATCCTTTTCTTAAGAGCTTATCAACTTGACGTTGAATCCCTCTTGTCTCCTTAGGATTAGTTCTATATGGTGATTTGTTTGGAAGTGTAGCTCTAGAAATGAGATCAATTTGATGCTCAATTCCCCTCAAAAGTGGTAAACCACTTGGAATCTCTTCAGAGAAGACCTCTTGATATTCTTGCAAAAGATCAATGAAAACACTAGGCAAAGAAACATCAAGATCGTTAGTAGTAAACAATACCTCTTTGCTCATAAGTACAAGAAGAGGTCGGTTAGAAAACAACACTCTCCTCATATTTTTGGCTTTTGCAATAAGAGTGTGTTTTCCCTCTTTTTTTCCCTTCTTTTCCGGCTCACATATAGTGTTTTTCCTCTCTCTTTTCTCTACCATATCCTCTCTTTTTTCTTTCTCACTTTTTCATTTTTCACTCTCATTTTTTAACTCTTTTTGAAGCCTTGCTTGGTCTGCATACATTTGTTATGATGTAAGAGATGCAAGCATAATTTTCCTATTACAATGGACAAAAGTATACTTGTTAGTAAAACCATCAAAGTTGGCTCTTTTGTCAAATTACCACGGACGACCCAAGATAATATGAGCAACTTGCATTGGCATAACATCATCATCATTTCATCTTCATATCTACCAATGCAAAATGAAACAAGTACTTGTTTAAGAACACATACCTCTCTAATATTGTTACACCATTACAATTTATAAGGTTGTGGGTGTTCACTTGTAGGCAAGCTCAACTTTTCAACCATCAAAGCACTTGCTACATTAGTACAACTACCAGGATCAATAATCAAACTACATACCTTATCTTTGATGTGGCAGCAAGTGTAGAATATGTTTTCATGTTGAAGTTCATCCCTATTAACTTGAGTAGCTAGTGCTCATCTTGCCACTAGTCCAACCATATCTTGAGTAGGCTGCTCTTCCTCATCTTCATCCTCCTCAATAAGAAGTGGCATATCCTCATGTTCAGTTTCATCATCAATGACAATTTTGCCATTTGGTAGAACAATCATAGCTTGTTGGTTTAGACTTTGAATAACAATGTGTTCTCTTCCTTGGCACTTGAAACAATGATTGTCACTTGACTTACTCTTAGCCAATTCTCTAAGAGATTTAGAAGCTGGTTTGGCATCCAACTTATGCTCATCTCTCCTTGGCTTTGAAGGGGTTGCAAGGCTGTCCGAATTTCTTTTTTCCCTTTTTGATCGGTTAGATCAAGCCATTAAAGGGGAATAATTTTGATAGGATCTAACTTGACCCCTCCTCTTATTCCTTCGCTCAACTTTAATAGCCTTTTCCACCAGATCAGTGATTTCCACATAATGGTGCAACTCAACTTGCAGCTCAACTTTCGTAGCACTTTTCTGTCATAGTCCATTCAAGAATCAAGCCGTTGTAGCTTCTCTATCCTCCACAAAATTAGCCCACATCATTGAGATTTTCATATCTTTGTAATAAGATTTAATGCTATGGTTACCTTGTGTGAGAGTTTGCAATTTGTTGTACAAGTCACGATGGTAATGACTTGGTACAAATCACTCTTATGAGATGTTTCAATTCGGCCCAAGTAGCAACTGCCGATTTTCAACTTCTTCTCCAACTTATGGTCACTTGATCCCCTCAAACTATAGCAAAGTCGGTGAATTCAACTACAGCTAATTTCACCTTTTGATCTTTGGAATAGTTGTTGCGATCAAAGACCAACTCAATTCTCCTTTCCTATTCACAATAAGCATTCGGATTAAATTTCCCTTAGAAGGTTGGAATTTTCATCTTAATTCCCTTAATTGCATCACGAATGGGTTTAGTGCTGCATTTTGGTCTCCTTGGCTTATGCTCAAATTCCTCTTCTGAATTGGAATCACTAGATTCAGCCTAGTACTCCTAGACATCTCTAGTCAATCTATATATTCATGCATGGACTCAAGCTTAATATCCAACTTTCTTTGGAAATCCCCTAAGAGAGCTTCAAGTTTCAAAGTAGGGTCCACGGCTTGAATGTCTTCTTCCTTAGACATTGTTAAGCAACTTGCAAGAAATGGTTAATAATAAAGAAGAAATTACATCACTTAGTCCCTTGTGTGTTTCACTCACTCTCGTGGTATTTTACTCACTCATATATCACTCAAGTGTTTAAAACACTCTAATAATCTCACTAACAACTCTCTAAGTCGTTGATCTCCTCAATTGAAGAATTCAGAAGTTTATCAAGAGGTTCAATGACTTATAGCTAATAACTCACAAGGAGGTGGCGTATATGAAATTGGTTCACTTAGGTTTAAGACTAGACATGAAATTGGATTGTTTTCATAATCCTAAGAATTTAGACACTTGGCAGGAAAATTTCAAATTTAAAGAGGAAGACGTGATTCTGAATGAAACTAGGAACACTAATAAGAGACTTGTAAACCCAGTTGGGATCCTCAGTGCCACTTAATCAGTGGCAACTCAGTGCCGCCCCTATAATTATGCCATCTGTCCATAGTAATTAAAATTGGGTTAAATCAGCACAATTTAAGTTAAATTTTGTGGATAGGTGGCATACTTATAAAGGTGGCACTGGATTGCCACTGATTAAGTGGCACTGAGGATCCCAATTGTTGTAAACCTGGACTGTTTTGGACTTTATTTGACTCAACGTAAACCAGGTTTAAGGAAATTAAATGACACGTGAATATGCTAGAAAGCTAAACTAAGAAATTGATTTGGATAATGTTTGACTTTGGACAAGATGAGTGGGGTGGGCAAAGATATCCGCTAATCTAAAATCCGTGGGATCCGATCCTCTCCGAAAAATAAGGTACCCGATTAGCATTATTTTTTCGAGTCCAAAGATGGTTAGATACCCATTTATATACGAGACCAGTTAAGGTCACAGGATTAAAAACCTCTAGGTACCCGACCAGCCCATATATATTTATTTTTATTTTTATATTTTTTATGTACATACACAAAATACTATTTTGAGATCTAATTAAGTAATTTTATTGAACAAATTATATGCCAAGTACGAGCACCTATTAATTATTTACAAGATTCATTTGTAGAGGTCATGACGTTATTTATTTTAGAAAAAAGTTTAATTAATATAGAATATGTATCAAAGGGGCATTGCTTATAACAATTTTCATTTACTTTTGAATTCATTTATTTTTCTTTTTATTGTGCTTTTTGTATGTTTATTTCTTAGCATGAGACTTTTTCTTTTGTGTAAAATTTATATTGAATGTCAGAATAATGAGTAAAATATAAAAATAAACAATATAAATTATATTTCAAAAAAATTAAATAATGAGAGGGGTGGGGCGGGTACCCGCCAACCCGATCCACTTTTAGCGGGTACCCGATAATCAGATATCCGTTAGTATGTGAGATGGGTATGGGTAAAAAATAGCTGACCCACAAGATGGGAGTCGGGTCAGCTAAATGCCTCATAGGCCAGGTACCCAACCCGTGCCCACTCGTAAAAATAAGACACAAGATTAGG
The DNA here is from genome assembly GCA_013103745.1 of Gardenia jasminoides. Taxonomy (NCBI): domain Eukaryota; kingdom Viridiplantae; phylum Streptophyta; class Magnoliopsida; order Gentianales; family Rubiaceae; genus Gardenia; species Gardenia jasminoides. The sequence continues at coordinate 47,188,823 of CM023103.1, read as the reverse complement.
AAACCTAGTGACACAAGGAATTGACTTCAACTAAGAAATAAAATCCAAGACTGATTTGGTGTATTTGGATAGATTCTAGAAGATTTGGATTGACTTTTTCCCTCCAAGATTTGGTTTTAACAACTACCATATTTGGTGTCCAAAAGTTGTTAGGAAAGTTGACTTTTCTTTTTGGAAACAAGGGAACAAGAGAATGGCTTCAAAGTTAGTTAAGGATTAGGCTTGAAAAACCGTTTGGACTAATTTTTTTGTTGAATAGGATTTGTTTCAAACAAGGTTTATTTCGAGTCAAGAATTGAAGCTGTTCAGGTTTAATTTTCAAGAAAACAGCCGATGCTCTTGACAAACTTTAAGAAATCAAGAATTCAAAATTGGTGATCCAAAATTCAAGATCTTTCAAGATTGATTCAAGAACTTGTTTAAAATTTCAAGAAACCCAAGATTCCCTTTCAAGAATTTCAAGATTTTCCAAGAAACATTCCAAAAATCTTTGTTTTGTCTATGAAACTTCAAGAAACACATCAAGTTCAAGAACTCTTAAAACACAGCCATGGACTAACTATAACATCATGGACCAACTTTTTTTTTTCACAAAATAACAAGAAGACAATACATAACGTGTGAGCAAGAACACAACACAAAACTTGGACCTAAAGGTTTCAAACAATCTATGAGTAGCAAGGAACAAGAAAGAAATCCTAGATGCGACACAACAAACACAGACAAAATTGACACGATACAAGAAAAGGGATATACTTGATACCGTCGTCAACTAACTCTGATAGCCAAGTTGATACGAGCACACCAAGAATGGCCTGAAATCATATCCCGCAAAGCCCCACATCTAGATGAAGTTCAAGTTGATTTACGGAATAACCCTTGAACCTTCTAAATCATGAAGTCATGAACTAAGATGAATCTCATCCCACAACCTAATAATTTAGTGAACCAAAGTTTTAGTGTAGACGATGCCACAACCAAGTGTGGTTCTTGGTTGATAAGTCAGATGAACAATCAAGAAATCTCAAGTATTCAAGTAACGATCTCTTAGACAAGAGAATTGCTCACACACAAGTGTTTGCAGGAAATTTGCTGAATATTAGTGATGATAAAAATGTTAGAAAGATAAGGCTATTTATACCTTTTACAAGACTCAAACCCTAAAGCTCATTGGAAAAACTTAAACGACTAATTCCTACTTCACATAGGAAACTCAATAGACATAGAATTTAAATTCTTAGCCTCTATTCTATAGCAGTTATTTTACTTTTCCAATCCTTAGATAAAGCATTCAAGATTTTTCTATTCTTTTCACCCAAAGTATATTCTTTACCAAACATTTCAAGATCTTTAATGATGTCATTAAATATATGATACATTCTATGAATATTCTCATATGGCTCCGTTTTAGAATATGCATATTTGGTGACAAGCAAAGATTTCTAATGTTTTATAACATTATCACTCCTTCATGTATTTCTCTCAACTTATCCCATATTTCTTTAGCCATTCTACAACCTTTAATCCTAGTTGCTTCATTTGCATCCAAGGATTGTATAAATCATTCATAACCTTTACATTTAAAGTAAGGTTGATTTTATCTTGTGCATTCAATCTTGTTTTGTCTTAGATCTATTTCTTCCGGTCGTTTCATCTAAGATTGTGGATTCATAAGGACCTTCATTAACTATATACCACAATACTATGTCTATAGATTGCAAGAATATTTCCACTCTCTCTTTCCAAATAATATAATTTATCTCATTAAATATAGGTGGCCTAGTAATGAATTGACCCTCTAGAAACAAGGCATTGTTGGTCGCCATAATCTACTCCTAGACCGATTGAACTTAATCTCTAGGAGGCCAAATACTGATACCAATTGTAAACCCTAAGCAACCTAAGAGGAGGATGGATTAGATTGATTATAATTCTAATTGTAATTGAGGCAATTTTCACTCTATTTAAATTTACCAAGTTGCCTAAGTAATCATTAAAGTATTTTGGAAACAATGAAATATAATAATCAAGATAAAACCATAGAAATCACTTAAACAAGTAAATAAAAGAGTAATAGAAGCAGGAAAGAATTTGCAAACAAATGACTTCCAAGCTTCTCCCAAACATGAAGTCCAATCCTCTATTAAGTTTTTTCAATGTTGGTGAATCAATACATCAGATATAACTCTTGGTTGGTTTTGAAACATGGTTGCCACATCAATATTAATGTTACAAGTATTATAACATGTGTCAATATTTGTACGAGTATGTATTCAAAGGTCTTGATTGTGTTAAAATTGAAGTTCGAAGTGTGGCAAATTATGATCAAATTCAGCAATTTATTGATGAAAGATGGATTTCTACACCAGAAGCCCTATGGAAGATATACCAATTTGACATGAGTCACATGAATCTTTCAATTCTGAGGCTACACATTCACCTACCAATCATGTAATGCATCCAATTTTGATCCCAATGGAAGGTTGAAGACATCTTAAATGACCCACAAAATTGCAAGACAATGTTTACTGAATTTTTTTTACAAAGAATTGATAGCTACATCAATTAGCAAAAGATCACGGAATTCGACCACCGTCTTACTTATATGTAGAATTTCCTACACATTTTGTTTAACATCAAGATACTAAATTGTGGATAGAACGAGCTTCCAGTCAAAAAGTTATTGAAAGAATCTATATTGTATAGCCTTATGAAGGAGAGATGTTCTATCTTCGTATTCTACTCAATCATGTGCAAAGTCCTAAATGATTTGAAGATCTCTTAATAATTAACGGGATTACTTGCAACACTTACAAAGAAACAGCAGAGAAGTGGGGCCTTCTAGAAACTAATGGTTACATACATAGTTGCTTATGTGAACAAGCTATATACGTATGTCTTCTGCATTTAGAAGTTTGTTCGCCCCTAGATTAGTTATGTGTCAACCGACTGGACTATGCAATTTGTGGGATGAGTTTTATACATGCATGCTTGAATGTCAATCTCTATCCCACCAATTACATAATGATATTGTACGGAATGATCTTTTAAAAGAATTGAGGAAGATGCGCAAACACAATAAGGATATTTCTGAATTTGATTTACTATCACTTCCTGAAACAATTGATGATAACTCATCTTTTCCAAGAGTAATTGAAGATGAATTCTTAGTTGACATACCTGATGATGATGTGAGGCCTCGTACCATCAATTTAATTTATCAATTTGTAAAATTCCATATTTTCATAAAATTATTTTATTATTTTAGTTGAATTATTTGATTTTCGTATATCAATTATATTGGCACGAAAAGTTTTAAAATACGTTGTGCACGTTTAAATTATGTTTTTGATTTAATTATTTGAATGTTTAAATTTCGCACTCGGGTTTAGGGTCGATCATTGGACATAAGTTTTGAATGTTAGAAGATGTATTCGAGGTATATAAATGAGAGAAACGGATCGTAGTGTCGCATCGTGTGAGTCAACACGACACGACAAAAGTGGCTTTAAGTCAAATCAAGCAATTTTCTCTTTTCTTCCAATTTCCCAACAAAAGCCCCAAAAGTCAAATGAACTACCCATTCACTTCTTCTTCTTTCCTCTTGGCTGTAGCTCACTCAATCTCTTCCCCCTCCCTTTCATCTTCAATAATCAACCACAAAACCTCTATTGAAACTACCAAAAAACTTGAAGGTCTTCCTAGTTTTCTTGGGAAATTCGAACTAGCTTGGAAGAGAGGAGAAGCCGGTGGTTGAGCTTAAGGATTGAGGCCTTGTGTGAGCTATTTCTTCCTCCATTCTACCAGCTTCTTGTTTGAGGGAGGTAAGCTTACTAAACACCAAAAACCTTGCTCCTTTGTTTCATTTTCTCGGTTAAGAGAGCTTGTAGCTCTTTGAGTTGGATTTGGTTGTTGATTGATGAAAGTGGGCTCTATGAAATCCCACCATATATGAACTTGGGGCTGTTGATGATCTTATGTGTGTGTGTGATGTGTTTATTGTGGTGATTTGTTGCCAAAAATGAAAGAGGAAGGAGAAAGAGAAGAGCTGAGAGAGGGTTGTGTGTGCCGATTTCTTTGCAGCTTTGTTTCCCCTATTTTAGTTCAATGATTCCATGTTTCTATTATTGATTCTTGATACTTATATGATGGCCTAAGGTTGGGAGAAATTTCATGTAAAAATAGTTTTGTTTGATGTTGCAAAATGGTTGAGAAAGAAAGTTTGAAAATCTGGAATTTTCGGAAAAACAGGATTGATGATTCAGCCTACTTAAAACTATTGTAACTTGGCGTAGGAAAGTCCAAATCGAGTTCCATTTGTCGAGTTTGAAACTAGAATCTGAGTTCTTTCAGAAGTATAAATTTCAAGGGTTAGTTCGATTTCTGTGAATTTTGGTGAATTTTCAAAGTTGACTGAAAATTAAGACTGTTATGTTCCATTTTCACTGTAGCAGCAGCTTTAAACTAAAATTTGATTGGTTTCTGATTTGAATCTTGTATAAGTGTCTTTCGAGAGTTTTAGTTCATTGGGTCTATTTTCCAACAGTATAAGATTCATAATTTTTGGACTTATAGAACTCAAGTTATGATTTTTCAAAGAATACTGCACAAAATCGAAACTTCTTCTAAGAAAACTTAAAATCTAGAATTTGAATGTTCAAAACTGCCGGTTATCTTTTGGGGTCTTTTGCCCTGTTTTAGCTCCATCATTTTCTTGGTTTTCTTGTGGTTATTTACTGATAAGATGATGGTCTAGATGAGGGCTAGACCTCTTGCAAAAATGAGCATTTTTGGTGCATAAAAACGTTTGGCAAAAGCATGTGAAAATTGAAGAACCAAATCTGAAATTTTGCTGTGTTACTGCCAGTTCACCTTGCTGTTTTTCAAGCTCTATTTTGGGCCTCTTTTTCATGGATTCCTTGGTTGTTTTGAAAGCTTAAATGTTGCACTATGTCTCAGTAAAATGTTTTGTAAATGTGAGTTCAATTGGTGTGTTAAAAGTTCTTGAAAGTTGGGTTAAAAGCTGGAAAATTTCCTTCTTACTCGTTCGCTTGTTTTACTGAATTTCGGTGAGTGTTCAAGTGCATGTTGTTTAATGCCTTATTTAATATTAATGATTTGAAAGCATGCCTGTTTGCCTCGGTGAGCGTGTACTTTACCGCGCTCACCTTATTTGACTTGCCTCTAAATGAGTTCAACTGCTTGAATTGTTAATCGTTTGACTACCTGAACTGCTTGTTGCTACTTATAATTGTGGGGATGCCCAAACCCCATTGGGAATCCTTTCACTTTGTTCGGCAACAGGGGTTAGGGCGAGGGATGGGTGAACCATGGGTTCTTACTGTTTAATCACGTCAGTTGGAGTGCGTTCGCCGACTAGGTATACTCGAGTATTAACAACTTAACATTTTGGAATTCGGTTCCGGTCAAAGGGGTGTAAGTAGACGGGAGAGGGAGAAAGTGGTGAATATGGATCGTGAAAGTGAGCGGTTGATGGAGTGTCAACATTTTGATTAGAAGTCAGAGCTCGTGAAATGGACCGGATATGATTGTGGTAAATGCAGAAATCTGGAAGGGGTATGTGCTACTTCTCTGAGGACGATAGTCACCTCTACCTCCCGTGTCCACCTGTATCCTTTTATATGGTATTATTAAATTGCATTACGTGAAATATTGCTGATTTTCCTTGAATTGTTTTAATTGCTAAAGTATCGTTTTAACTTGTTTGCGTGCATGTTTTCTTGGCCTCACTGAGCGTTAGTTCACCCCAATATATTTGTTTTCCTTAACAGTTCTTGAAGTGGGGATCGTAGATCGAGGAATTAGTTTCTTTGGTAGGATTTCCGTACTTTTGTATAGGATTGATATTAATTGTGAAGTTGATGGTTTATTGTACTAGAAGTTAATATTATCGTAATTTTGATAAAAATTACTGAGGATTTACTCTTGTAAGTTAACTAGTAATTTTATTGGACCTCAATTAAGATTTTAGGAATGAATGCTTGTATTATTATTTGAATTTTGTAATGAGTCCTGGCATGAGTTGGGTAGGCGTCCCGCTGATACCCTTGGGAGAGGTGGGGCGTCATAGATGATACCAGATCAATAGAGCATTTGAACTCTGGCTAGAAGAGTGCATTTGAAGCTATCATTTGTACCATTGAATGAAAGGAGAGTAATAAAGTATTCTTCATAGATATTCTTGGAGGTACAGATAAAACCTTATTTGTATCATGCTTTTTTGGCTTATTTAAGGAAGAGATGTCATATTGTTATTACCATATATCAGGAATTGCAACAACACTATTACCAGGTGGAGGAACCACACATTCTAGATTCAAAATACCACCTAATCCTAATGCAACAAGTGTGCGTAGCATAAGTAAGTAGTCAGATCTTATTGAATTGCTAAAACATACCATTGCCATAATATGGGATGAAAACCTAACGAGCAACTGATTTGCATTTGAAGTTTTGGATAATACATTGAGGGGTATCTTAGATTCTGCCTTGACTTTTGGAGGAAAAGTAATGATTTTAGGTGATGATTTCAACAGGTTCTTCCAATTGAGAAAAAATCAGAAGTCAACAGATTGCCGTTAGCATTTCTAAATTCGCATTCTGGAATGATGTCCATATCATGAGTCTATGACAAAATATACACTTAGTGAATGACAGTGAGTTCTTAAATTTTGTGTTAGATATTGGAGATTGTAAGTATCCTACCATAAAAGAAGATTTGTTAAGACTACTTTCTCAATGATTCTAGTTTGTAAAAGTGACGACTCGATACTGAATTAGTTAGTCAGTATTTCCAATATGTCTCTCAACATGCAAATGATGCTACTTACATAGAAAGTTAAGCAATTATAACTTCCAAGAGTATGAATGTTGATGATCTCTATGATACGGTAATAAAGTCCTTCTCTAGAGATATGGTTTGATATACATCTTGGTATTCAATTGATGGTGACTATCACAATCTTTATCAACAAGAGTTTCTAAACTCTTTTTATCCAAGTAGTATGCCACCTCATAAATTGATTCTAAAGCGTGGATGACTAGTAATGCTTCTAAGAAACATTTATTTAGAGTTGAATCTTTGCAATAGCCGAAGGTTAATTTGCTATGATTTGAAAACAAATTTCATGGATGCAATCATTGCTATTGTACATTGTGTTGGTACCAAGGCATTTTTACACCATATACCACTTAATAGTGCCAAAGATAGTGGCCTTTCATTTCTTCTGAAGCATAAACAATTTCTAGTATGATTAGCTTTTGGTCTCACAATTAACACATTTCGAGGCCAAACCATTTTCAATGTCCGAAATTTTCCTTAGTAATCATTTATTTAGTCATGGATAGTTATATGTAGCTCTTTCAAGAGGCATGTCAAAAGATATGACAAAGTTGTTGGTAAAGAATGGAAAAATACAGCATAGAAGCAGGATTTATACAAAAAATATTGTGCTCAAAGATATTCTTTTTGCTTGATAAAATATAATATTCATAAGGTAACTACGCAAAATTTCAATTGTCTCACCATACTATGATAAACAAAGGAACCTCATCATGCACATATTCAAAATCAATAATTTTGCAATTCAAAGTACATATACTAACTACTGTTATTCAATTTAATTACTTTTCTAATAACGCAATGAAATGCAGCTTTCTTCCAGATTAAACCAAACAATGATACTATGCTTAAAGGAATAGATGGATGCATGGTATTTATTGAAAGAAAAAAACGAGCATGACAAATGTCTTATCAAGATTTATTCTCACCTTTCAAATATGCAACTGAATGTTGCTGAAATGGTATCACACACATGTCTAGTTGTTAAATGCAAAGGCATCCAAGATGTAGATCTTAAATCTAGGCTGGAGGATGATTATTGGTGCAAATGTATTTGAAATTCGATTTATCATTTTACGCGTATTGAGAAAGCAAGATTAGCATAGGTACCATATTCCATTACACAACATACTTATACTTCTAAAATTTCCATGTTATAACAAATTGATGACTTCTAGGGCGAAGAGAATCATAAACATTGAATGATGAGATTCAAGTCAAGTATGTCTTTTTACACACAGTTTAACAAATTTCTATTTTCGTAATACATCTTTCTTTCACGGTATTATTTTCACATTTGTATTCGAATTGCTTATCTCTATACTATTATATGTCCTAATTTTGTAGAAAACGATTGAAAAGAGAAGAAATATGGATGAATCAAAACTGTTCTGGTACGCATTCAACAATACTCATAATTCTCATTAGCCTGGGCCTATTTGCCATTTATAGTGGCAACAATAATTTGATTCTGTACTATTCATTACACTAAACATATATGCATGGGAGATCGTGTTGACATACAATCTGTGAGTGAGTAAAAAAAAAATTATACACATGCCATTTTTAATCAAAAATTAAATTTGCATATTGAATAACAGTATTACGAGGAGCGTGAAAGATATTGTTGGATAGATGTGAAAAAAAATACAAAAATGATCACAAAGCCATTACAAAATATCTTTTTATAGCATATTGTATTCATTCATTTTATAACCTACCAAGTGTATTACAAATTTACTTTCTAATCATGCTATGAAATTACTTGTTAGGTTCATAGCTACAATCTCCTACAATGCCTCATTTGACGAAGATGAAGAAGTCATTCCACCTACATATAATCATTCCATTGACCAATAATATTAGAAACTAACATTACTTAGGCCCCAATTGATAGTCTAATTCAGTACTTAAATTTAATGGATTTAGATATTAACATATTTAGACTGTTTGATAACTAAAAATAGAACATCTAAATTAATTAAGTGGCACTGACTTTTGGGCTAAATTTGCTCCCAATAATAAGTGATAAGCTATTCACTTATCATTTAATGTGATATACATTTAAATGTATTAAATTTAATATTTAACAATTCAATCATTTAATGATTCAGATTTCAGATTTTAAATTTTAAATTTCAGTTTTTAAACTTTAGTTTTATCAAACGCATTCTTAGATGTTGACACGTGGGCACTAATGAGCATTTGTCCATAAACACTTTGTAATTGTTAAAATCAAATATTTTATTTTGACTACCTTTATACATATTCCTCTCCAGTAAACTTTTCAGTACATATTACATAAAATAGTTATGTCTACTTGTAGTTTTATCTAATTCTAACAACTAATAATGTTTTTGAACGAGGAGTTGCATACACATTGAGTGTGCCTCGATAGTATAGATATCTATATCTATACCATATATAAAAGAGAGCATTGGATTTGGTGTAAACTTTTTTTTAATCACTTTTTAGAATTCTAACTTTACCTTTACAATCAACAGTTTATCCCCCTACCATCTGATTGCATGTTGCCTATATAAACAACTAATACAACTACAACTAATTTTCACTCACAACCACTCATAAACATTAGCTACCAAGTTAATTAAAATTCTATTCAAAAACCTTTTAAAATATCAAAGTTTACTTTTTTAATTTATGAAGATTTTATACTAAATTCTTTTATATAAAAAGTGATTGTTCTTAAATTGCACAGATATGGGTTGTGCCTTTATCAATTATCACCAGTTGAATATAATCATTCCCTCTCTCTAGAATTTCCCTTTTCTTTTCTTTTGTGTATGTGTGTGTGTGTGGGGAATTTGTGGGCATGTATAAATTTTAGGATTTCTACGGGGTGTACCTGCCAATTGGTCTACTCCACATTATCCATTTCAGTTGGCTACACAGATTACAGAGTAAAGTCACTCCATTCCTTCTCCCCGTTCCATTTCGTTTGACTGTTGTTTTAAAATGGGGAGTGCCGAAGCACTGAACGAATCACGCTAATGAGCAAAAACAGTCTTCTACAAAGATGCCATTGTTACAACTTCAAAGCTCTTTTGCCACATTATCACCAATCTCGCATTTTCGATTCAAAAAAATCCGTCCCAAAAACAAACCAAAATCCAATCGGCCTTTATGTATTCCCCAACCAAATCTCAAACCCCTCACCTCCCGGATTGCCCAACTCACCCGCCGCCGACAACTTAGCCAGGTATTTTTTTTCTTTATCGAGTTTCCTTTTTATTTGCTATTACCAGAGTTCCTTGTGTCGAAAAATGGGTGTTCTGATTTTTTTCCTTTTTTTGGCAGTTTTCTAGTAATTTATACTGGTTCAATTTATGCGTGGATTGTAGAGTAGACCGCACAGTGCCTCTTTTGATCAGATTTATTTTTTATCTGTGGATTAATCAGCATTCCTAAAGACTAAAGAGATGTTGAAAAGTCCAGACTCTGGGGAATATAATTGTTCTTGGGTGCTTTTCTACATTATTATTGGGGTACTTATTTCAAAATAAATGCGTATGTGAGATGAAAAAAATTATTTGAAACTGTTCAGCATTTTTTTTTCAGAAAATCGCCATAAAAATGGAGCATAAATTATTTTTGTGAAGGGATTTGAATGGAATACTGTATACATATTGAGCTGCACATTTGGTACAAAAATCGTCATGAATGTCTTTTATAATCAATAATTCAAGGTTTCACCCTCTTTATTAATAATAGGCGACACGCCGTACCACTTTCACTAATTTCCTCTCTGATTGAAACCCTTACCGGTTTTGTTAATTTTGTAGAAGTTATCTGTTTGGAATGAATTTGACTAATTATGCTCTGGCAAAGGAGAACTAAAAAAAGTTATCTGACGCTTAATGGTGATTCTGTGCATTTTAGTTTGCTTCTGCCCCAAGAAAATGAGAGGAAAAAGAAAGAGAGCACTTTGTATATGATGACCAAATTAGAGCGGTGTGAAAAGAGTATGTATTGGTGCAATCTATGTAGTGGTAGTTGTTGGAGAGAGTTAAAGTATGGTTGTTCACTGGAAAATTTAAATACAGAGTATCTCCAAAGAGTCTTAAAATTTCATTATAATATATGTAGTGGTTGTTGCTGTCAGATCTTGGTTAGAAGAATGTGAGAAGAAAAAGGTACAATTACTATTGGCATGGAGAAAAATGTGGCACTATGTCTTTATTTATTTATTTTTGGAAATGTTATTGGTCACAATGTTATGATCACAGGCCGCATACAAGCAAAATTTGGATTTAGTTTCCAGCATCTTTTGGTGACTGCTTGTTCATGTCTTGCTATTGGTAATTATCAACTTTTTCTTGTTTGAGCTCCTGGCATATTACTTCGAGATGTTGTTTCTATTGTCTTGTAAGCTGCTTGAAAAACAATTAAGAATGATACAATGTTCAACCTTTGCATTGTCATGAGAAAACTTTTAGTGAAAAGTTTTAGTTAGTATCTTGATGACACGCTGTTTAATTGGCTTGTAGCAATTAACTTTGGTAAAGTATCTAAATAAATATTGGCTTCCAGAGGTATGGTTCTCTGATCCTTACAGATGATCAAGTATGGTTAACATGATTCCGGTTGTGGGAACCAAACTCTTAATTTAGCAATGGGTTTGATATTTTAATAGCAATAGAAAGATTTAAAATTCTTAATGAAGTAAACTATTAGTCATTGGTAGATTATTGAAAAAAATTATGTGTTTTATGTGACTAAAGTCCAAAAATGTGTATATTTTTCTTTATGTTGGGAATGTCGATTTTGTTAAAATTGTACATTATAACCTGTATCATGCAAGATTCCTTATTTATTCCTGTAGTTTTGTCATTTTTATTTTATCTAATACACAATTTGAATTCTCCCTGAAGATTTTTGAGGAAATTGACATTGCAAAGGAGCAATGTGTTGAGCTGAACACAATTGTGATGAACGCGGTACTGCAGGCTTGTGTCCATTGTGGAGACATAGACTCTGCCATCAAGGTGTTTGATGAAATGTCCAAGCCTGAGGGCTGTGGGGTGGATGATGTCACCTATGCTACACTGTTGAAGGTGCTCATAGTTGTTTTATCTTTAATCATCTAAATTGGCCCTGCAAAGACTTATACATGGTATCTTTCGAATAAATGGTTCTTTTTTTTAATTTTTTGGATGCATTATTTGCTTTTTCTTAGTTGAGTTGATAACGTACCATACATCTCCAAAAAATGTAGAGATAATATAGGTTTTGGTTTGCTAATGAGGTTTTATTGCTGGAATTAGAAATAGAAAGTTCTTTGTAGGCTATAGCATAATTTTGTTTTCCTGCTATATTCTCTAATTGAGAAGTACTCAGCCTTTACTTGTTACAGAGGAATTTTTGTCGTATCTGCAGTTCTTTCGAGTTTTCTTACCAATGTCACTGATAAATGATGATTCTTACGCTGGAATAAATTTGTCATCAATCTGAGGATGCACAGTATAAGTAGGTATAAATTTGGAAGCATTCTATTTTATGGTCTCTGTTACCCTGTATTATGGAATGTTTATACTGGTTAATATAACATTGGAAAAATACTTAAGATGTATTAAAAATGCCAGTACATCCCCTGTCCCAAATGAAGGGGACTCTTTCTTCTAAGTTTACTTTTTAAGTTAGGGATGACAAGTTTTTGTTGTGTTGTATGGGATTAGCTTAAACAGAAAATGGTCACCAGACTTTAAATATATTTGAAAAGTAGGTTTTTACTTTTAGAAGAATTTACTTGATTAGTGAAACTCTGTAACTGGTTGGTTTAAAGGGATGGAGGAATGTTGTGAATAGTAAGTTTTTGATTCGGAAGCTCAAACTACTAAGTTGCTTTTAATGTCTGAAAATAGAAAAACTACTGTATTCCAAAATCTGAAATATGTAATTCCTCTATTTGCTGGCACATATGACACTGATGGAGTTACTAATAGTAGAAACAATTCTATGCTTCTTTATTGTATAGTATGGTTGCTTCAAACAAGGAATGAGATTCCTTAATCTCATTGTTGACTCAATTTTACGTCCAGCATGACATAATTGTAGCATTCTACTAACTGTTTTGTTATCTCTTGATACTTTCATCATTGAGATCTGATATGCTCAACAATTCTTTGTGCTCAATGATGATTTAGGTGCAATCTTTTTGATGCTGCGAGATTCAGTCTCGACTAATGATGTAGTTGTGCTTTTGATTCCCATTTCCTTTTTCTATCTAAATCTTGATTGGTTGAGAATTCTGTTGCTGGATGTGAAGCTAGAGGTGTAAAATTGGGTTCTTCTTTTTTAACTAACCCGTAAACTATGTGAAGTGCACGAGACGATTGTTTTGATATATATGAAATTTGCATAGACCTTCAAAATAGGTGTAAGTTTTTAGTCATTTAGTATTTGATGCTTTTATTATCTGTACTTTGAACCCTTTAGTTGTTTACTGTTAATGTCCAGAAAATGGTGCTTCATTAGTATATAGAAATGAATCTTTGGTCTTACCCAAACTAAATTAATTTTTTTTTTCTGCTTTCAACTTTTGCTGTTTGAAGGGTTTGGGTGATGGTGGAAGAATTGATGAAGCGTTTCAAGTACTTGAATCTGTGGAAAAAGGTTGTGCTTTTGGAAGCCCAAAGTTGTCACCGATGCTTATTTTTGGTCTGTTGAATGCTTTAATAGAAGCAGGTTAGTTTTCAAGAAATCTTTTGGTTCAATGGATCTCACCTTTTTTGTTGGTCCAATATCTCAAGATTTTTAGAACTTATAAATAAAAATTGCAGCCTTCTCTACTGTTTTCAGTACGGTGGTTGGGACTGCAAAAACTTATTCTAGTAGCAAGTGAACTGACATAGAACTGTATGTACGTCTACTGCCTTATATGGCTGTGTTCTCCATTTACCTGATATGAATCTTGAATGTCCTGAAATGATATTTTACTTGTCAAGCTATTAAAATGATATTTTACTTGTCAAGCTATTCGGTTAGAAAACTTAGTCTGTTACATAATAACTAAAAGTCACAAGCATGCACTTACTTTTCTTATCACCCCTCTCAAATTGGAGCATGTGTCAGGAGCTTATTTCAAAAGTAATTGATCAGAAATCCACCTTGTTCATTCATATACAAATCGGCTATTTAGCAACTTTCCTACAACAGATTGAATATATTATTGTTTGTTCTCTGGTTGAAAACTAGTTTAGAATCAATGTGAAATGCTGCTTGGTTAGCCCAAACCAAATCATAGGCTCATTATGCTTAAAGCCAATCTCATGTAACATTTTTCAATCATATCAACTGACCAAGTTGTATGAGCCATGGCACACTATTTAGATTTTGCATTCTGACAGGGCATGGACAGCTTACTTCTTACTCTTTATGGACACCAAGTTGCCACCAACAAACATGTAGTACAACAGTTAATTTTTTATTTAAAACACAAGAGGTCAATCTCAGTCATTTTGGATTTTAACTTTAAGCTCAGGAAACCATGCTCAGTTGAGTGAAGATGAGAAGATTGGCTGCTGTTCTATCCATTTTATGGAACCATTTAATGGTGATAGTTTTTATCTTTAAGCTCACGGTTACATTAAAAATTTATACATTTGATTATTGAGCTGTGATTATTGGATAAGATCACCATTAGATGTGACTATTACTTGCTAATGTTCAAATTAACCATAGGCTCTCTATTATACACATCTTTTCCTGTAAAAAAATTGTAACCAGCTCATCAGTGCAGCTTTGGTCAAATTTCATTGTTTAGCCACGGAATAGGTCAGAGAGGACACATCTATAAGGATTGGTACTAATTATCACAAATAGGTGGTCCAGACGTGGTCTGGAGCAAACTCTCCCTAGTCTATTATGATCTTATGTTGTATTGGTCCCTTATTTACATGCGAAGCTCTCAGAAGGAAAATACACGAGGTCTTGATGCTTAAGTTTCAGGCTTTTTTTTTTTGGTTGGGAAATTTATCTAGTTCATCTAGGAGATTTGACTTTTTGAATGTGGAATATAATTTTCTATACCTATTTTCATGGTTGATATCACAGGATTTCTAAATATATAAAAGAGAGCTATTATTGTTTGGTTATTGGTTTCAAAAAGAATAACAGGAAAGAGTAGTGAACACAACCCTATTGATTCTGTAGAAAAAAGGAGAAGAGGAGCTTTAGATGCTAATAAGAATTAAAAGACAACTGTTTTCCACTTAAACAACTTACTTTACCTGAATATTTTTTCATGAAGTTCACATCTTAGGGTGAAAGTTTTCTGAACAATAACTGCAGCACTATACAAGTTGAATTTCAGCTGCTCAGTGTGCTAATACAATTTCGACTGCTCAGTGTAGATGTGATAATACAGTAACATTTTCACTATCCTGTTCTCATCATTAAGTACAGTTGTTGGATGCTTATTGAGCTTTTAATCTTCAAAGACTCTTGTATGCAAATCTGTGTTCTTACTTGAAGTTCCAGTACATGTTGTTTTGGCATATTGTAATTTCTATTCTATTTAGAAATGAATAACATTTTGCCTTTTTTATTATGAAGGAGAGAGGGTGAATACTAATTCTTTGTACTTGAGTAGAGCTGATTACACATAAGCAGGGATTTGCAGCATCTCCATTTGTAATTTTGTCTTACTATGAATAATGATATGGCTCCATATGTTGAAATTATTGATTGTACTTAAAAAAGACACATAGCACACGGGTTTTTAGGTGAATAGTATCTTTTTTAAGCTAAAATTAAAAAAGTATTGATGTTTTTAATTGGTTTCCAGGAATATACAAGTCAATCACCCGAAAAAATTGACTTTAAAGTCATCTTAGGAAATTGACCTTAAATTCATTTTTTAATAAGTTTGCTTGAGTACTAAATTAACCCATGATGACAGGTCTTCCCATATTGTCTTCTGTCGATCTACTGCAATTCCTCCTCCTTTCTTCATTGCTGCTCTAGGTCTGCCTCATTGTTCTTCACTTCTGCTCCCTCTTTGTCTGTTCCCATATTGCTTGTGTCAAATGCTTTGTTCGGAACATTTTGGGAATAATTTTGTTTACTTCACAACTTTGGGATGGGCAATCAAATTTTCTACGAAAGTCGTGAATGTAACATCGTTGATCAAAGACATAGAACACTAGATGATTGAGCCCTCAGAATGATATAGCATTGAGAAGGAGGAGGTTCAAGTCATTGATTTTTCCTTTCGAGGTACATAAAGGCTTTGGCCATATCTGGGAAAGAATTGGAGTTTTCGGAGGTTTATCCCTGATTCCTGGTCTTTGGTATTGCCTTCAAAGTAAAAGGAGGCAAATGGTATTAAATTGCTCAACTGCAGTTGGATACAAGAAACAGAAGGAAGAAATGGAGAAGGGAGAAATCACTGTTGACCTAAGGTAGAATCCAAAGTATTTCGAGCAAAGGGAAGGAAGAAGTCAACTATTTGAAAATCATATTGAAGTCGAGTTCCTAAAAGCTGATTTTGAAGTTGATTTTCAGGAGATCAAATTGTATTTTTAGGTACACAATTAATAAATCAATAGGTTTTTATTTTATGTTGAGGAGGTAATATTCACACGTATAACCTTGTACATTGTTCTCTTGTGCTTTTGTATTTTAAACTAATTATAGAAAATTTGAAAGGTTTTTTTTTTTTTAAAATTTATTTTATTTTACCCCCTTAAGTGATTTTAAAAGCTAAAAGCTGTTCTCAAAAGCATCTGAAAGCAGAAGTGAAGATCAGTTGAGAACACCCCAAAACAGCTTTTAGATTCAAATGATGCTATAACAATGAAAGGGAACAAGCCCTTATTACGCACATTTGTAATTAAATTCAATCAGGATGATGTGATGTGTTAGAATAAAAGGCTGAACGATGAATAGAGGATTGAAACCCAAATTGTAACATATATGCTTCTGATGATTGGCTGTCCAATAAAGATCGCATGTCTTACATGTAGATCTTCCTTGGTTTGCACACTATCCTACTCCGTCAATTTGAAATCTTCTCATGCTTTTTATTTGGTTAAGTTGCTTAGGAACACTTATCAATTTTTAATGAACATCCCTCCAGCCCGTTTGTGATATACATCTGCATTTTCAGAATATCTGATAAAGTTGTTAGAAAAATTCTATTAGTCCTCATCCCTGCTAATGTCTTTCTCACTGATGCAGCCAGTGGTTATAATTTTTATAAGTATTTTAATCTGTGAGTCCCAAGTTATATATCCAATTTATATATGTGCAAAGAAAGAGTCTCTCTTTTCACTGGAACTTCAGAACTGATTTTGGTTGCCTGTGGAGCTTCTTTCTCTATCCCAGTGGAACTTCAACTTTTGTGTTTGGCTGCATAACCAATTACTATCTAACTTTTGAGTATGATACCGCTTGGACTTAGTAGTAACAGAAAATTATCGTGAGGGTGTTGAGACAGAGAAATGAGCATTAGATGGGAGCTGATGCAGACGAGAGGCAAGGGGATCAAGAGTGCACTGCAGTTGAGGAGGTGGTGAGTTTGGTCAGGAAGAAAACTTATTCGAATGTTTCCTTTTGTCCCCGTCTTCTCTTTTCTTTTTGTCTTTTGTTGCTTCCTTTATGCTCCTTTTGTTTTTCTTATTTTTTTCCAACTCCATTGAGGTTTTCCAAAAGTAAGGATGGCTAGAGGTCAGTTTCCAGCACTAATTGAACCTGAGATCATAACACAATTTTGTAGCAAGTTCGCACAAGAAAGGTTTCAAAACATAACAGACTGCATTGTGCATCACTTGATGTTGACATTCAAATCTTTAAGAGTCGAGTAGATTTTATCTGGAAGTCTGCAAAATTTGATCTTTACTGAGTCACATGAGCAAAACTTCTCTCATTATTTAACTTGATGCCTAATGAATAAAACATGAGAGAGTGGCAAATGCAACTTTAGATTGGAAACTGTGGACTTTCACCTCTTTTTTTCTTGTTGTATCTCTTTTTTCCTTGTACTGAACTACATGAGCAAAGTTTCTGATACCAATTGAATTTAATATCCAAAGAAGTGAACTTGATAGAATGGCAAATGCAAACTATTAACTCTCATATCTTTTCCATTGTTATCCCACGTAAAAGGCAAATGCAACTGTAAATTGCAAACTGTTAATTTTTGAATCAAGTTTAATATTCATCTCAGAAAATTGAACTTGAGAATGGCAAATGCAATTACTTATTGCAAACTTTGGACTTTCATCTCATTTTCCTAGTTTCACCACCTAAGAGGCAAATTCAAGTATAGATTGCAAATGCTTGGTTTTCGTCTTGAATATGATTTCGTCACAGAAAAATTAATTTGGTAAACTTGGAATTGCAACTTTGAAGCAAACTGTGGACTGTCATCTCCTTGTCCTCATTACACGATCTGCACCCCAGGTTTTCCTTTTGTTTTGTGATTTGATCTTTAATTTCTAATCACCTTTGAGGTTACTAAACTGCTTTTACTTTAGTCATAACCTTAATCTGGCCTTCCTAAATATCAGTGCTTTTCACCTTTTCTTTTTTTCCCCCCTAATGTGGGCAGTGTTCTCTTGATAGCTTGGATATATTGAGTTGATATTTCTAGTTTATCTTTATCTGAGTAAGGAGAGCTTTTTTTATTTGTGACTGTACATGTTGGCTCTACCCTTGTACCCTTTCATATGCCTCGGACAACTACAAGGTTGGTTAAGAGTACTTGCGCACAAGCATATGGATTTTGTTCCAACTCTTGAAGAGGTTGCCCATTAACTTGTAAAGCAGAATAGCGTAGCTTGTTGTGGACCATATCTAATTGATATTTTTGTTTTTATACTTGCATAATTTTAAGCTCATTTTGTCCCTTCAACCTTGACAAGCAAATCATTTACTGTGAAACAGTAAAGCTTCGTGATACTAGAGCAGAACTTAGTCCTCACTCCTTTATGATGGAGCTGAGATGTACCGTCTTCAATTTAACTCACAACTCATTTGCCTTCCAGTTCACCTTTGTTGTCATTTTCCAATGTCATTGGAGGTTAGGCCATCTCAACTAGCCTGCTGAATCTATTACAAGTCATATCAATGGAAAGATTGGGTCCTTATGTATCTTACTACTCTCAAACTACCAGAATACTCATGTACCTAGCGAATATGTACTTCTATATGATCTAAATGATACAAGAACTGGCTCTGACTGGCTCGCATCTGTTTATTTTTTCTTTTCCCCCTTTTGGTGTGTTTAGATTGGATTATTCAATCTGAAGTATGTACGAGTCACATCAATGCATGTCATGATAATGCAGTCTTAACATCTTAACATTAATGTGGAAGATATACTTTTCTTGTACAAAATGCATCCTATCAAAAATAATTTTATTCTTCTGTTTGTATCTCTGAATATTCTTGACGAAATGTTTCCCTTATAATTGGTTGTATAATTGTTTCAGCTTAAACATTTTCTTATTCATGATGCTTTTTGACCATCTTCTAGTGCAGGAGATCTACGCCGTGCTAATGGGCTTCTTGCACGCTATGGTTTTGTGCTTTGTGAAGAAGGGAATACTTCAACACTGATTTGCAATTTGCTCATGAAGGTCCTTCCCTGGTGTATTTTCAAAACTATCAAATGAATCGACATTTTAATTTCACATGATAAATTGTGTTTGATGTATTATGAAAATTAAATCAACTTCTTTTCTTGGTTTTGTTGGCCAAATTTTCAGGGATATATAAGCATAGGCAGTTATCAGACAGTGTCACATGTGCACAATGAAATGTTACGTCAAGGGCTGGCTCCTGATAAAGTCACCTATAACACTCTAATCTTTGCATGTGTGAATATGCAAAAGATGGATGCAGCACTGCATTTTTTTAATGAAATGAAGGTGTCATGCAGGAATTGAGAAAGCCAGTTTAGGGCCTGCTTATTTGCTAGTTTGATCCTCAGAATACTGAGTTCAATTGAATTGACTTATTTGAATTTATTTCAGGACAGAGATGAAAAGTTTCTAGACGGTGACCTTTTTCCTGATATTTTCACCTTTACCACACTAATAAAGGTTAGGCTTGCGTGAATTCCTTGCATAATTGTCACATATACTACACTAATAAAGGTTAGACTTGCATGAATTCATTACATAATAATGGTTATTCTCAAAGCGTAATGGTTCTTACAGGGTTTTGGAGATGTGAAAGATCTTTCTTCTGTTGAGAAGATTTTTACAGAAATGAAATGTTGTCCTCGTTTAGTTATTGATCGAGTTGCGTACACTGCAACAGTGGATGCACTGCTGAATTGTGGGTCCGTTAAAGGTATTGCTGTTCATAGGACCTATACAATAGTCTACAATGAATATGACATGAGCTTTTTCATTCCTTTGGTTTCAATAAAGAATTTATGCGTGACAGAATTAGACAACGGAATCAGCTTGGCTAAAAATGTTAAGTGGTATAAAAATGCGTCCCAATTATAGCCAGTTCCCTGTCCCTTTTTTCTATGATTTTGGCATCATTTGATTCGTTATTTGATATGTTTTAAGGTGATAACAGTTTTGTGTTGTTTGAAGGATTCTCTGTTGATAAGAACAACGGATTTTAAGGCCCAAACCATTTTGACTACAGCATTCCTTTAACTGTTTGTGCTTGTAAATCAGACTACTGGTGCTATTCTAGACAGTAAATCTACTGCAAGAATTTATAAATTGATAACCCACTTTTGTTAATTTAGATGCTGCTAAAATACTTCGATGTTTGCTATGCCAAGAATAAGAAACCAATTTTGATGGGAGAATGCACATGGATAGCATATACTTATAATTGGACTGATTAAATGAGACTCTGGCTTATCTTTAGTAACCTTCACATATGCTTTGGAGTTCTTCTGCACTTGAAATGAACATGTGTGAACTTCAGTTACCCTCTTTGCTTAGGTATTCCACAATAGGAATTCTCGTACTTCATTAGACTGTTAACTCGAGTGCAATGTCAAATAAAGATCCACTTTCTAGAGAAGATCGATGTTGTTGCATTTTCGATTCCCCTACTATGGGGGCAATCAAGCTGTTTTATTTTTGTGCACTTTAGCGCATAAGCATTTTTTCATGTGCTGCTTGTAGAATTGGTGCGGAGACTCTGCTGGTCAAGAAAAGAAAAAGAAAAAGGTTGAGGTGGACTTAATAGTCTAAGACTGTAAAAGTTCTCTTTTGGCTGCGAATTTGTGGTTGAATGCCAGTGGTTGCAATTTGACTTAGTGCTTTCTATTCTTGGAAATTGAGAGAAGATATGTCTTCGATTAACCATAGTTATTTTGCTTCTATTCCTCAAGATTTCTCTCTCCCTCTCCCTCTCCCTCTCCCTCTTCCTCTCCCTCTCCCTTTCCCTCTTCCTCTCCTGGTGTCTGTGGTCGTACGTGCATCTGTTATCACCTGGGTGTCTAAGTATACCTTGATTAATCTTTATCATCCTCAACTAGTATACCCAACTGATGGACAACGTTGAACCATATGACTGCTGATATATTTTCTCATGAATAAGAATTACAAAGAAATTGAAATCTCAATTCTTTTTTGTGTTAAATTTCTACCATCAGCATTAGCTGGTTGATTAATTGAGAGAACACTTGATTCACATGATCCGCCTAGTTTTGCATTGACCTGGTTTGAGAGGGTAATGAAAGAGAGGATGAGGTTTTCAGAAATAGAATGTGTTGAAAATACTCTCTCTTGGTTACTGAAATATAACTGTGAAAAAGAGGAGCTTTTTGTGGTAGAGCAAATAGATGGCTGAGAGGTATGAGATAATTCATTTACACATCAAGATCTTTGAATTGCTAAATCAAAAAGAGAGGATAGAGCTATTAGTTCTGTATGGTTTTGATGATGTGGATGTGGAAGTACAAATGTCAAATGAGATTTCAATAAAAAAGGAAGCTATGCAGGCGGTAGAGTCCTCATATGATTTTTTTTTTTCTTTTGTTGATTATGGTCATCAAAAGAAAGGTTGTTCGCTTAATGTAGAGTGGATGTACGGTGCTAATCTATCAATAATTCAAAATTTCTTGTGGGTTTGGCTCTGGCAACAGTTCTTAACTGCTCTCGTTCTTCCTATTTTCTTTTTTTTATTTGAAGGTGCACTGTGTGTGTTTGGAGAGATCATAAAACGAGCTGGACCAGATCCTCGGTTACGGCCTAAGCCACACTTATATGTTTCATTGATGCGTGCTTTTGCCCATAGGGGTGGTTACGATATGGTAAAAAATTTGCAGAAACGAATGTGGTTGGAAACAGTAGGAACTATTTCCTCAGAAACTCAGAAGGAAGCTGATAATCTTTTAGTGGAAGCAGCATTAAATGAAGGCCAGGTACTCAATTATTGAAACACATCTACATGATGTGTCAAGCGGTGTGCTGCTTTTTTTGTTCATGTTTGCTTATGCGAATTCCTTTTTGGTTTATTCAGGATATATAGATTTCTTTTTGATATATCACTAGGTTTTGGGTAAAAAAAAATACCACATATGTTATCATTTATGGCTGCTCAGCATGCTCACTCTTGCATAATAGAACAGAGGCAAAGACAGTAGTAAAATAGCTTGGCACCCCCACCCCCACCACCCCCCCCTTTAAAAAAAAGAAAAATATATGTGAATTTCCTGGTTTCCTATTTGAGGACAACTGAAGCATGCTTGTACTACAGAGATTATTTGATACAGACGTATTCTTGGCTGGCAGTCTTATGTTGAGCTTCCATGTATGATTGCAACCACCATGCTATGATCCTTCTGTTCTTCCACCAACAACTTAGTTGAAAGCATTTCTGCATTTTTAATTGTGGTACATATAAGAAACTGGCCTCATTAGTTTGATGCATCTTTGCTTGCTAATTTGGACTTTTTTTTTTTTTTTAATCCAGCCTATTCTAGTAGAGCACTTCCAAAAATATAGCTTTTCCCTCATGGGGCAAAAGTTGAAATTGGTTTTTGGAACCTGACTATCAATCACCTGTATCGGGTGTCTTTTCATACATTACAGGGACTTGGGTATGGTGTTGGATGCAGGGATGTGTCTTGGTGTTGGATTCATATAGTTCTAGAAACTAGGATACAGGGACACCTATGTAAAAACTCGGACACAGGCATGTGTATGTGGCCGTGGTTTAGTAAAATTGAGTAATGGACTATTGTTGTGTCAACCTAATCAAACAATTAGTAATACATTAACCAATACACAGTAGCTATTAGCTGGGTGGTGATGCTTGCATAACTTAATCCTTGAAGATAGATAGTTGAAAACATGTTGGTGCATGAGCTTTGTCCTTGGTATAGTGGTTAAGCCTTTTATTCTTAAGCTAATGTATGATTTTGTTGAAGCTAAATATAAAACTAAACAAAGGGTAGTTATGATGGTGCAACTTGGCATTGAAAAACCAAATTTGTTACTTTAAACTGATATGTCAAAGTTAAATCAGAGCCTTCAAGTTTCTTGTCATTTTGGTCAAACAAATTAATTCTTAAAGTAGAACAGCTTTGAAATATAGAACTCCTTATTTATCTTACAGACACCAAAATAAAAGTATCAATGCATATAAAAAAATTTACAATTCCAAACACTTGAGTCACTAATTAAGTACTTGTGTATTCTGAGTTTTTTGCATCATCTTCAAATATCGTTACTTCTAATTATGGTTCATTAGTAGAAAAAGCAGCAAGCTAGTTAAAATTTTCATATCAATATCAATATCTCTACCTATAAAGCTAAACATAAACTAGATTTTAACTCTTCGTATGTCCCAGATAGTGTAGAGGATTAAAATTTGTTTAAAATGTTCAAGCTAAATTGCATTTTTATCCCAATATTTTGAAGGTTCTTCTTTCTACTTGTTTTTTATTGAGAAGAGTCGAGTGATGGTACACCTAGACTAGTTCCATAGTTCTACCACATGTCAGCTTGTTTCTCTTCACATTTTGAATTAGGAAGTATTTATTTCAATTGCTCTAGCAGCATGATGAAGATGCTGGCTCTTATAGCAACTTGAATGGCCAAGATATTGACAATTCTGGGGTGTTGATTTGACTAGCCCACCAAATATTGGTTCTTCATATGTCCTTGTGTTCTGATAAGATGGTTGCCTAAATAACCAGCTTCTCTAGAAAAAATGCTCCATATTCAAGATCCTCTATACTTGAGAATAATCTACTTTACTATTTTTATGGAATTTTTGTCTTCATGAGGTGCCAGCCTTTGAAAACCATCTCCACCTTGAAGCAAAGAATCATTATGTTATTTTTCTACCTGTGAATGTGGTAGACAATGAAAAGGGGTGCTTCTTTCATTCCATCTTGCTTCCAAAATAGTATAAATGGCATCAAAGAAATCTGAATTGCAAGTCAAGATAATTTGTTTTGTTCTTCGTGGTCATAACGGCATCTTCAACATTTAGGACCATTGAATCTCACGTCATAGAAAAGGTGTAACATGGGACAATCAGTGTCAGATGCCTGTATTGTAACATAGGACAATCAGTGTCAGCTGCCTGTATAAATTCTATAATGGGCTTTGAAAGCTTCAATAGGGAATCCAATTTATTCCACCAAATGTTATCTAGAGTAGTATGATCTTGTGAGCTCTAGTTTCTTTCTCATTTGTAGGTCTCTTACTTATCCTTTTATCACTTTTCCCGGTGCCTTATTTATATTTATTAGATGTTTAGCCATGACAAGTCATGAATGCAAATTGGCAACTTTCAGCAAACTGAAACTTGAATAACTGCTCAAAATTGCATCTGCCTTGCCATGGTTGACTATGACGTTTCTTATGTTCTCAATGTCATTTTGATCAATTTTCGTCATTTTGATCAATTGAGCTATCTACTTACATTGGCCATTCATCTAAATATTGCTTAATGCTCTTACATTCTTTCTAATGGCAAATTTAAACTGTGTAGCACTCACGGTGTTGAAAAAGATAGTAGGATTTTCCTGCTAAAAACTTGTCCAGCAACCTTGTAATTACTAACATTCTCGGTAACAATCTGAACTGCATTACATGATCCAGCTTTGTTGAATTGCCTGCTTTGATGATTACACTAGCCACATACTCAGCATCCTTTATTGTGTTTTGCATTAGTTGACAAAACCAACTTTGCTTTTTGTTTAGGTGAGGGTTATGAGAGGTCTCCTTTTCAAGTCTGTCTAATCATTTGAACCTATCGGCTCACCTTTCTATTTTCAAGTATCTTTGGTAGGTTGATGTTATCAACTTACATGTGCCTCTTGTTGGTGAAGTAGGGGGACTATAATTGGCTAATTTGGTAAACTTATATGTACCTTGATAAAATTTCAATTTCATATATACCTTTTGTTCAATGATTGTACTTCCCTAAACTATGACAGGTGGTGTACCACCCTTATTTATTAAAAAAAAACAAAAAGCACATATAAGTTTGAAACTTCAACCTACCAAGTATTTGGAATTGAAAAAGGGAGTCTATTTGTGGGGAGTCTATTTGTTTAGACTGTGGATGGACACACATAGTTGAAGTTTATTGGAATGTTTACCTCATCAACTAATGCAACTTGTAAAAGATGCTGAGTATGTGGCCAATGCCTTCATCAAAGTAAAGGAAAGGTTGCATGAGTAACATAGTGCAGATTATTACTCTAATGCCAGTAATACAAGGCTGCTGGGGAAATTATTAAGCAGAAGTATCCTCGTGTCTTTTGGACGCTAAATACGATGTAAAGTTTTAAAATTTGGCATTGAAAAAGAATGTATGAGCCTCCAGAATAGTTGGATGAATACGTCCAATGTATGTGGACTGCTTAATTGATAAATGATGTTCAAAACATAAAGAAATTTCATAGTCAATCATGACATGGCAGATGCAGTTTTCAATAATCATTCAAAATAGAGTTTGCTGAAAGTTACGAAGACAAGTTTTGCCTTGGGATTGTCATGGTTGAACAAGGTAAGGAGGCACTTGAAACTGGTAATTGATGATAAGTGAAAGACCTATAAAGGAGATAGAAAGATTTTTGTTGAAATTACACTAAATAAGGACATTCAAGGTGTTGTCCAAGAGAATTGGTGGGATAATTTGGATTGCCTATTAATGCTTGCAAAGCCTATTATAGAGTCTCCTAGGTACACTGTTTGAAAACAGTTTTTGTTCTGACCATGGAGAAAAAGATTTCTTGACTGACTTTTCAGATACTATTCCAGAGGCAAATTGGAACAAAAGCAATACGTCTTTTTGTTTGCACATCATATCCAGTGGTTCCAATATATTATACTGTCTCAGCTTCTAGCTGGATATAGTTTTCAGACGTTGGCACCTCATGAAGACTAAGAAGTTTTTGTTAACCAGGTGAAGTGCTTAATAAATCATTCTCAAATCAGAGGATCCTAAAAAAGTGTTTGTAGAATACGGAGCATTTTATAACAGATTTAAAATCATATCCGGTTTTTAGAGTTAAATGAATTTGACTGCTGGAGACATGCCCGCAGTTGATACTTCCCTGAGTCTGTTTAATGTAGTCATCAATGTTGTGTTAAATCTATTAATGTATAAGAATAATTCCCTTTGTCTTTGGCATCTGCTGTCACTGAAATTATGCTGAAGAATCTATATCTTCTTTTCTCCTTGCACTTCTTATGCAAAAGTTTTGACTGTCATTAGTTTCAACAGTTCATCAAAAGATAAGATGCATTGGTCTTAAGCCTGGAAGATGATTTGTGAGTCTTGTCCATAACTCATTAAGCATTACTCGGTACTAGTGAAACACTTTTTTTTTTCTGTGAAACCAACTTAGCAATTAATATTCATACATGTACTCTAGCCTGCTTCAGGAAAGCATTACCAGAGTGGGTGAATTTCTTGTACATCACTTTGGTTAGTTATAATAAACAAGCTTGGGTATCTTTTTGTTTGTACAAGGACTTGTGCCAGAAAATTATGGACAATTCACTGTTATGTTGCAATTTCTGTCTCTTCAACATATTCACACATGCGAGAGGTACACCTGTTTTAGCTAGCATTAACATCCACAAAATTTTTCAAGAGTCCGTCATGGTCTGCGTTTGGTATATTAGACAGTTTTTTTTTTTTTTTTTTTGTTTTTGTCATTCTTACTGGCTTATTAAAGTTTTTGATCCCGATATTAGTTACTTGGGTTTGTTTGACAGCTTGGTTTAGCTGTGAAAAACTTGAAGGGTACTATGAAAAAATGGAAGGAGCTAGACTGGAATAGTCGAGGAGGAATGGTATGAACTGGTCCTTTAAATCTTTAAGCATGTAAATTTTGTTGTAGGATTTTCATGTTTTATGATGCATCACCAGCCATTGGGTTACTCTGCTAGTGTTCCTTTTCTTAAACTTGCTTCAAACTTAATGAATTCATTCTGAGTGTGAATTACTTGTTTCATAGTAGTGCATGGTAACAACTTAGACATGTTGGAGCGGTCACCAATTTTCGTTAGTGCCAAAATGGATGCCTTTGTCTGGTATGGGACCTCACCATCTAGTTAAGAACATGGAGATATTTACCAGTGATTTCTGTTTTACTGGTCCCCAATAAACTAAAACTTCAGGCTTGTGAGACCAAATATAATGCAATTTCTTTACATTGGAAATGATGCATGTTATTGAATTGTGAGGAAGTAAGCTCTGATTTTTTCTCACATCTTGTTTATGTTTAGGCAGCTACATATTTTTATCTTATCCACTCCAAGCCCCTCTTCATCTACAGCTTGGCCTTTTCTTCTTTAGTTTTTAATTGTTTAGAATGGCTCTTTGCCATGTGGAAATGGGTTTCATATTCAGTTTATTCTTCCTTGCTCCTTTCTCTTGTATCTGCACCAAAGTTGGCCAAGCAGAAACAGGTTAATGAGAACAAAATTGCAACTGCATGTGAATTTAATTAACCTCCCATTTTGGAAAAGGGGTAAAACAAAACCAAGAAAAAGCACAACATGACAAATGAAATGAAAGGGGGAAAGAAATCACATTAACATCAGTAAACACGCTTTTCTTGAAGTACCACCGCACCACAACACTAGTACATCTGTGTTTCAAGAATGTCTACGAACTCGAGAAAACTGAAAAGAGATAAAAGAAAGCCCCATTGGGTTGTTAAGGCCTCTGTCCATACTTTCAGTAGATGTCCCACTTTCACACTATCACACACCTCTGCCTAAATTAGTGTAGCAATTTCCTGAAGCGGAAAAGTAAAGGAACATATTCAACTTATCATACAGAAATAATATGGCAAGAAAGGATAAAAGGGCCAATCAACATTCAAATGCAGTACTGCAATCTAAATGGTTAGAGCCTTCTTGTATAGAGGACTTGGAGATGCTTCTTGGAACTAATCTTCTGTGCCTTGGTGCTGATGGGTCATCAATTTTTATTTTCTTTCTATAGAGTTCTCTTCCATAAGCTGATAATACAGTTAACATAATTAACTTACAAGAAGCATGATAGTCTAGCATCATTACAAGATTTCCACAGGATATGCCTTTTTTTTTATTTTTTTTGGCCAAACCACCAATCATGTCTAGCGGGTGGGCTTGGCTACCCATTTTATTAATATTAAAAATTTAGATAGGAGGGGGACATAAACCTTACCTCCTTACAGAAAATTGAAAGTTACAGATCCTTAACCTATCCATTTGAAACTAGTTTCTAGACAAAACTGGATGCTGAGATGAATTTAAAAAAACCATCTAAGAACCCGAGGCCACCCCAAATGATGCAAGAGAATCTGCTACCATGTTAGCCTCTTGAAAGCAATGAACCACTGAGTGCAGATGAGACACGAGGGGACGAATTGCACGAATTATAGGAAGCAACTTAATTGGAACATCAGAGATATGCAGTTCCTGAAATCAAAAGAGAGAAAATAGATGAAGCAACAAATTGAGCACAAAACTTGGGAAGTTCTTGGAGCTTCAAATTTTATCATCAGCAGATCCGGATGAAGTCCTTTGTTATTAACTCAAACCTTGCTAGGCCAGTTGGATCTGAAAACCTGCAGATTCTATTTTTGACCTGGCTGGAACAGTAATTGAAATGAGACGTGCATGATATATGGTCTTTCTGGAGCAATCTGGGCTATCATCATGGAAAATTTGGTTCTAACATTGGAAATATGTACTGTGGTTTTGAACTAGTTGTCTTTCCATTTATTGGCTACAAAAGCTGTTACTTAGACTGACGATGATAAGCCTCCTGCCACAGCATCAAAATTGCTTCCTCTCTCACTAATGCTTCCATAACTTCAAAATATTTTCTGAGGTAAGAAGACATGAAACTCATTGACCTATTTATAATATAATGGAGTTCCATCTTTCCTTAATTGACTATAGCTACATATCAACCACTAAATCTTTTCAGGTGCATCTTGTATTATATTTGAGGGACGGAATCGAAAGAAAAATTACTTATTGATTCTGTACAACCTGTATTTCAACTACACTTCTATCATTGGTTATGATCAAGGATTAACTATACTCAAGATGTGGGCATGTCAATTTCTTATCACATTATGGTCAAATTTCTTTTCTCTTTCATCATCATGCAGCTTTCCTATATTCCCTAATGCCAGCAATGTATTTCCTAATGCCATGATGGCTTTTTTGAAGTATTTAAATTGGAAGTCTGTCTTGTACAGTACAGACTGAATTATGCCATTTCTTGCTTTTATTTATAAAATTATTGAACTTAATTAGGTCAATAAAGAGTACAGTAATTGTCGGCAAAAGCATTCTAACACCAAGTCCAATTGAATGCTTTATTAACAGATATAATTATTGTGACCTCTGCGTGTCTGTCAACGTCTGAAGGTCTGGGTGTCTTCATATAAAAAAAATTAGAAGAATTTAAGAGGTTTTCATCCCTTATATTATGCAAATAGTTGCACAAAATTCACTGTAAGATTCATGAGAATATAATTCAAGAGCTTTTATATGATCTTAAATAAGCAGCTGAAGTAATAAGTGGTAATCATGACAGAATATTCTTGTATACTTAGTTTGGCATATTAAGGTATGTTACTATCAAATATTATCAAGATCAACTCTTGGGATGATAATTGACTAGTAGAACAAAGTCTATCACATAGAGGGAAAGGAATGATGGACAATAAAGTGCAAACTACAAAAATTGCACCTTTCCTATGCTGGAATTACTGCAAAATTTACCAGGAAAAGGACCCCCCAAAAAAAAATATTTACTGATTTTTGGAATGCAAATGATTGGCTAAGAAAAAATGCTCTGGTCGTGTTACATGAAAGCAGTCTTGACTTGATCTTTGTGTTGCCATGTAATTGGGGAGATCTGATTGTGTAAGTTTTCCATATAACAGACTTTTCTTAAAGATAAGTTGTCTCAGAGTGTTGATTGTTGAGCATAATTGTAATTTTGGGGGAAATTTACCATTTTGGTCCCTGAACATTTTCACTAAAACTGATTTCATCCCTAATTAATTATTTTAACCAATTTAGTCCTTGAACAAGTTTTTTACTTCCAATGTATGACTTTTGACCGAATTTTACTCAATTTGTGTGGACCTGCAGGGGCATAATTGTCACACTGGTCTAATCTTCTATGATTAATAGACGAAATAGATTAGGAGGTTTATTAAAATTGCTTAATGTCTAAAATTGCTTAACGTTCAATATAGTTCTCACCCCTTTGTTTTAGATGTTAAGCAATTTTAATGATCTTTCTAATCTATTTCGTTTGTTAATTGCAGATGTTAGGCCTAAAGGAAAATTATACCCTTGTAGGTCCATGTGAATTGAGCAAAATTCGGTCAAAGGTCCTACATTGGAAGTAAAAAACTTGTTTGAGGACTAAATTGGTTAAAATAAATTCATTAGGGACGAAATGGGTTTTAGTCAAAATGTACAGGGATCAAAATGGTGAAATTCCTTAATTTTGGGGTCATATAAATGTTCCCTAATTTAGTTGATTGGATTCATCATAAAGTTTTTTAATTTCTTAGACAAGCATGTTCAATGTGGACAGTTTTTCTTTATTGCATATTCTGGGAACAAAAATTTTTGTCGTTTGGTTGATTTTTATTCTTTTTCTTATAATTCTTCATGGGTATTTTGAGCTCTATATTATGGTGGTATACAAAGCTTAACTGCATCAGGTTTTTTTCTCTGCCAGCTTAACCAGGTGCTTTTTGTGTCCTCTGGCACAGGTTGCGATACAGATTGAGGCATTGTTGGGCTTCACTGGATCTTTGTTTAGTCCTCGCCTAATTACTAAGGTAATACTTTTATCCATGATGATGTGGAAATATGCTGCTCTCCTGCAAAAGCTAAGAAGCCACGTGCAATATTTTACAAATTGTAATTGATGAATAAAGATATTTTTGACTAATTGAGGTCAAATTCACCATGAATTGTTTTCTATTTATCTTGCTCTATCTAATTATATGTCTTTGTTAAATGAACTTGGTACTTTTGCATGGCTTCTTGTTGCCTATGTATTAACCTGATTCAGTTATCTCAGTATCCAGCTTTGAGAAAACTATCAACATAGAGAAACTCTTGAATTTCGTAAAACTCGGGCTTTGAACAACAACTCTTTACAAACACTAAAGTAAATACTCTGCTTAATGTGTATTATTTATCCTTACACTTCACAAACTTTCTCTTGCCTTATAAATTAATGATCTTAGGTGCATTGATTTATTTGTCTGACATTTTAATTAGATATCGGTCCATGATTCAATTGAGCACATTATGGTGCCTTTTGAGAAAAGTAGGCCACTAAAGGCAACCTTGAAGCTCAAGCAAGTGGTCATGCGCTTCTATCAAGATTCGGCTGTGCCTGTAATAGATGATTGGGGAAGTTGTGTTGGTATATTGCAGCGTGAAGACTGCAATAAGGTACCCTTTTTGTAGTTATCAAGCTATTTAAAATGCTGAATCTTTGAGTGAAAATATGGAGTTTTTAGATAAAAATTAACTGCTTAAATAATTTTTTGCACTTCCATGAAGTATGACTGAGGTCTAAGTAGGTAATGCTCACGTTACCAATTTTAGTATTCTACTGCCAGTTGTTGAAATTGTTTTTCTTCTCCCATTTCTCTTTTCTTTTGTTTTCTTTTGCCAAGTTAAATGCAACAAGAAGAATGAATGTAGTAGGTTGAATGATGCATTGGGAGTATTGCTTTATTCTTGATTTGTTAGAATGTGAATCTAAATTTCTTTGACAAGCCTTAACATTTAAGCTAAATGGATAGCTTTTTCTACTTTTGTGCTGCTCATTGCTGAAAGTAGTGAACCACTAGATATTAATGGTAATAGGCCTATAATTGGTTAACTCCCCTTAAGAACTGATAGTGCCGCAACCATGAAACTAAGGAAAATCATTCCTCTTCTGATAGCTGATAACCAACATGCCCTTACATAAGGAGGCAAATTGTACAAACTGTCCTGTTTGCCAGTAGAAGTATGAAGTTTTCTAGACTGAGCTCAAAACAAGGCAGTTGGGTTATTAGCTTGCTATACATTACAAGAGCTTATGGCAACAATGACTGAGAGTTACTAATCCACCTAACAGAAAACATGTAGAAATTTGGTATCTCTACTATTAAAATTCCTGTTGCCTTCTTAGAAGCTCCTCAAGACAAGACACCCTATCTACTCTACTTCCTGTCATTCTAGAAGCTATTAGTAAGACCAAGAGATGAATTTTCAGCTGCTAGGGGCCATAGCAGAACTGTGTTGAATTCTAGTGCTGAAGTCTTGATATAAGTTGTACGCTTTTTTCAGATGAAGTGCTGTTGCTTCTTAATGCAGAATATGAACAGTGACAGATTATCAAAATGTGGTGGTTAATTTTCAAGATTAACTTAATTCTGTTATTGTTTTAGTGAAAATTTAGCTAGTACCTATAAGAGAAAGGGAAATTCAGTGGCTAGCTGATGTATGGAGTTTGGAGTTGGAAGTATGCCTACAGTTGGCTGATGTTTAATTTTGGGGGAAAAAAATAAAACCTAAGATGAAATGGAAAGGTTTTGAAGAAGTTGGAAGATCTATCTGCAACTTGGAAGCTACCTTATCTATCTGAGGTACACGTCTTGGTTAATGCAGTTGTCTCCTGTCTGATACTCACACTTTCTTCATGGTGTGAGGCCCTAAAAGAGGATGCGAGGAAAAATGAGAAGCCCTAAAACGATATTTTATGGGATTGATGTAGTAGCCGGAAAATTTCGTCTTGACCACTAAAGATGGATGGCAGATAAATTGGGAAATGGCTAGAGATATGCTGGCGCTAGTGCACTATGGTAGATGTCTATCACCATATAATATGGCCATGGTGAAGTGGATGGCCAAGTTAAGAGGTTGATATCTCTTTTGAACATGCAGTACTAAAAATATTAGAAAATAGAACAGGGTTTCCAAAATCATTTTTCTAGGAGAGAATAACATTAGGTCAGGCTCTGAAGGATCAAGGTGCGAAGAAGATATCTAAGTCAAAGCTTAATCTTTGCTTCCTGGCAATTGCTTGGCTGTTAGAGTTGCTGATGTGATGAGAAAATAGAACTGGGACAGTTTCACATCTTTGGGAAGGGATTTCATGATCAGAACATGGTGTCCAAATTACCCTATGAAGAAAATCCGTTCTCCTTGGGTGGGAACTAGAGCATCATTGTATAGATTTGAAGGGGACTTGGTGACAAGGGAAATTTCTGAATAATCATTCTGAAATTTTACAAACATGCGTAGGGGATAATTTTCCATGATAGGTATATTAAAAGAACTAGGTCCTGTAAAAGTTGCTTCTTTTGATTGGTATATCATAGGAGGCCCTGCACCGGTTCTTTTCTGCCTTCACATTACTGCCACCTCAAAGTGGGAGCTGGTACAGAAGAAGAGAAATGAAAACAGTTAGAAATAAAACCATGTCTTGGAAGAGTAAGACAATTAAACAGATGAAAACAGAATAGTTGGCTACCTTTTGTGGATGAGCAAGATTTACTCAGATCATAGTTAAATACCTCAGTACCTTTTGTGGATGAACAAGATTTACTCAGATCATAGTTTGTCATGTTAGTTGAATTTTTGGGAAATGGTTACACACATTCATGCTAGATTCATCAAAATTTCTGTATCTCACAACACAGAAGAGTAATGAAACTTTTGTACATTTCCAAAGTCTTTTCCCTCTTCTTTTTTCTGTCAAAGAATACCATGATTGCGGCTATAATAACTATCTTATAATGACTCAGCCCATGTCTAATTTGTCACCATAAATGAGAAAAAGTTTCCAACTTGGTTGAGTGTACAAAATCATTAGATGAGTTATTCAGCCTTAGAAACAAAACAAGGTTGAAGACCACATATGCTTCCTGTATATGAAATGCAATCCAGGAAAGCAGTAAGCACAATCTTTCCCAAATTAGCAACATATAATTTGTTCTGCTGAAGAGAGCATTACAATAGTTAATTGTCTGGGTGAAGATCGTTCAGATTGCTTGATGCTATTTTG
This sequence comes from Gardenia jasminoides, assembly GCA_013103745.1. Taxonomy (NCBI): domain Eukaryota; kingdom Viridiplantae; phylum Streptophyta; class Magnoliopsida; order Gentianales; family Rubiaceae; genus Gardenia; species Gardenia jasminoides. Next base: position 47,154,445 of record CM023103.1, on the reverse strand, counting down.
ACACTACTGCTTCCATAATGTTTTTGGGTTTAGCTTTCTCTGGTTTCCTCAGCTTCTCCTTCCTTGCCTGTTTGTCTGTTCAAATGAAATGACCTGGTACTTATTTCCATATTTGGTGACAGCCAGAAGAGTATGTTCCCAAGTCAACCATGCAATTGGAGTCACAGTATTAAGTTGAGTTTGATAAAATCTCATTCTTTCCATGATTCAAAATCCACTAGGTTGTTATCTGATGTTCTATGTAGAATTTTTTAAATTATTCTTGTTAATGCCATATTATAGTATTCTCAAAACTGGATACAAGATTGGATAGATGGCTGGATAAATGTTTATTGTGTGGTCAGCATCTTAATAAGTTCATCTCGAGGCATTGATCACGTAGAAAGCCAGACGAATATTTTCCAGAAATTTGGGGTGCTACACCCTTATATAATGTCTTAAAAGTTATGGAAGTCCTATTTTGTCCTTGTAAACAATTGGTTTGGCAAAGCTTAGTTGAACAAGGTGCTTTCTTGTACCCTGGATTCATTAGATTTGCCCTTCCAAAGGTTCCCAAGTCAATCAAACTTTAAGGTACATAATCCCACTGAAATTGACTCGCAGTTGACTGCCAGAAACGAAAGCAGGGTGGGAACTTAGGAGTGACACCAAAGGCCACAATGTGGCCCACCAAGGAAGAGAAGTTGCATGAAAGGGTGACAGGGATATTGGCATACCGTGATTCAAAGCGTCCTTCATCAGTAGAATGATAAACTCACTAGTAGAAGTAGAATCCGCTATTACAGGAATTTAAAATGCTTACTGAATAGGTAGAACTGAAAGCAGAAGTTACCTAGGAAAACCATCAAATAGTTGAGTTGATCTGGTGTTGGACCAGTCTAAATCTAGAACCGTTTTCAGATTGTGTGAATATTGGGGTTCATGAATTCATTCCGCAGGTGCGTGGACTTGTGGTTAATGCATCCCCAAGAATACTATTACTCTCGTAGCTCCTTAAAATCTTTTATTAGATTTTAGCACTTTTGACTCTGGAAATACGCTAAATCCTGACTGGTACATTTGGATGCTGGAGATGTAAAATGCATATCCACAGCTTAAACAGAATCCCGTCAGCAATTAGTCCAACCAACAGTTGTACATTTTTACATACTAGCAATACTCCACGAGTTTTACACGTGATTGTGTTGTCCCAAAAATTTTATACTTTTTGGCATTAAAATATTTTGACAACTTTTAATTGCTAATATCAGAAAAATTTTTCTTTTTCTTTGAAAGTGATTATTTGAAAATATTATTTACATTGAAATCGTGAATATAATTTTTATCAAAATAGTTTTTGAGTTTTTTTAGATAATATTGATACGCATAATGTCATTACATATGAAGAAAACAATATTGTTAAACAAGGATCATCTCTAGATAGTAAAAGCTAGAGCAGCCAATAGAGCTTGTAAATATCTGTAAAATAAATATTTAAATAATAGTTTCAATTTCATAAAAGGCATTAGAGTAAATAAATTTGCTTGTTTTACTCCTATGACCAGGATATTTTTTATGTTAAGCGTTCATCTCTTAACTTCAATCTCCTGACGACAGCATCTACCAGTCAAAGTTTAGATATGTCTTGGTTGAATTAACATCAATGGAGGGAATTCCAATGAAATCATTTAATTGTAATAATTGAAAAGATGAGATTTGACCAAAATACTGAATGTTTTGACACAATTTCAATAAATTATGGTTACTCCTCCTACTTTTTTTCCCTAAAAAATTGTATTGGTGTAATTACAATAGGTTTATTATTTATAACTATAATGTAGGACCAGTTTTTTTTTCTTTTTTTTCACTCTAAAAAATTTGAGTGACCTGAATTTTCATGCCAAATAAGTTTTTGTATTGATATTGTTCGCATGCTTTACCATGCCAATTTCACGTGTTATATGAGTTGAATTTGTTAGTCTGTTCAAAATGAATTGAGATGCCCTATTATTTAATTAAGTAGATATGAATTCTTTGAATATGAACCTTTTGTATTCTTTAAAGTGTTATGTTTGTTAGTCATGGGAGGTAAATATTCCACAATAATTATTCCTAGTTTGTTATTGATTTTCATACGGTAATTAAAATTTTACTAGCAAAGATGACGGGCTTATCCATTTTTATTCTTTTCTTTTATCTTGTTCGTAGTTTTTTTGCCTTTTCGTTTAATTTGATTTTTAATTTTTAATTCTTAATTAATGTGTATTTTATTGGTATTTATAATTATAAACCTGTTTATATAGTATTAATATGATTGACTAACCATTAGGTCGTAAAAAGTTTTGATTAGGAAGTTTTTCATATGCATTACCGTTATAATTAATATATGACGGAATGTGGTCTTATATTGATACTTGCCACTATAAATGAAAGAGTAATTTTTTTATACACTGTCAGTGTATACACAAGCGGGTACAGATGTATGCCACATAATCCAATTTCAAATTTGAAATCCACCTTTTGCATAGGTGGCATTCATCTACACCTGTTAGTGTAAAAAATCTACTACACTGACAGTGGATGAAAACTTAATCCTAAATGAAATATAATAAATTACATAATCAAAGAAGAAGGGAATAATAGGAAGTACCAAAACTAAGACAATGTTGTGCTTACACTCTAAATCACCAAGGCTCACTACTTTTATAATAGTAATGATAATGATAATGATAATGTCTTGAGTTAATTTAGCCAGGGAAAGACAAAATATAATCTGTTATTGTTGTTTACATGTCATAATTTAAGATGTGTGCCACTTAAAATGAAAGCCATCAGCTAGGGACACTCAGGATGATGCATCAATAGATTCTACTCTTGAATTAGTGTTTTCTGCTCAAGAAATGATTATTTATCATTTTTGTGTGTCAATCAGCTGCTCCATTTATTTTGAGAATGTTTTTAGTTTTGCTCTTCTTTAGCCTGGTGAACCATTTTCCCTTGAGGCTTCACTGAAAAGTTTCCTCTTTTTTTTTTTTAAATGTTTCCTTCTGCAGTTGGATGATCCACTTTCCAGCATGATGAAAAGTCCACCTCCATACGTTTTCACTTCAACATCTCTTGGTCGTGCAGTTGATTTGATGCTAGAAAAGAGGTACAGAATGGTCATAATTGTAAGGTATAGTGAATTGCATAGTTTGTCTTATGGCTCAAGTTTGAGGGCAGTTGGAGTTTTAAATATAGAAAGTTTACTTAGACTTTATCAGGCTTCATCACAGACCACTGGGGAAGAATTTTGTTTGTGTAGAAATTCCATGTAAACTTTTCAGAGAGACGCTTTTGACAGGAATATCGTGATTTTCATCAACACTTCTCGAAAAGGGCATATTGGACACATTCCATATAATAGGTTGTGGACCGTTTGATTGCTCCTGAGAAACTGCCATCAAAATTGAGATTTTTTCCACACACAGTCAAGGGGAAATGAGAAATAGTTGTAATATGAGTTACAAAGATCTTGGTTCCCAAACATCTCAGTTGCGAACAAGTAATCCGTGAGATTTTTGAATAATCTTTATTCAGTTTCATATATTATCTTCTACACACTTCCGTTGCCATGAAAACCTCCCTCTCCTGGCCATCACTAGCCTGGAAAGCCAAACACCCGTTCTGAACTGTTGCTGGAAGTTGCCTTCATCTTCTGAGCATCAACCACCAACCCTAGAATCTTCTCAGAAATTGAATACTATTGCTGATCTTTTTCCTTTCCAAGCTTCATAAAGGTTGGAAATTATCAATTATATGATTTCTTTATTTTTGGAACATGAATAAAACCATAATTATATATGGATCCATTAAAAATACACTATTATTGAAAATTTTTCTACTATCATTCATTGCAATTTTGCTTTCCTTGTAACTGCAATCTATTGGTGTGCCAGCCCACTGACATTTTGGCTGTGGCTTATGTATACTTTCCTTCTAAATTTTTCAGGTGGCAACGAAAGTCTTCTCATTCCTATGACTCTTCTTATGACCTTAGACTCTTCTTACTATTGCTATGTACATCGACTTCATAAAATGTTTCTTCCATCGCAAGTTCACTTTGTTGAAAATGGTTGACCTTTATTCACCGAAGAAAAGAGGTGATATTTGGGAGCCATGAATTAGATGCTTCAGTTCCTGTTCAATTTTGCGTCTTATTTAGCGATTCTTAAACTCCTGCGTTAAAAGTTTGATCCTTTCTTGATCCTTTGGACAAGATAAAATTTTTTTAACCGAGATTATTGGAAGAATTTCCCATTACAAGATATAACTGTTTTCCTCAATAAGATATTAGCAAAACTATTAAGTAATCTTTCATATGATCCGTCACTAAGTATTCACTTCATTGGTGTCACATAAAAAAGAATTCCTTTTACACTTTTCGTATCCACTTTTCATTTTCATTATACCAACATTGTTGAATTTTTCAATATTTTGGGAGAAAGAACATTTTGAATGTTTTAGACTAATGGCATTTGTGATACGTCTTCATCCACTTGCCATTTTAGACCCTCCTCCTAGTAAATGCCCCTCCAAAAACATAGCCAATCCCATGAAGGAATTGTAACATGTCAAGAACAACTTTTGTATTCCTTTAAAAAGTAGGCAAACAGAATAAGCAAAAAGTGCCCGAAAAATTAAATTTAGATATTCTACAGATGCGAAACTAACTGCTATTTAACAGCTGGCCTAGTGATTGGCTACACTGCTACACTTTTGGGTCGATTTTGTTGCTTTTTCGTAAACAACTTACTGACTTAGGAGTAGTACAACATTACAATAGAAGAAAGCTAAAATCTAAAATACAATTGAAGCGAAAATTTATAACTTTCACGATAAAAAGTTAGTGTAGGGAGCATAATGCACTGCTCTTACATTGCCTGAATGAATTAGGCAATGGTGCAGACTCGCTCTGTAGGGAAGTCATCATGTTTTAGAAATATTTTCACCTATAGCTATGCATTTCATGAGTTTGAATCTCAATGAAAAATGATTTTACTTTCTGCGAGCAAGATTAACTCATTTACATACCATATTTATTAGGAAAATCATTCTGTATCACTTGCTGTCTTGCAATGATATGACAGTCTCAAAGGCACCAGCTAAGGCTTTCACCTTGTTCTTCCTTTGTTCTCGAAGCTTGCTTGCTGTCTCCTCTATCACATTGTTGGATACTGGCGCTGAATCATTTTTCCCTTGAACCACTTCTGGTTTTGCTGTTTCCCTTTCAGGGTCTCTCTTCACTTCTTTGGCAACATCCTTTGCAGAATCTGTTTCATGCTGTGAGTCAAGAACTAGGCTTCCATCACTCCTTTCTTCCTTTTGATCGAAGGTTTGAGCAGCACTGATATCCTCGTTGGTGTTTTCTCCTTCCATCTTTGGGGCCTCAGCTTTGGGCTCTTCTTCAACATTTTCATCTTGATGGTTGATATTTTTTTCCTTTTCACCATGTGGCTGTTCTAGTATTTTTGAGTGATTGCTAGTAATTTCTCCAACCTGTAATTCGTCTTCTGGTTCTTCAAGTCTAGCACCAATAGTTGCATCTTGGTCATCGTTCAAACTTGGGGATGGCTCAATCATCTTGAATTCCTGAAGTTCATGGCTTTCTGGTTCAGATTTTGTCACATTTGCATGTATCTTATCTTCAAGGACCAGAATTTCATCTGCTACACTTAAATTTTCCTTTCCCACATTTTGAATGTCTTCATCAATTTCATTAATTGATGAACCCGGATCTTCTTCTTGATATTCAGCCACTTGTGGAAAATCAGCCACATCAAGGTTATCAACTTTACCAGGAGGACATTCAGTCAGCGGCTTTGCTGAAAAAGTACTACCCTGAGTTTCTTGTTTCTTCATCGTTACGCTGCTTGTTTTCACAGTCTTTGGTCTTGGATGCAGGGAATGTTCTCTACCATCAGATTTTACTGCCTTTGATAATCTATCTGATAGAGATTTTTCTGAAGCAGTGGTTGTCTTGACAGTAAAGGAAGAGGATCTAATATTTCTTTCCCTAGGATTAGGTGAAATTCGTGTTTTTTGTACGTGAGATGGTGGGAGGGGATTGTCAAAGGATCTTCTTCTAGCAAGAGTTGCCTTCTGTGCAGTGTCACTGGGAGGATACTTCTTGACATTAGACCTAGAAGCATCAAGACCTGAACTTATGGTTGGCTTAAGATAGTTTGGAACGCTTCTTTCTGAAGTTGTTGGATGATGTCTTTTATTAGGAGAAGGCTCTTTTGAAGTGCTGGGGCTCTTCTTAGAAGAAGGAGAAATTCCCCTCTTTTCCTTACCTGCCATGCCTTCTTTTACCCTTGTTGCCATCTCTACCTAGCAAATTAAAATATAATTTTTTAACCTAAGCATAATTCTTAGTAAATCAGGAACATTCTTGACATAAATGTGTTTATGCACAGATGTAAATGAGGAAAGAAAGAGTTAAAAAATAAATAAAAAACTAAGCAAATTCGAAAATGAAAATGCGAACAGATAAATAGAAACACAAATTCATTGCATCACCTTAATACCCCAATATGGAAATTGGAATTTATCTAGGAGGTTGTTGGAGGTTTGCGCTACTGTGAACTATATACAAGGGAAAAGGGGTAAAAAAACCAAAGAATTTAAAAGCTTATGGAGCCAAATTCTCTGTGAAAAACCTAAAGAAACTAATTCTCAAAGAAATTGAATCCAAATGATCGTGAAAATTATGCCTTGGGTGTTTGAGTAGCTGGTCCCAGCAATTCAAAGATTTGTACACAATGAATTCAAAGTTACTCCTGAATTTTATAAAATACCATGCCCGATCTATTTACTACGTCAAAGATAACCATCCGTTGGGCACTTTGGTTGAGTAAAGTTGAAAAATTATTTGTACCACGTTAAGCTGAAAGCATTCTTCCAAAATTTATGTCTTTTTAAATGGGAACTATGCTTTTATAACCCAAATATCCCAGGCTCCCAGCTGCAGCCAAAAATCAAATCAAAATCCTAGGATCAACTTTGGCACATTCTAACCAATAAAGTTGCATGTTTTAGTCATAGATAGATGAATTGGTTCTTCAATTAGCAAAACTTCATTGTATAGGTAGCTATGTGTCTCTCTAGGCTTCATTATAACCCGGTTAAACTTGATTTGCATACCAACAATGAGGAGGGAAAAACATTGAATTTAGCCACCAAATCCTTTTTACTTCTTTTTCCATTCACATACATAGGAACTGACAAAGATACTGTCCTTTGCAACCAATAGACAGATACAATGCAAGAGCAAAGAAAAGGGAAGAGTTAATACCTTTTTTGGAGGGAAGAGTTAATCCCTTGTTGGGGACAATGCTGATGATTGCATATGGGCTTCCCGTTGTTTATACGAAGCAATGAAGGAAAGGGACAAATGATTTGTGATGAGAAGATAGATAGGTAGAGGAAAGAGAGGATGATTGGAAGATGGCAGTTTGGCTGTTCATTAGTTGGTTGTATGAGCGGGAATTATGCAAAGCCCAAGGTGGGCAATGGTGATGTGAACACACAATATGACATGATTTATAAATATCGTTCTTGACTTTTTCAAAGAAAAATTATTTACATCCGTGTTTTCCATTTTTGCTCGAACTGTTTGAAAAATATTGCACGTTGGATTCCAACACTTTCATTACTTCCCTCCGTCTTACAACTAGGATTTTTGAACAGTTTTTACCTAATTGGTCCAACTTGTGTGTGTACTTGTAAAAGTCTATCTTTTGCAATGCACCCGTAAATAATTTATTTAAGGACACATCAATCCAGAAATTACAGTTAAATCTGATTTGCCAAATTTATTGATTAAAGTTTTGAGATAATGTGCAATAGTTAATTGAAACTTCAGACATGAAAACTGGCCCATTTGAATATCAAATTAATTTTGTCACTTTATTTTTAATTTCTGTCAAATTCTCATCCTAATTCTCTGTTGACTTCCTTCTCACCCTTCTAAACTTACTTTTTGGAAAAGCAGAAAGGTGGACATTGGTTTTTAACTTCTAAATTCGAAATTTGGTCAGTGTCAATCGAAGTAAATAACCTTTAGCTAGCTTCAATGGAAATCAACAAGGGAGAAACTAAAGAAATATTTAGGGGTTAATTACATTTACCTCCTTTGTCAATTGACCAAATTACAATCAAACCCCCCCCTATGTTTTACTCCTTTCGTCTCAAATTATTTGCCTCAACTTTTTAAAAAGGATAACTTATTTATACACTGTTAGTGTATAATTTTTTTTATATTAGCAGGTTTGGATTATACCACATAACACAAATTTTAATTTGAAATTCAGATCATACACATGTGGTATGCATCTAAATCTACTATGTAAAAAATTCACTACACTGTTAATGTATAAAAATTTAATCCTTTTAAAAATAGTGGTTTGATAGTAATGTTAATGAATTTGTTCGCAGAGTTAATATCAAAAATTCAAATTTTGAATTTGAATTTAGCATGAAATACAGATAAAGATGGGGATAAATTTAAAAGAAAAGAAATTAAAAATAAGTTTGACTTTAGTCATATGACAAACGTTTTGAGACATCTTAAAATAAAAAAGGGTTAAACGCAAAACGACCCGATGAACTCTTATAATAGTTGCACAATACCCCAAACTCTATTTATAGGCACTTTGCACCCTAGTTTTACTCACAGATGACGGACATAGAAATGCCGCAACAAAAATGCATGAAATGACGTGTTTATCCTGAAATAATATTTGAAGAGACAAAACCATCCCTTTTGGTGGGTGATTCTGGTGACAGGCTCTATCCAAAAGATTAAATAGAAAAGTAAGCGCAAACAAAGAAACGAGTTCGTCTTTCCAATTTCATAGCCTCCATTCCCAGATAAAAAGAAAAATTTGCTTTCTTCTTCGAACCGAGGAAAAGCCATGAATAATCACTATAAAATCACACTGAAGCTGAGCAAGGGATGACTTGAAGAATCTAAACAAAGGTGGCAGCTTTAGAGGAATTTATCAAATTAGGCAATATATGCAGCCTCTTTTTAATTTTTAATCATCTTTTTCATTTTGTTGGCATGGATCTGATCAGTTCTTTAGATGCTAATTGGTTTGTCTATGGGTATTTTCATCTAGATTCCATTTTCTTGAACATTAGCCCTTCAACCAATATATCAAGATCAAAGTGTGGCCTTTTAAGTAACAAAGTCAGTGAGTAAAAAACTTCAACCAATATACAAAGGAGGCAAGAGAAGAGCCAATTATCTATGACATGATAAGAAGGCTTACTATGTGTAGATGTCAAGAAACGAGAGAATTCATTTCTAAGGTGAACGGAAAATCTGTCCAGGAATACATGATAAGTTGGAGGAAATTAAGGCAAAAGCAGTGGATGTCCTTCACCACTTTCTGGACTTGGAAATTGGAATGGTATTGATAGCAACCACTTCATTCCAGCTGATGTGATGATTTGATAATTCCTTACACACATTTATGTATATGTATTATCGTATTTAACTTGTACTAATATCATTGTTATCAATAACAGGTGGCTCGGATGGTTTTGCAACCGGAAAAAACAAGTAAAACTAGAACAGTTCAAATGGTAAAAACTTTATTACTTTTTAGTATACATTTGCTTAATTTGATTTGGTTTTGAATTTCTTGATCTCCTTTGTAATTAGTGGAGCAACACTTCTCAATCCGGTGGAACACCAGTGAGCACTACCAGTGGTAACAACTTTATTGGACCTACTATTCAGGTACTTACTATTACTGCACCTTATAGACCATTAAAATACCAAGGAAATATATATGACAAGTGTCTGGTTTCTCCTTGTACTAGATCCAAAGGCATCCAACAAGATTTGGTGATGTGTGATTCTCTACTTAAACTTCCAGCACTAGGACATACGTGCATCAACACTCTCGGGTACTACCTAATGAAGGTTCATTTAACTACTACGATGAGAATGCAACTTGAAAGGGACATATTAATCTGTTTGTAAGGACTACATATTTTTCAAGTGTTTAGACATGGATGGTCTTTTGTGTATCGCTGTAAACAAACATGGTTTGGTATTTTGAATCATGTCACTGGGGGAAATGATGTTCCTGATGGTTGTTACACTACGTAACTGTTATTTAATGGATGACTTATGAAGCGGAGTATGAAGACTACTAGTATATTTCTTTCTATATATGTGCTGTTCATGAAGATAATAGGACCGTAGTGATCTCTATTGTAAAGCATATTTTTTGCTCACTTAGAATCATTGTATTACATGGAGTTCATGCCATGAAGCAGAATGCTCATTTTTCTTTTCTTTCATTATTGTAAATACCTGGAGAAAAGCTTTGTAAGCAGGGAAAGTGGAAAGCTCTTCTGTTTGGGAGACATGGACCAAAAATTACCCATTGCAGTTTTGCTGATGAAATAATCTTATTCAACATCTGCGATCAAACTTCCATCCTTTCTATAAAAGAAGCCCTTGATAACTTCACTCTTATTCGACCTGGTCTTAGGGTAAACCTAGTAAAATCTCATATCTTTTTTTCCTCAAATACTGACCAAGATAGGAGGAACACAATTTGTAGCCTATTGGGCATTGCTGAAACTGATAATCTTGGCAAATACTTGGGAATCCCAGCCCTCTCTGGATGGCCGACCAAGCAGAATTATCGATTCATAATGGAGAGAGTCTAGAGTAAACTCTCAGGATGGAAAGCAAGCTTGCTTTCCTTTGTGGGGAGGAAAGCAGTAGTACAACAAGTTGCAGCTACTATTCCCTCATACTTTAACCAAGCAACTCCTCTCCCTAAAGGCCTGTGTGAGAGCATTGACCAAATTCAAAGAAATTTTCTTTGGGGCTCCTCCGTCGAAAAGAGGAAACTACATCTAGTCAGCTGGGATAATATTTGTAAGCCAAAAGAAATGGGAGGATTAGGTCTTAAAAAGACATTTGACGCTAACATTGTAGCAGCAGCTGGAACTTGTAGGAGACTAACTAGAAATCCTCAAAGCATTTGGAGCCAAGTCTTACATAATTCTTGTATCCAGAAGAGAGAAACCCAATTGCAAAATACACTTGTCCTAAAAAAAGGGTAAGGATCTCTCAATAGGCAATTCCTGAGAAGAGGATTAGACCTTTTCAATAGAGAAACAATCTGGACAGTCAAGAATGGAGAGAAAATCAGAATTTGGAAGCATAACTGGCTAGGCAACCTCTCCCTTAAAAACTTAATCCATGGGTCTCTTAACAACGAAGAAGAAGATTGGAAGGTTTCAAAAATTTCGGAGCTGCCGGTAGTTGGGATTTCAATTCTTTATCTTTCTCGCTACCCTCAGAGGTAGAAAACATGATCCACCAACTCCCAAGACCTGTAACTTTTTTAGAAGCTGACTCACTAAGATACAACGCCACAGATGGAATGTTCTCTAGCAAAGCTGCTTTTAAAGCCATGTACTTATTTTCCCCTTTTCCATAGCATCTGGGACAAAATTTTGAGTGGACTTGGCAATGCAAACCAACTCTAGGGTTAGACACTTCTTGTGGCTAGCATTCCAAGATAAATTAGCCACTAGGAAAAACCTTTTCCTTAGAAAGATCATCCCCACTCAGGAATGTCCTTTGTGCAGACATCATACTGAAGTTGTGGATCACATCTTTGTTGGAATGTATGCCCTAAAACAATTGTTTTGTTTAAATACATTTCTAATTAAGTTTTGTATTTTATGAACTTTCATTTTATCTGTTAAATATTTGATATAACTGATAAAGTCCTTAGAATATTTATTGATGTGATGGTAGTCACAAGAGTTGATGACTATGAGCTATCAATCACATTTATAATAATATTCTTAAATTTCCGTAGTCATGGTATTAATGAGACAAGACATCATTAATACGGAAAGACTAGTACACAGTTAGCCTCTATTTAGTGTAAGTAGTGGTTGTTCTCATTAACCATGGTATAGGGAAACCTAGGCTAATGTATAGATGAATTGTAAGGTACACAGAGATCCCATTAGGATATCTATCTAGTGCCAATGGTTGAATCTCTTATGGAAAATTATGTAAGTGATCCTAGACTTGAGATCACCATAGTATCTTGAGTATGAATAATTACCTTTTGATTCTATTTCTTGTTACTCACCAAGAGTGACTTAAAGAATAGAAATTGGGGGTAGTGTGAAGCATGGAAAGATAGTGAGTGATCAAGAGAGGATTCACAACTTTGATAGTGGGAGTTGATATCCAGAAAGGCCACTAGTTGGAATTTAACCTTAATAGTCGACTACATTAGGTTAATTGAAGATTGTCTTTAAGTTAACCTAATCTAGGGTTAATTCTGGGAACTAGCAAATTAATTAGTCGTTAGGGAATTGGCACTTGTTCCTTATTCCCTGACTAATAGGATATCGATGGTGAAAGGATAATAATTACATGGTAATTTTCCATGGAAAGGTTAGGTCAGAATTCCCTTGACCAATTCCGAATACCTGGGTGGTTGTGATGTGTTGCTAGACACCGTTCACAATTTATAATTATGAATGATTAATTATTGTAATTAATGATAAAATAAAGTTGTTTATTTTATCTAATTCTTTTGAGAATTATAATTCATAATTATTACCAGTGTATTTGGAACCTATTGGGTCATACGCTTAGAGACTGAATTCTGGATTAAAATTGTGTCCAAGTAGAGACTTGAAAATAAAAGCTTTTAGGGTCTAATTACAAGGAATAATAAATTCCAGGGCTATTTGAGCAAATAGGATAAACTAGTTATCCTATATTTGTCAGATAGCAAAGGGATATCAGATGTTACGGTGTTTTGATTTTGAATCAAAACAACCTCATTCTATCCTTTCTCTCTCTCTCTCCTTCCTCTATCCATATATACAGACTATAAGATAGTTTGTAACGTGAGATAGAACAGAAGAGAAAGGTTAGGCTTTTCTGAAACCTTAAGTAGAGAGAAAAACTTTGATAGCTTGAGAGATTGAGTGAGAAAAGGCTAGCACCTTCATCCCTCATACACACAGATCGTAGAGATGATCTAGATTCTCTCTCACGTGGATTACAGTAGAGGCAGGACATCTGGACTACTCAGGGGATTCTCTGCCTACTCCAACGAGTCAGAAGCACCATTTGCTGGATTAAGGTAATCCGATAATCCCCTTTTTTAAGTCATACGTAGAACCTAGGGTGATTCCTGGTAGGTATTGGAGCTAAAATTTTTAATTTTTCGCTGTGCCTGCTGCCCCAATTCCCAACAATCTTAAGGTTCTGCCATCCCACTACCCTCTTATGGCAAACCTTCCACAACCATCCTGTTTTTCTTTCAAACCTTCCTTCCTTCTCTGATTGGCTTGAGAAAGGTTGCTCTAAAAACATCATCTCCCCCTTTTCCCAAATCCAATGGGATACCCTGTTCTCTTTTTCTTTGCGAGAGCTCTGGTGTTATTGAATAAAAACCCTGTTCGAGCCAAACTCCTCCCGCCCTTCAGCTCTCAAAATTGCACTCTCATTGGCAGCAGACTACTCTTTCTTAGGACCTAGTCACACCCTCAAACAATACCAAGTGGAATGATTCATTTGCTGGTTCCCCCCTCGAAAGGCCTCTATAAACTAAACACAGATAGCATAGCGAGAGGAAACCCGGTTTCGGCTGGAGTGGGGGGTTAATCAGAGATCACTTGGGATGTTGGATAGGAGGTTTCAGTAGGAAAATCCAGTGTGCCTCAAATGTGTGTGCTGAACTGTGGGGCTTAAGGGATGGCCTTATGTTAGCCAAATCTTTAAACCTTTCGCACATTGAAGTTGAAATTGATGTAGAAGTAGTGCTAGATTTGATCAGATATGCTGATACTTCATCTCATGAATATGTTTCTTTAATTGTGGACTACAGGTACCTGATTTCATCCATGGAATGGATTGAGCTCAACCATGTCTATAGGGAAGGAAACCGAGCTGTTGATGCACTAGCAAAGTTAGGAAGTGCTCAAACTATTTCTTATGTTTCGCACTTAGTTAAACCTCCAGAAATCATGTCTATTATGGATCAAGACATTAGGGGCATTACAACCCCACGCCTTGTATTTCCTAATTTCTACTTTTAATGAAATCCTTTAATTTACCCAAAAAAAAAAAACCTGCATAAAGGGGCGATTTGGACAGACAATTTAAATCGATGGAATGCGGTGCACACTTCCTATTATGTCAGCAAATGGAAGTCATCTCAAGGTGCAAAGTGCCTATAAATAGAGTTCGGTGTGTATTGCGCAACTATTCTGAGACTTCATCGGGGGGTTTTTTTAGCATTTAACCGAAATAAAAAGTATGACACTTTTAATGGAACGGAACAAATAAGAATAATACTCATCTTTGTTGACCGATCACGTAATAAGAAACCTTTACCAACAGTGTAGCAAGTGTTCCAATCAACCCAACACCTAAACTCATTAACACACAAGTTATTCCTAATTAAATAATTGAATTAGCACTATCTGCATTTTCAACTTAGAGAAAAAAAAAAGAAAGAAAGAAAGAAAAGAATTAGACAAGAAAGAAAAAAGTGAAAATGAGAGGAACAAGTAGAGAGAAGAGCCACCAACATGAGCTGTTCTTCTTCTAGTGATTGCCTTTCCTTTCCTTTCCTTTTTTTTTTTCTATTTCCCTCCCCATGCAGATTGTCGTGCCCCATTTTTAGAATAAGAAAGAAAGAAAGAAAGGAAATAGTGTTTATGAAAAAATGAGTTTTGATTTTTAAGAAAACAAAAGGGCCAAAATGAGACTTTAAATGTGACAATTGAAACCCAAGAAAATAGTCTAAGAAAAAGGGTTTTTATGAAAAAGAGAGTCGCCACTTGGTAGTGAGTTTTGGTGTACCAAGTCACCAGAAAAATTTTAGAAAAATAAAACAAGATAAAACCCTCTTTTTTAGACGACTCCAGGTCTTTGAAAAAACTAGAGAAAAAAAAAGTTCGGGAGTCACGTTTGAAGAAAGGGAAGGCAAAGGCTCAAACTTAAGACACCCTTTCAACCTAATCTAAACTAGTTGTAAGGTTTAATCAAAATTTTCTAAAATAACCCTTGGACTTATTGCATTTGAATGTTTCTATATGGATGCAAATCTAAATCTAAAAAGAAAGAATTGGGAGGGGCAAAATATCCCTTCAAGATTAGATTGGTATTATCACATCAATTGTGAAATCCAAAAAGGAAATCCCGAAGGCATCACGAGTGATGTGAACATGAGATTCAAGAAAGTAAAAATTAGATATCATAGATATAAGTGATCAAAGAAGATGGGATGCAACATAATAGGTATGGGGAACGAAAACTCGTGATTTAATTTTCCTTCTAATGGAGGAGGTAATGGCGTGCTAAAGTTAGAGAGCCACACTCGCTCATTCCCCATATTCGAAGGGTGACTTTCCCTAACCTAAGCAAACACATGGATTTATTTGTTCTAACTTTCTAGATGAAATGCAAACTTGAATGGAATGATTTGCGCATATGAAGGGATTAGGGAATATAATAGAGGGATTAGCATAAAATGATGAAAAAGATCCTACAACAGAAAATATGCATGAAATGGCATGGATGTCACACAATCATGAATCTAGCGTATGCGAAACCTAGGGGGTCTAGCATTGGACTAGCCCTTTTCTACGAGTCACAACCAGTGTTGAACTAGTGTGAAAATGGAGGTAACCACAACTAGCGCTGGACTAGTGTGGTGACGTCATACATTGTTCAAAATAAAACTCATAAAGCAAAAAATAAATAAACACATATGAACACATAGGGCACATAACACATAAGCATGATATCTAGATGCAAAATCCTAAGGAAAGCAGGTAAAACACATAGCACATAAGCCACATAAACACACAAACACACAAACCCTATCTATTACATCGGGGAACCTAACTACAATTCTAGGAGGGAAACGCGAGAAAAAATAAATCTATCTAAATTATCTATTACATTGCCTATCTAATTACAATTTTTGTCTAAATAAATAAAAGAAAAGAAAAGAAAATATATAACCTATCTATTACACCCTGGGTATTCAAAGACCTTTTGAATAATTACAGAATTTAAATCAAATAAATAAGCATAGAAAAATGAAGAAACTCGAAAGAAATGAATAAAAATAAAAAGGGACACATAAAGCATATAATCATATAAAACATGTAGAAGCACATAAAAACACATAAATCGTATTTAAAAAAAGTAATAGTGATACCTCCCCATCGAAGTAGTGAGCTAGTGCAAATGCAAGCTCTCTTATCTATTACTCAAAATACGAACAAACACATAAAGGCACCATATCTATGAAATGCAAGGAAAATGCTAAGAAATGAATTAAAATTTTATCATTGTATTTATGCTATATAAATGTGAAAAAAAATAAAACTAAAAATATTCAGATAACAAATAAGATGCATGATTAAGAAGCAAATAGAGTAATTAAAGAAAGAGACACTCATAATAATAAAAAAAAGTTATGAGAGACCTAATTGCACATATCAAAAAGTTTTTGGGGCCAAAATATAATTTTTTAAAAGATAAGGGGTTGAAATAAAAGAAAAAGAAAATTTAGGGACCGAAATATAATTAAAATAAGGACCTAAGTGAAAGAAATTAAAAGTTTTAAAGTCAAGTGAAATTAATTGAGAAATCAGTGGTCAATATATAAATTATTTTTTAATGGACCAAAGGATGGGTTGGAAATTTTCTAAGAGTTAGGTGATATTACCAAACAAAAACGGCTTTTAATTCTGAAACAATTACAAAAATCCAATTTTAAACCCACATAAAATAAACGAAAGCCCAAATATAAACCCAAAACAAAACCAAGCAAAAGCTGAAAGAAAGCCCAACCGAAAATATAACAAAACCCAATGAAACAAACTAGACAAACTAAGCAAAAGTCTAATGCAAAGCCCAACTGAAAATGACATGGCCCAACCAAACAACCCAAACAAAAATAAGGAACGACCCAAACCTCTTTTTCTTTCTTTCTTCTTCTTCTTCCCTAAATCAAGAAGCTCATACATGGAGTTTGGACCGCCGTCGGACGCCGTCACCATGAACTTCCGATCAAAAGTTACTAAAATACGGGTTTTTTAATTCTGAAACAATTACAAAAACCCAATTTTAAACCCACATAAAATAAACGAAAACCCAAATATAAACCCAAAACAAAACCAAGCAAAAGTTGAAAGAAAGCCCAACCGAAAATATAACAAAGCCCAAATGAAACAAATTAGACAAACTAAGCAAAAGTCTGATGCAAAGCCCAACTGAAAATGACATGGCCCAGCCAAACAACCCAAACAAAAATAAGGAATGGTCCAAACCCCTCTTTTTCTTCCTTTTCTTCTTCTTCTTCCCAAACCAAAGAAGTCATGGTGGTCACTGGACCGTCGGATTTGGACCGCAGATCCACCGGCTAACTTCCGGTCACAAAAATTACCAAAATACACCTCCTCACTGATTTTTAGAATTCATTTCTGAACTTAGTTTTTGCAAAACACGCACCAAAAGTACCCAAACGTAGGGGTGTGCAAATGCAAAAATTTCCAATTTACCGATCGATTTCGAAATGAATTCAGAAATTTGAAATCAGAGAAATCAGAATTCGGAAGTTAATTCGGTTTTTCGATTTCGATTTGGGCGAATTCGGTTCGAATTCAGTTATGACGCTTTTAAAATTGGAATTTCCGATTTCGATTTCATAATTCAAATCAAATCTAAGTTCGATTTTAGTTTCAAATTCATGTTACTAATAAATAAATAATAAATAATACATGTTACTAATACTATATAATAAGATTAAGTCTAATTAAGTTATTTATATGTAATTAATATATATATATATATATAATTATTAATTATTTAATTTAGGCTATTTAACATATCAGAAAATTTTTAAAAAAAATTAGAAATATAGAAAATCAATTGGTGAATTGTTAATTACTAATTCCGAATTCAATTCGAAACGAATTCAAAATCAGAATTGATGAAATCGAAATCGAAATCGGTCGGAATTTTTAGGATCCAAATTTCAAAAAATTCCGATTTCATAGTTCCGAATTACCGATTTCGAATTCGATGTACAACCCTACCCAAACGTGTAATTTACAGCCCACTTTAAAATTTTTCAAAAAGCTCAAATCATCACCAAAATTCACAAAATTTATGTCTAAACGATCCTTGTGAATTCTATAATGCAACTAAGACTCCATTTAACAAGAATCAAATCCGGGCCTTTATCAAGGCATTTTATCAAACAATGAAAGGCACAATATAAACCCATCCTTTCTACCTTTTAAACTAACATAAATGAGCCAAAAAAAAAAAATTCAGCAAACAAACCACAATCCACTCCTCAATGTCTAAAAATCAATCACAGATACGTATATGTCAAATGGGGAAAAAGAGAATTCCATGGAACATGCTTTTCACGTTGGAATTTTAAGGGAAAAAGATTGAGGAATCTTACGTTGCTTGTTCTTCAAGAATTCTGAGTTTTGTGGTTTTGATTCTTGATGAAGTTCCCAGAGTAGCTTCCTCTTTGGCCTCTTTCTTTTCGTTTTCTGCTTTTTTTTTTTTTTCTTGTGTGTGTGTTGAGTGAGGGCCTAAGGATTTTGTGAAGAATTTGTGTGTGTGTGAATTGTGAGAGAGCCGAGAGATAGGGAGAGAATTCGGGGAGTGGGTAAAAAAATCTTTTGATGTGATTTTACTTTTTTTGACAAGAAAATATATGGAAGGTGGATTGGGTAATTGGTTTTGGTAGGAATTTGTTGAGAAAAATGATTGTTGGTTTTGGGTTTTTTCCTTTTAAAAAATAAAGAAATAAAGGAGAATAAAGCAAATAAAGCAAAAAAAAAAAACAAAAATAAAAATAAAATGAGAAAATACTAATATTTTGAGGCTCCAAATTATTTTCCACCCATTATTTTGATTGATTTTCTTTTCTTAATTTTTTGATTTTTTTAATGAACCCTTAAATAAGAAAAAAATCACATTAAATGCAGAAAAATAAATGATCAATTAAATCAATAAAACTCTAGAAAAATATGAAAACTAGTAAAATTTGGTTTCTACACTGATAATAATAAGATTTAAACAAGAATGAATAAAATTGACATGTGTACCAATTCTCTATTGCACACATGTAGACGTGCGATTTATACTAGAAAGAACTATGGGAGGTAGGTCCCATTTGATAACTCGATTTAGCACTTAAACTTAATGAATTTAGATTTTAACATGTTCAGATGTGTTTGATAACTAAAAATAGAACATCTGAATTAATTAAATGGCGCCGAATCTTTTAGACAAAACTTGCTCCCAAAAATAAGTGATAAGCTATTCACTTATCACTGAATGTGATATATATTCAAATATATTAGATTTAATATTTAACAATTCAATCAGTTAATAAATTTAGACTTTAGATTTCAAATTTCAAATTTCAAACTTCAATTTTGTCAAACGAACTTGTAGTGTAAATAGTATGTAAAGCGACTGGTAGAATTGAGATGAAGAAGAAAAAAGAGTCCAAAAAAATTGTTGCTTCATGCAGTTAGTTGAGGATGATGTAATAACCCTAAAATTTTAAAAGAGATAATGACATGGATAATAATGATAATAGAGATCATCATGAATTACGTAGAGGTTAATTAAATGTAAAAAATAGAATATGGAGAATTATGCGTCGAAAAGAACAAAAGTTAGATTAGTATAATTAATTTAGGAATAAGCCAAATTTCAAATCAATCTAATCTAATAAACCTATCTACTCATTTGAAACAGGAACTTTCTACTCCATAATTAGACTTATGACTCAAATACTTGTTTCATTTTTTCTAATTATTAAAAAATTACATGGAGGGAGGGGGGAGGGTGAGAGAGAGGAAGGTAACATAAGCAAAGAAAAAGGAGAGGGTAGAGAACGAACTTCAAAGGAGGCATTCTCCTAATTTATTGTTCCACTTTGGTTGAGAAATTTTGAGTAAGAAACTTAGTTAGGGTACATTTGGTTTACAGACTAAATGAGAACGGATTGTTTATTTTCAAATTATTCATCCTGAATTGAATCATTCTCGAATGAATAACCTTATTATCCAGTATTTGGTTGGCTTTTATTGGATTGGATATCTTAAAAAAAACATTATCCTGTATTTAGTTGGAGATAGGATGAGGTGAGATTATTTATTTATAGATCAAAATACCTTTCTTGATAGACCTACAACCAGGGGTGCTCGAGATTTGATAAACCCAAACTTGACTCTACATACACACATACACACATAGACGCACAAACGCACATATTCATATACGTATACACACATATACATACATATATAACTCAAGAATATGATTAAGAAACAAGCTGGTCATTGAACATTTCCTGATATTCTCTTTTTACTGCTTGGATTGCAGTCCAATGAGGATGAGTATTTCTAGTTCTTGATGAATTTTTGGCAAGTTTAAGGTAATTGGAAGGTATCCCTCTCCTTCTCTGTCTAGTGTTTATGCGATTGCTAGGGTTTATATGTTGTGTTAGGTACTATGGCTATTGAGGCGGCCCTCCAATCGAATAATGGTGGAGGGCATCCTCTCTAGTATTCTCCTATTTTTAAGAAAAAATCTTTCTTAGAGTTATTCTCAAAAAAATTCTTCACAAACTCCTTGGAAATTCAGGCAATTAAGACGACTCATCGAGGAGAGCCTGTGGTTGTGCTCTTGTTGGAAAGTTTTCCAAAGGACGTGCTCTAATGAAGGATATTAGGAAGTTTTTCTTGTCCTTGGATTTGAAGGATACGGCTTCAGTGGGATTACTGGACTTCTGTCATGTCTTGATCAGATTTAATAATGAGGCAGATTTCCATAGGGTTTGGTTTCGCAACATATGGTATGTGTATGGATGTCTGATGAGAGTGTTTAAGTGGTCATCAAAATTCCATGTAGATAGGGAATCTTCTTTGGTCCCGGTGTGGTTTAGTCTTCTGAAATTACCAATCCATTTATTTAACAAGCAACGCTTGCTCCATCTTGTTGCACGCTTGGGTAATTCGCTATTTGTGGATGCAGCAACACTGTCGCTTTCAAGGCCAAATGTGGCTCGAGTTTATGTAGAAGTAGATCTGCTAAAGCCTTTTCCTCCTAGGATATGGGTGGATATGGGGGATGGGGATGGATTTTGACAGGTGCTAAATGCTAAGAATCTTCCCAAATATTGTTCGTACTATTATCATCAAGCTCATAGGTTAGATGAATGTCATGTCAAGAATCCGATGCTTAAATTGTAGAAGCGTGGATTTGAAAAAGATGCTGAATTGCCAAGTGCAGTGAAGGAATATTGGGTTAAAAAGAAAACTAAGGGCAACAGGTTAGAGGAGAGGATATGTTGGTTGATAACCAACATATCTCCATTAAAGATGCAAATCAGACTGCTATGTTTTTGAGTGGTTCCGTGAAATCTGTGGGTGATTCGGTAGTTGTAGTTTGTGTAGGTTTACCTTCTTCTAATATGGTCTTCATCGCCTAGAATGCAATAGCCTGCAATTTGTTCAGTAGCAGAGGGTCATGGTAATGCAGCAGCTTCGAAAATATTGGTTTCTTCAGCTTCTGTTTTAATGCCTTTGGTTTCTGCAGATTCTGATGTTCTGGTTCTGCTGCGAAGTCTGGAGAGCCTACAATTTGTTTAGTGGTAAAGGTTTACGTTGATGCAGCAACTTTGAAAACGTTGGATTCTTTAGCTTCTGTTTTAATGTCTTCAGTTTTGGTTGATTTTGATGTTCAGGGTTCTGGTAGGAAGTTTGGAGAGGTGGGGCTTGTATCTGTGACTACAGATTCTGCAGTTTTGCATATAGGTCGTGAGGATGGGGCTAAGATAGATTGCTTGGTGGATGAGGCGATTGCTAATGCTGTAGAGACTTTAATTAAACAAATTACAGATTAGGTGGTGGTAGAAGATGTTTCTGATGCGGAGCAGGTGAAGTTGGTGCAATGCAATCTAAGATGGTTGTAGAGTTGAGTGTTTCTCCTCGGAAGAAGTCATTTATGAATTTGGACCCAATGGAGGCTCTCAAACGGAGGATGGATGGCTTGAAAAATCTGGATGGATGGGAAACAGTCGCCAGTCATAAGTCTCGTAAGAAGATTGGGTCTTCATCATTTTCTTCTTCTCCTCTAGGTAATTAATGATTAATTCTTTATTCTGGAATGTTAGAGGCATTAGTAATGTTTCTACTTTAGTTGGTGTTATAAAGCTAATTAAGGTTCATCGGGTTTCATTATTAGCTTTTTGTGAGCCTTTGGTGGAGGTTTCTAAATTTTAGATTTTTAGACGAAAATTGAATTTTGATCATGCATTGGCTAATGAATTGGGCCAGCTTTGGATATTTTTTCAAGATCAGTTTTCTGTTACTGTGGTTGTGCAAGCTGACCAATTCATTGATGTTAAAGTTTCACATGCATTAGTTAAAGAGCAGTTTTTGGTAGTGGCTGTTCATGCTAGTTATGATGAGAGGTTGAGAGAAGGGAGATGTGGTAGCAGCTGGTGGGGTTGAAGAATTTCAGCTTACCTATTTTATTAATGGGGGATTTTAATGTAGTTGTTAGTCAAGATGAGAAAAAGTGAGGGATGCCTTTTTGGGTTGCAGAAGCTATAGATTTTCTTAATTTTATTGATGAACTTGAGCTTGTCGATGTTGGATTTTTTGATTCTAAATTTACATGGTGTAATAATAGAGGTGGGCAGGCTTGTATTTGGAAGAGATTGGATAGAGTTTTGGTTGATCTGGAATGCTTGAATATTAAGGTTATTGCTTCAGTCAAGCATCTTAGTAGATTTGCTTCTGATCATTGGCCTCTTTTAATTTCTTGTTCTCTGATGGGTTCAAGAAGTTTTCAGTTTCTTGATGTGTGGATATCCTATCTAGGTTTTTTGGATGTGATAGAGGAAGCGTGGTCTATTTCAGTCTCTGACTAGCTAGTTCGAGTTTTGGTGAATAAATTGAAACAAGTCAAGCATGCTTTATCAAAGTGGAATTAGAAGGTTTTTGGAAACATTTTTGATCATGTAAAGCAAGCAGAGGAAATGGTTCAATTAAAGGAGGTAGAATTGGAAGATAATCCTTTGAAATAGGCTAAAAGTGATCCGATGCATTCTCAGATGTATTGAGATCAGAGTTACTTCTAGAAGCTGCATTTTGGAGGCAAAAGGCTTGCTTGAAATTTTTAAAGGAGGGTGATGCGAATACAAAGTTTTTTCACTTACTGGTAAGGAAGCAAAGATTAAAATCATATATTCATGGGATAGAGGATTTGAATGGGAGGTAGGTGGAGGCTATGCATGTGAGGCCCCGATTTTTCTCAATTTTTGGAAAATATTAAATAATATTAATTATAATTATTTTTGTTTGCCAAGGTGTTTATATGGTTTGTTTTACTTTTAAAAGTGTTTGTTTTAACTATTTTGTTTTACAAGTTTGAAAACCCTAATTTGAAATTTAAACCTTAGTTTGCTTCGAAAACCCTAAATTGGGATAAAACCCTAATTTATATATAAAAAAAACCCTAGCTTGGATTCAGAAACCCTAGTTTTGAAAATAAATCTAAGTTTTATGTCCAACTACAAGTTTGTTATTTCTTTGACTTTACGTGTGTTAATGCATGTCTAAGAAGAGAGATAAGGGTGCCTAGGTGATTAGTAGCCTAAGTAGGTATAATTAAGTTTTGATAGGCTAAGTTGAATTGAGCATCTATGGACTAATTTGACAGGAAGAGAAATCTTTTGGGACAAGGGTGGAAAATAACCTAAGTTACTAGGTTAAAAATGGCTTGACAATTTTGACCATGGACCAACTTTGACCTAGACCCATAAATATCTCCTTAAGACAATCCATTAGCCATTTTTAGCTAACAAAAAGGGAGAGAGAGTCGGTTGGTTTGGGGAGAACCAAGAGAGGAGAAAATCAAGGAAGAAAAGAGAGAAAACTAGAGAAAAGCTTGGGGCTTTGCCAATGCAACCATCCAACCTTTCTTTGGGAGTTGGAAGCACTTGATTGTGAAGTTCAATCTTGGATTCAAGAAGTAATTTACACTTTGCAAGTTGAACTTTTAGTGAAATTGCTGAAATTTATCTAAGTTGATGAAGATGGTGGATTTTATTCATGTTCTAGTTTATTGATGATCAAAGTTAGTTGGGAAGATGATTTCATGGTTTAGTTTTCTTGTTTTGCTTGTCTTGAATCTCGGCCAAGAGCTAGGGTTAGGGTTTCATTAGTTGTAAGACTTAATGTTGGGAATTTATGATTGGAAATTGATTTGTTTTTAGCTAGGAACCGAATTGGGTGGCTGGAAATTCATTGGTATGGATGACCTCCAAGTATTAAATGTTGTTTCGATTTTCTGTCCGAATTTGGTTTGAATATTCACCTATGATGGAGGCTGATTTAGTTTGAGCACAAAACATGAAAGTTGTAGAGAATTGAGTGAGGTTTCTACCTGTAAATTTTCAGGTGAATCGGAGTACTGTAGCATGTGAAATGACTAAAATGCCCCGATGCCCTGTTTCTCACAGAAATGTTATTTTGTTACTGTAATGGGTCATTTTGATGGGGAAGATGAATGTTTTTGCTTTTAATGTCTTCTGAAGAATTGTAGCCTCGTATGTTAGCTTTCTAACGGCTTTGGAATTTCCTGATTTGGATTTGTGAACGCTGAGTTATGATCGTTTGAATCAAGCCTGTCGGAAATCCTGACACTGAAACTTCTGGACCAGTTTTCATACTTTTCGACCTGGATGGAGTGAATCTGGATAAAAATGGCCTTCATGAAAGTTGTAGTTTGTTCTCTTAGCTTCGAAACGGTACCTCATGCACTTTAATCCGATACTTGTAGCATGAGTTATGTGTAAAGGCGCACAGGGTGTCAAAACTGTCTTTTACACCTTTTAGTGTGTGTTTTCCGTTTTCGTCCCGTTCTTATCCGTTTTTGGTCGAACGCCCATGCATGTACCTTATTTGCTGTTTTAAGTGTTTCTAAGTGGTTTTGGCATCTTAGTGATTGCTTGAGTAATCTTTTGGCTCAACTTTTCATAGGAGGTGACGAGGTCGAGGAGACCGGGGAACCTTTCTAACCTGTTTGCTTTTTTACTACTTTTGGTGAGTAATTAGGACTTTATATGTGATTATATTGTGAAATGTGATAAGTGGACGTTTGAACGAGGGTGTACTTTATCGCACTCGACCAAAACTCCATATATGATTCTTGAATGTATGCGTTGTGTGATATGTGAATGCGTATGATGTGTAATATATGATCTATACATGTGATATTGTTATTGATAAGTGACCAAGTGGGTGGTCTGATCCCAAGGGTTGCCTTTGGGGTCTCAATGTCAATATTGCTCTCTGACCACTTAGATGGTTTGATCTCAAGGGATGCCTTTGAGATCTCAATGTTAGTGTGGCTTTCTGACCACTTGGATGGTCTGATCTCAAGGGGTTGCCTTGGGGTCTCAATGGTAAATGTTATTTTCCGACCAAATAGATGGTCTGATCTCAAGGGGTTGCCTTGGGGTCTCAATGGTAAATATTATTTTTCCGACCAAATACATGGTCTGATCTCAATGCTTTTGGGATCTCAATGATATTATTGCTCAAGCTGCTATGTACTGTAGACTGGCCAGAGTGGGTTGATAAGGTGGACGGTAGGAGTATAAGTGGGGTCTACGGATTATCGGTTGACGGAGTGTCAACGGAAGATCAAGCGTGGAAATTGAAATGGCTTTGAAGCCATCCGTATCCTTATTTGTGGTGTTACTTTTGCTATTGATTTGAAAATCTGTGGCAATGTGATTTACATGTACCCCCCCTCCTGATTATTCACTAAGCATATAGCTTACCCCTTTTCAATTTGTTTTCCTTAGCAGGGGGCTGAAGCGGGAATTGACGCGTGGGAGGCATAGTGTAGCCTTTTTGCTTTAGCACTTGTTTTGGGTTGGGGTTTTGGCCATGTATATTGTATTTTGGATAGCGGGTGTGAGAAACCTTAACGGGAGTTATTCTCTAACTCTCGTGGTCTTGTAGTGGATATTATATATATATATAACGTATATATCGTCCATTTGTGAGAATTTAACGCTTATATCATTTTTGCTATCGAAGTCTCGGGCGATCCGCTAAGCCCTTTTGGCCTACATGGGGTCGTCACAATGCATCAAGTGGCTAACATTGTTGTTCAATTTTTTTACAAAAATGCTATCGCAGCATGCAGGATTTGAGGTTGATAATCAGCTCCTCAAGGCTATACCATCCATTATAACTAAACGGGAGAATGAGGAATTACAGCACCTTCCTACAGTGGAGGAGATTCGTAGGGTTGTTTTTATGATGGATGCTGAGAGTTGTTGGGGCGATTGTTTTCTTTGGATCGCTTTGTACGTGTTGGGATATTGTTAGTAATGACATTTTTTCAGCAATCTTGGATTTTTTTTTGGAGGGGTAGAGTTTCCGATCGGTTTTACATCTACTTTGGTTTCCTTGATTCCAAAGATCTCTAATCCATGTTCATTTGCTGATTTTTGACCAATAAGCTTGTGTAATTTTGTAAACAAAATTTTTTCTAAGCCTCTGTCGGTAAGGTTGGAGGAGTTGCTTCCCAAAATAATGTTCCCATAGCAAAGCGGTTTTCTTAAGGGGAGGTTGATTTCTGATAATGTGTTGTTAGCTCAAGAGATGATTTCTACAATTCATAAGAAGTTTGGGGGGAGGGGGCGAATGTTTCTTTAAATCTAGATATGGCAAAGGTGTATGATAGGGTTTATTGGTTTTTCTTAATTGAGGTTATGAGACGATTTGGTTTTGGGGAGGTTTGGTTGGATATGATTTGGAGTTTAATTTTGAATTGTCATTTTTCTGTTTTAGTAAATGGTAAGCCTTGTGGTTTCTTTCGTTCATCTTGTGGGATTCATCAAGGCAATCCATTGTTGCCTGCATTATTTATAATTACGGCTGAAGTTCTTTCTCACAATTTAAAATTTTTGTTGCATAATGCAAGGTTTGTTCCTTATTTTGCTGGTCGTCATTGTACTCCAATAACACATTTGGGGTATGCAGATGACATTATATTATTCTCTAATCTAGGCAAGTCATCTTTGAAGTGTTTAATGGAGGTTTCTGCGCTTATTAGGAAACTTTGGGATAGCTTGTTAATGTTACAAAAGTTGTTTTTAGTTGGAAATAAGGTCTCTCTGGTTAGAAGATCTATGATTGCTCAGGTTACGGGTTTTTCTTATCAATCATTTCCTATTACATATCTTGGTTGTCCATTATTTGTAGGTAGGAAAGTTTGAGCTATTTTTGGAGGTCTTCTGGATAAAATTGCAGCTCGGGTAAGTTCTTGGCAAGGTAAATGGTTGTCTAAAGGAGCTAAGATGGTTTTGAATTAAACATGTACTACCTTCCATGCCTATTCATTTGCTTACGGTCTTATCTCCACCTAAAGGTATTATTTCCGACATTGGGAAATTATTTGCAAGATTTTTTTGGGGGATTCAGAGCTTAACAATAAAAGATATTGGGTGGCATGGCAGAAGTTATGTTTTCCATTGGAGGAATGGGGCTAGGTTTTAGATCTTTGAATTCAGTCGTAGAGGCTCTTTTCATGTTAGTTATGGTGGTTATTCAGGAAAGGCGATTCTCTATGGGCACAGTTTATGAGGGATAAGTATTTTGCTAAACTTCATCCGAATCGAGTACAGGTCATAGCACGACCTTCTTTTACTTGTCTGCGTGTGTTTCGAGTTAGATCGGTGGTTGAATCACATTTATGATGGGATGTTTGTCAGGGGAGTATCACGTTTTGGTAGGATAATTGGAGTGGTTTGGGTCCGTTGGCTTGGAAATATCGAACTTAGCATCGATGCTCCATTTAGTGCATTTGTTTTAAATGGAAGGTTGGATATGTTGAAATTGTTTGATTTACTTCCAATAGATGTTCTTCAAGTGTTTTGGGAGTTCATGGTTTCTTTGGATGGAGATCCAGATGAGATGCTTTGGGATTTGACGTCTTCAAGAAACTTTTCTTTAAGTTCAGCGTTTCATTTGGTTCGTAAAACTAATCCGATCTCTCGAGTATATGCTTCTTACTGGCATGAATGCTAAGATATCTTTCTTTCTTTGGAGTTTGTTTTCATATAAATTGCTGCTAGATGATTTGCATGTTCATGGGCCATCTAGGTGTGGTTGTTGTGCTATGCAAGTAGAAACTCTTGAGCATGTGATTTCTCTGGAGAATTGGCAGATATTACTTGGGGATTTTTTGAGAGCATATTAGGGATTAATTGCTCAGGAAGGAAGATACGTTTTGATAGCAATACTGGTGGATGCAACAACAGTGAGGTGTGGTTTTGAGATGGCTATGTAAGGTTCTTCCAGCAGTTATTTTATGGCATTTGTGGAATGTCAGGAGTAGGTAGAGGTTTAAGGGGGTTCGAATAGGACCTGAGCAGATTCGGTGGTCAATTGTGCATGATATACGAGATGCATGCCATATCAAATTTCCCAATTGCAAAATGCGCGGTTGGATTGGTTTTCCTTTTCATCGACTCTTGCTAGATTACTGCCTCGTAATGGTGCAAAGAGTTGTATGGGAGTTTCTATACAAGGAATGATTAAGCTTAATACTAATGGATCTGAATTCTATCAATGGGAGAGATGGTGGTGTGTTGAGAGATGTTGCTGGTAATTTTTTGTTTGCATTTGCGAATCATTTGGATAGGTGGATTCACTTCACCAAGCGAGAGCTATTTTGTTGGGTTTACTATCATTGTTATGGAATCTTTTTTTTTTTTTTTTAAAACCTCCCCAGAGGCGGGTGGGCCTGTACCCCTTTTATTAATCTATAGGAAATACATAGCAAGATTACATGGGTTATAAAAAACCTCCTATAACCTAGAAAACTTTTTGAATCTAAAAGAAGGTATCTGCCACACATCCATTAAACAAAGAGCCCGAATTCTAGTAGGCAATTGCTCAAAAGAGGTAAATAATATTGTGCTACCCAAACAACCCAACGCTGCCAATGCATCCGCTACCAAGTTGCCTTGGCGATAACAAAGTTGAAAGGAGTCAATGAGCCCAACCAACCGAGTAAGACGTCTCCGAAGGGGCCTCATGTTAAAAGGCATTAAACCCTTCCCCGTAAGCATGTGCAATAACACCTTGGAGTCCACCTCCACCTGAACCGGACAGTGCCCCTGCCGATGGCATATCTCTAAGCCTGAAACTAAAGCCTGCATTTCAGCAAATAAGACCGTAGCACTAGAATACGCCTCTGCAAAAGTGAATAAAACACGCCCCTCATTATCCCGTAGAACTCCTCCTCCTCCCCCTCGACCATTACTCAAGAAAGAGCCGTCTGTATTTAGTTTAAAAATGGATGGCAAAGGTTTGATCCAATGAACAGCCACCCCCTTTAATGACGTTTTGATGCCATCGAGCAAGGCCATCAACTCCCTCCAGCGCAGCCCCCTAGCCCGCCAAGCCAGTTTAGGGAACCTAATCCTGATCAAATCCCTCACCTCCGCTGCAATAGTCTCGCATGTGAAAGAGTAATGTGGTTGACCTCCATCAAAAACAAAGTGATTTCGATCCTTCCATAAGTACCAAATAATAACTATCGGCAGCAGCTTGTACACCCAACTTAGAACCTTTGAGGAAGATTCTTTCACCCACCACTCCATACATATCTCCCATGTGACCCCTTCCTACTGTCACTCCACAAGACCCTCCAAAAAACTTCCATATTTGCTTCGAAAATCCCCATCAACAAAGATATGTTGTATAGTTTCCTCCTTCTTAGCCTCACAACAATAACACCAAGACGGACCCTGCACATTGAACCGACGCAAAGTTGAGAAAACCGGCAACCGACCCAGCACCACCCTCCAAAGATGTAAAGACATCTTCAAAGGTGCACCTTGCAGCCAAATGTTCTTAAAGAACCATGATGACACAGCATGTCTGTTCAGCAACTCAAAAACCAAGCTCACATGGAATGCACCATCAGTCGACCCCTTCCAAAGATAGCACATCCTTCCTCCTTCCTCAAAACACCGGTTACCACCAAGTCTTTAGGAGGAATTTTGCCAATTTGCTTGAATGCCATCTTCCATGATGCCAAAAATCTGCCACCCTCTTCCCCGACGCTTTATCCGGGAATTTCCATGCCAACGGCCCATCTCCCAACCAATTGTCCCACCAAAAACTAATGTCACCATCACCAATATCCCAACAGCTATTCAATTCAACCAAACCATGCACTTGAAGCATCTGCTTCCATGTTGGAGAACCACCTGAGGAGAAAACAGCCTCATTCGGATGCACCCCTATACAGTACCTGTCTTTCATATACTGAGCCCATAAAGATAATTGTTGCCTAAACCGCCACCATAATTTGGCTTGCAGAGATTGACACACCAATTCCAGATCTCTAATTCCTAGCCCCCCAGCTTCAATAGGCCGACAACATACCTTCCAAGACACCCAATGATGCCTCAAACCAAACTCCGTCTTACCCCATAAGAATTGGGAAAACAGCTTCCTCAATTGATCCAACACCCCTCTGGGAGGTTGCATTACCGACAAAAGATAAACTGGCATCGAATTAAGCACGAACTTGAGGAGGATTAACCTACCTCCCTGAGACAACCATTTTGAAGACCAAGCCTGAATACGAGCCCTTATCGCCTCCACTAAAGATGAGAAGTAACCAGCCCTAGCACGGCCAGCAAATAATGGACACCCAAGATACTTTATTGGAAAATTCACTTTTTGAAAACCCGTGAGCCTCGCAATCTTATTTCCCAATCCTCCAACGCCCCGATCAAGAATTGCAAAGAAACTCTTCCCATTGTTTACCAATTGACCAGAACACTCCTGATATTCCTTCAGGACCCGCATCACACACTTAATAGAACTTGCATCCCCCCGCAGAAACACAACAATGTCATCCGCATATGCTAGATGCATGATCGGCCTGACTGTCCTACACACGAAATAAGGTGTAAACTTTGGCTGCGCAAGCAAAGCATTCAGGCCACGTGACAACACCTCAGCAGAGATAATAAATAAAGCTGGTGATAAAGGATCTCCCTATCGAAGACCTCTCGTACTCCTAAAATACCCACTAGGCTGGCCATTAATCAAAACGGAGAAGTGACAGTTTGAGATTAACCGCCAAACCATGTCTATGAATTGCTCACCAAACCCAAACCTGCGCAAAACCTGAATCAGAAACAACCAACTCACTCTATCATAGGCTTTCGCCATATCTAATTTAAACATTACGTTAGACCCCCTAACTTTCTTCCCAATGCTGCGAACCATTTCCTGGGCAAGAAGCACATTATCTGCAATAGCCCTGCCTTTCACAAAACCACTCTGTTGTGGTGAGATTACCCGCTGCAAAATTCCTTCTAGTCGAGACGCTAAGAGTTTTGACACGATCTTATTAAGAACGTTGCACAAACTTATCGGACGCATCTGGGCAAAAGAGGATGGAGATGCCGTTTTGGGTATTAACACCAATAACGTGGACGTAACACCCTGGGGAAGCGTCGCTCCCATGAAGAAATCCTGGATTGCCCGTACCACATCCCCTCCTACAATCTCCCACGACACCGTAAAGAATTTACTCGTAAAACCATCACACGGTGGACTCCGATCCATAGAAAAACCACCCCCTTGATTTCCTCCGCTTCCGGTATTGCCTGCAAAAAAAATATTTTCCTCCGTTGAGACCAACTTCGGAATAAGATCCATCAAAGTATTCGAGGTTCCACTCTCCTGCGCAGCTGAAAAAAGACCTGGAATACTGCCTCCTTAATTGAATCGATAACCACTCACCAGCCTGGTCTTTGATTCTATGGATGCGAAGCCGGGCCCTTTGCTGTCTAACCGAAGCATGGAAGAAACTCGAATTAGTATCACCCTTCGACAGCCATTTGAATCTAGCTTTCTGCTTCCAAAATTCCTCCTCACGCCTTAAGCAGAATTTCACCCGAGCTTGAGCTTCCTTCAAAGCCACCAGATTTGACTCAGATGGGTCAATCTCCATCATCGCCTCCCTTGCTTGTACCCTAACCTCTGCCTGACCAACCATATCAACAATGTTACCAAAAACATCCCTATTCCACTGACATAACCTCTTCTTCACTTCCTTAATTTTCTGCAACAACTGTCTCCACGGTCTCCCAACACATTGCAAATCCCACGCTTGTCGAACCACCTCCAAAAAAGTTTCATGTGAGCACCAGACATTCAGAAACCGAAAAGCCTTCGGACCCCCAGAAATTAACGTTTGACCGGTAACTAGTAACGGAGAGTGATCTGAATGCACTCTCCCCAAATGCTGCACTGCAAATTCAACCCCCGTCTGCTCCCAGCTTTGATTTATCAAAAGGCGATCAAGCCGTTTCCAAACTCGCGCTCGTCCCGACCTATTGTTGCACCAGGTAAATGCTGGTCCTGAAAACCCAATATCAACCAAACCCGCGTCTTGGATACACTGGGAAAAATCCAAGGCTTCAGACACCCTAAAAGGTCTACCCCCTTTCTTTTCACTGGCCGAAAGGATGACATTAAAGTCCCCCAAAACCAAAACGGGGAACCCCAAACCACAAAGCTGAACCAAACGAGACCACAACCTCTGCCTTAACACAACATCACAAGCTGCATGAACCAACACCACAAAAAACCGACCCTTAACTCCCACATGCTCCATACGAAGAATTAAAAACTGAGCGTCCTGATCCTCAACTAGTACGGAGAAATCAGCTGACATGACAGCCCAAATTGTGCCCTGAGAATTTGCAACAGCTTGATCAAATCGCAGCTGCTGCCTCAAATCCTCCAACCGTGACCCATCAGCCATTGGTTCACAAATTGCAAGCAAAGATAAATTATGAATTCGACGTAGCTTTCTCAGACGTAATAATGTGGGCTTGTTAGCCACTCCCCGCACATTCCAAAACATCGACCTAATCATTGAATCAGAAGTGACGAAGCATACGTAGAAAAATTACCTGTCTCTGCTTCCCTCCCATTATCGTCCTTCTGAGGCCTCAAACCATCAAGTCGCCGTTTCAGCAGTTCCAAAGAATCCATGCCCATACCAGGTTTCCTTGGAGACAAATTGAGCTGTGTCACACACCGCTGCTGCTGAGAAATAAGTGCTTCCCTATCCTCGCCCTCCTCTTCACTCAGTAGAATTGGCGACGTCCCTTCCGCCACCACTTGATCAGCTATTGAATCCAGAAGTCCATTTGCAGCAGTTGATATAGCTTGTTCCACCATTGGCATTAAATCAGCTTCCGTCAAAACCCTAGGACTATCTGGTGAATGTTCCCCATCCGACTCTTTCTCCTCCTCTGCCGGCCGTTTCCCATCAATCAGGACCTGCCGTTCCACGACCTCCTGATGGGACGATGCGGGTTCCTCCTGCTGCTCTCTCTTGCGTCCCAACTCCCCACATTTGTCCCCCATAGCCCCCTCCATTTCAGACACCTCCGAAACCTTGACAACTTTACCATCATCTGCCCTACCCTTCCTACCAGCCCCAAACTGGTCACTCTTACCTTGCCCCTGCAAACCCTTACGAAGCTCTGGAAATTTGAAGTGGCACTCAGCTGATGAGTGGTTTTGGCGATAACAGAAATCACAACACTTAGGCATGTTTTCGGGTATCAAAGGCTGCCAAAAGCCATCCTTTTCCCCTACCCCAACCCACACTCGACTAGGCAAATCCCTCAAAAGGTCTACTTCCACACACACCCGTGCCACACTAGGGCGTGCCAATTTTGATGTAGCAACATCTACAAACAGCGGCTGCCCCACCACCGAAGCTATCTGAAAAAGACATTGTTTGTGGAACATATGAATCGGTAGTAACTGAAACCAAACCGGTACCAACGATGATTCCTTATCAACATGGAAAGAATTCGTGCATTTAAAAACCCGCATCGGTAAACCTTGTGCATACCACAGGCTACGAGTCCATAACCTAAGGAAATCCGCTTCATTAGATAAGCGAATGAGGACATGCCTTGAATCCAAAAGCCCGACATCAGCCGCCTCCTTCAAATCCAACGTCCGAAAGAACTTCCTCAAATCCTCCATGGAAGGTCTACCTTTGGAAAATTTCCCAACTAAAGTAAATTGATAAGGAGCTGCAATTGCCGTGAGATCCGCTTGATCAAAACAAACTGCCGGTTCTCCTCTATGGGAAGAAATGGACGCCCTAACCGTCAGCGGTGAAGCCTTGCCCTTGAACAATTCAGAAAAAGCCTTTTTTTGAAACGTTGGTGAGGAGGAGGTTACCGGCTGCCCTCCAACAGGAGGTTGGAGGGGCGGCAAAGCCGCCATAAATTTAAAAAGAGCAAAACCCGGGAAACCTAGGATACGGCTGGAAAACCTAGGATACGTTGGTGAGGAGTGTCAATTCTAACATCTCATTGTTATGGAATCTGACTCACATATAATGATTAGTGTGTTAAGAGGTGTTTTCAATGCGTCTTCTAAAGTCAGGTCTATATTTCGACAGATTTAGCAAGTGCAATCTGTTGTAGAATTCCAGCATTGTTATCATCAAGCAAATGCAATGACAGATGCTTTGGCAAATATTGGTGTGGCTTATACATCATCTCAGATATATTTGTCAGTACATAGTTGTCCCTTACATGTGTGTAGTTTGATATGGTTGGATCAATTGCAAGTTTGTAACTTTCGATTTTCATTAAAGCGGTAAAAGTCCCCCTCTGTCATGTACTTCATTTGATAATTTTTAATAAAATGGATAGCCAAGCCCACCTATCAGGTACAATTGGTGGTTAAAAAAAGAAAAAAATACATACATATGTGTGTGTGTACTCTGTACGGTTCGAATCAGAACCAACATATAAGTTTTTTAGTCTTGGGTAGACTTCAACCTTATTAGATGGCTCATAAGTCTCAATTTATATGTTTAATCTTCTATGAATTAAATCAGACAAAAAAATATGAATATATAGGGGTAAATTAGTCTAGAATTTTAGTAGGGCCAAATTAGCAAAAAATTTAATTTATTAATAATAAAGCTAAATTAGTCCAAAATTATTTATTTCAATAAAATGGGTAAAATAGTTCAAAACAAAATTTTTTATAAGCGGGGGCAAATGGCATAGGCAAATAAGTCTGAAATTATAGTGTACCATTACTATGGGCAAATTAGTCCAAAATTTAATTTTCTATTAGTAAGGGCAAATTTGTCTAAAATTTTATTATATGATTAATAGGGGCGAATTAAGTCAAAATTTAGATAATATTATAGAGAATTGTAGATTTATATAGTTGTTTGAATAAAGTTTTATTCTATTAATAAGGATAAATAAGTCTAAATTGTTATCATCCCACCTCTCTTA
Organism: Gardenia jasminoides; assembly: GCA_013103745.1. Taxonomy (NCBI): domain Eukaryota; kingdom Viridiplantae; phylum Streptophyta; class Magnoliopsida; order Gentianales; family Rubiaceae; genus Gardenia; species Gardenia jasminoides. The sequence goes on along the minus strand of CM023103.1, from coordinate 47,118,941 downwards.
CCTCATTTTGGGATAACTCATACTACCTTCCACATGAGATTATTTTATCTCCCATATGGGGGATTAATTCGGTTAAATGGAATGTATCATCCCATATACAAAATGCAACCAAACATGGGGTGACACAAGTTTAGTAATCTAATCTTTTGTCATCCTATGAACCAAACAGATAAGATCATGCGCATTATTATTGCACAAATGATTTAAAAGGAAAATAAAAAAAAACTTATTGGAAAGAGTTGTTTTTATTGCTGAAAGTCTAAGGACTATTGATGGGTTTTTATTTTCTCTTTTTGTAACATAAATAATTTAGGAAGGATGGCCATTTTAGTTCTCTAACTTTTTTTTGGTAAAATATCTTAATTTTATTAAAATTTGTACTAATGGCAGAAGTTACAACATCGAACATACATTGGTCAATCAAAGACAATTTCATCACTCATTTTTATTTTGGCCAATATAGTCCGTCATTTGAATTCCATCTCGATTTGATCCTTTTAAGACAAAGATCATCTATTAAATATTTTTTTGGCACAAATATCAATGGTCAGTCAATCAAAGGCAATTTAGAAACTATAAGCCAAATCTCATTTTGGAAAAAAAAAATCAGAATTTGTCCAATAAATGGAGGTGAAAATAAAAATTGTCTATGAAATTGGAAAGGAAAAAGAATTTAGCAAAATATACTTGCAATCATCATCTTCACTTTCCTTGACCTCCAACTCGCTCACCAATCTCTAGATTCACAAAAATCCTCATGAAAATTTAGTTCTCAAAACAATTACTTAAATCACAGAAGGAAAAAGAAAAATACGGGTAAAAACCTGCAACAATAGCAATAGGTTAATAGGTTTATAACCAAAACATCAAATATTATTCCCACTAAACAAGACAACTTTTACAGTTTGAAGTACCAAGAACTAGCAGAATTTTGTTTCTTTTCCTCACTGGTAGGAGCAATAATCAAATTTGACCCATATTAGAATTCCTGCACAAACGAAGATTAGAAGACAAAACCTGACTCAGAATCTTACCATTATATCGGACATATAAAACCCACAAAAAAAAAAAAAAGAATAGATTTGGGCTAGTTTCAGAACCTCCCATAAGGTAGCTTACAATTGCAGTCACCTCCTTCCGAGGTTTGAAAATTTACAAAAACCTCCCTTAAAAGTTATCTCTTGTAAAACCATGGTTTATGTTAAAAGATACAACCATCGAGATTGGTTCAACTTAATACATCAAATCAACCACCGGAGTTCATACTACAAACCCTTAACATAATAATCCAAAAGGTAATTCACAGGAATTGTTTCCCAAAAGTCATCAACTGGAAAGATTTTTACACCAAACAAACTTCAAAAGACTAGATCTGGTCTCGGTCTAGCCTCCGCACCCGATCTAAAACCCTGAAAATTCTGGGAAGGGAAAATATATGGGGTGAGTTTCTAAAGCCCAGTGAGAGTCCGAAAACACATAACAATTAAGCACATAGACATAACAAACCTTAGTAAAACATTAATGTCCATATAGGACCAGTTTTCAAGTACGGTAAAGTTTCCAATTAAGGAAAGTCAGTAAATGTAGTTTCTTTTCCAAATATCGTTTCAAAAAAGTAACAATCATGGTGCTCATTGAGCCAATCAATCGAAGATCACAGTAACAATGGATTGGTGCGGCTCTAGAGGTGGCCCCCGTTGAACGTGGCACTTAGCCCGCCCAATCAAACAATCAACAGCAGCAGTATCAATCTCAGGAGGAGAAAACAGAGTCTGCAGTACTCTGGTCATCATTTGTTTTTTTCTCCAACCCCTTTCACTCAACCGGATCCAAAACCAAACAATCGGAGGTGGTGTACACTCGAGGTAACCTTTAAAGCGGGACCGTGGTCCGTCAACGCATCTGACCAAGCCCTCTGCTCGGAATAGGCCGACTTCGCCTCACTGGGTTTGGGATCCCTACGCCAACAGGTCATGCACAGTTGACATGCACAAGCACAGGTACAGTGGTTTAGTTTATTATTTTAGAGGCGAGGGACAACTGACAATCAATTTCAACCTCGAGCCCCCTTAGGAGAGTGCACCAGCCTTTAGGGGCGAGGGGGCCTTAAAGGCCAGCCTCTTCACCACAAGCCTCGAAAAGAAAACAAGTTTTATTGTTTTTAAAAAACAAAACATACTAAACCACCTAAGCACGTTGAGTCAAATTAAGCAATAAAACTCACTTTACATAAAACCCTAGTTTCAATCATTCAACGATAAATCACATTTAGAAACCAGTCATACAATAACAAGTAATACCTAGCAACAAGGATCAAGTAGCAACAAATAGGAACCCTCACCTTAGTTTGGTCAAGGTTGAGTAGGTGAATCGAAATCCTTGGTCTCAAAGCTCTCGTTGTATCACCGACGGGTCCTGAGGTACATAATTACTATATCAATTTCTAATTATAAAAATCAATTTTGACCAATTCACTTCTTTTATGAAAAGCAAGGATGTATTTAGGTTTAACCGAAATATGAGTAAGTTTCGAGAGTTTGGGAAAATTCGGGTTTAACAAATTTAGTAATTGATACACTAAAAGAGTTTTGATAACGTAATGTATCACCTTTGAATAATTTAGAAATAGTTTGCCTTAGTTAGAAAATTGACTAACGGAGGTTTAGTTCTTTTGTCATAGTACAAAACGAGTTTTTTCATAATTTTAATTGGTTTGAGAGACAATTTGATTCCGTTTTACCCGCCTTGGTCTTGCTAATGAACAAATACCTCTACGGGATTAAAACAAGTTTTATATGTCTGAATTTGAGTTTGTAAAAGTTAAAGTTTTAGTCAAATGACCAAATGTTGTAAATGAAAGTTTCATAAGGTGCATCGCGTAAAAACCAGTTTTGCCACAGTTTCTTTCAAAAATCGAATCGGGAGTTCTACTCGTGCGAATTGCATGATTTTGGAACCGTTAAAAACTAGATTCATAGTTCTTTATTTTCTCAGAGAACATCGAAAACAATTCAGATCAGAAATCATTCAAATTTGGCCATTAAGTTTCGAAACCATCATTTCCAGAAAATTCGCAGGTTTGATTTTCAGCAATATTCATCAGTTCGCCACGGCGTGTAGAAAATGAGTTATGGTGCGTGTGAGGTACCGAATCGAAGCTCTTTGGGTCTAGTTTCAAATGCCACTAACAGTACCTGATTTGGACTTATAAATTGTGAGATACAAGCATTCTGTTTTGGTCCAATTTGCTCACTGATTTCTGGAAAAATGCAAGCTTTGAGCAAACTTGTGAAATTCTAAATGCTTAGCCACGTGGTTAAAGGTCTGGTTTGGTTCCCAGCAAATCAAACCTGAGGTCATCATCATCAACTATCAGTTAAACATCAAGGCATGCACGAATAGCAATAGGCAGTCAAGTATTAACCAAAGCAGTGAAATATCAAGCTCAAGCTCATCAATTCAAGATTCCAACTTTTGGTCCGAAAGTGATTCAAGTTCATCAAGCATTCATGAAAAGCTGGAGATATGCAAGATCAAGTCAAAATAGGCTGCCAAGCAGCATTTTAATACAATGCTCGAGTGAAATAGGTTCAAAGTTTTGTTTTAAAACCTTGAGAATGAAAACAGTTTTGAATTTCAGCCAACTTTGAAGATTTACTGGGATTTTTTAAAAAATGAATTAGACTCTGAAATTTATAGGGTTTAAACAACTCTGAATCTAGTTCCCAACGCAACAAACAGAACTCAAATTGGATTTTTCTACATTGAATTATGCCTGTTTTCCCCAGACTGCTCAAGCAGTCCTGCGAAAAATTCCAGAACGTGTATAGTTGGAGAAAACTGGTTTCTTTCCATTAAAACTTCATGTTTTCAACCCAAAAATTGACATGCATCCTTTTATAAGCAAAGTACAAGTCATGACAGCAACCAACGGTAGCAAACAAGCTTCAACAGCTTTAGTTTTCCATCAAAATTCCAGCAGTGATCAGTTTCCTTCAAAACAGCCTTGTGCATGTCATTTTCTTAGCTAAAATTGCAAGTTCCCATGCTTAAACTCTTCATGCAGTAGGTTAGAGTCTTAGCAACAAGATTCCAGCTCATTTTCAAACATTTATCCAACTCAAACAACACATTCAAGCCATGGATTAAGGCTGAAAACTCAAAACAGCTTACAAGAGTGCAGTAACTAAATTCCAGCCATGAAACTTGATTCATTTTCAGTAAAATTCAACATGCAATCTCAGATTTCTATCATACTTTGAGCACACAAGATGTCATCAAAATTTTAGCTTCAAAACAGAGATATCATGCAAGAAAATGAGATGTTTACAAACTTCAGCTTTGCTGGAATTTTCTTCCAGCACTACGGGAGTTCAAGCAGGATTTTCTTTCAAGCCTTAACCATCATCAACAACCATCTAATACCCATGAGCAAGTCTCCATACTCAATATATATCAAATAACATGATTCTCAAGATTAAATAGCCATAACTCCAGCTTATTTTGTAAGAAAAGTAAAGGTTTAACACATAAGAAAGCTGGAAGTTTACTAGAATGAAATTTCAGCAACATGCATGGTCATTTCTAGGCTAGATCATAACTCAAAATCAACATGCATCTACTGTATAATCAAGAAGAGAGTAAGGAGCATCTTATACCTTCTAATGAGCAAGAAACTTTGAAGAAAAACAGCCCCAAATCAGCCCACAATCCACCACACCAAACACCAAGTTCTCAACCAGAGTAGAAGCAAAGACTAGTGAAGTTTGTTGGTGATTTTTGCTAGCTATTTGGAGGTTTTTGGAAGAAGAAAATGGAGAGATTTTTCTGGTTTCTTGCTCTCTCCCTCTCGGCCTCCTCTCTCTCTCTCTCTATGGCAAGACAACAACTAACAAATGAATGGTTTTGTCTTGATGTTGGGTGGTTTTATTGAAAGTGGCATTGGTTGCATGGTAATTTGTTTGAAGTTGAGGGGTAAAATGGTCTTTTTACAAGATTTTTGACAAATGGCACAAGGAAGTTGCCACTTGTTGTTTCATTGCATGAAGTTAAAATTGCTTTCAATTTGACCCCAATTCTTAGGTACTTGTTTTATCTAGAACCACGAATAATTTCTACTTATTCGATTAAATTTCCGGGATAAATTTAGGGTAAAATAATTTATATACATGCTAAAAGAAATAAAATTCTACTTATAAAAATTAATACATTTAAAATAGATTAGGAAAAATTTTTCCGGGCCCTCACACTCTCTCCCCCTTAAAAGAATTTCGTCCTCGAAATTATCACCTTGTTTTGCAAGTAACTCAGGGTGTTTCTTTGCATCTCTTCCAAATTCTTCGTTTTCCTGTTTCACTTAGTTTTCAAACACTAACCTATCAATCATACCAAATCATCTAGATTAGTACCCAATCGTCATTCAAATCCCAACCTACAATGCTCAGCGTTAATCTCGACTTTCAAATTTACACGATCAGTCTTGGTTTGTGTGAAATATGGACAATTATAAAAACAAACAACAATAATCAATTGCAGCTCAAAGTCAATCATCAATTTTTTTTTTTTTATTTATAAAAACCAGTAAAAATCCAAAATTAATCAAACCACATCTTATGTTGAAGTCAATTACAATACATGCCGAATTCAAGTTCATCAAACAAGAATTCAAAGAAGTCGATAATAAAAGTACAATAAATACTAAAGTAAACAAACCAGTACTCTAATCTCACTACCCCTTTTACAATGCTTAGGGTTTCACTAGATTAATTAGAGCCAAAAGATTCTCGTTCTCTAGCACGTTTGACTTCATTTCCAACGTTAGGATCTTCAGGACCACAATCTTCTCCACCTCTTTCCCTTAGTTGTCGTGCCATCCGAGCCAAACGATTATTGGTTTCTTGTAATTGTTCACGTAAAATATCAGTTTGTTCTTGCGCCTCAAGCACCCTAGTCTCCAACTCTCGAATTCGGTTATTTGCTCTTGCATTTGCGGTGACTAGCCTCTGCCTCTCATCTACTATAGTTAACACCACTCGATCAGGATACGAATGTGTCATCCAACAATCACACTGCCTATCCATCCTACGCCCTGGGACGAATTGCTGAAATGGCTCACCAGGTCCTGTCTGAAACATAATAGGACGAAGTCACCTTCGAGGTAGCCCTTATGCACCATTTCTTTCCATTCCTACAATTACAATTTATAACTATTAATCCTTTTACTTCACATTTCACTTTACGGTACGAAATCACATACTTCCTAAATTTTTTTTTTTTTTTTTTGTTGTTTCCAGAGGCAAGAATTTTATCAACTTTAAATATCATTTTCTAAAAAGATGATGGAGTGAAATGTTAGCTTGAAAACCTTTAAGTTAAATCTTTGAGTAATTCTTTACGTGCGACAAATAAAACTTGATTATGGGGTTCAAATAGGGGGTATCAAAGATTTTCCAAGAGTTAAGTAAAATAAAAGAAAACAGCTTTGTTGAAGAGGGATAGGTTATAATTCTTCCAATAATATTCTAAGAAAATATTTTACATTCCCTTCACTTAGGGATCATCAAACCTTAACTACTAAACACGGTATAGAGATCCATCACTACCACACAAGTAAAAGCTTATAACTCCTAAGCTATGACTGTCTTCATACGTGCACAATTATGTTCAAGCCTAATTCAGTCCTGAATCAGCATTGCTAACACCTAGTCATATCATATATTAAAGTAAGCCTCATCCTCATTTGTCAACCTAAATCATGGTAACATTTCATATTCTCGAACCATATATGTGTATGTATACATTCTCCTCTCAACCTTGGGATGGTTTAGATCTATACCTATGATGTATTTCCCCAGTTTCCATTTTTTTTCACACAAGTCTATGGCTATATAAGGAAAGGAAGGAATCAACTGATGATATAAGCAATGATAGCCACGCATACGCCAATATACATTTATTTAATATCACAAGATAATTGCATACTTAGTTCCAGTCAATCACAATTCGACGAAATACAAACACATAACAAGTCTAAACATTTATAAGAGAAATTAAACAAGTCTGCAGTACTTAGCACCTTAAACTCTCAAGACAAGCATCAAAGTTCAAATCTAGCCACCATCTATAGAAACCCTAGCCAAGTATCCACTAGACTAGTCCATGATAGCACTTATAGATCTAATTTCCTCGAACAGTTCAACTTCAGGGCCAACATTAAGATCCACCATGTCTTGACCTTCATTATTGGAGCAAGTAACCCAAGCCAAGCACAAGAACACATGGACTACACAAGAACACGTTAAACATACAAGATCACATTCCATGTCAGGACAAAAAAAAAAGCAAGGTTCCCAATTTATTTCCTTCACACAAAGGGCTAGCGTAATGGTCCTAGTTCACTTGATAACGAAGCCAAATGATCACAGAAATCCAACGCTAAGATACAAATGTTTTTTTTTTTTTTTTATTCAAGCACCAAAACAAGAAGAAAGTCAATCCACATCATGGTTGGCCACCCAAGAGGTAAATCAACTCAATCCCCATTCCTGCCTGACATACCAAGTAGATTCCACAATCTACCACAAGCATTCACATAACAATCAAACCGATCCCACAGTCCGGCATCCTAAAATTTAAGCCTAGGATACTCTACAAAGATCAAGCCTAAGCTCGATACCACTGTGGCCCCACCTCTCCCTAGAGTAGGGTATCAGTGAGCACGCCTCGCCAGACTCGGTCAGTCAAATTCATTCTAACCATGGTTTATGTTAAAAGATACAACCATCGAGATTGGTTCAACTTAATACATCAAATCAACCACCGGAGTTCATACTACAAACCCTTAACATAATAATCCAAAAGGTAATTCACAGGAATTGTTTCCCAAAAGTCATCAAGTGGAAAGATTTTTACACCAAACAAACTTTAAAAGACTAGATCTGGTCTCGGTCCGGCCTCCGCACCCGATCTAAAACCCTGAAAATTCTGGGAAGGGAAAATATATGGGGTGAGCTTCTAAAGCCCAGTGAGAGTCCGAAAACACATAACAATTAAGCACATAGACATAACAAACTTTAGTAAAACATTAATGTCCATATAGGACCAGTTTTCAAGTACGGTAAAGTTTCCAATTAAGGAAAGTCGTAAATAGTAGTTTCTTTTCCAAATATCGGGTTTCAAAAGCAAGTAATAATCATGGTGCTCATTGAGCCAATCAATCGAACAGTAACAATGGATTGGTGCGGCTCTAGAGGTGGCCCCGTTGAACGTGGCACTTAGCCCGCCCAATCAAACAATCAACAGCAGCAGTATCAATCTCAGGAGGAGAAAACAGAGTCTGCAGTACTCTGGTCATCATTTGTTTTTTTCTCCAACCCCTTTTCACTCAACTTCGGATCCGAAAACCAAACAATCAGGAGGTGGTGTACACTCGAGGTAACCTTTAAACAGGACCCAGGGTCCGTCGACGTACCGGACCAAGCCCTACTGCCGGCTAGGAATAGGCCGACTCGCCTCTGGGGTTTGGGATCCCTACGGCCAACAGGTCATGCATAGTTGACATGCACAAGCACAGGTACAGTGGTTTAGTTTATTATTTTAGAGGCGAGGGACAACTGACAATCAATTTCAACCTCGAGCCCCCTTAGGAGAGTGCACTAGCCTTTAGGGGCGAGGGGGCCTTAAAGGCCAGCCTCTTCAACTCAAGCCTCGAAAAGAAAACAAGTTTTATTGTTTTTAAAAAACAAAACATACTAAACCACCTAAGCACGTTGAGTCAAATTAAGCAATAAAACTCACTTTACATAAAACCCTAGTTTCAATCATTCAATGATAAATCACATTTAGAAACCAGTCATACAATAACAAGTAATACCTAGCAACAAGGATCAAGTAGCAACAAATAGGAACCCTCACCTTAGTTTGGTCAAGGTTGAGTAGGTGAATCAAATCCTTGGTCTCAAAGCTCGTTGTATCACCGACGGGTCCTGAGGTACATAATTACTATATCAATTTCTAATTATAAAAATCAATTTTGACCAATTCACTTCTTTTATGAAAAGCAAGGATGTATTTAGGTTTAACCGAAATATGAGTAAGTTTCGAGAGTTTGGGAAAATTCGGGTTTAACAAATTTAGTAATTGATACACTAAAAGAGTTTTGATAACGTAATGTATCACCTTTGAATAATTTAGAAATAGTTTGCCTTAGTTAGAAAATTGACTAACGGAGGTTTAGTTCTTTTGTCATAGTACAAAACGAGTTTTTTCATAATTTTAATTGGTTTGAGAGACAATTTGATTCCGTTTTACCCGTTTTGGTCTTGCTAATGAACAATACCTCTACGGATTAAAACAAGTTTTATATGTCTGAATTTGAGTTTGTAAAGTTAAAGTTTTAGTCAAATGACCAAATGTTGTAAATGAAAGTTTCATAAGGTGCATCAGCGTAAAACCAGTTTTGCCACGTTTCTTTCAAGAATCAATCGGAGTTCTACGTGCAAATTGCATGATTTTGGAACCGTTAAAAACTAGATTCATAGTTCTTTATTTTCTCAGAGAACATCGAAAACAATTCAGATCAGAAATCATTCAAATTTGGCCATTAAGTTTCGAAACCATCATTTCCAGAAAATTCGCAGGTTTGATTTTCAGCAATATTCATCAGTTCGCCACGGCGTGTAGAAAATGAGTTATGGTGCGTGTGAGGTACCGAATCGAAGCTCTTTGGGTCTAGTTTCAAATGCCACTAACAGTACCTGATTTGGACTTATAAATTGTGAGATACAAGCATTCTGTTTTGGTCCAATTTGCTCACTGATTTCTGGAAAAATGCAAGCTTTGAGCAAACTTGTGAAATTCTAAATGCTTAGCCACGTGGTTAAAGGTCTGGTTTGGTTCCCAGCAAATCAAACCTGAGGTCATCATCATCAACTATCAGTTAAACATCAAGGCATGCACGAATAGCAATAGGCAGTCAAGTATTAACCAAAGCAGTGAAATATCAAGCTCAAGCTCATCAATTCAAGATTCCAACTTTTGGTCCGAGTGATTCAAGTTCATCAAGCATTCATGAAAAGCTGGAGATATGCAAGATCAAGTCAAAATAGGCTGCCAAGCAGCATTTTAATACAATGCTCGAGTGAAATAGGTTCAAAGTTTTGTTTTAAAACCTGAGAATGAAAACAGTTTTGAATTTCAGCCAACTTTGAAGATTTACTGGGATTTTTTAAAAAATGAATTAGACTCTGAAATTTATAGGGTTTAAACAACTCTGAATCTAGTTCCCAACGCAACAAACAGAACTCAAATTGGATTTTTCTACATTGAATTATGCCTGTTTTCCCCAGACTGCTCAAGCAGTCCTGCGAAAAATTCCAGAACGTGTATAGTTGGAGAAAACTGGTTTCTTTCCATTAAAACTTCATGTTTTCAACCCAAAAATTGACATGCATCCTTTTATAATCAAAGTACAAGTCATGACAGCAACCAACGGTAGCAAACAAGCTTCAACAGCTTTAGTTTTCCATCAAAATTCCAGCAGTGATCAGTTCCCTTCAAAACAGCCTTGTGCATGTCATTTTCTTAGCTAAAATTGCAAGTTCCCATGCTTAAACTCTTCATGCAGTAGGTTAGAGTCTTAGCAACAAGATTCCAGCTCATTTTCAAACATTTATCCAACTCAAACAACACATTCAAGCCATGGATTAAGGCTGAAAACTCAAAACAGCTTACAAGAGTGCAGTAACTAAATTCCAGCCATGAAACTTGATTCATTTTCAGTAAAATTCAACATGCAATCTCAGATTTCTATCATACTTTGAGCACACAAGATGTCATCAAAATTTTAGCTTCAAAACAGAGATATCATGCAAGAAAATGAGATGTTTACAAACTTCAGCTTTGCTGGAATTTTCTTCCAGCACTACGGGAGTTCAAGCAGGATTTTCTTTCAAGCCTTAACCATCATCAACAACCATCTAATACCCATGAGCAAGTCTCCATACTCAATATATATCAAATAAACATGATTCTCAAGATTAAATAGCCATAACTCCAGCTTATTTTTGTAATAAAAGTAAAGGTTTAACACATAAGAAAGCTGGAAGTTTACTAGAATGAAATTTCAGCAACATGCATGGTCATTTCTAGGCTAGATCATAACTCAAAATCAACATGCATCTACTGTATAATCAAGAAGAGAGCAAGGAGCATCTTATACCTTCTAATGAGCAAGAAACTTTGAAGAAAAACAGCCCCAAATCAGCCCACAATCCACCACACCAAACACCAAGTTCTCAACCGAGAGTAGAAGCAAAGACTAGTGAAGTTTGTTGGTGAGTTTTGCTAGCTATTTGGAGGTTTTTGGAAGAAGAAAATGGAGAGATTTTTCTGGTTTCTTGCTCTCTCCCTCTCGGCCTCCTCTCTCTCTCTCTCTATGGCAAGACAACAACTAACAAATGAATGGTTTTGTCTTGATGTTAGGTGGTTTTATTGAAAGTGGCATTGGTTGCATGGTAATTTGTTTGAAGTTGAGGGGTAAAATGGTCTTTTTACAAGATTTTTGACAAATGGCACAAGGAAGTTGCCACTTGTTGTTTCATTGCATGAAGTTAAAATTGCTTTCAATTTGACCCCAATTCTTAGGTACTTGTTTTATCTAGAACCCTGAATAATTTCTACGCTTATTCGATTAAATTTCCGGGATAAATTTAGGGTAAAATAATTTATATACATGCTAAAAGAAATAAAATTCTACTTATAAAAATTAATACATTTAAAATAGATTAGGAAAAATTTTTCCGGGCCCTCACAACATACACAATTATGGTAATTCTAAATCATTTGTAAAATGAGAGGGTCAGTGCGATAAGTACACACACGATCTCCTTCTTTTGATCAATGGTTTTGAATATATCAACCATGGCATCATATACTATTCAACATTAACACATCAATTGACAATTAACACTTAGTAATTACATGCTTCAACCAACGAGTAACATTTAACAACAAATACAATTCCAACATGTGGCACACTTTAATAAAACATTTAACAACAATTTGGAACCCTCACCTTAACTAGGGCAAGGTTGTGTCGAAGGTTTCGATGTCAACGTCCTCGACTTGGTCACCGGCCGATCCTGAGGTAAATATAATTTAACTTTTAATTATTAAAATCAATTTTGACCAATTCACTTCTGTTATAAATAAGAAAGTAGTTTTTATAACTAACGAGTAATTATTATATCATTACGGCGATATGAACCTTGGTAATTGAAGTTCTGAAAAGATATCTACATTTTAGGTCAAAACACGAAAGTATGAAAACTTGGAAATTCCGAGGATTTGAAATAGGTTTGGAGAAAATAAACTATCTTTTAAAGATTTCAATAATGGGAGGTATTAAGATGAAAAATTTGCGGTAGGGTTTTGAGGTCGTTTGTTGTCGAAAGATATTTTTCGTGAGGTTCTTTTAGAAGATTACGACTTTGAATTTTGCTCGTTTTTGGGTCTTGTGTGGGTACAATTCCTTTACGAGTTTTTAAACGAGTCAAGTTTTGAAAAAAAAATCAAGTTTGTTTGAACAGTAGTTTCTCGATCGAGGGTTTTTACAAAAAGTTTGCGTGAGAAATCCTAATGTTCATGGTTTGATACAAATTAAGTTGGAAATCTTGTTTGGGAATTTGTACAGTTTCATAATAATAGGAAAACGAAACTTTCTTTCAGAAAACATTAAAACTCGTTTTGGTTCAAAATCCAACAAACTTGTCCTTTAAAAATTTGAACTCAATTCCAGAATTTTTCAAGTTGGATTTTCAGCGATTTTCATTTGCTTGCTATGACGTCTAGAAAATGAACTACGGCGCGTACGATATACCAAATCGAAGCCCTATGAGTCTAGTTTTGAATGCCGCAAGTGGCTCGCGATTTGAGGTTATAAATCGAGAAATATGAACATTCTGTTCTAGTTGGTTTTAAGTTTCTAGTTTCTTGTTAAAATTTCTGGTTTTGGGTATTTTGAAAACAGCTTTATTTGCACATGGTTAGGTGTTTGAATTCAATTCCAGCAAGCTAATCAAGCTCATAAGCAGCTAGTACATCCATTGAAAGCTCACGGTGACATGCACATGATAAAAACTGATCAACCGTTTAAATCAAGCAATGCTCAAGTTAAGAAGTCACCAAGAACCGGTTCTATTCTCCTCATTTTTCTTTCTTGTTGAAATATTATTTTTTTTCATCCAAAATCTAAGTTTTAAATCATTACAATTTCTTAATCACACACTATAACATGCATGCAACATTAAGTATTCACACATTACTCAAAACAGTGATATATCAAGCTTTAAGTTCATCAACTTAAAATTCCAGCTTATGGTCAGCGATTTAAGTTCATCAATCATTCATGAAAGTTGAAAACATGCAAGGCAGTTTTAAATAGATTGTCAAGCAGCAATTTTAACACGATTCTTGAATAAATAAGGCTCAAGATTTTCGATCACAACCATCATCTCCAGCATAGATGCTCAAGAGCTTCAAGAGTTGAAAGCACCAACATGCATGAAATTATTTTAGTAATATCAACTGAAATAAGTTCAAAATTTTCAATGCCAAGCTAATGTATCAAAAGTTCAGTTCATCATCAAGTCAAGACCGAGGCAAAAATAGAGTTCAAAAGCAGTTCCAAGGTCCCTAGTCACGTACAATCTCAACCATCAACATTCAAAGTTCATTGAGTAGTACAAATGGATGTTTAACCATTCTCAAGGATCATGCATGCAATAAATAAAATGAAACTATCATTTTGAGGTTTCGGGTAGCTTAGAGAACTCAAGAATAATGCTCCTTGTCAGTCAATCAATTTTCCAGCAAAGGTTTAAGAGGATACAGGCAGGCCATGACAAGATTCAAAGCTGTTCATCATATGCATGAATAGTTTATCCTTCAAGAGAATATATTTTGAAAAGGAAAACTACTTCTTTGAGCTAAAAAGGATATAAGATGAATCCTACCTCCAACTGCTTCAAGAACGGATGAACAAGTGTGAGGCTTGGGCTACTCAAGTTCGGTTTCCAGCTACAAGAAACAAAACAGGCTAAGGATGGAAAAGGCTAAGCTGCCAAGGAAACTTTTCAAGAAATAAATGGTGTTTTACCTTTCCTTGCTCAAGAAATGGATGATGTGAAGACAGCTTGGCTCCTTTCCAGATTTCCAGCTTAGTTCCAGCAACTTGCAACCAAGGTAAAGTTCTTGGAGCAAGGCTGAAATAACCGAGAGTGAAGCAAGAGGAAAAAGGGAGAGAGAGAGAGCTCTCGGTTGAGAGCTTTTTTTTTTTGGGAGAGTTTTTGCTGAAGTGAATGAGAGTGAGTTTTTGGGAGAATGGAAGAAAGGATTAAGTGATTTTCTGGTGAGGATTTCGGGCAGCAAGGTGGGGAAAATGCAGCTGAAGTTGCTTGTTCAAATGAACAAGACTTGGCTGAATTGAGTACCAAGTGTCATAGCTCCTTTCATGCATTGGGCATGAAAGGAGGTGGAGCATCATTAGCTTTGGCTAATGAAATCTGAAAATTCTCTTTGCTCCAAGCTCATGAGGTTGCCGGTTGGGAGGGAAAAGAAGCATGCTTGCTGCCATTTTTTTTTTTTCAGCACAAGTTTGACAAATGGCAGCCATGGCAATAGGAGAGTGGGCGGCTGGTATCTTGCTGAATTGATAAAAGAGAACTTCAAATTTGTTTAGAGGGAAGTAGGGATTCAAATTTCCGCTAAAATGATTCAAATTTTGCTAAAGAGAATGTGTGGTTTCAGCTACTAAGTTTTCGTTCAAGAAGTTTGGAGGAAATCGGTTGGTAATTGAAAGAAGAAAGAAACGTCTAGGGTTTTGGTGTACGTGATGGTGATGGTTTCAAAAATGATTTGTTTTGAGTATGGTCGAATCCAAATTTTATTGAAATGATTTCAAATACCTACTTAAACTTCCCGGCTATCGTTTGGAATCTTTTCGTTGGTTTTTAAAAAAAAAAAATTTTTCGTGATCATGCACATGCACTAGAAAAATTATAAAAGCCATTCACGAGAAGCCTAAACAAGATTTAGGGTTTGGTTACGGCCCTCACACCACATCTATTGATTGTTGGATTGTTGTGATGCATATACATGTGATGGAGTGATTGTGTTGAGTTCTTGGAAGTTAGAAAGTAGGAAGAAAGGAAAAAGGAGAAACCGAGAGAGAGGAGTAGAGTCATGCTGCTGGTTCCTTTTTGCTGATTTCTGCCCTGTTTTAACTACAAATTTTAATGAGTTTCTTGGATATTTTGACAGTTGAAATATTGAGGTTTAAGTGGACATTTTCCTAACAAAGAAACCCTCTCATTTGGTACTTCAAAAGTTCATGAAAAAATAGCAAAAAAATCTAGAAAATTCTACCTCTCATCTTCCCGAAATTTTCTGATCTGTTTTGGGTATTGTTGGTTCAAATTTTTGCAATCATTTTACAACCATTACTCATGAAATATTGCTAGAGTCTTGGTTTCGAAAATGGAATGAAATGGGGGCTGTTTTGGATGAGCTAAATGTTGCAAAGAAAGACGATTTGCTGTTAGGCAGAATTGAGTTCAAAGATTTCAGTCAACTTTGGTCACTTTGATCACTGCCTTCCCACATGAATTTTTAGCCAAATATTGGTAAGTCGTATCTCACATACTGAGGTTTATGTGTGCAAAATTTGGTGTTTTTCTAGTATCGTTTCATTGCTCAAATGATGCCCCAAAGTTGCTCTTCAAACCTAGAAATTTTAGTGTCAGGTCAGCTCTATGCCCTCTGTTCAAATGGCTATATTTTCTTGCTCGGGAGTCAAAATCGAGCGCCGTTTATGGTGTTTGAAACTAGACTTCAAGGGCTTTCCAACAGTATATGGTGCATGCTAACTCATTTTCTATTGATCCCAGAAAATCAAGAAAGATGGCTGTTTTTCGAAACTAGTTTTCCTGTTTTTGTTCCTTGGGGTATCTTGCAACTCAGTTTAGCCTACCTTACAAAATGAATCTCAGAGCCAGGCCTTCTAGTGAATTGTAGTACTCTGAGTCTAGTTTCCATAGCCATAGGCCTTGGACAAATATGATTAGTGCAGCCTTAGATATAGCCTAAACAAGAAACTATGGCAGTGTGACCTTTGGTGATTTTAAGTAGTTTGAGTTAAATTTTGAGTTTTAGTTGTTTGGCTAGAACTTGACAGTTGAACTTTGACTCAGGTGACCAAGACTTTGCCGAGGGAGAACTGACTACTGAAGCTTAGCCTTCTTGCTTGCTTGCTCGCTCGCTTAAGTGAATAGCTAAAAATTTCGCGTAGCAAGTTTTAAAAATCAGCTTTCGGAAAACTATTATATCTTGGTGTAGAAAAATCAAAATTTAGTTCCATTTCTTATGTTTGAAACTAGACATGGAGTTCTTTCAGTTGTATAAATTTCAAGGGCTAGTTCGATTTCTGTGAATTTTGGTGAATTTTCAAATTGACTGAAAATCAAGACTGTTATGTCCTCTTTTTTTTCTATAGCAGTGGCTTTGAACTGAAATTTGACTAGTCTCTGATCTGAATCTTGTATAAGTGTCTCTGAAGTTTTAGTACATCGAGTCTATTTTCCAATGATATAAGATTCGTAATTTTTGGAATTATAGAACTCAAGTTATGATTTTTCAAAGAATATCGCACAAAAGTAAAAGTTCTTCTAAGGAAGTGATGAAAGCTTAGAAATGCCTTGGAAACATTTTCTGATTTTCAAGCCTAACCTGTTTGGTTATTTGCACACCACTCCATACTTAGGAAATGAATTTTCCAACCACATGAGATTTCTCTTAACTTGGATCAAAAAATTTAACTGTTTGAAAATTGGCCTCGGTTGAATACCTAGGTAATTTTGGTTATGCATGTTTCAGGTGATCACGTGGATACCGAAGAGCTTGTTTGACTTCTTGTTTTGCTCTCGCTTGCTCTTGACTTTTGGTGAGTGTCAAGTGCATGACTTGTTGACTTGTTTAAACTCGTTACATGATTGAATTGAACGTATTAGTGGACTTGTCAAGGCAGACATGTACTTTATCTCGTCCGACCTCGTTTACTTGACCTGAACATGCTTGCTTGTACTTGTAATGACTTTCCTAAACTTGTACTTATACTTGATTGATGATTGAGCATTGTCTCATCATCCTACTATACATAAACATGTTGGGGATGCCTAAAATTCACCGGTAAACCTTTCATTTCGGGCTGGAAAGGGCTTGGCCGAGGGATTGGTAAGCTAGGGGTGTTTACTTGTTTCGTCGGTTGGAATGCGTTCGCCGGCTCCTTGCCTGGGTATGCTCGAGTATTACCAAATTATCTATTTTGATGAGCAGGCCCAGTTGGGGGGTTGAAACGGTGGAAGGAGATGGTTGACAAGTGTAGTTCTACGGACTTGCTCTTGTTATGTTGACGGAGTGTCAACTCAATTGGAAATCTCGATCAAGCGGTGGACTAACTCCTGAGAACTCCTGTATCCTTTATTGATTGTGTAATTAATTTTCTTATTTGCGTGCTTGCCTGAAAGCTTTGGTTACTTATCTTGTTAATAAAAGTGTATATTACTTGACCTTGCATGTTCTTCTTGGCCTCGCTGAGCGTTCGTTCACCCCTTTCCCCTGTTTGTTTTTCCTTACCAGGGATTGATAATTCGTGAGAAGACATCATTGCCTAGGATTGGATCCTACTTTTGTATTTTGATTTGTTGTATTGGATCTTGGAACCTTAGACTATGTTTGGGATTTAAAATTTCAGCTTTTGTATGTATATTTAATACTTGGAATTTATTTTGGGAGTGTAAGTTGAACTTTTAGTTTCTTTAAGTTGTTGGTTTGGATATAAAGTTAGTTATGATGGGAATGATTTCTTGGGTTGGAATTGTTATTGAAGTTAATTAAGTGAGTGAGTCCTAACAAGAGTTGGGCAGGCGGTCCGCCAAACCCTCTGGTTCGCCTTAGGGGGAAGTGGGGTCGTCACACAAGACACATGACCAGTGATCCATCACAATTCGTTAAGCTCAAGTCAAAATCAAGTGAAAAAGTGACATTTGGAGATGATATGAAAGCCAAAACAATTGGAGTAGGAGATGTTGGTAAGAACAGTGAAATTTTTGTTCACAATGTGCATTTAGTTGATAATCTAGGCTATAACTTGTTAAGTGTTAGTCAACTTTGTGATAAAAATTTGTTTTTTTTTTTCAAGAAACATGAATGCTTAGTTCTTGATTCAAAATTTAATATCATCTTCAAAGGAAAAAGATCAATGACATTTATGTTGTTATTCTTGAGAAAATCAACTCATCTAGCTTTCAATGTCTTAAAATTTCAAATGAAGATCCTTGGTTGTGGTATAGAAGAATTTGTCATTTCAATATGAACGTGTTGAATGAAATTTCCAAAAAGGAACTTGCTAGAGGCTTGCCAAAAATTAAATTTGAAAAAGATAAAGTTTGTGATGCTTGTCAATTCGGTAAACAAACAAAAGTTTCTTTTAAACTCCAAAAGTGTGTATCTACATCTAGACCATTAGAGCTTTTACATCTTGACTTGTTTGATCCTACACAAATTGCTAGATTGGGTGGTAAGAGATATTGTCTTGTGATTGTTGATGATTATTCTCGATACACTTGGACAGTTTTTCTTGCTCATAAAGATGATGCTTTCAAAAATTTTGTTTCCTCGTTTGCAAAAGTTCAAAATTTGCTTGGTTTAAACATTGTTAAAATTAGAAGTGATAATGGTTCGGAATTTAAGTATTGTGGCTTTCTGGAATTTTGTGATCATAATGGAATAACTCATGAGTTTTCAATTGTAAAAACCCCCCAACAAAATGGTGTTGTTGAAAGAAAAAATAGGACTCTAGATGAAGCAGCAAGAACTATGTTAAGTGAAAATGATTTGCCAAAATACTTTTGGGTTGAGTCCATGAATACGGCATGCTATGTAATGAATAGAGTTCTTTTAAGACCAATTTTGAATAAAACCTCTTATGAATTAACGTTTGGTAAAAAGCCAATTGTTGGCTACTTCAAAGTTTTTGGTTGCAAATGCTTTATTTTGAATATCAAGGAACATCTTGGAAAATTTGATAAGAAAATCGATGAAGGTATTTTCTTGAACTATTGTGAAAACAAAAGAGGATATAGAGTCTATAATAGAAGGACTCTTGTTATAGAGAAGGCTATACACATTACATTTGATGAGTCTAATGATGATTCTTCCAAAAGCACTTGCATAGATGATGATGTAGGTGTTCAAGAAGTACTTAAGAAACTCACAACTCACACTCCAAGAAGAAAATAATGCTGAAATGGAGAAAAACTCGAAGGAAAATGGCTCTCAAGAAAACCAAGTGCTAGAAGAAGAAGACAAGAATGATGATCTACCCAATGATTTTTCTAAAGTTTGGATGTTCATTCAAAATCAACCCAAGGAGCTAATTATTGGTGATCCATCCGAAAAGCTAAGAACTCATTCCTCATCTAAACCACTAGTTGACAATTTTGTTTTAGTCTCACATGTTGAACCTAAGAATGTTAATGATGCCTTGAAAAATGATAATTGGATTCTAGTCATGCAAGAGGAACTAAATCAATTTGAAAGGAACAACGTTTGGACCCTAGTTGAAAGACCTCAAAATCATCCTATTATTGGTACAAAATGGGTTTTTAGGAACAAATTAAATGATAAAGGTGAAATTGTGAGAAATAAAGCTAGATTAGTGGTTAAGAGATATGCTCAAGAAGAAGGCATAGATTTTGATGAGACATTTGCTCCCGTAACTAGACTAGAATCTATTAGAATGTTTCTTGCATTTGCTTGTTTCAAAGGTTTTAAATTATATCAAATGGATGTTAAAAGTGCTTTCTTGAATGGTTTTATTGATCAAGAAGTTTATGTGGAACAACCTCCCGGTTTTGAAAGTGAAAAATTTTCAAATTATGTGTTTAAACTTTCAAAAGCTTTGTATGGTTTAAAACAAGTTTCAAGAGATTGGTATGAGCGTTTGAATGGTTTCTTGATTGAAAATGGTTTTAAAAGGGGTATTGTAGATGCCACCCTTTTCATAAAACAAAAATTGAATGATCTTCTTATTGTGCAAATATATGTGGATGATATTATTTTTTGTGCTACTAATGAACGTTTGTGCAATAAATTCTCCACCATTATGCAAAATCAATTTGAGATGAGTTTGATGGGGGAATTGAATTTCTTCCTCGAACTTCAAGTTCTTCAAACTCAAGAAGGGACATTTATAAATCAAATAAAATACACGAGGGAACTACTCAAAAGATTTGGAATGGAGGATTCAAAACAAGTTGGCACACTTATGTGTACATCTACCAAACTTGACAAAGATGAAGAAGGTACAGGTATTGATGAAAAGAAATATAGAGGTATGATCGAAAGCTTACTTTATTTAACCGCAAGTAGACCCGATATTATGTTTACCGTTTGCTTGTGTGCTCATTTTCAATATTGTCCTAAGAAATCTCATTTGAATGCCGTTAAGAGAATTTTTCGATACTTGAAAGGAACTTTGAATTTTTGTCTTTGGTATCCCAAATGTCATGAATTTGCTTTATGTGGATTTACGGATGCTGAGTTTGGTGGATGTAGAGTAGATAGAAAAAGTACTAGTGGATCATGTCATTTTCTTGGTAATTGTTTGGTATCTTGGTTTACCAAAAAACAAAATGCTATCTCCTTGTCTACAACTGAAGCGGAATACATTGCCACTAGTGCATGTTGTACTCAATTATTGTAGATGAAACATACCTTAAATGATTTTGGTCTTTTGTATGATAATATGCCTATTTACTGTGATAATACAAATGCCATCAATTTGACAAAAAATCCCATTCAACATTCTAGGACAAAGTACATAGACATAAAGCATCATTTCATTCGTGATCTTGTTCAAAAGAGTGATATTTGTGTAAATTATGTTCGCTCAAAAGATCAAATTGTTGACATTTTTACAAAAGCTTTGCCTCTAGATCAATTTATATATCTGAGATCGAAGTTGGGCATTTTGAAAAAGAATTCTTGAAAAATTTTCAGTCAAACTTTATCGGACGTCCGATGCCTGTTGAACGGACGTCCAATAGTGTTCTAAGCCATTTTCTAGAAAATCCTATCGGGCGGATGTGTCGAACGCTTCATTTCTTTCACACGTCCGACACACCAAAGGTTGCGTCTTATCAGGGGCATTTCTCCTCATTTTTCTCAAACAAAACATCTCACTCTCGGACACAAACTTCTTCTTAGCTTACACTTCAAAACTCAAAATTAGCACCTTCACATGAAAAAGCTTCCAAAATTGACACCATAAACAGTTTTGTAAGTCTTTTGCAAAAGTCTTTACATCAACATCTTACCTTAACAACAACAATCCTTTTCGATCCCAAATATCAGCCAAAACCTTAAAACTTATTTCACTACCCTTTTTGATCAGATTGGTCACATTATTTCCATCTAAGTAGTAAAATTGGTCCTTATTATTCCATTTCACATCATTCTCATCACTTAAAATACAAGCATTTCACAATGGTAAGAATTAGAGGAGGATCTTCTGCTACTGAACGCAAGTGCACCCTCTGAGATGAAAAGTGGAACTTCCTACTAGTAGATGGACCTCTAAGAGGACTAAAAAAGGATCTGCTAGTACTCAGGAACTTCAAACAACTCAGACAGAATCTCAGATTATTTCCCAACCTCCTCCACTGCCTCAGTTTATCGATGATGAAGCCAAAGAAAAGTTTGCATTGATTTCGCAAAAGGGTTTCATCATTCAAAGGCCAATCAATCCCTCTGAATTTCGTAAGATTGATCTTGATTCTGTCCTTCAACTTTTTGAATTCCAGAAATGGTCCCATATTATCACCATGCCTAATGTCTTTTATCTTGAAATGTTTTATCAATTCTTTGCAAATCTTAGAAAAGGCACTGATCACAATGAAGTCAAGTCACGTGTAAATGGGATAGATATTGTTTTTGATCCTGAAATTGTAAATGGTATTTTGAAAACTGCTATTGAACCTGGTTGCCGTAGTAAAATTGCCAACTTTTTCTCTTATGAAGAAATTCCTACAAATATTAATCATTTTAATGCTGAAAAACTGATGACTTACTTTCAATCACCTTTTCAAGTACCTGTTGATACTAAATTAGAAGACCTTTCTTCCAAAAATTTGATCATTTTCTCCATCATTTCAAACCTTCTAGTCGCTACTGATGGTCATCGTACTGATGCCAACAAAATGAAATTGTATCTGTTCTACTATTTTGTTGAAAAAAATTCGCATGGATTTTGGTTTTATCATGTGCAAATTCTTGTTAAAACTAAGCACTGACACTCGAAAGAAACTCTCTTATGGAAAGTTTTTAACTCCAATCTTTGAGTATTTCAAAATTCCCATTACTGGAGTATGTCCTAAGGACACTTTTTCCTCTGTTTTCACTAAATCTTATTTTGAAAGGAAAAATTTAAGGTTTTTTGATAGTCATTGGTGCATTAAAGAATGTGAGGGCTGGAAAATTTATTTTATCTGACCTATTTATTTAATTAATATTTATTTTCTCTGAATAATTGATTTAAATCATTTTAATTACAATTGCACCATACATTACCTCATTTTATCTTAAAAACCTTGTTTGACTTTCAATTTAATTTTTCTATCGCTCAATTATGAAAAAATGAGAAAACATGTTTTTCAAGGCAAACATTTGAACTAAGAGTGACGTAATTTTGGAGAATAAGAATGATCATTAGTAGATTAAGAAAATTTAATTGACGGATTAGAAGTGAGTGATTGGAATTAAACTCAAAATGGAGCATTATTGGCCACAAATTCCAAGTTGACTTTTGGCACCATAAAGATAAGCTTTATATCATTTTTTCCTCTCACATTTTCACTTTACCAAAACACCCAAAACCCCCCTCTCTCTCTCTCTTGTTTCAGCCGCACCTCCCTCCCCCATTTCCCCTTCCTTTCATCTTCAAAAATTACTCCAAAGGTTCACTAAATCAACCAAGAAAAGTTAAGAAATCTTCCACCCTTTCACTTGGAATTTGAAGACTATCTTGTCTTGTGTGAGGGCCAAGCTTTGGAGGAGGAAAAGAGGAGGTCTTGGTGCATTTTAGATCATCTTCAACTAGGGTTTCTAATTGAAAAGGAAGAGGTAGTTTACTCCATCTCAACCTTGCTCTATTGATGCCTTTTATGTAGTTTTAAGTTTTGATAGTTCAATGTTGCTATTCTTGTTGAATTGGATGGTTTTATGGGCTCTATGAACTCCCACATTTCTTGATTGTTGGCTGCTATGATGTGTATATGCGTGATGGAGTGAGTTGTGGTGAATTTGTTAAAGTTAGGAAGTTTGGAAGAAAGGAGGAAGGAAAGTTATGCTGTCGGTTTCATTTTTGATTTTTATGTCCTATTTTGGTAGCAGTTTTTCATGAGTTTCTTGGCTATTTTGAGAGATGAAATTTTGGGCTATATGTGTGTAAATTTTGTTGCAAAAATCATTCCATTTGGTGTCGTAAAATCGCATGAAAAGAAGAGGCCAAAATCTGGAAAACAGTCTCCATTTTGTTGAACTTTACTGCCCTGTTTTGGTCACTTTGATCACTGCCTTCCCGTATGATTTTTTGGCTAAATTTTGGTACAAATGTAGCTCACATACTGAGGTTTGTTTGTGCAAAATTTGGTGTTTTTCCATTACCATTTTGTTGCTCAAATGATGTCTCAAAACTGCTCTTCAAACCTGGAAAATTGTAGTGTCAGACTAGCTTTATGCCTCATGTTCCAATGACTATATTTTCTTGCTCGGCAATCGAAATTGAGCACCATTTGTGGCGTTTGAAACTAGACTTCAAGGGCTTTCCAATGGTGTATGGCTTGCATGCTAACTCATTTTCTATCAATCTGAACAAATCTAGAAAGATGGCTGTTTTTCGAAACTGTTTTCCTATTTTTGTTTCTTGTGACAACTTGCGGCTAAGCTTAGCCTATATTACAAAATGAATCTCAGAGCGAGCCCTTCTAGTGAATTGTAGCACTTCGAGTCTAGTTTCATTAGCCATAAGCCTTGCCTAATTCGATGAGTGTAGCCTTAGATATGGTTCGAACAAGGAGCTATGGCAGTTTGGCCTATGGTGATTTTAAGTGAATTGTTGAAAACTTTGTATAACAGGTTTTGAAAAGAAGCTTTTGTAAAACTGTTATATCTTGGTGTAGGAAGATCCGAATTGAGTTTGTTTGTTGTGTTTGAAACTAGAATCCAAGTTCTTTAAGTGGTATAAATTTCAAGGGCTAGTTCAATTTTTTGTAAATTTTGGCGAATTTCCAAATTTGACTGAAAACCAGGACTGTTATGCCCTGTTTTTACTGTCACAGTAGATTTAAATTGAAATTCGACTGGCTTATGATCTGAATCTTGTACAAGTGTTTTCTAAAAAGTTTTAGTTTGTTGAGTCTATTTTCCAACGGTATAATATTCATAATTTTTGGACTTGTAGAACTCAACTTATGATTTTTGAAAATATATTGCGCAAAAATAAAAATCTTTCTAAAGAAGTGGTGAAAGCTTAGAAATGCCTTGGAAACATTTCCTAGTTTTCAGGCGTAACCTCTTGAGTATTTGTACACCATTCCAAATTTGGAAATGGATTTTCGACCACATGAGCTTTCTATTGATGTGAAATGGGGAGAAACTTGATTTTTGGAAGTTGACCTTGAATGTATACTTAGGTAATTTTGATTATACATCTCTTAGGTGATCACGTGGACATCGAGAAGCTTGTTTGATCTCCTGAATTGCTCTCGCTTACTCTCGGTTATTGGTGAGTGTCAAGTGCATGATTTGTTGACTTGCTTGACCTGTTACACGCTTTTTTTTAAATTAACTGCCAATCATATCTGGTAGGCGGGCTTGTCCCATTTTATTAAACATAAAATTGAGCAATACAGAGGGGGGCCAGACCTTACCCTCGCTTGATTCTAACCCTAGTTACTCCTATCCGATCTAGTAGAAAATTACTTCTTGTAAGCTTAGGCAACGTAGTGATCGATTGGAAAAGAACAAAAAAGGAGGACGTATATGCAAAAGCAGCCAAAGAGTCCGCTATGGAATTAGCTACCCTAAAACAGTGAACAAAGACAACTTGCAATGATTTGAGCTGACGAATCCGTCGAATTGCTGACCTAACCAACGGAGGCCCATTGTCGGCCGAAGATAGAATAAGCCACAAGACCTTTGAATCCACCTCTACCACTATGTTAGACACCCCTTTCACATAACAGAGCTCCAGCCCTGTGCAAAGAGTCCGAGCCTCTGCCTGAAGAGAGGTGAGTGTGCCAAAAAATTCTGAATACCCAAACATCATTTCACCATTGGAGTCACGAACCACTCCACCCCCCACTGGGGCCTGGATTACCATGAGACGACCCATCTGAATTCAGCTTGACCCAGTGATGAGGAGGCAAGACCCAATTGACTATTATAGATTTCCATCTCCGAGGACCGTCCTGACAACATACAAGAATATCCCTCCAAGACCTGCAACCTTTCCAGGCTCCAAACCTCGCCCGAAGCAAGAACACCAGCTCTTGAGTGATGAGAAAACACAAGCTATCCTCATCCACCCAACCTTCATTTTTCCGCCGATTACGAAATCTCCAAATAAACCAAAAAATCACAGATGGTGCAACTCTCAACAACCATTGTATCTGCTTTCCCGAAGCTTTGATAGCCCACCAGGACAATAATTGTGGTCGCACAGCTTGAACCTGGCGGAAGATTCTAAGTAGCGCTTCAAAGTGTCTCTATACCATATTGGAGAGCTCACTAATGGAAAAAAGATGCTGAATCGATTCACATTGAGGTGAGCGGTAGCAAACACACTAAGACGGCCCATGAACCCAAAAACGGCACAAGACATTATCCACAGGCAGCTTTGATCCTAGTTGCCTCCGCATGAAGAATGAAATTTTAATCGGCAGACCCGACCCCCATATGCTGGTATAAACTCGTAAAGATGCGTGTGGGTGCTTGATTAAAGAATAAGCAGACCGCACCTCAAACTGGCCCGAAGGGCTAAGAGGCCAAAGCAGCTCATCATCAGACGCACCAACAACCGAGAACATCTCCTGGACCAGTTGCAGTACTTCATGAGGGACTTTCTCAGCAAGCAGGACCATGTTCCATCGGCATCTGGCCCAGAACTCCGAAACAGTGGCCGTGAAATTCAATCCCTCAAACCTCCAGGCCAGCAGACCTAATCCCGACCAATTATCCCAACAAAAGGAACACGAGCCGTTCGACAACTCCCAATACCCAACCGTTTCCACTAGCGTCCTCTGCTTTAACATCCTCTTCCATGTCCCAGAAGACGAGGCAGAGAAAGCCACCGAGTTAGGATGGACATCCCCACAGTATCGAGCCGTCATGAACTCCGCCCAGAGAGAACCACCCTGTCTAAATCTCCATCATAGCTTACAGGACATGGCTTCAGAAATCAGTTGGAGTGATCTAAACCCAATGCCCCCCTCCTCCATCGGTCGACACATGTTCTCCCAAGATGCCCAATGAAACCGTTGGCCAAAATCCGATGCACCCCAAAGGAAATTAGCAAAAATCTTTTCAATGTCCCTAAACACTCCCTTAGGCAGGCTCAGGACAGATAAGATATATATAGGCAGCGATGCAAGCACAGACATTAGTAACACGATCCGTGCCCCAACTGAGAGAAACTTGCAACTCCAACTTCGGACCTTAGTATTTACCGCCGCAATCATCCTCGGGAAGGTTTCCCTGTGCTGAAACCCAGTAAATAAAGGGCAGCCCAAGTACTTGATCGGTAGTGACTTATGAGAGAAACCAGTGAGAGACTTAACCAACTCACGATGACGCCTTTTAGCCCTAGGCCCCGTCACAAAGAAGCTCTTGTCCACATTAATAAGCTAGCCTGAACATCTTTGATATTGGTCCAAGACTGCCATGACTAGCCCTATGGATCTCCTATCGCCTTGAGAAAAAATAAGGATGTCGTCCACGTACGCCAGGTGAGTGACTGGGGGGCATCCCCGCGCCACAAAACAAGGCACAAAATTCCTCTCTTCAAACAATGCATTCAAGCCTCTAGATAATACTTCAGCAGCAATGATAAATAGGGCAAGTGATAATGGGTCACCCTGTCTCAGTCCCCTAGAAGAAGGAAAAAAACTAGCAGCTTGCCTATTTACTAAAACAGAGAATTTACAAGTCGACACCGCTCTTCAAATCATATTAATCCATATCTCAGAAAATCCAAAAGCCCTTAATACTCGGAGGAGAAAGCACCAGGAGACACGATCATACGCCTTTTCCATATCAAGATTTAAGGCAACCTTCACACCCTTAAGCCTCTTATTGAAACCAGAAAAGCACTCCAGTCCCAGGAGGACATTGTCAGAAATCAATCGGCCTCTTACGAAGGCACTCTGCTGTGGAGAAATTATTTTATGCAGCACCTTCTCCAGCCTCATAACCAGCAGTTTTGAAATAACCTTATTCACTACGTTACATAAACTGATAGGTCAGAAGTCTGCAAAAGATGATGGGCTAATAGTTTTTGGAATCAACGCAATCAATGTAGCAGAGAAACCCATTGGCAATTTAGCACCACAAAAAAATTCACGAACTGCTGACACAATATCTGAAGCTATGACATTCCAAGAAGAGGTAAAGAACACTCCAGTGAATCCATCCAGCCCTGGGGCGGAGTCTCCGTCTAATGAAAACACCACTTCCTTAATCTCCTCCTCACTCGGCACCTGGGTTAGCCCCTCATTATCAACTTCACTAATCAGCGGCAGTATAAACTTTGCAATCAGCTCATCCGAATAGGTAGCACACTCATCCTGAGATAGGGCCGCAGTAAAAAACCTAACTGCCTCTTCTTGAATCCCATTTTGCTCCACAATCCAGTTGCCATCCCCATTCCTAATCCGGTGAATAAACATCTTTGAATGCCGAGCTTGGACTGTAGCATGAAAGAAAGCCGTATTGGCATCCCCCTCCTTCAACCAATTCACTCGGGATTTCTGCCACCAAAAAGAGGCTTCACGACTAAGAGCAATGCGAAGCTTTTCTTGGGCAGCCGCCAGCTGGCCGTGGTTGTGGGGCTAATTCTCAAGCTCCAAGGAGATCTCCCGAGGGCTCAATTCTTCCTCTGCCTCCCGCACTTTATCCTTAACATTTCTAAAGACAGTTTTATTCCACCGACACAATGCAAATTTCATATTGTGAAGCTTCAGCAAAAGACGACGCATCGGCCTACCTTCCACCTCTTCTGACCAAGCCGCCCGAATCACGTCCAATACTGAGGGTGTGTAGCCTATGCGTTAATAAAAGAGAAGCACCTCGACCTCGGAGCAGTCTCCAGGCGGAAAGCCATCAGCAATGGAGAATGATCCGATCTTAGCCTACCCAAATGAGTAACACTTGAGCGCAGGTATAGCCCCATCCACTGGTGATTCAAGAGCATACGATCAAGCCTCTTCCAAACTCGTGCCCTGCCTATTCTGTTATTACACCAAGTAAATCGAGGCCCGACAAAGCCAATATCCTCCAATGCCATAGAATCAATAAAATTTTGGAAATCCATAACCTCGTTCATGCGGAAAGGACAGCCCACCCTCTTCTCATTAGCGGACAAAATAGCATTAAAGTCACCAACAATCAACATAGGAATAGAATTATCTAACAATCTGAGGTTATTCCAGAGTGCACCCCGACCCTCAAAATCACAGGACGGGTGAGCAAAACCACAACAATAGGATGACCAAAGAAGGGAAGAACAAGATGAAGGGCTAGGACCTGGGGTGATTTGGCAACAGTTGTCACTTCACACCCTGACTCAAACAACACCCATACCCGTCCCTCCTTATTTGCAACAGTAGAGGAAAAATTTAATTTTATCCGAAACTCATCTAAACAAACTACATCAACTAGCGGCTCACATAATGCCAGGCAGGAAAAACCATGCAACCTACGTAGTTTTTTAAGTCTAGCTAGGGTACCCGCGTAACGGATACCCCGAGCATTCCAAAATAGAATTTTTAACATAACGATCAGATTATGGGTTGACCTGTTGGGACGGCAAGGAAGCCTTCTGCCGGGCATTGCCTGCAACCGTTTGCCACCCACCATACTGCCTGAGTCTATCCATCCGATGCCGGAGGTCCTCCATCGTCTCTTGGACAGGTTTACGAGGTGACAATGCCAGCATTTCCACGTTTGTGGCAACAGGCTCCTGGTCAGACATCTCCCCCAGAGACTCAGCATCATCCTCATGCACTACCTGCTCTGCCAGTTGCTCGATCTACTTTACCACAGCCGTTTGAATTGCTTCATCAACCAAACGTTCCATCCCTAGTGGCTGGCTGGAAGTTATTGGACCTGCCTGCGTTGTATCAACGAAAGCTTGGAAATTTGAGAAATCAAGAACGGACGTCTGCAATGACCCAGCCATATCGGGATTCGCCCTGTCGAGATCCCGTGGTAGCGTAGTGGACTCTAGTGGTGGCTGCACCGTATCCGCCAAGGTTGGCAAGTCTGACAGCACCAGAGTCACGGTATTCATACCCTCAGCCTCCTGTCGCTGCTCAGCAACATCCTTCTACACCTGCAACGTAGCATCCACCCTCGGCATCTCCCTAGAAACTGGATCATGATTTCCAGCAGACTCCTTCACTGGCAAACTCGACTGCCCAGGCTTCACTCGAAACTCCTTCCGGGGCTTAGGTTCGGGATTGCCTACCTTTGATACTCTCAGCTCGGGGTTCTTAAGTCGACACTCCTCGACACCATGACCCTGCCTAAAACAATGCCCACAATACCTAGGCATATCTTCCGCATCAAGGGCTTGCCAAGAACTCTCCTGATCTGATGTACCCGTACCGATCCATACCCTAGTTGGCAGCCGATGTAAAAAATCAACCTCGACACATACCCGTGCAACATTAGACCTAACCAACGAAATTGTTGTTGAATCCATGAATAAGGGCCGACCCAAACACGAAAAAATATGAAAGAGACATTCTTACTTAAAAAAATGGACCGGTAATTTAGGAAGCGAGAACCAAACGAGAGCCATTGATGGTTCTTTGTCAACGTGAAAAGACAATGACCATTTAAAAACACGTATTGGAGATCCATGTACATACCAAATGTTACGCCCCCAGATACGATAGAAGTCGTGTTCGGAGTTCAGTCGGATCAAAACATGCCGCGAATCAAGTAATCCCACGGAGAAACTATCCTTCAAATCCAGAGTGTGAAAAAACTTTCGTATATCATCCATGCCTGGCCGACCCCTGGAGAATTTCCCAATGAGAGATAACTGAAACGGCTCAGCAGCATTTGCCATATCATTTGGTGAGAAAACCACCGCTGCCTCACCTCGACGGGTGGTGCGTTCAGCAGCAACTGGCGAAGAAACCGAGGTCGATGAAGAAAAGAGAGAGGAGAAGGATTTAGCTTGGAAGGAAGGCTGGACAGAGGGCATTGACGAACCTGGTTTCCCTCCAACCAATAGTTGAAGGGCAGCCGCAGCCACCATGGTTGCGCAACCCTAATATCTGAGAAAGAGCAAGTTATACCTTACTTACTTCCACCTTATACTTGTTACACGCTTGACCTGTTACATGCTTGAATTGAACATATTATTAAACTTGTCGAGGCGGACGTGTACTTTATCTCGTTCGACCTCTCTTACTTGACATGAACATGCTTGCTTATACTTGTAATCACTTGTAATCACTTGCCTAAACTTGCACTTGTATTTGATTGATGATTGAGTGTTGTCTCATCATCCTACTTGACACCTGAACTTAATGGGGACGCCCAAAACTCATTGATAAACCTTTCACTTCTGGCTGGCAAGGGCTTGGCCGAGGGATTGGTAAGCCATGGGTCTTTACATATTTTTGTCGGTTGGAATGCGTTCACCAACTTCTTACCTGAGTATACTCAAATATTACCAAATTACTTATTTTGACGAGCGGGCCCGGTTGGGAGGTTGTATTGGTGGACGGAGATGGTTGATAAGTGGAGTTTTACATGGTAATTATAAAAGTTGACGGAGTGTCAACTCAACTGGAAATCCTGATCGAGTTTCGTGGAACTTGACTCCTGAGAGCCCCTATATCCTTTTACTTGTATTTTATTTTCTACTTGCTCGTCTATGTGACATTCTTATTAAGTGTGATAATTACTTTGTTAATTGCATTGTGCTTGCTTGCTCGATTTTCTTGACCTCACTGACCTTTGCTCACCCCATAAGATTTGTTTTCCTTAACAAGTTTTTGAAGCGGAGTTCGCCAATCGGGGAAACTAGTTTCTTCTGTAGGATTCCCGCACTTTTGTATAAGGTTGTTTTGATTTGTGCACTTGATGGTGTCGTGCCCCATTTTTTGAAAGAAGGGAAAGAAAACTCACGTCGTTTTGAGTTTTTTAGTTGAAAAAAAGGTTTTTTAGTTAAAAAATTGATTTTTGAAAAATAAAAAGAAATGGGTCATGGGACTACAAAAATGCGACGATTTGGACCCAAAAACAAAAGTCTAGAAAAGGGTTTTTAGAAAAGTTTGAGTCCACTTGGTATGGAGTTTAGGTGTACCAAGTCACCCAAAATTTTAATTAATGAAAATAAACTAAGAAAACCCTTTTTAGCGACTCAGTCTTTGAAAAACTAGAGAAAAGATTCTGGGTCACGGTTGAAAGAAGGGAAGGCAAAGATTCGATGTTACTCAAGGCACCTTCTAACCTAGCCAAAGCTAGTTAGCATGATTTAGTTAAAAATTTCCTAATTCTAACTTTAAAATTTATCACATTTGGATGTTATCTATATGGATGCAAAACCTAAATCTAATGTTGGGTCGGGAAGGAGCAAAATGTCTCCTTGAAGTTTGATTGGAATTGATCACATTAGTTGTGTCATCCAAATTTGATCTCTCAAGGAGGTCACGAAAAATGCAAATGATGAGACTTGAAAAAACGAGAAATTAGGGTTTTCAAAAGAAATGCAATTCTTTATAAAAATCTCAAGGAAAAGAAATTGGATTTTTGAAAAGATCAATTTTAAGTGCAAAGAGAAATTTGATTTTTAAAAGATGCAATTTTAAGAAAAATGGGTTTTTGACTTTGAATTGCTAAACATGAAGAAGAAACTTGATTTTTAAAGAATGATTTTGATAAAATTTAAAATAATGCACATGTATATCCTAAAGAGGGATAATGCAACATAATGGGTGCAGGGGACTAAATTCGTGACTTCAAATCTTCCTTTTCATAGAAGGAAATAAAAGCGTGCTAAGGCTAGGAAGCCATACTCGCTCTTTTCCCTAATTCAAAGGGTAATGCCCTAAAAAAAAAGCTAATCTATTTTTAATGAAAAAGAAAACTAAATGACATGTTTCGCATACGGGATGGGAGAATAGTAACATGCAAAAATGGAAAAGAAACTCTAAAAGTGAAAAGTGTGTGAAATTTGTATCTAATGCATGAACGGCATTAAGGGTCTAGCATTGGACTAACTCTCGTCTAAAAGTTCTCACTAACATTGGATTAGTGAGAAATCGAAAGGAAAGGCCACAACTAGCGTTGGACTAGTGTGGTGACGTCAATACATTTACACAATAAACATGTAGACATGATAATAAAGCAAGTAAACACATAAAACACATAAACACATAACACATAGGCATAATATCTAAATGCAAAACCTAGGAAAGCGATAAACACATAAGCATGCAAGCACACAAATAAAGTATATAAAACCTAATTATTACATTGGGGAAACCTATATACAATTCTAGAGGGGGAAATCAAAATAATAACCTATCTATTACAACTTGGCATTCAAGGCCTCCAAATAATTTACCCAAAATTTAAATAAAATAAATAAAGACTAAAAATGTATAAAAACAAAGGAAAACTTAATTTAAACATGCAAAATCATGCAAAAACACGTAGGAGCACATAAGGGCACATAATAAAGGGAGAGAAGTTACCATCCCTTGATGTGATGTCTCAACTGAATGCCCAAATGAGGGGAATGGCGATCTAAGACTCAATGTCAACAAAAGGGGATCAAGGCACCAATTTAAAGGAAAAATCAATCAAGAATTCAAAGATGAGATATTAAAACAAACTATGCAAGCAACATGGATAAGACTGGAAAACATGAATACTAAAGCAAGTTTCTGAATCAAAAGGGCGGAAAATAGCAACAGAACAGAGAAACAGAGAGGTTACGCGGAGTGTTGCGCGGACCTGTACGCATAACCTCTCGCGTTAGTTCCCATCTTCAAAATTCCAGGAAGATTGCTTCCAGTTTTTCCAACCAAAACACCAATAAAACACCAGAGATAGCAAGATCAATTTCGAAGCATAAAAAATCATCATTCAGATCGCATAAAGACAGGATAAGCCCCAAAAGGTTGAATCTTAGGCATTAGCATCATCAAATAGGAAGAAAAGGGGAGAAAAGAAACTATCAGAATAGAAACGCGGGGCGTTACGTGGATAGATCCGCGTAAGCACTCCACATTTCTTCACATCTTCAAAATGCGAAGAACATTTTTCCAGAAATTTCACAGCAAATACATCAAAATCCACACAGAATCATCAAACATCCTAATTTCAAGCGTCAAAACCAGTTCATGAGCCTTATCAAGGCTATACAACACAACCATACTCATACTGTGACAGCCCCATTTCCCCTAAGGCGAACCAGAGGGGTAAGCGGACCGCCTGCCCAGCTCTCGCCAGGACTCGATAACAAAAATGATAAACGCGTCAAATTCTCACCAAAGGACGATAGGCACATTATATATATACATAATATCCTCTACAAGACCACGAGAGTTAGAGAATAACTCCCGTTAAGGTTTCTCACACCCGCTATCCAAAATACAATATGCATGGCCAAAACTCCAACCCAAAGCAAGTACTAAAGCTAAAAGGCTATACTATGCCTCCCACGCCACCTCGCCGCTAAGGAAAACAAATTGAAAGGGGTAAGCTATATGCTTAGTGAATAATCGGAGGGGGTACATGTAAATCATATTGCCACAAATTTTCAAATCAATAGCAAAAGTAACACCACAAATAAGGATACGGGTGGCTTCAAAGCCATTTCCATTGAGCAATAATATCATTGAGATCAGACCATCTATTTGGTCGGAAAAACAACATTTACCATTGAGACCCCAAGGCAACCCCTTGAGATCAAACCACCCAAGTGGTCAGAAATAACATTTACCAATCAGACCCCAAGGCAACTCCTTGAGATCAAACCATCCAAGTGGTCAGAAATAACATTGAGACCCCAAGGCAACCCCTTGAGATCAAACCACCCAAGTGGTCAGAAATAACATTGAGACCCCAAGGCAACCCCTTGAGATCAAACCACCCAAGTGGTCAGAAATAACATCGACATTGAGACCCCAAAGGCACCCCTTGGGATCAGACCATCCACATGGTCACTCATCACCAATAATATCACATGTACAATTCATATATCACTCATCATACGCATTCATATATCACACAACACGCATATTCAAGAATCATATATGGAGCTTTGGTCGAAAAGTGCGATAAAAGTACACCCTCGTCCAGCCACGATTACATTTCACAATATAATCACACATAAAGTCCTAATTACTCACCAACAGTAGTACAAAAGCAAAGAGGTTAGAAAAGTTCCCCGGTCTCCTCGACCTCGTCACTTCCTGTGAAAAGTTGAGCCAAAAGATTACTCAAACAATCACTAAGATGCCAAAACCACTTAGAAACACTTAAAACAGCAAATAAGGTACATGCATGGGCGTTCGACCAAAAACGGATAAGAACAAAATGAAAACGGAAAACACACACTGAAATGTGAAAAAATAGTTTTGACACCTTGTACGCCATTGCCCATATCTCAGGCTAAAAGTGTCGTATTTGAGCGTACGAGGTGCCGTTTCGAAGATGAGAGAACAAGATACAACTTCTGTGAAGACAACTTCTGCCCAGATTTTCTCTTTCTAGGTGAAAAACGCAGAAACAGTTTCAGAAATTTTCCCGTCAGAAATTCCGACAGGCTAGATTCAAACTGTCATAACTCAGTGCTCACAAATCCAAATCAGGAAATTCCAACGGCGTTGGAAAGCTAGAATGAAGGGCTATAAATCTCGTGTTTTGGCCAAAAACCAAATCACAAAGGATCAACACGAAAAATGAGGCCAAATTTGCTGATCAGTCAATCCTGTTTTCCAGCTCTACGCCCAAATGTATCCCATGCAACCAAAACGCACACATGCAATTCCAACGACTCAAATGCGATAACAAGCATGCAATTGCAGCTCTTACACATCCCATATTGCCCTCGACACACACAAACATGCAACCTTAAAGTTCCTAAACTTGAGCCAACATTTCACCTTCCAACAATTCCACCACATCCAAACTACTCCAATGCATTAATACAAGTGCAATATCATCAATTCCCAATCATTCCATAACTCAACCAATCAAACCCTAACCTCAAACTTCTTGGCCAAAAATTGAAGGCATGAAATCATCCAAGTTTACACCATAATTTCACAAATTAAGCTAAGACCAAGCATTAATTTCATCCTACCAACAACCACAAACATCAACCATCATGAAATCTTCAACTAATGAAACCCTAACCCTAACTCATAATCATGGCTAGGCATTAACACATAAAACTTAATCAATCCAATCCGTAAAATCATCTCATAAGCTAAGAATAAGCATGAATCAGCCAAAGAACCACAAAATCCAACCATTACATAACATCCATCAAAATTCCAACTTGTAACATAGAAGGAAACTAGAAGAAAACCTTTCTTGTTGATGTTCTTGGTGCAACCCTAAGCTCCCAAGGGCAAGCTTCACCTCCTAGCTCCAAACCAAGATTGAGTGATTGAACTTGCAAAATTTTCCCTCTCTTTTCTCTCTTTTTTTTCCTTCTCTTTTCTTCCCTCTTTTCTCCTTGCTTGGCCGACTTTCTTGTCTTGCTTTTGCTAAGAGATTAAGTCTCTTAGATATTTGTTTAGGTGGTCAAAATTTGGTCCAAGTCCAAGTCAAAGTTGTCATGCCAAATCAACCTAGAAACTTAAGCTATTTTCCACTCTTGCCCAAGTAATTTTCTTTCCTATCAAACTAGTCCATAGGTGCTCAATTTAACCTAGCCTATCAAAGCTTAATCACACTTACTTAGGCTACTAATCACCTATGCACCCTAATCTCTTCTTGCACATGCTTTAACACACGTAAAATCAAAGAAATAACAAACTTGTAGTTGGACGTAAAACTTAAATTTATTTTCAAAACTAGGGTTTTACAAATCCAAACTAGGGTTTTCATATATACAAATTAGGGTTTTATCCAAATTTAGGGTTTTCGAAGCAAATTAGGGTTTAAATTTCAAATTAGGGTTTTCACACTTGTAAAACAAAATAATTAAAAACAAACATTTTTAAAAGTAAAACAAACCATATAAACACCTTGGCAAACAAAAATAACTATAATTAACATTATTTAATATTTTCCAAAAATTGAGAAAAATCGGGGCCTTACACATACTATAACACATAATCATCATCATTATCATAAAAAACTTAAAGAACACAACCATGGCCTTGGTTCTAGCAAAAGGCCCAACTTTTCAGCAAATTTTTTATCAAAACAAAGTAGATAAGGTAGAGGGAAACTACCTGAGTCAGAAGCTTTACAAAAAAAACGGACCAAAACTCCAAACAAAATGATCTTCACTCCCAAAAAAGAAAAGCCCTAGCTTTCTTTTCTCTCCTTTCCTTTTTCTTTTCTTTTGATTCAGCTGTTTCTCTCTCTCTTTCTTCACTTTCCTCACTCCAATTCGCTTTCCTCAGTCTTTCTCCTCCTCTCTCTCCTAAAGAGCTATTTATAACCCATTTACCCTAGAACCAAAGGCTTGGATGCATTTAGGGTTTGTTGGTTGATTTTTGATTATTAGATGGGGTATTAGGGATTAAGGGTGAGTTAGGGATTAACTAAATAGGTTCCTTGATGCTCAAGGCGCAGAAAATATAGCTGGAAATGAGGAGAAAAATGGCTGGCAAAATCGCGCGCGTATTTTTTTAGCCTCTGATTAGGTTACGCAGGCTGTTACGTGGACTACTCCGCGTAACAGGTCCGCGTTTCAGTTCTAAGCCCCTTTTTCTCTTTTTTTTTTAAAACCCTACAAAAATAAGAAAATATGTTATAATAAATAAATAAATACTAATAGATAAAAAAACATGAGGTAATAATTGAAAAAGTCAAAAATTTGGTGTCTACAGATGGATTATAGTGCTTGGAGTTAGTACTAATGAAATTCTAAGGGAATTATTGGGATTTGTAATTTTAGCTTTTGCATGTATATTTAGTGCTTGGAACTTATTTTGGAAATGTAAGTTAAACTTTAGTTCCTTTAAGCTGTTGGTTTGAAATGTGAAGTTAATTATGTCGAGAATGATATTTTGGGTGGAATTGTTATTTAAGTTAATTGAGCGAGTGAGTCCCGGCGAGAGTTGGTTAGGCGTCCCGCTGAGACCTTAGGGTTCACCCTAGGGAGAGGTGGGAGCGTTTACAAAGAAGCTGCTTCTGAGTCTTGATCTAAATGTAGTCATGATACACCTATCACTCCTAACTCTACACAATCACTGCGTTTCACTCCTGGTCCCTCTATTCATCCTCGAAAATCTTCTTCCAAAATCACTTCATCTCATTCCGAAGTGGTTGAGTTGTTAAGAGAGCTTAGGGATTATGTTCTTCTTCTCAAACATGGTCTCATGCTTACCATGTCCCCTGAGCAAAAATCTGAGTTTCTGCACAAGAAGAATCTTCTGATACCCTCTACTCCTGTTGAGGATGCTTCATATGAAAAGGAACCACGGCCTGATCCCACTACTATCACACAAGCTGCTACGGATTCTCAGACTCCTCATCATGATCCCTCCACTTCTGAGAAGGTCAAAGAACCAATTTCTGCTGAACTTGAAGAAGATGATGAAGTTATTGAAGAAGAAGATCACTCTACATTTCGTATCAGCAGAAGAAGATCTAGATCTGCCAAGTTCACTTTTTAGGCATCCTAGGTTCATGTGCACTACATCACTAGGCTACATCTCTCCTGTTTTGTTCTCTTTTGACAATGAATGAAGTTTGTAATCTATTAAGTACCTTACTACCATTACTATTGCTCTTTTTACTGTTGGATATTTTGGTTCGATGTTGGATGTTAACTTATTCCTCTGATTTCAGTATTATGTTAATGAATGTTAATTTGTTCATTCTATTTGTTCAATATTCAATATTGGATGTTTAATGTATGATGATATTGAAATTGTGGTACTGATATGTTTGTATGGTGATACCGTGTTATTGTGGAACTAATGTTTGTATGGTAATATTGGTGCTATTGATATTGGATTTCTGATCTTGGTATTCGAAATTGGTATGTTGGTTTTGATATTGGTATTTATTGTGGTACTGATCTTGCTATTGATATTGGTGTTGTTGCTCCTTTGATTCTTTTTGAGATGATGAAAAGGGGGAGAATGGTACTGTAATAGTACTGTATGTTTATAAATGGTGGAATGGTACTGTATGTTTATAAATGATTGAATGAATATGGTTGATTTGTTGGTCTATTAGTTGACTAAGTAAGGGGGAGTTATGGTTAATTGGCTAAATAGTTTAAATGGTTTAGATGCTCAATTTATATGAGCAATGTTCAAGTGAGGAGGAGTTATGTACGCTCTTATTGTCAAAAGTTTTCAAATTATCGAAATGATTCAATTATTTTGTCATCATCAAAAAAGGGGAGAATGTAAATCTTGATCCCGGATTTTGATAATTACAAAAAAATTGGATAAATCAAACTAATGTTTTCCAATTGAGAAATATGACAGCTCAGATCATTGGTGCAATTGGTGTCAATGAAAGTTTCAATCAAAAAGAAGCAAAGGAAACTCAACCCTGTCGGACATTCGATAGCTTGTACCGGATGTCTGATAAAAGTTGAAAACTCTTAGAAGAACCACTATCGGATACTCAAACCTAAGTACTGAACGTTCGATGGACAGGGGGAGTATCGGAGACTCGTATCGGATGCATATCATCATCACCGGACATCTGATCAAATTCAAGAAATATTTCAAGCTCTCTGACCAGTGTCGGATGCAGACTACATTGGACACAGAAACCGCATCAGCCGTCCGATAAACATTGAGACAACCTTTCGGACGATGGGACCGGACGTAGAATATTGTACTGGACGTCTGATACCTCCAACGGCTAGTTGGCTCTTCAGTTTCCTTTTATCCGTTGACAGCCTTTATTATGCTCTTTTTTGTCCCCTTTAAATAGTCCTTTGTCTAAACCAAATAGACAACCTTTTTACACTTAGAATACAAGTTCTTAAGAGTTATTTTGGCTAGAGTTATTTTGGCTAGAAAATACTCTCAAAGTAAGATTTGTCGTTCTTGAAGTGTGAACTAGTGTGCAAGCTTTTCACTTGTGTTGAATTCTTCAATAGTGTAGCTTTGTGAGGGTTATCCAGAGTGATTGTAAAATTTCCTAACTTAACCAAGTGCTGCTTGGGGTAAGAAGGAAGTGAGCCTTCCATTGTACACCACATTGGTTGAATTCCATCAAATTGAAGTTGCTTGTTTTTGAGAATTGGTCTTCAATCTCAAGAGGAGCTTGGTAGACAATTGGTTTGCATACTCTCATCCCTTTTATAGTTTACTTTATAATTATTATATTGCTTATATCTTCTATCTTTCTTGAATTCTATTGTTCCTTAATTGATAAATTTATTGTGTAAGAGGGTAAATTTCTTATTGTTGAAAAAGGGATATTATAACTTGATTAATTTTAATCAACCTAATTCACCCCCTCTTAGGTTGTCTTTGGACCTTACAGTTTTTAACATATATGTTTTGATTATAATTTATTGTTTGATAATTGATAGAATGAAAATTTTCAGCTCAAGGATTAATAAATCATTTTAGGAAGAAAAATATATTTTTCAACCCTATTGCCTAGGAGATGAGCCAATTTCATCCCTATTCTTTTACTACAATCACATTCCACTCCTTATTTCAATTTTTATCCAATTAAAGATAATTATTGAATAATCTGTCAATTAGGGCTGAGTTTAATATTTAGTTACTCAATCATCATGAAATAAGGCAAATATGCGAGTCAAAAGACACTGGTAATGACAGAAACTAAAAGTCTTAAGACAACAGTAATGACAAAAACTAATAGTCTTACTTCGCACTCTCTATAATCGTCATAAACTCCCTTTACCTCATGAACCCTAACAAAAAATTAGACACAAATCTCTGAGCAACCACAAAATAAAAATTTCAAACACAAATAAAAAAAGTTGAGTGGCTAAATTTATGATATCACATAGTAGTTTTGAAGATTTGTTTCTAATTTTTGCTAGGATTTGTGAGAGATAAGGAGTTCGTGACAAAGAGAGGAGGGGGAGAAATGAGTTTGCTAATTTTTATCACCCCTAGAGTCTTTTGACTCCTATGCATATCTCTCACTCATTTTATTTGATCATAATTGACACAAATTGAGAGATTAATTGCGAATTGTCTGTAATTGG
Organism: Gardenia jasminoides; assembly: GCA_013103745.1. Lineage (NCBI taxonomy): Eukaryota > Viridiplantae > Streptophyta > Magnoliopsida > Gentianales > Rubiaceae > Gardenia > Gardenia jasminoides. The sequence goes on along the minus strand of CM023103.1, from coordinate 47,078,182 downwards.
CCAAAAATTAAAAGATAAAAGTCAAAATGTATTTGTGGTGAAACAATGGGGATAAAATTGTCTCATTCCCTAGACAACATGGATGAAAAATATATTTTCCCTATCTTTTTATGAGTTATGTGTTTGATAACTTGACTTGTGTTGTGACTACAAGTACTTCTTAAATTAAGTAGTGACACTTAGCTGAAATCAACTAATAAGAGGCGCTAACAATAGTAATAACTAGGCGGAGTAGGGAACCGCAAATAATGGACAAGGTTCACATAACAAGAGAGTTGGTTCAATTCAATCATTTGTGTCTAGACGATTGCTATTACGACGAATGTGAAATGTAAAAAATTAAGCAATCCATATAGGATTTTTGAACCTAGAAATCAAATTCTAGTATTTCATGATAGTTATAATTGTTGTACACTAAAAATTGAAAGTAGGAAATTTCAAGCTTATTTAATGGAGTTAGCTATGATATATTTTGATGTCATTCTTCGTATGAGTTGGTTAGTAGTGAATTATGCCTAGATGGATTATAGAAGGAAAAAAGTAGATTTTAACAAATATGATGGAGACACCTATAAATATTAAGGGAATAAGGATAAAGTAAAACAACAATCAAAGAAAGTTGTGTTAACTGATAGGGATTTTCTTTACTCCACAAATCTTAAATAACCTTTATAACCCTATATTACCGCAAGTATACGGATCGTTTATTGAGTATAGGGAAATATAGGTGTCGATCCCACGAGGAACTATGGTTTTGCAAACACTAAAATTTAATCACTTGCTTCATTATCTAGATAGACAATTATAAAAAGGCGAATAAAGTAAGGAAAGCTAGATAAAAGGGAGAAGGCGGTAAACCGACCTAAGAAAGAGGGATAAAGCAGTTAAAGCCAACCGTTAGGTGTCAAAGACATCCAATTGGTGGAAGACAAGAAATAAGAAAGCAAGTAAAGAAATTAGAGAATTAGGTTAGAGAGAGTTTTTTAAGATCAAATTGGAGGAATTCTAGAGCTTTGGAATCCCTTGATGAGTTAAGATTAGATGTTAGTCAAGTTTATTAAGTCCTTTCTCCAATGATTCGCTAAGGTATAACTTCCTTTTGTATGCCACCACTTTCGTTAATGGTCATGTGTAGTGCAAGTTCTCGTTTAAGATGAACTAGTCACTCGGAATTGCTTTCGCTAATTCCTTAACTCCTTTGAATCTTCCTTGACCTATTTTCATAGAGAAAAGAGAGAAACAAGTTAAATAAGCTCAATGAAGTTATAGTATAAAACCAAAACCAACCAACTATATTCACTACTTTCGTGAGAATAGAAGTTAGTGCTTAAGAACTTAGATCTTATTGAAGGCAAGTTTTTCATTACTCATCAACATCAAATCAATTATAGTTGGTAGCTAATCAACCATAACGCATAAGCACAAGTCTTAAACTAGCAAAATCATGGAGGACATAAATCACTCAACTACTTCATAATCACAATGAAACAAGTTCATCCTAACTCTAGGATTAAAAAGGCTTAGCTAGACATCATATTAAGAACATTTAAGCATAAACAAACTTGCACAGAGCCATGAAATTTAAGCACAAGAGACAAGTAAGGAAGAAGGAATCTTATTCAATTTCTTGAAGTTGAATCCATAAACTTCTTCACAAGTTGATCTCCCAAATACAAAGTGCAAGATTCCTCACAACTTTCACTTTTACTCTCTTTAGAAACTACAAACTAAGAACTAGAACTAATCTAATGAACTAGAGCTATTCTCTAGTCTTTTGGAATTTTTATGGAATGGAATGCAAAAGGCCCTATTTATAGAAGATTTCAACCATATGCATCCAAAATTATGTCATGTGAATACAAGACAAATTGGCCTTCAAAAGTCAAGGAAGATGGCTTCTTAAATTTCTTTGTCTTCATGCATTTGAATCCTTTGAATTTCAATCCCAAATGAGTTGTAATGTTGAAGCAAATTGTGTTTTGAATTAGCAATGAGTTGTTTCTTCAACTTCACACAATTCTTCACGCAGCCTTCATTGAAATTCTTCTGAAAATTGAGCTGGAAGTGAGCTGAAAAACTGGAATTCGGCTGCAACTTGCAGCTGTCATTTTCTGAGGATTCGCGAGGTGGATCCGCAAGGTAGAGGCTCGCGGATCACATCACGGATCTTCTTCCCCTGTCTTCTGTGAGAGGGATTCGCGAGCTAATTGAATTTTCCACTTGTTGGTTCGCGTATTGACTCGCGAATCCACTTGAAACTTGCAATTTCCGAGCTTTTCGTCATGAAATTGGCGCGTTAATTGCTCCGACTTTTATCCCTTTGATTCCTCGTCGATTGAATTGCAATTTGCATTTTCCAATTTTTCTTCCAAGCTTCTTGGCAATTATCCACATTTTTCATCTCATTTGATAACTGAACAAGCAATCCTAAAAAAACATGAAGATTTCACTACATTAATCCATAAAAATGCATTTTTCATCATTGAAGCCATCAAATGCAAAATTAACTAGAAACCCTAGTTCATTAGCTACAAAAATACCAAAAACACACAAAAACTACATAATTAAACCTATTAAAAACATGCAAAATATTGACTTATCATTAACCACAGTACAGGCTGCTCAAGTAGTTAGTCGTGTTTCATGAGGATTTGTATATAAAATTCAATTCTTTTGCAATTTTTCAATGATTATAATTTAAAAAATATGCCTTGTGTGTTTAAAGCATTTTAGTTCTTAAATAAGCAGTGCGTTGGGTCTCTTATTTAATATATATTTGAAGCATAAAAATGAAGTTTGGTTATGCAAAGTATAGTTGAGGTCCCGATAGCAGTTTAAGTAATACATGATGGCAAAATATTATTTCCCTTCTTATTTAAATAGAGAAAAAAGGGGAATAGGATGACATTGAATGAAATTGAAGTTCATTACAGATTTATGGTAATATTAAAATAAGTCCTTACTTATTCTAGCTTGTGAAACCATTCTGATAGCTATTCGTTTTTGGAGAAAATAAAAGAAAGAGATGGCAATATATATATATATATATATATACACACTACGTGAAACATGAAGATAAGAGAAAAAATAACACATTCATCTTACATTCATAACTATTAGTAGTTCCAAACATAGTCATGTTCTCTCTAATACAATGCTCTCATAGATGAAAATATAATACTGCATTGATTGTTTGGTAGGACATTATTGTCCCAAATTGGCCACCTGGGGGGATGAATGGATTGGTATGTAATTTTGGACTTCTTTTTGCTGGATTAGGATTGGACATGGTTTGCTAGATCAACCTGATTAGACCCATCCCAAAAACACAGAGTATAAACCATGCAAATAAAATAAATTTAATAAGAACAAACAATAATAGAATCAAAGTAAATCAGATTAAGTGCAATAAATACAATGTCAAAACTTGAAACATTTGCAAATATAACTCTTCCAAATATGAAGTGTAAAAATAAAATTAGGTAAGAGAAAGAGACAGAGGGACATGTCCACTACCAATGGTCTTCTTCCCTTTAGATTTTGAAACCAAAAACCATTTGATTAAGATTGTAATGCTGTTTTTGGTGTTGATGATGACAATGGCACAAACAACTAATTACAATTTGCCTTTGCCTTATAGTGGCTCAAGTACGACCATTTCACCCAAGTCTTCATTCTTTTGAATAGCAATGTAATTCTATTAAACATTTTCATGTGACTCAGATTTAACCACTCAAACAAACTAACAAACCTGTCTATTGCTCAAACTACATAGCTCGACTAGCTTTTCTTTATTCCTCACAAAACTAGAAATACTCTATCTGATCTCTTAACTCTATTTTATAGGAAGTAAATGAAAATCAGGAAATAATTCAAAAAGATTTTTTCAGTGAAAAGTTCTGTCTCGAAAGAGTGTAGTTGGAGTTTTTATAGAGATGAAGAGCAGTTCAAAAAAGACAAATATTTGTTTGAACTAAGAAGGAAAGTTTTTGTTGAATGAAATTTGAATATAGTATTTTTCCAACAAAATGATGAAGGAAGGTTTATGTTGTCTTTTTGCATTCAAAATGAATATGGACTAAAAAGGTATGAAAGACTAGATTTGTACTTGGATAGGCAAGATATTATGATATCGTTTCAAAGCTAGAATGAATTGAAAGTCACGAATTCAAAAGGATAATTTTTAGTTGAAAGAAGATTTGGTTTAAATACAAGATTGTAAATAGGATATGAATTTGAAAATAAGTTGAACAATTAATATTTGAACTTGTAGAAAACAAATTTAGACACAAAATAGTACTAAAAAAATCTACAAAACTTGAAAAAAATCAATAAAATTTCCAAGACAGAAGGGATTTTGTAATAAAAAACAATATCAAGCTATGGTAAGAAATTGTAAAAATCAAAAATTAACTGAAACTTGATTTTCTAAGACCCAAAATGGATTTTTGATTCAAAGATAACTTGAGCAATATTCAAAGAAAGATATGAAGTATAAAAAAATTATTTTTGAATCGACTAATAGATAGATTAAATACCTATCATAAATAGGGCAGTTGACCTAATGAGAATAGGCTGACTATGAGGACCCAGAATATATATAGTAATAATAGTAAATAAATAAATAAACTATTTCATTTTCCTCAATCTAATTGAGCTGTATCTCGTTTACTCATTTACTTATTTACCTGTTTAAAGATTTGATAACAATTTTAGTCTTAACGATTTTATTACTTGTTGTATGTGAGAGTTCATGAAAGGGTTAACTGTGACTTTCAGTCAAGTGTATGACGAAGCATTAGTGAAAAGGAATTTTGGAAATTAAGGTTAGTAAGGGATAAGTAAAGAATTGAGGGATATGGAAGAAACTCGCCACACAATTTTGACAAGTGGCACGACCTCCATCAAGTATTCAAACTCCCATCTACCAATCTTCTCCAACATACCACATTGCCTTGAAACAACTTCATTTTTTCCTTGGTAAAAAGAGAGGGGGAGGCCAACTTTGAGAGGGGAAATGAAGGGAGAAAATTTTCATTTTTCTCAAACCCTTCCCTCTCTTCTTTCTCTCTCTTTCTTTTCACTCTCTCTATCCTCCCATTTCTCTCTCATGGCCAAACTCTCCCTCAAGGAAGAGGAAGAGAAAAAGCTCTCCATTTCTTGACTCCAACCTTGCAATCAAGCTTCCCAACTTCAAACCTACCTTGGATCCTGTCCAATCTTGGAAGAAGAAGGTTGATTAGTGGAGAATTTGGATGAAATCTTGGGCTTCATGTTCTAGGGTTTTTCCTGGGAAAATGTAATGAGCTAAAACCAACCTATCTTGTTAGATTTTTGTAGGTCTAAATAGTCTTTGGTTGTTTAAGCAAGATTTGATGATGGGTTGTTCAAAAACCCTAACTTTAGGTAGATGACTTGAGGTGAACTCTAGGTAGAGGACTTGAGGAATCTTTATGTGTTCTTGTGATGGATGATGTGTATTATGGATTCTTGTGGTTATATTGTTATGACTGGAATTTATTGAGAAAATTTTAGTGAAAATCTCAAACTCTGGCCAAAAATTTCTTGTCTCTTCCAGCATGTTTTCAAAATTTTGTGGTGAATCTTGGTGAAGTTTAGCTCAATAAACATTGTTAGATGGTTACCGTTGAATGTGTGGGTGAGTTGAGAAAATTTTTTCATTTTTAGAAGTGAAAAGAGGAAAGTTTTGAACCCCTATTTTGCTGGAAATTTTGGACAGCGTGCTGTCCAAATTTTGGGTCACTTTTGGAGCTTTGATTTTCAAAATTTTGAGGTTGGTTTTGCTGAAAATTTGCTCAATAAACTTTGCTAAACTTCCATCCTTAGATATATGTTGGTTTTGGACCAAAGTGATGATATTTATGTGGTTAAAAGGATTAAAATTCTTGGGTTGTCAATGCTGGAAATTTCTACTTTGTTGGCTTGAGTTTGGACTGGATTTTTGCCTCACTTTTTCCCCATTTTTATGGGTTGTTTAAATGAACTTTTGCTCAACTAATGTTGTTTAACCTTTGACCTTCTTTATATGTTCAATCTGGGTAGAATCGATGTCTTTGAGTGGCGAATGGATGATATGTCGGGTGTGATATATATGTGATCTTAGGGTTTGAATCTACGCCTACCAAGTGTTTGATGAATTTGGGTTAAAAATGATGAGTTTTAAGAGGTAAAGACCTCACCTCTTTCATTGATTTGTTGGCTGGAAATTTTGCAATGCTCGCCGAAAGAATCACAGCTTTTTTTCTTAATTTGTTTAGAATTTTGATATGATTTTGCTAAATGCTTTTGCTGAAACATTAAGGTATATTTGTGTGTTGAATTTGATTCAAAATCTTGAAATTTTATTGGAGAGAGTTTCTTGTTTTTCTTGTTGATACGTTTCTGAAATTTTCGCAAATGCCTTTGCATAGTTTTAGTACATTGACCATAACTTGGTCTAGGAAAAATGAAATTGAGTTATGCTTGTTGCATTTAAAACTAGACTCAACAATATTTCAATGATATAAATTTTAGGGCCTGGTTCACTTTTTATCAATACCAAAAAATTTGCAAAGTTGGGTGAAAAACCAAACCTATTCTATTTTATGCTTTTGTTACAATAGTGAATAGGACCTAAAATTTGACTTGACTATAAGATGAATTTCACAAAAATGTCTTCTAGAGATTTCTAGTCTTTTGATTCTATTTTCCAATGGTGTAAGTTTTATAATTTTTTGACCTATAGAACTCATGTTTTTTTTTTCAAAGAATGTCGCTAGTAGTGGTGAAAATTTGGACTGTTTTGGACAATTTTATGTCCAAATTTGTTGCTATAAACAAGGTGTTTTGTCCCGTATTTTCCTTAAACCTTTGGTCTAGCGTGTATGTGGTTTTATTTCCTTGATTTGAACTACAAACCTTGTGATTTTGGAAGTTTATTTTGCTCGCCTCTTGTGACTTGGATTAGTGGACTATAATGTCCTCTATTTGCTTGATCTTAGGACTTGGAGGTGAACATGGAGGTGACTTGGTAATTGACGTGTAACATTTATTTTATTTTGGTGGAAGCGAGTGTTCTATGTATGTTATTTACCTTGACTTCAAATATGATGTGAACATGTGATATGAAGAACTTGTGATTTGGGAATGTGAATTTGATGTATTTGTCTGTTGAATGGGGTGGTGTGTGCTTTATTGTATTGAATCTTTTTTCGATTGGAATCATGTGTTATATGTGAACTAGTGATGTGTTTGAATTTGTTGTGATGTCATTTGGGTTTTTGTACCCTCAACTACTTGTGATTTGTGCATGTTTGACTTTCAAGAATTCCTAAGACCTATCGGTAAGTCAATCGAATCACAGCCAACTGTGAGGTCCTGGTCAATGAGATTTATGAACCATGGGGTAATGTTTTGTTTTCACTGGATTTGGCGTGTGGACTTATCCACTTGGGTGAAATCTTGCTATACTCGAATATTACCTTTAATATGTTTGGTGTGCAGGCCCGGTAGGGAGTGAAATGGTGGACAGAGAGTTGCGTAAAGTGGTGATCTACGGACCTTGTTTCTTGAATTTCAAACGTTGACGGAGAGTCAATGAACTCGGATGTGATCAAACTACTATGGAACTGGCTTTTGGATGCCACCTGTATCCTTTGATCCTATTGTGCTTATCTATTTCTATAATTACTTGATAAATGAGCACGGATCTTCTACTGAGAGGCTTGAGCAATGTACTCCTCGTGAGCACTGATCTCCGAGTTGAGAGACTTGAGTAATGTTCTCCTAGTGATCACGTGTCCTTTGGGATGTTTTAATGTTTTGAATGATTCTTGATTCAATGATCCTTAAATGATTAATTATACTTCCTGAATGAATGCTTGTTTTGGAAACCTCATTAGTTGTAAGCTCATGGCACGTATTTATTTTCCTTAACAGGAGTCGAGACTAAGAGGGCTCAAGGATAGCATTAGGTCATTTTGGGAGTTTAAGTAGTTTGTATGGTATAAATGCCTATAACCCCTTTACTTTTGGGAATATGTGAATGTACTTAAGTTGAACTCCAAATTATCGATCTTTTGTACACGAGATTATGTAATTACTTGTGAAGATATGTAAATGTCATAGTGAAGTATATTAAAGGTTATTTTGTTTCAGGTGGACTTTAAAGTATTTCCTTGCAAAGGATTTGTGGGTTGTAGTGAGATCTAACAAGAGTTGAGCAAGCGGCCTGCTGATACCTTAAGGTACGCCCTAGGGAGATGTGGGGTCAACACATGTGGTATCAGAGTTTTAGGCTTCAAATCACTATATTGCATTCTAAGTTTCAAGTTAAGATGCCGGACTATGGGACTCGCTTGAATTGTTTGAGAGTTACTTACAATATGATGGTGGAAACACTGAATTGAGGAATTATGTAATGTTGTATTGAAGTGAAACATTATGTGAAAGATTAGTAGTGAAAGATTAAGTAAGACTTGAACTATCATTGTACTTGTAAGAATGGAAGGAATAAGCTATGGGAGAAGAGCATTAGAGGATTGCTTATTAACTTTTTATATGATGGCTTTGAGTCAAAACAAAAGAGTTTTCAAAGGAACTAAATGCATTTTTTCACCTATTCACCTGCTGAAAAATTTCCCACTCTGAAGTCTAAAAGAAAATTGAGATATACTAGTTTTATGTTCAAAATGATAGTTGAAAATGACACATATATGCTCCAAATACTTTATGACATGTCAATCTTTACATGTATGTGAATTCCACTAGATTTTTTTTAAAATTAGAAATTGGTGAGAAATTGGTGGGTTTTGTTGAATTTTTTTGGTATGATAGATAAGTTGAAGTTTTCCAATTGTAAACTAATATATTTTACACATAAATTTACCCATATTTTGAACAAGAAACCCTTGAGTTCTTGGAGGAACTACGAACTTGCATTCTAGTAATGTAAATCTGAACTTGATGAGATTTTGTTACTTCAATCTCTCGTCTTACATTTTCAAAAGCTTATTTTGGGGTTTGTAAATGAAATTCCTGGTTTTCAATGAGAGGGTTTATCTCCAAGTACAAGGACTGAGGGGACATTGAGGATGTAAAGTGATCGCATCCGAAAGCTTGAAGTTAGTGTGATTGAGGAACACGAGTGAACCAATGATTTCATGAATAGTTATGAGAGTCCAATAAATACATTGAATAAAAAGAAAGACAACTAAAGGATAAAATGGAAAGGCTAAAGTTTAATAAAGCATAATGGCGAAGGTTATCACATGGAAGATCTGAGTGCTGAATCTAAGGTTGAATAAATTGAAGAAATTGGAATTATGAGGATTTTCATGGCTTAGGCTAGTAAAGCCTTGGTTAGGGTTTCTATTAATGGTGGTTTGATTTGAAATTTGATGTTTGTCTTGAATGTGTATTGTGCTAGCACTACAGACTTGCTTAATTTTTGATATATTTGGACTTGTTATATGATTGCTTATATCCGGTGTGATTACATGCATTAATCTTGTGAAATCTGATTATGATTGACTATTATTGCATTTATGGTTATGTGATCCTCGCGCTTTTACACCTATATTGCCTTAGAATTGTGTGAGAAATGGAAACTGGAGAATAACATTGCGGATATAGATAGTATAGGAGTATGGTTTAAAGATATATACCGACTACATTGGTGCCTGATCATGATGTGAGTTAGTCATGTTTAGGTTGTAAAGTAAATTGATGGTTCGCTTTAGTTCATGAGACGGCTAGATATTAGTAATGATGACTTGGTATTCGATCTATCCTCAGAGGCTCTGCCACCAGTCTCCAAGTCAGCTAGATTCACATCCACCACATCCCTAAGTAGGGCCCTGCACTCATCCAGAATGCCTACGGTCGATCTCCACGCCCCTCAGCTCGGTATGACGCATTACTAGCTTTCTTGCACTGGCGGCATAGCATCGTCCTCTCTGCTCCTCTATGATATCGCCTCAAGTTCAGCTATCCTAGCAGCTCGTATGTGCATGATGTTCTTAAACTCGGCTGACAGACTCCTCAAGACCTCCTCCAGTTAGCTCGGATTAATTCCCTCCTTTCAATGCAGTACCGCTAAAACCACCTCATTGGTATGCGAATAAGTCCTCCAACAACCGCGATGGCGCCTATCCCTCTGGTGGACTCCACCGCCTATAAGTTCTCCAGCCCGGAATGGACCACGAGAAGGCCTCTCAGGGCCGCTTCGTTTCCACCATTTCCTTCCATGTCCTACAATAAAACAAATCAAAACTTAGACTAACTTATCAAGTTTAAAACTTAATTAAAACTCATTCACACTTAAATCACTACAACTACCAACTTCCTAATCTCTGCACGTTCAAACCTAGGCTCGATACCAAGCTGGACAGCCCACCTTTCCCTAGGTACCCTAAGGATTAGTAGGCTCCCAACTCTCGTCGGGACTCGAATACCCAAAATTCATCAAACATTTATCTTAACATATACTTAAGCTAAAAATAACTCCATATATTACAAGAACATAAAGTTTACAACATTTAAATCCCAAAACTTACAACTGACTTCAAACTTACAAACGGAGCAAAATACAAATACATCGGTTCTTAACAAAAGATAAACACTTGACTTTATACAATCAAACCCTCCCACCTCTTACAACTCCTAAGGAAAAACAAAAGGAAAAGGTAAGTAGTGAAGCTTAATGAGGTCCCCAAAATAAAACATGCAACCACATTAACAATTAGGCAAAACAAATAGTCAATCATATATTTAAGGTAAATTAAAACATAGCACTCAAGTAAAGGATACAGGTGGCTTCCAAAGCCAAATCCACAAAGCTTGATCAAACACAGCCGTTGACTCTCCGTCAACGTTTGAGGTCAAGAACCAGTTCCGACACCACTTACACCACAACCGTCCACAATCACCCCCTACCAGGGCCCGAACACCTCAACTAATCAAATTTGGGTAATACTGAGTATACCATGTTTCAGGAACCTAATCATAACCTATGGTTCACCGATCTTCGACCAAGCCCATGCCTCAGCCCGTCTGACGGTTCACCAATAGGGTTTTGGGGTTTCGAGCCCCAAACAAATCAAATTAGTCGGCGGGATATCACCCGAGCGACTTTTCATATCAGCGTACACAAAGTCAAATCACGGTCAAAGAAAGTCAAACCCAAGAAAAGTCCAACCCGGAAGAGTCGAGTGCGATAAAATCGCCTCGCTCACCTCAGTGTCCAATCATATTTGATATGTAAGCCAACCTACAATAATCACATCTCAAGTAATTCACATAGCCCGTGAGATCAAGCAAACAAGTCATTTACGTGGTTTGAGAAAACTCATAGATTCTGAAACAAGCAAGGAAACACTCACCAAGCAAGTCAAGTAACTCAAACGCTCACGCCTTGATCACCCTCGTTAGCTCCTTGAGTCCTATGTATATTCAACGTACCATCATCAACTCAAGTAAAACAAAACAAATGCAACCTAATCAAGTGCAAAAATAAACACTACTAACTAATGCATCTCACTAGGAAATTCTAGGGCAATTCAAGTCATGAAATGATAAAACATTGAAGGTTTAGTGGATTCACAAGTCAAGTAGATATTTAGAATGAAATAAGCGCATAAGGATTCAAGAAACTTCAAGGTTCAACCAAGAGCAAGTTTGTGACAAAACTGGAATTCGTGTATCAGTGGCCACTCGCAGTCTTGGGAAAATGGACATATCTTGGTGTAGAAAAATCGAAATTGAGTGCCGTCAGTGGCGTTAGAAACTAGACTCATAGGGCTTTCCAACGGTATATGGCTCAGCTCCTAGTTCGTTTCCTATCAATACCAGAAAACCTGGGAAGTTGGCTGTTTTTTTCATTTCTGACGAGGTGCAGGACAAAATTTCTGTTTACAAGTTGGTGCATTCCAAGAGGTTTTCACCCATCAAACTAGAATGATTTCACTCCAATATGACACACAAATGTCCCAACAAGGTTTCTCAACAAGGATTAGTGAAGATTGAACAAGAAGAAATCACAAGATAAGAGAAAAAGAACCACAACTTCTTCCATTTTTCTTTGAAGTTCAAAGTAACTTCTACACCTTTCTAGCATGCATATGAAAGATAATCACGCAACTTTCTTAAAGAAACAATCATCTTAGCCTAGTATTTAGTACTAGTCCAAACATCAAACACATAATAGGCATGAAATCAAACCAACTCCTATGTTGCAACCCCAAGAATCCAAGCCCAAAAACCTAGCTTCCAAGCACTACCCTACTACAAACATCACCAACAACCTTCATTAAACCATTTTCTAGGATCATAGAGTTAGGGTTTGGATAGGAAAATACCTCTTCAAGCCCAAGAAGAAACTTTTCAAGCCACCAAAATCCTTCCTATCAAGCTTGAGGGATTGATGGTTAAGAGCTACTAACTTCCTCCCTTGATTCCAATTAAGCTAAGCAAGAGGTTGGCTAGGTTTTATGATGGATTTTCTCCCCTCTTTTCCTCCCTTTGGTTCTGCCACAACAAGCAAAAAAACTGAAGAAGATGTGTTTTAAAGGGATAAGTTTGAGGGAAAATAAGTCATCAAGTCAATGTTTAAATCTTAGGGTGACAAGTGGCAATTCCTTAGCCATTAACTAACAAAGTCTCACTTAATTGCTTTCTAACTCCTCTAATTTGCTTTGGTCTCTAATTAACACCAACATACCCCTATTTTCTTAGCAATTAAGCCATGCAAGAAAATGCTCACTAATTCTAAAATGGAATTTTGAAAATTCATTTAATCAACCAATGAAGAATGCACTTAGTGAAAACATGCCACAAATGCACTAAAGAAATTTATATGCACTTGAATAAATTAAAGGGTAATGTATGCATGAATTTTATTATTATTATATATATATATATATATTTTTTTTTTGGGCTCTCACACTCTCTCCCCTTAAAAGAATTTCCTCCTCGAAATTCTCACCTGGAGTCAAGAATAACTCAGGATATTTCTTATGCATTTCTTCCTCCATTTCCCAAGTGGCTTCCTCAATCCCATGATTTCTCCACAAGACCTTGACTAGAGGAATCCTTTTATTTCTTAGCTCCTTTATTTTTCGTCCAAAGTCGCATGTGCTTTTCCTCGTGGGTCGAGATTCATCAATGTCGATTTCTTACGCTTCAAGACATGACTGATCCGATGATATTTCTTTAATAGAGAAACATGAAATACATCATGGATTCGGATAGGTTTGGCAATCTCAATCGATAGGCTACGCTCCTATTCTGAAGAATTTCAAATGGTCCCACATACCTCGGCTGAGTTTCTTTTTTCTTCCCACGGTGAGACTTCAAGTGGAGTAATTTAAGAAACACCTTATCCCCAACTTCAAATTCCAAATCCTTTCGTCGGTTATCGCATAGCTCTTTGTCAGCTCACGGGCTGTTTGAAGCCGTTGACTAATCATCTTAACTTTTCATAAGCATCCTCAATCCACCTGCATGGTTGGATCTAGTGTTTTCCTTTCCCCCACTTCATCCCAAAAGATTGGTGATCGACATTTCCTACCATAAAGGGCTTCATACGGTGCCATTTGAATAGATGAGTGATAACTATTATTATAAGCAAATTCCACCAGTGCCATGTATTGACCCCAACTCCTCCAAAATCCATAATACATGTCCTTAACATATCCTCTAGGGTTTGAATGGTCCTCCGATTGACCATCTGTTTGAGGATGGTAAGTCGCATCAAGTTCAACTTAGTCCCTAGAGTTTCTTGTAACTTTGCCAAAATCGAGACACAAATCGAGGATCTCTCGTCCAAACTATGCTCACTGGAACTCCATGCAGTCTCACTATCTCATCCATGTACAACTGAGCCAACTTTTCCAAAGAAAATTTCATATTAATGGGCAAGAAATGAGCTGACTTGGTTAGTCTATCCACTATTACCCAGATAGCATCATGGCCTCTTTGAGTTCGTGGCAATCCTGACACAAAATCCATTGTGATATTTTCCCATTTCCACTCAGGGATTTCAAGAGGTTGTAACAAACCCAAGGTTTTGATGTTCGCCTTTCACTTGCGGCAAACCAAGCAGTGTTGGACAAATCGAGCAATCTCCTTTTCATATTATCCCACCAGTATAATCCCTTAAGATCTTGATACATCTTGTTGCTTCGAGGGTGTACCGTATATTTGGAACGGTGAGCTTCTTCTAAAATATCCTTTTAACTCTTCATTTTTCGGTACCACTATACGGTCTCGAAATTTCAAAATTCCCTCGAAGCTTACATTGAATTCCGATATTTCCTTTTTGTGCCTTCTCAACCCATCTCTGTACCATTACATCATGTTTCTGAGCTTCTTTGATACGATCCAATAAGGATGACTTCACTGTGATATTCCCAAAGAGTACTCTCTGTCGATCAAGTATGGGATTCCACTCACTTACTTGTTCTAATAGTTTCTTGCTTAGTCATCAATCCATCCGAGCCTTCGCTTAAGGCATCAGCCACTACGTTAGCTTTTCCGGGATGATAGTTAATAGAACAGTCATAATCTTCCAGAAATTCCATCCATCGACGTTGCCTTAAGTTCAGCTCTTTTCGAGAGAACAAGTATTTCAAACTTTTGTGATCTGTATAAACCTCAAAAATAACTCCATATAGGTAATGTCTCCACTTCTTTAGAGCAAAACAACTCTGCCAATTCTAAATCGTGGGTCGGTAGTTTTGCTCATGAGGCTTTAGTTTCCGAGATGCAAATGCAATCACTTTCCCATTCTGCATTAAAACACACCCCAATCCTTCTCTTGAGGCATCTGTATACACAGTGAAACTGTCTTTCCCATTCGGTAAAGCCAAAACCGGTGACTCGGTTAGTCGTTTCTTCAATTCTTGGAAACTAGTTTCACATTTAGAATCCCAAACAAATTTACCATGTTTTCTGGTCAAGTTAGTCAAAGGTCCTGCTATTCGTGAGAAATCCTTAATGAACCGCCGATAATATCCCACGCCAACCCCAAGAAACTACTTAACCTCGGTGGGGTTTTCGGTTGTTTCCACCCAAGTACAGCTTCTACTTTAGTTGGATCTACTGAATGCCCCTCTTTGAAATTACATGCCCTAGAAAGGAAATTTGCTCCAACCAAAACTCACACTTGCTAAATTTGGCATATAATTTGTGGTCCCTTAGGGTTTGCAAAACAATCTTTAAATGTTGTTCATGCTCCTCCCGGGATTTGGAATATACCAGAATGTCATCAATGAACACCACCACAAATTGGTCCAGATATGGTTTGAACACCCGATGCATCAAATCCATGAATGCCGCAGGGGCATTAGTCAAACCAAAAGGCATCACGGCAAATTCGAAGTGCCCATATCTAGAGTTAAAGGCAGTCTTTGGCACATCTTCTTTCCTAATTTTTAGTTGGTAATACCCCTGTCTTAAATCCAATTTAGAAAACACCACAGCTCCTTGCAATTGATCAAATAATTCATCAATATGGGGTAAAGGGTATTTATTTTTCACAGTGACATCATTTAAACCCCGATAATCTATACATAATCTTAAGCTACCATCCTTCTTCTTTACAAACAGCAATGGCGCTCCCAGGGAGACTCACTCTCAGCGTATAAAACCACGTTCCAACAAATCTTGCAGTTGTAACTTCAACTCCTTAAGTTCGGCGGGTGCCATTCGATATGGTGCTTTAGAAATGGGGCTTGTTCCAGGTAAAAGATCAATTTTAAATTCCACTTCCCTATCCGGCGGCAATGATACTAATTCATCAGGAAAAACATCTGGAAATTCATTTACCACCAAAATATCTTCTAATTTCACTTTATCTCCAGGAGTATTAATTAGGAAAGCTAGGTAACCCCCTTTTGCTTAACAATTTCCTAGCCCGAATTCCCGAAATAAGTGCAAATGAAGCCAATCTACCCTTCACATCTAATCGTAGAGTTGCTTCTCTCGGTATGCAAAACTCCACCACTTTAGTCTTACAATTTAATTGGGCAGAATATCGGGCTAACCAGTCCATTCCTATAATAACATCATATCCCTTAAGATCCAAACCAATCAAATCCACCACCAATTTTCGTTCTCCTACCCAAATCTCACAGTTTTTATACACCATATTCGCAATCAATCTTTGATCTCCAGTAGGTGTCCTAACTTCCAAGTCATATGGTAGTTTAACGGGTTTTACATCTATACCACACATGAAAGTAGGGTTTACAAAAGAATGAGTTGCACCGGGATCGATTAAAGTTTAGTTTAGCCAAACGGTGAAAAACGGAATTGTACCTTCAACCACCTCGGTGGGATTCAAGAGCTTGGTTTTGGTCCAAAGCATAAACCCTAGCGGGCACTCTCGGTCTATTTCCACTTGCGGCTGGTTGTTTAGGGTTGGTTTTGTCCAGGGATTGACCGTCCTTTCCTTCACGGGCTATGACTGGGCAGGAAGCAATTTGATGCTCAGCACTACCACAACGAAGACACTTTCTTTCCTTCCGCCAACGTTATCAGGGTATGGTTTGGTCTTCCACAATAGCTACAGCTCTCCCAGGAGTTGATCGAACCTCCCGAGAGACATTTCGTTGTTGTCCTCTGCCACTTTGAGCTCCCCTAGATGGCGCTCCTCTTTGTGGTCCAGGAAATCGACCTCCAGTCGCCCCTCTTCCAAACTTAGGGGTTGGAACCGTTTGATCGACCCGTCCCATAGTGCTACTAGATGCTCCTCGTTTCTTTGCATGAAAAGTCCTAACTTGAACCCTAACCTGCTCAACCCGTTGGGCTTTCTCGAGAGCATCTCTGAAAGTATTAACCTGGGCTGCAGCCAAATCCTTCTGAATCTCTACATTTAGTCCTTGTATGAAACGCCTTATCCTTCTTTGCTCAGTTGTCACCAATTCGGGAGCAAATTTAGATAATTTAGTAAACTGCGTCTCATATTCAGCCACGCTCAAAGTGCCCTGGCGAAGTTTTATAAAATCATCCCTCTCTTCCCTCGAACTATAGGTGGAAGGAATTTCTGGTTAAACTCCCTAGTAAAGTTAAGCCAAGTGCATGGCGTTTGTTCCTCTTTCCCAATTTGCCCTGCACTCACGTTCCACCACCGGCGAGCCAGCTCCTTCCAGTTGAAAGACGGCAAAAGTAACTTGCCTTTCCTCGGATAGTTCAAGGCAGCAAAAATGTCTACCATTCTCTCAAGCCAATTTTCTGCCACCTCAGGATCTGGTCCCCCCAAGAATTTAGGAGGAAAACTTTTGGAACCGTTCTAGGGCTCTATCCTCGCCCCCCTTGATTTCCGGTTGATGATTAGGTCCTAAACCTTGTTGGTCCATGCTAACCGCTCTAAGATATCAGTCATACGGTTAATAGTAGCAACTTGGTCTCCCTCATTACCCATCTCCGTCCCTCATTTTGGTTAATAATGCACCTTTGTTCCCCTCTTGTTCATGGGGCCGCCCACGCCCACGCCCACCTCGACCACGTCGTCTCGCCTCCATTTGTTTCTTACAGATCTAAGGTTGGAATTATGCAAGAATGAAGATGCATGCTTGAATGATTGCACACTCAATATAGCATATGATATATATAAACAAAACAGAAAACTAGATACATTCAAACACACCCAAACATACTTAGGTTACAAAACAAGAGCAAGTTCCAAAGGTTTCATGCACAAAAGTTACCTATACAAGGATACACATTCCAACTTTGGCAAAACACATAGAACAAGCTCCCAACAAAAGTAGAACACCCAAGCTAAACACAAAAGTCTTACAAAAGTCAAACATCTCTTTCCTAACTAGCCTATCTCACCAGCTAGTTCCCAACAGAGCTAGTAGACCCTTCATCCTCAAAGGCTCTGCCACCAGTCTCCAAGTCAGCTAGATTCACATCCACCACATCCCTAAGTAAGGCCAGACTCATCCAATGCCTACAGTCCGATCTCCCACGCCCCTCAGCTCAGGTATGACATTAGTTTCTTGCACTGGCGATAGCATCAGTCCTCTCTTGCTCATCTATGATATCCGCCTCAAGTTCACTATCCTAGCAGCCTGCATGTGCATGATGTTCCTTAAACTCGACTCCTCAAGACCCTCCGGTTAGCTCAATTAATTCCCTCCTTTCACAAAGTACCGCCAAGACCACCTCATTGGGGTACGAATAAGTCCTCCAACAACCGCATGGCGGCCTATCCCTACGGGCTGGACTCCACAGTCTATAAGCTCCTCCAGGCCCCGATGAATACCGGACCACAGGAAGGCGTCTCAGGGCCGCTTCCACCATTTCCTTCCATGTCCTACAATAAAACAAATCAAAGCTTAGACTAACTTATCAAAGTTTAAAACTTAATTAAAACTCATTCACACTTAAATCACTACAACTACCAACTTCCTAATCGCCTGCACCAGTTCAAACCTAGGCTCGATACCAACCGTGACACCACCTTTCCCTAGGCTGCACCTTCTAAGGATTAGTGAACGCCCAACTCTCGCCGACTCAATACCCAAATTCATCAAACATTTATCTTAACATATACTAAGCTAAAATAACTCCAAAATTACAAGAACATAAAGTTTACAACGTTTAAAACCCAAAACTTACAACCGACTTCAAACTTACAAAACGGAGCCAAAATACAAATACATCGGTTCTTAACAAAGATAAACACTTGACTTTAGCCACAATCAAACTCTCCGACCTCTTACAAATTCCTTAAGGAAAACCAAAAGGGAAAAGGGTAAGTGAAGCTTAATGAGGTCCCCAAAAATAAAACATGCAACCACATTAACAATTAAGCAAAACAGATGGTCAATCATATATTTAAGGTAAATTAAAACATAACACTCAAGTAAAGGATACAGGTGGCTTCCAAAAGCCAAATCCACAAAGCTTGATCAAACACGAAGTCGTTGACTCTCCGTCAACGCGTTTGAGGTCAAGAACC
The DNA here is from genome assembly GCA_013103745.1 of Gardenia jasminoides. Taxonomy (NCBI): domain Eukaryota; kingdom Viridiplantae; phylum Streptophyta; class Magnoliopsida; order Gentianales; family Rubiaceae; genus Gardenia; species Gardenia jasminoides. Next base: position 47,059,212 of record CM023103.1, on the reverse strand, counting down.
AGTTCGTAGACACCACTTACACCACAACCGCCCACCAATCACCCCTACCGGCCCGAACACCTCAACTAATCAAATTTGGGTAATACTCGAGTATACCATGTTCCAAGGAACCAAAACAAATAACCTATGGTTCACCGATCTTCTCGACCAAGCCCATGCCGGCTCGATACGAACGGTTCACCAATAGGGTTTTGGGGTTTCCGGAGCCCCAAACAAATCAAATTAGTCGACGGGATATCACCCGAACGACTTTTCACATCAACGTACACAAAGTCAAATCACAGTCAAAGAAAGTCAAATTCCAAGAAAAGTCAAACGGAAGAGTCCGAGTGCGATAAAGTACGCCCTCGGCTCACCCTCAGGTGTCCAATCATATTTGATATGTAAGCCAATTCAATAATCACATCTCAAGTAATTCACACAGCCACGTAGTTCAAGCAAACAAGTCATTTACGTAGTTTGAGAAAACTCATAGATTCACGAAACAAGTAAGGAAACACTCACCAAGCAAGTCAAGCAACTCAAACGCTCACGCCTTGATCACCCTCGTTAGCTCCTTCGAGTCCTATGTATATTCAACGTATACCATCATCAACTCAAGCAAAACAAAACAAATGCAACCTAATCAAGTGCAAGAATAAACACTACTAACTAATGCATCTCACTAGGAAATTCTAGGGCGATTCAAGTCATGAAATGATAAAACATTGAAGGTTTAGTGGATTCACAAGTCAAGTAGATATTTAGAATGAAATAAACGCGCAAGGATTCAAGAAACTTCAAGGTTCAACCAAGAGCAAGTTTGTGACAAAACTGGAATTCGGGTGTATCAGTGGCCACTGCGCAGTCTTGGGAAAATGGACATATCTTGGTGTAGAAAAATCGAAATTGAGTGCCGTCAGTGGCGTTAGAAACTAGACTCATAGGGCTTTCCAACGGTATGTGGTTCAGCTCCTAGTTCGTTTCCTATCAATAGCAGAAAACCTGGGAAGTTGGCTGTTTTTTCATTTCTGACGAGGTGCAGGACAAAATTTCTGTTTACAAGTTGGTGCATTCCAAGAGGTTTTCACCCATCAAACTAGAATGATTTCACTCCAATATGACACACAAATGTCCCAACAAGGTTTCTCAACAAGGATTAGTGAAGATTGAGCAAGAAGAAATCACAAGATAAGAGCAAAAGAACCACAACTCTTCCATTTTTCTTTGAAGTTCAAAGTAACTTCTACACCTTTCTAGCATGCATATGAAAGATAATCAAGCAACTTTCTCAAAGAAATAATCATCTTAGCCTAGTGTTTAGTACTAGTCCAAATATCAAACACATAATAGGCATGAAATCAAACCAACTCCCATGTTGCAACCCCAAGAATCCAAGCCCAAAAACCTAGCTTCCAAGCATCACCCTACTACAAACATCACCAACAACCTTCATTAGACCATTTTCTAGGATCATAGAGCTAGGGTTTGGATAGGAAAATACCTTTTCAAGCTCAAGAAGAAACTTTTCAAGCCACCAAAATCCTTCCCTATCAAGCTTGAGGATTGATGGTTAAGAGCTACTAACTTCCTCCCTTTGATTTCCAATTAAGCTAAGCAAGAGGTTGGCTAGGTTTTATGATGGATTTTCTCCCCCCCTTTTCCTCCCTTTTGGTTCGGCCACAACAAGGAAAAAAACTGAAGAAGATGTGTTTTAAAGGGATAAGTTTGGAGGGAAAATAAGTCATCAAGTCAAGGTTTAAATCTTAGGGTGACAAGTGGCAATTTCTTAGCCATTAGCTAACAAAGTCTCACTTAATTGCTTTCTAACTCCTCTAATTTGCTTTGGTCTCTAATTAACACCAACATACCCTATTTTCTTAGCAATTAAGCCATGCAAGAAAATGCTCACTAATTCTAAAATGGAAATTTTGAAAATTCATTTAATCAACCAATGAAGAATGCACTTAGTGAAAACATGCCACAAATGCACTAAAGAAATTTATATGCACTTGAATAAATTAAAGGGTAATGTATGCATGAATTTTATTATTATATATTTATATATATATATATATATATTTTTTTTAGGGCTCTCACATGTTACCTCAATGTACTTCCAGTCAGTATATTTTTGAGCCTCAATGTACTCCATCCATTCCTTGAAACCTTTCTGTACAATATGTCTTGCATCCATATTTTCTCCTCAAAAGTTTTCCAATTTCTTTCCTTCCAGATCTGCCATATGATGTTAACAGTTAGAGTAATATGCTCTTTGCCATCTTTTCTGTCCTTGGCCTCTTGTAACCCTTCCCACTATCTTGTAAATTTGTTTCTTAGGTCCTTCAATCCATTCCATTGCACCAGAGCTGATTTCCAAATTCTTATGGAGGCTAAATGATGGATGAGAAAAACAAAGGACACAGAGATAAATTTGGACGTGAAATGAGAAAAGAAAAAAATAGAAAGATTATAAAAAATTATCTAATCTTTAGATATTTTAGTAATTATACTGAAATGTGAAGAATAATTTTGTCCATAAGAAAAATGGGACAGAATCAGAATCCAAAAATCTGTCAAGACTTGTTTATGATTTCACTTTTTTGGGTCCAAAAAATGTAAAATCAATTTTATTAAATTAGTTGAGTATACAACAAAATAGCTTTTAAAATCAGGTTTTTAAAAGCAGTTGAGAACAAACCCTATAGATGATTCATTGATAAACATGACAGATCAAGTCTTAAATGAACAATTAGCATAAAATTCCGATTAAACCAACCTTTTAGGATAACTACTAAAGCAACTTTAAGGTCAATATATTATTCGCAATGATAATAACACTCAAAATAACTCTCTTACACATGACCCTACTCCAATATAAAAGTTCTAAAGGTCAATTTCCACAATTCCTGCACCATATTGTTCTACCATATGCTCAAGTCATTGAATACAAATTTTTAAATGACAAAATTACCTCTGGGGGATGCAAATAAAAACTGATGAAACATCTCGTAAGTTTTCTAAGCAAAACATGCTGTACAATCAAAAACTACTATATCGCACTTATACGGGCATATACAATTATAAACTGCACACAATAAAATTATTTAAGAACTTCTTTATATATAATATGAAGGAAAAATATTGTTTAGTGGTCACAGAGTTAGATTAAAGAAAGAAAATTAACATTCTTCAGAGAAGGCACGGAACCGACCAAGTTCTTGTTCGGTTCATAGGATGACACATGACTGAATTACTAATTCTACATCATCGCATATTTGGTTGTATTTTATATATGAAATGATACATCCCACCTAACCAAATTAATGTCCCATATGAGGTATAAATTAATTCCATCAGAGAGACGGTATGAGTTATCTCGAATGAGTAAGACAAGGGATACTGATAATTTACCGCTTTAATAGAATAATGTTTTACTCAATTGTTATATTATACCATAATATGATACATCCCACCTAACCTACTTTCTCTTTATAATATTATTTATATTTTGGACAAATTTACCCCTATTAATCACATTATAAAATTTGGATAAAATTGCCTTTATTGATAAAAAATTTAGATTTTGGATTAATTTGTCTGTATTAATTATATACTATAATTTTGTATTGATTTGCCTATGCCATTAACAAAACTAGACTTTTTACTCATTTGTGTATATTAATGAAATAACTAAAATTTTGGAAAAATTTGCTTCTACTAATAAAAAATTATGTTTTGAACTAATTTGCCCCATTTTATTGAAATAACTAAAATTTGTACCCATACTAAATTGGCCCAGTTTAGATTTGATTTAACCCTGCTAAAAGCAAAAGTAAATTTTATACTATTTTCATGTATTAATTAATTATACAATCATATTTTCTTGGTCAGTTCATAAAATATTAGACATGTAAATTGAGACTTGTGAACTCATTTAATAAGGTTGAACTCGGTTCAGAACAAAAAACTTAAATGTTGGTTCCTCTCCAAAGCAGACAAATCTAATAGCGCAATCACACACACACACACACATGCACATACATTTATTTATTTACAAGTTGAGTTGTGCACCCCTAATTATAGGTCTGCCAAAAAGTATATTTTGGTTTATAAATAAATAATTCCACTTCATCCTATTTCCAACCAAATATACAGAATGAATTTATTTTTTAAGATATTCAATCCAATATAAAGCCAACCAAACATTGGATAATAAAATTATTCATCGGAGAATAACTCACCCAAGATGAATAATATGAGTATAAGTAATTCTCTTTCATCCAATCCACAAACTAAATGCACATTAATAATAAAATAATAAGCTAAAGATACTAATCTAGTGGATGGCAAACTGGATGCGGACAAGTTGTAAAACTAATAAAACTAAAAGTAGCGTAAGTGCACAACGTAAGAGAGGCAGGGAATAGGGATGACGTGTAATGCATTTAGATAAGCATACATAAGCTTGGAGATTAAACTGGACAAGACCCATCCTTAGACCAACATATATAGCTTTTTTAACAAGAATAAACTTGATAAAGCAACACTTAGGGTGCGTTTGATAAAACTGAAATTTGAAAACTGAAATTTAAAATCTGAAATTTGAAATTTGAATTCATTAAGTGATTGAATTATTAAGTACTAAATTTAATATATTTGAATGTATATCACATTCAGTGATAAGTGAATATATTATCACTTATTTTGGGAGCAAGTTTTTTCTAAAAGATTTAGTGTCACTTAATTAATTCAAATGTTCTATTTTTAGTTATCAAACGCATCTAAATGTGTTAAGATCTAAATTCAATAAATTTAAATACGAATTGGGTTATCAAACGGGGCGTTAAACTCAATACTTAAAATTTGTAAGTTTCTTATATCCATGTATTTCTTCGTCAAAGAGAAATTTATGAGATTGTCACTTCCATCAAAAGACGTGTGTCAGTTTAGTTTGTTGGCAGGGGTTGCTCTTTTTTAGTGTCTAAATAGAGCCCAAAAATTAAAACTCAAAAAATACCTAATTAGGAGATATATATATATATATATATATATATATATATATATTACTTATCAGGGCTTGTTGTATACCGGGAGTATCAAATACCTTTAGAAAAGTGAAATCATGATTGAAAGCTATTATTGTACTAATAATAATCTAATGCTGTGTTTAGATAGGTGGATTTGATTTTAAAATTCACAGTCCAAATCCTTTCCACCGTTTAAAAATTTTATTTTAACGATGAGATTTCAAATCCACTTATAAGATGAAGGAGTTTAAACTGTACTTGGATGGATAGATCATAGATTTGGGTAAATTTGATTTCAAATCCATAGTCCAAACCTTTTCCACTATTTGGGAATCTTATTTTAAGGATGAAATTTTAAATTCATCTACGAGATGAAATACGCTAATCTAGGGAATTTCAAATCCATTCAATGCAAGGATCATTTAAAAATCATTCCTTTCAAATTCTTCTTCAAATCAAAATCCATCAAACCAAACACAACCTAAAGGTAATTTATAATGGCTACTTAGGCACGTTCTAGCGTGAATGTTCATTTTCAAGATGAAGAGGCCATCAAGTTGGACGTCACCAAACTACACCACACGGATAGACAAGATGGTGTTACTTCTTACCACTATGAACATCATTTACGTTCCGGGTTCCAATTTGTAACCAATTCCAAATCCAAAAGAGGAAACCCCAGAAAGAAAGGATAAAAAAAAAAGAAATTTCTTAGCAAAAAGTTATGGCAATACTGATCCTTGTATTGTAAACTTTTTGAAAAAAAAATACTTTAGCAAGAAAAAAACTTAATTGTAAGAAAAAAATGTGAAAGAAAAATAATAAAAAAATTTATATTTTAACCTGTAAGGAAATTGTATCAATGAACAGGTAAACAAGAACAAAAAAGGAATTATTTACAAAATTGCTTAGGAAATAATTATGGTATTTCCTTTCTAATAAAAGATATTTTTGTTTATAACTTTTTACTTGCTCACCAATATAATATTTCCTTGGAAGGTTATTCGTGACTCATTTTTGTAGTCTTTCTTTCTTGGTTTTTCAAACTGTAATTAATTATTTTCTTATTAAAGTATTTCTAAATATTTTTAAAACTTTATCAACTCACAGATCATTTGTATTATAACTTTTTCCCAAGAGATTTCTTTTTTATTCTTCATTAGTTTCGGACAAACTTTTGAAACAATAAGGCAATGGTGGATAAATAGTTTTAAAATATCATATAGTCCACTATACTATTTCTTGTCTACAAAATGACAAAAATGCCTTGCAAGTTTGGTGAATGCCTCATGTGTCATATATTTTATCTATCTATCATTTATGTATTGCAGGAAGGGTTTTCAAGGAGGGGTCTCCAGAAGTCAAGAAATTCTGAATCCTTTTTTCTAGGAATTTCTATTTAATTTAATTCAGCAAATATGTGATTAGTCTAATAACGATTACTAACTTCTATCCATATTTACCCATATCTATCTTAACTAATCCATATCCCATCCCAACGCACGTTTCCCATTCAGTTGCTGCCATTACCTTCCATCACTCCATCATTGATGTTCAAAGCGACGTCCAAATCATCTGATTCCAAGTCCTTTCCTTCGTCCACCGGCCTTTGACCAGCATTAAACAATCAAGGTCGCACCATCAATGCAGATGCTTCACTCAATAATCATCCGCCATTGGTGACTCAACAATGGTAACTGAAGCATCCGCCATTGATTGAAGCACCACATCATCTGATAAACAATCAAGGTCGTTTGGTGAAATTGCCAACCATCATAAAGCAAAAGTAAGAAAATAGGCCTACTTACTACCATGGAACATATTTCATCACATGAATTACAACGACGCCTTGGTTGCAAACTTGCAAGATTGCAGAGGAGGAAACAATTGCTTACAAAGTCAAGTGTGCACCACAATGATCCCACGGAGGCATTGGTGAAAATTCAGCAACTTCGCATAGAAGAACGACAAGTCTCACATCAACTGCGATTCATAAAATCCCAATTATATCGATTCAAACGTCACACTCGACAAAGTAGAAATCCCGGTAATACACGTCCTATTTCTTACCAAGTTTTTTTTGCCATACAGATGTCTATATGTTTTGGTGTTCTTCTACTTCGATTGTTTTGCTCACTTAATTCGCTGTTTTTGGTTCACTTAATTTTTTTCTGCATCAAAAGTAAAACTTCCTGCTACTATTTATTATTTTGTACATAATGTAAGGCTCAAAGACAACCTAAGAGGGGGGGTGAATTAGGTTGATTAAAAATTAATCAAATAACGCCCCTTTTTCACAATGAAAGATGTAATCTCTTAATCGATTAAAATATCACACAAATAAGCAATGAAAATCGAGATCAGTAGATGATATAGCAATGAATAAGTCGAGAAGTGAGTTGAAAATTAAGATAATAGAAAGCAAACCAATTTTCTAGAAAGCAAACCAATTTTCTTCAAAGCTCCTCTTGAGCTTGAAGAATAGTCCTCAATTCAAGCAACTTCAATTTGGTGAATTATAATCAACCTTTGTGTACAATGGAAGGCTCACTTTCTCCTTGCCCCAAGTAGCACTTAGTCAAGCAAGGAAGTTTTATAATCTCACAGATAACCCTCGCAAAGCTACACTATTAATGAACTCACTCACAATTGAAAAGTTTGCAAATGAACTAACACTTTAAGACCTACAATTCTTACACCAAGAGTATTTTCTTGCTAAAATCACTCTCAAGAACTTGTATTCAAAGTGTTCAAAAGTTATCTATGAATTTCAGACAAGGGTGTATTTATAGGGGACCAAAAAGTGTCTTGATATTAGTGGTCAACGGATAGAAGAAGCTGAAGAGTCAACTAGCCGTTGGGACTACTGGATGTCCGACACAATGTTGTGCGTCCAATGCTAACGTCCGATAGATTATTTCGTTCTTTATCGGACGGCCGATGCGTATTTCTGCGTCTGATGAGTTTTGCATTTGACAGCAACCAGAGAGCTCAGAATTCTTCTTGGATGCGATCGGATGGCCGATGAGGTTGATGTGCATCCGATACGAGTGTTCGATGGATCTCCTGTCTATCGGATGTCTGGTACTTCAATTTGAGTGTCCGATAGAGAGTTTTTGAGTTTTATCGGACATCTGATACAAGTTATCGAGCGTCCGACAGTTACCAGTGACATATGTTTCTTTTGATTGAATTCTTCAAAATGCACTGATTGCGTTGATAACCTGGGCTGCCAAAAATCTCAATGGAAAACGTTAAATCCATTTCTTCAATTGTTTTGTAATAGTTAAAATTCGGGATCATGATTAACATTCTCCCCCTTTTTGATGATGACAAAACAATTGAACGTGATTTGATAAAAACGTATCAAAACATATCAAAACACCCCCTTACTTGATTGACTATCTATTTACTGGAAAATGTACATGGCTTGCATAATGAGTGTGATTTAGATTGAGTAACAAGCTTCCCCTTACTCGATTATTCCTACTTTTTGATCAACTAGTAATAAACCAATATTTAGAAGTCAATTAGAACTTAAATTCAAATCACAAAACTTTTACAGAACTTTTCTCCGCCTTTTTGTCATCACAAATGGTATCAAGCAGTAGAATAAGAGATTAAAAAGTACCAAATGTGCTTTAAGGAAGTGAAGGTTTCAATACCAAATCGTCAATATACACGCGTTCAAGAAATTGAAATCTTCAATAACAAATGTGCTGTCAAAATGAAATCTTCAATACCAAATGTGTGACATATTTGCATGATCAGAGACAATCCAATATAAGAGTCATTACACAACACTTTTACAATCAATCACTACACTACATTCTCACAATAAATCATTACACTACACTTTCACAATAAATCATTTCAAAACACTTTCACAATTATTTTCACTCAAATGAGGGTAAGTGTGATAAAGTACACAGCACCCCATCGGAGGGTTCGAAAACTATGTTTCATTTCAAAATCACTTCACTAAATACAATTGCAATCATTTTCACATCAACACATAACAAGCATGGAAACTCACCGAAATAGTAAGGTTCAGCTTCCAAATTAAGGTCGATTTCACCTCCTTCCACAACCCCTAAAACAAATAACAACAATAGTTGAGTTTCACTTTTCACTCGTTCACTAAAATAAATCACTTTCACTTCTTAGTTTCAATCAATATTTTTCCCAAAATTTCCCTCAAGGAAAAACATTCATTTCACACTATACAATGTTTTAATCAGATCTTTTACAATCACTATATCATTACAAATGTACCACTCCATCGATGTACTCCCAAACCATCACTTTTCAAATCCTTTTATTCTGAAATTTATGTGAGGTCTCTTACCTCAAAATCACTCTTTTCACAATTACTCAACACTTGCTCGTAATCAAAGCTTTAGCATAAGTTTAAACAATTCTCATCAAGTCTTTATATTCAAAATTTATAAAAATTAACCACAATATTGTAAAACTCTCGAATTTGTCTAAACAACACTTTTATTCGAATGTTCAAGAAAACTTTACTTTTTACCATTTAAAATTCGTGACTTCACTCTATTCAAACATACACTCACAAATAAATATAACACATATATACTTAGCCACAATCACTTCAAGAAACATCATAAAGTTTTGAAATCAGACTTCATAATTGCCAGGTAAGGGTTCGGCCATCACACCTCTTTTCTTTTGAAATTTTCAGCAACATAACTAATTTCTAACCACGATATAAACTTATTTCACGAAATTCAAACACAGCCACAATTAGGTCCTCAAGTTCGCTACCTAAAATCCACCTCAAGTCCGCTACCTAGGTTGGGAATTCAAGAGTCCAACTCAATCATTTCAAAAATTATCATTTCTAGCAAAATAAACTGTAGATCTATCTTATTGAACACTAATCAAACCAGATCTAAAAAGTTCAAGTCTTATACCTTCAGATCTGAGTAGATCTGACAAGATCACCCAAGATCTTGTGAGCACTTTACAAGAAGGATACTCCAAGCTTGATTTCTCCACAAAGTTCCAACCTTAACTCGAGATCTTCTTGTTTTGATGGTGATTTCCAACAAAAAGCTCAAGAACAAGGACAAGACAACTCCACAAGCTTTCTTTCTCTTCTTTTTTCTCTTTTCTCCAGTTTGAATCTTCCCCCTCTTCCTCTTACTCTCACACGACTGCCAAAGATGAAGAGGAACAAGCCAAAATCCTCCACTAAAGTCTCTCAACTTCAAGATGATGGATGATGAAGAAATTGGAAGAACAAGTAGCAAACTTCCTCTCTTTTCTCCTTCAAATTTTCGGACCAAACCCTCTCTCCCCTTCCCTCTCTCATGGCTGCTCCAATGAAGGAAGCAAGTGGCTGAAAATGGGAAGCTCAAAAGCAAGAAGATTGACTTTAAGGGAGCAAAAAGTTTATTTTTCCTATTTAAGGAAAAGTGGTCTTTTGACCACTTTATGTTGCGTCGAGCGCAACACTCTAACTCACACTATTTTAATTTATTCCAACACTGTTCAACCTTAAATATATATCAGTAGTATCACTACATGCGCTCATTTTTAAATTACAGTCACTATTCACGCTTCGGGACAAAGTTTAACGCTTAAATTGACCGAACACACACACCGGCAAATAATTCTCAGAAAATTTACTAAATTATAAAATATTCACTTTAAACATAAATTCACTCATTTTTCAATGAATAAACACAATATAAACATTATTATGCAATTTTAAAATAAAATCTGAATTTTGAGTCCCTCACAAACCCTAAACCGAGACTTCTTCTCTTTTCGTTCAGTTTGATCACAGCATTATCATCCAATTTGTTGTATAGACACTCACTATCTCATTTAGCATTTTAGTCATTAGATAAAACAAACACACACGCAACAATGGTACGAATCCGTGGAGGTTCCTCTGCTACTGGACGCAAAAGGCTTCTCAGGGATGAAGACACTCCCACTCCAACTACCAAGCGAACTTTATCAAGGAAGAAACGAGGTTCAGCAACTACTCAGCAACCCCAAACAACCCAAACTGATTCTCAGGTTACCTCCTAACTCCCTCCATTGCCTAAATTCATTGATGATGAGGCTAAGGATAGGTTTGCCTTATTCTCACAAAAGAGCTTCATCATTCAAAAGTCCATTGATCCTTCTGAGTTTTGAAAAATAGACCTTGATTTAGTTCTTAAATTGTTTAAATTCCAAAAGTGGTCTCATATCATTACCATGCCAAATGTGTATTATCCTGATATGCTCTACCAATTCTTTGCCAATCTTAGAAAAGGAAATTCACGTGATGAGTTGAAATCTCGAGTGAATGGTTTGGATTTAGTTTTTGATTCTGATGTGGTCAATGAAAATTTCAAAACAACTATAGAATTTGGCTGCAAAAGCAAAATTGCTAACTTTTTCTCTATGAAGAAAATCCAACTAGCATCAATCATTTTAATGCTGAGAAATTGATGTCCTACTTCCAATCTCCATTTCAAACTCCTGTAGATGCTAAATTGGAGGATTTAAATTCTAAAAACCTGATCATTTTCTCAATTATCTCAAATCTACTTGTACCTACTTATGGGCATCGCACTGATGCCAATAAAATGGAGTTGTATTTGTTTATTGATTTGTTGAGAAAATCAGAATTGACTTTGGTTTTGTCATGTGCAAGTTTTTAATGAAACTTTGTACTTACACCAGAAGAAAACTATCCTATGGAAAGTTTTTGACTCCAATTTTTGAACATTTCAAAGTTCCAATCACTGGTGTATGTCCTAAGGACACATCCACCTCTGTTTTCTCAAAATCTTACTTTAAAAGAAAAAATTTGAAGTTTCTTGATGGTGTTTGGTGCTCAAAAGAAGCCGCATCTGAGTCTCATTCCAAAAGGACTTATGACACTCCCATTTCTCCTGGAATCACCAAAACTCTTCGTTTCACTCTTGACCCATCCATTCATCCCAGAAAATCTGTTTCTAAAATGACTTCTCCTCAATCTGAGACTATTGAATTGTCCAGAGAACTCAAGGATCATGTTCTCCTCATTGAACATGGCCTTATGCTAACCATGACACCTGAGCAAAAGTCTAATTTTCTGGACAAAAATGGTCTACTATTTCCTCCTGCCATTGATGAAGATGCTTCACAAGCCAAGGAACCTCGGCCTGATCCTACACTAGACACTCAAGAAGTGACTGAATCTCCAACATCTCATCATGATTCCTCAACATCTGAGAAGGGAAAAGAACCAGTCATTGAACAAGCTAAGGATGAAGATGATGAAGAAACCGAAGAGGAAGATGACTCAGCTTATCGGCTTACTAGAAGAAGACCTGGAACAAGATTCACTTTCACTCTTTAGGCACATTAGCAGCACATGCACTTGCACTTCACCATTAGGTTGCATAATTCCTTTTGTTCCCCTTCGTCATTGGTTGAAGTGTACTAAGTATTAAACTCTTTTGCTACTCTTCTTATTGCTCTTTTGTATCTCCATTGGAGAATCAGTACCTTAGATGTTAATTTTGCTTTTGGTATTCCTCTTAATATGGTGACTTTGGTCCTTTGATATATGTGATGAATTTGTGTTGCATTAGTTCTATGTGATAAACTTGATGGATATGTGATAAAACCGTGATGAACTGGTGATTCATTCTGGTGAACTTTGGTTGCGATGCTGGATGAATTGAATTTAGATGTTATCTAGTGTTGGCTTGCTATTGGATTTGGTTCTCTTGCTGGGACATTGAATTTCTTTTATGGTCTTAATTGGCACTCATGATTTGGTATTGGAACCTTGTTGCCATTGAATTTGGTATATCTGAATATTTGTATGTGAAATGTCGGGAATTCCTGAGACCTATAGGTGAGACTTTCAACTCGAGCCGAAGGTTAGGCCTAGGCCGAGGAGAAAGGTCGAGCCATAGGGTTCTTTAAGTGAAATGAAATGTACTCTAGATTTGGCATAAGGACTCGTCCCCAATACTGGAGAGTACACAAACTAAGTGAAGTGAAGTGAAGTGAAGTGCAGTGATATAAAGTGTTAAGTGTTTGGAGTCGGGCCCGGTGGGGGTTTTGGAGGAGTAAGGAGTAAGTGAAGGTCTACATGATTTTAATTGTGAAAGTTGACGGAGTGTCAACTACTCGGATCGTGATCAAGCTTCGTGGATCTTAGCCCCTGAGGGCTACCCGTATCCTACCATTGTGCTATTTAATGTTTACTTATCGGGTTTATTTCGATTATGAATTTTGAAGTGAAATTTCATGAGTGCTAAGTGAATTGCATGTTTTTGGAACTCACTGGGCTATTAGCTCATTCTTTTCCATTTGTTTTCCTTAGCAGGTAATGAGAACCCAAGTGATGGTGCCAACCCTTAGTGTTGGGGTTTACTTTTGTATGTGCGTTTAAGAGATTTGAATGGTTTAAGTGAGGGCTTTTTGTATTGAGGAACCCGTATGTATGGAAAAAGTACCTTGTGTATTTTGGGTTTGTAATCTGAAAGTTATGAGATTGTAAGATTGGAGTTATGTATTTGTAATGTATCTAATGGATTCAGTTTGAGAATAGTTTTAGTTGATATGTTAATGATCTTTACATGAGTGAGTCCTGGCGAGAGTTGGGCAGGCGTCCACGAATACCTTAGGGTTCGCCCTAGGGAGAAGTGGGGTCGTCACAGGGTTTCTGAGGTGATTTGGGGGTGAAAGATTTTGGGATATATAGTGAGAAATGTGGATGACTCTCGACTTGCGATAAGCTTGTGAGAGTGTTTGTGCTTTCAATTTTGAGAATTGGTGCAAGTCAAGATGGGAATTTGGAATTTTTAAAACTGACAAGTGCTGAACCTGTGCAATATTAAATATTTAAACCTAACTGTCCACAGGAATACTCCCGAGTTAAATCTGGTACTGGAGCAGGGACTCCGGATGTGCAATGGGTTACTAGTTTCACCCTGATTCCAAGGAGTTTACTTAATCCGATATACCAGAAATTAACCAGAGAATTTAATTAATTTTGTATACGTGGCAAGTAGGGTCGTCTCCTCAAGGAACGGTAGGAAATTGTTTCTTTCTAAGTCACAAGAAAATGGGGAGGGGTTTGGATGGGATAGAACTAGAAATAAAATAAATAAAATAAAAAAATAAGGATGAAAACACCAATTAAATAAATCACCAGAGAACAAGCAAAGAATAATTAAGTAGAAATGACAAGTAATAAAATTCTACCCAAAGGAACAACTTCTCAGGCACAGTCCAATCAAATGATCATCGATGCAAAATTATTTCTTTCATTCGTCACTAGGTTAGTTATAGCTACCAACAATCTCTGACAGCCAGTTTTTCCTTACTTTTTCAACAGCCAAGGTACAACCATTGACTGTTTCCCTAACCAGATAACAACCCTAGGTACGACTATAGGAATTTAATTATCCAATTGCATTAAAAGCTAGAAAGACCCAACCCTAACCAATGAACACGCTAAGAGGGTTCATTTAAGCTAAATCCTACGCTTCCCCAACATAAAACCAATTATGGTGGTCGCCACTAATTATTAACCAAATGAACAATTACGGATTCAATTCAATTAATTTGACAATAGGATATTAGGTTTAATTAAATATCCGGCCGTTGACATTCAATTAACCAAATAACCTTTAAACAATTAATCCAGGAAATGTACGAATAGTAACAAATTAAAAGAAATAATAAAGCCTCGATTAGATCTCACAAATGATATGGACCGCGCCTTCGAGTCGCCCTTTAAGTAGACGAGAGATTTAGCCGCTCCTCAGGAAGAATCGCATCCAAGAGTTGTTTGAGAAATTTTCAATAATAAAGTCACGAGAAAAGAAAAAGCAAAGGAACGAAATAATGAAGCCTCCTAAACCAATGAGAAGAGCAAGCTGGCCGGCCAAGTGATTTCTTTTGTTTATTGTTTTGTGACCAATCAAAAAGCACCCAGAGAAAAGAAGCCTACGATGAGGTTTTTTTCTTCCTAGCTATTGCGTGGAGTTCTTTTTTTCCAAGTGACGGCTTGGCTGAATAAATAAAAGAAAACCTAAGCTTTCCTATTTAACTAGGACTCTCAGTCTTAAATGGAGTCTAACTTGCTAAAAAGCAATAATAAAGTAAAAAGGAAACCAATTACAAACTCTCCTAGCCAAAAGGGTCTTTAACCAATTCCTAAAAGTAAAATAAAGTCTTCAATCTCAAAGATGACAAATATCAGGTGTAGGATTTTTTTCATGAAGTCCTTCTTCACATCCAAATACAGCGCGCCCACGCCTTATCCTTGGGAGTCTTCTGGAATTTAACCAAAATTGCACTTTTAAGCTCCAAATAATCCAAATGACCTAAAATCAATGCCAAAACCAAACATGAGTTGAATCAAGCAATTAGTACCATATTTAGGCCACAATTAAGGGGAAATATCCACAAATAATATGTATAATTAAGGACTTAACAAATTCCCCCACACCTAGACAATGCTTGCCCTCAAGCATTCACTAATTCACAACTCAAGATCAAGATGACAAATGTAGAATAGCATAATATCATAGCACAAGTACTCTATATTCCCTTAACAATCTCATCAAAATCAAGATCTTCAAGACTTGACAATTCTCACATGGAAAATAGTGTATTCGCTCAGCACTAAAGATTTTTAATAGGGACATGTCCACTCAAATCAACACCATAGAAAGTCATTGCCATAAGCTTGCTAGTCTATCACATCTCCACCACTAAATATGAATTCAAATTTAAGAATCAAAGGGTCTTTAATAAGGGTTGTAACGGGGCTTATGTGAGGACCCGAAAATTTATTTTATTTGACCTACTTATTTAATATTTTTGTTTAAATTTTCACATCGACTTTCACACAAAATAATGTTACTTATAGTCATTATTGTTTACCGAGGTGTTTATATGATTTATTTTATTTCTCAAAGTGTTTTGTTTTAACTATTTTGTTTTACACGTCTAAAAACCCTAATTCGACATTTAAACCCTAGTTTGCTTTGAAAACCCTAAATTTCGACAAAACCCTAATTTGTTTGCACACTAAACCTTAAATGTACTAACCCTAATATATTTTCTCAAAACCCTAATTATATGTACAAATCAAACGTTTGTTATTTCATGAATTTTCCGTAGGAACTTGCATGCTCACGGGAGTTAATTACGGTAATTGGGAGATTAGTGGCCTTCGTAGGTGTGTTTAAGTTTTGATAGACTAAGTTAAATTGAACATCTAAGGAGTGGGATAGTAGTGACGTGTGGTGAAAATAAACTTCAATGTGACAAACAAGGTTTCCATAAATCCTATCCATTACCAAAAGTCAACAAACCATTAAATGCTTAAATGTTCAAAAGTCAACAAAGCCACAAAAATCTTCTTCTTTACCCTTCTCTTGGCCGGCCACCCTACCACTTCTTTCTCCAATTTTTCATCAACAAAAACCATCACCAAGATTCATCTAGACAATCACCACCAAGTTTCATTCAATCACTAAGGAAGTTAGAGTAGTTCTCTTCTCCTTCTACTTGAAGCTTCAAGACACATCAACGAGAGGCCAAAGCTTGTATCACTCTTGTA
Source organism: Gardenia jasminoides (assembly GCA_013103745.1). Classification (NCBI taxonomy): domain Eukaryota; kingdom Viridiplantae; phylum Streptophyta; class Magnoliopsida; order Gentianales; family Rubiaceae; genus Gardenia; species Gardenia jasminoides. Next base: position 47,042,601 of record CM023103.1, on the reverse strand, counting down.
CTTTTGGAGGTAGTGGCTTCTCAACCCTAATCCCTTAGTTTTCATTAGCTTCTAATGGTTTGGTTGCAGCTTTCTTTAGTTATCTTTAGTTTTCCTCTGCTTTCCTTAGCTTATTTTCGTTGGCAGCTTGTTGTTCTTGAGGTTAATTTGTTGGTTTGGAAGTTAGGGTGGGCTCTATGAACTCCCACCCCATTTGATGATGGTTTATGTAGTATACATGTGTAAAGGGTGTGTTTTGGCTGAAAGGGAAATGACTAGCTATGATTTTGAGACTTGGAAAGGAAAGTGAACAAAATTTCCAGATTTTACCTTGAAAACATTCAGATTTTACCTTGAAAACAGGACACTTTTTTACAGTTGGAAACCGACCTTCCCGTGGGAGTCTATGGCTGAAACTTGACAGGGTTATATTCTATAGTTATAAGAGTATGTGTACCAAATTTGGTGTCAATCCAATGTATTCGATCTCAAATGATTTACCAAAGTTGGCCCTGTGAATCTGGAAATTTACGTCAGGCAGCCTGACCCATTCTGTTCTAACGGCTGCCATTTCGCGCTCGAGAGTCAAAATCAAGTGCCGTTAGCGGCATTTGAAAATAGACTTGAAGAGATTTCTAACGGTATAACCCTTGCACACTAACTCCATTCGTACGAGTTGCAGCGATTCTTGAAAGATGACTGAAAATCCTGCCTGCTTTCCTGGATTTTGTCTCAGCAGTCATTGACTCGCCGAAATTTACTTCCTTACTTTGTTACTTTGCACTTGATGTTTCTCACGAATTTTAGAGAGTTGAATTTTGTTAGCTAGGAACTGAATTGGATGGCTGGAAATTGGTTGGTATGGATGGACTCAAGTTTTACTTTTGTTTAGATTTTCTGTCGAATTTGGTTTGTTTGGGCGTTGAGCAGGAAAACAGAATTTTACCGGCAGCAACTTTGGCTTCGCTTTTCTAGTTGATCCTTTGTGATTTAGCTTTTGGACAAAACATGAAAGTTATAGCCCTTCGTTCTAGCTTTCCAACACATCTAGAATTTCTTGATTTCGATTTGTGAGCGCTGAGTTATGTCTGTTTGAAGTGAGCCTGTCGGAATTCTGGGCAAAATATTTCTGAAACTGTTTCTGCGTTTTGACCTAGAAAGAGTGAATCTGGGTTGAAGTTGTCTTCATAAAAGTTGTATCTTGTTCTCCTAGCTTCGAAACGGCACCTCGTTCACTTCAATCCGACACTCGTACCATGAGTTATGGTCAAAATGGCCAGAGGTGTCAAATCTGCCTTTCACACCTTTTAGTGTGTGTTTTTCATTCGTTCGTTCTTATCCATTTTCCGTCTAACCCATACTTGTGCTCCTTTTGCTATTTTAAGTGTTTATAAGCATTTCGAGTTTAGTTCATTGAGTATATGCACGACCGTCATTTCACATTTGAAAATGGATTTTTCCAAATCTTACGAGATTCCTTTTAATTGGAAATCGAAAGGTTAATTGCTTGAATTTGCATATCTCAGGGGATTCCGTGGACCTCAAAGAACGTGTTTGGTCCTCTAAATTTTCTCGCTTGCTCTCAATTGTTGGTGAGTGTTCAAGTGCACATTCGAATACTTGGTTTGATGAAATTCGTTTGAAAAGCATGCTTGTTTGACTTGGTGGCGTGTACTTTATCGCTCAGCTTCGCTTGCTAATTTGCTTGATTTGAAGTCGTTAAGTACTTGTACTTGTGCTTGTTCTTGACTTGATAAAACCAAACGGTTGTATGTACCACACTCAAGTGAGTGGGAGGTGTCTCCTCCCGTTTTGGTTGGGTTCTAGTTAAGTCGATTGGGCGTAGTCTCGTCGACTCATTTACCAAGCGGTAGTATGTACCCGCTTCTATGGAGCGGGAGGTGCCAGCTCATCCGACTTGGTTTGATGTTAATTCCCAAGCGGTAGTATGTACCACGTATATGGAGCTGGAGGTACCGCTCATCCGGCTTTGGTTTGATGTTAATACTATTTTGGCCGGAGCTGGTCCGGGGGTGTAAGTAGGCGGGTGAGAGTAAAGTGATTTCTACGGTCGGATGAGATAGTGGTTGTAGTGTCAACATTCCTGCAAGCTTCTGCTTGGGACCGGACCAGAAGCTAGATGTGGAAAATGGCGAGAAAGATGGAGCGACAAATCCTTTTATTGTGATTACTTAATATTGTCTTATATGATTTCAGGGTTGTCTCATTGGTTGTCATGAATTGTTACGCTTTCACCAATGCATGCATTCTTGACCTCATGGGCTTTGCTCACCCATAAGCTTTGTTTTCCTTAGCAGTGCGGAGGTGGGGCTCGAGAATTGAGGAACCTAGTACCTGCGGGATTACCTCTTAGTATTTTGTAGGATTTCCTCTTTGTATAAGATTGAACCATTTGGATGATTTTGATAGATGTGGTATTTTGGAGTTATTATCAATGTCTCCTTGATGAAATGTCGAGTATTTTGCATGAATTTGTCAGCGATTTTAAGTACCTTTTATTAGTGGTTTCATAAATGAATGTTTGAGTCCTGGCGAGAGCTGGGCAGGCAGTCCGCTTACCTCTCTGGTTCGCCTTAGGGGAAGTGGGGCTGTCACAGTTGGTATCAGAGCCTAGGTTAAAGATCTATTTGGGGATATTTTGCGGACATTGTTCTTGAATGTGGAGTTGGGATAGCTTTCCTATATTTTAGGTGTGTGATTTAAAGTGAAATAGTGGACTCTATGTTCTAAATTGATGTCAAGTGTTTTAGCACCACAAGCTATTGCTATACTGGTATGTAGGGTTTTGAATTTCTTCAAATAGACAAGTTGTGTTGAGATCTCTTGGATAGGTAGTTAAGTAAGCGACACGATTCGTATTCACAAGTCAATAAGAGCCCTTATGTTGGATTTCAAAGAGTTGAATTTTAAATGGTTAGAGTTCATAATATTAATCTGGTGATTTTGATTTCCTTGGCGTCAATTCACGGAGTTAAAGGAATCGTGACATGGCAAACTTGGAAGATTCACTTGATGTCATAAAAGCTCTCAAAGGATTTAGGGTTTCAGATGGAGCTTGCTAAATATTGGGAAGGGCGTTGGGAACAAGAATATAAGGAAAAGATGGAGCTAAGGGGCAAGTACATGGAAATGAAGAAGAAATATGAAGCCATTTTAAAGGAGATGCAACATAAGTTTGAACTAGTGCGTTCGACTATGCAAATTGAATTTCGAGATACCCCTAGCACTCAAGTTAGAAATCAGGCAGGAAGCTCCTCCAATGTTAAAAGAAAGCGTAAAGAGATTAGTGAAGATGATCGTGCTACTGAAAATAAGGGAAAGAAACTAAAAGTTGGTGGACCCGTTGCGCGGCAACTTGGGGTTGCTAAGTGTGATTTTTGTAACAAATCTCATCGGACAGAAGGGTGTTGGCTGAAGATGGGTGCATGTTTAAGGTGTGGAAGTCTCGAACACGAATAAGGAACTACCTAAACCCTAGAATAGACTATGGTGGTCTTAGTCTTACGGATGTTTTGTAAATGGGTTAGTTGGGGTGAGGCTTATGAGGTCCATGACCTATGCTTGCATGATCGCTTGTATTTTTGTGGTATTTGTACATATATGTATTGTATTTTATAACACCACAGTGATTTTCTAATTATGTGTGAACTTGTTAATGTAATGTATGCCAGTATTTCCTATTTCAAATATTTTCACCGTGACTCTTGTACTTTTAATGGCCAATTCATTTCGCGGTTGGATGTAATTGAGATTGTAGATGGTTGGAGCGGATAGTTGAGCGTGTACTTGAGATGGTTGGAGGCGGATGGTTGGACATGTAAGTAACGGCCGTCACTAATTGAAGGATTGATATTTTAGGATATGTGATAAAGTGTCAACTTCTTACACTAGTGAATTGGATAAGAGAAAAGAAGGGATAAAGTTTTGTAAGAGGTCAACCAATCATGTTTAGATTGTGAGGTAAATTAATGGTTTGTGATAGTTTATAGGTCGGCTAGATATTAGTGATGATGATTTGGTCTGATGCATTGCTTTCGCACTTATGTGTAAAGTAAGACAATTTGGGTTTACGGGTTGTGAATTTTTATTCATGTGATGGTGAAAGGTTATGCCCTACGATTGAGTGAGTAAGATTCAACGATCCATGAACCAAGGGGATGTGAAATGGTTCTTCAAGTTTTAGATATAAGCTAAATAGCTTATGGAATGATATTTAATCCACCTTTGATAATGGAACCTGTTGTACTTGACTTTTGAAAAGAAAATGAATTCAAAACTTCACCTTTCTAGATGTTGATATTGAGGTTTGATATAAACGTGTTTGGACGCAATTTAATATTTACAACATTGTTTTATTTGTTTGAAATTTTAGACATTTCTTGTTTACAAAGTTTTAGTGAAATTTGAGTCTCTTAGAGTGATTTTTAAAAAAAAAAAAGAAAGAGAGAGAAGAAATAAGAAGGTTTAATCAAGCCCTTTGTGTCCTCGAGAATCTTACTCTTTTCCATTTAAAGATAATTGAGAGTGCCTTTTCAAACGATTATTTTATACCATCTTCACAAAAGTTTGAACAATTTGATTTTGGTATTCAAAGTTATATTTCATTCTTATTAGAAAGGAATGAACCCAAGAGCCCCATTGTCTGTAATGTAAGATTTGAATTGATAGGAGTAAGTTAACGATTAGTAGAATAGTGAAGTTTTGGAAATGCTGGTGGTTTTAAGTGAGTGCGTAATGGAGGTGGTAAGTACCAGACATCACAAGAAGGCTGATTCAAACAACGAGATTAGGTTATGATACCCTTTGTCATATCAATTAAGGTCTCTTTTGAATTATGTGTGGTACAACGAAGAGATGGAATATACGTACTTGGAATGATTAAATGTCGTGGATTTTATAGGTGATTCACTTCAAGTGTGAATAGAAATTCTTAATGTGTGAACTGTAAGCGAAAGAATTGAGGATCAAGCGAATTCTTTTATTGAAGCTATTGTGGAAACCAAAGTGTCGAGAAAGTAACTTGAGTGTTAGAGGAAGGACATTTGAGGAAACACCTAGAATCATTTCATGGTTCATGTATGAATTTCGAGGACGAAATTCTTTTAAGGGGGGAAGATTGTGAGGACCCGAAAATTTATTTTATTTGACCTACTTATTTAATATTTTTGTTTAAATTTTCACATCGACTTTCACACAAAATAATGTTACTTATAGTCATTGTTTACCGAGGTGTTTATATGATTTATTTTATTTCTCAAAGTGTTTTGTTTTAACTATTTTGTTTTACACGCCTAAAACCCTAATTCACATTTAAACCCTAGTTTGCTTTGAAAATCCTAAATTTCGACAAAACCCTAATTTGTTTGCACACTAAACCTTAAATGTACTAACCCTAATATATTTTCTCAAAACCCTAATTATATGTACAAATCAAACGTTTGTTATTTCATGAATTTTCGGTAGGAACTTGCATGCTCACGGGAGTTAATTACGGTAATTGGGAGATTAGTGGCCTTCGTAGGTGTGTTTAAGTTTTGATAGACTAAGTTAAATTGAACATCTAAGGAGTGGGATAGTAGTGACGTGTGGTGAAAATAAACTTCAATGTGACAAACAAGGTTTAGGCCATAAATCCTATCCATTACCAAAAGTCAACAAACCATTAAATGCTTAAATGTTCAAAGTCAACAAAGCCACAAAAATCTTCTTCTTTACCCTTCTCTTGGCCGCCACCTACCACTTCTTTCTCCAATTTTTCATCAACAAAAACCATCACCAAGATTCATCTAGACAATCACCACCAAGTTTCATTCAATCACTAAGGAAGTTAGAGTAGTTCTCTTCTCCTTCTACTTGAAGCTTCAAGACACATCAAGGAGAGGCCAAAGCTTGTATCACTCTTGTACTTTTGAGGTAGTGGCTTCTCAACCTAATCCCTTAGTTTTCATTAGCTTCTAATGGTTTGGTTGCAGCTTTCTTTAGTTATCTTTAGTTTTCCTCTGCTCTTAGCTTATTTTCGTTGGCAGCTTGTTGTTCTTGAGGATAATTTGTTGGTTTGGAAGTTAGGGTGGGCTCTATGAACTCCCACCCCATTTGATGATGGTTTATGTAGTATACATGTGTAAAGGGTGTGTTTTGGCTGAAAGGGAAATGACTAGCTATGATTTTGAGACTTGGAAAGGAAAGTGAACAAAATTTCCAGATTTTACCTTGAAAACAGGACACTCTTTTTACAGTTGGAAACCGAAATTTACTTCCTTACTTTGTTACTTGCACTTGATGTTTCTCACCAATTTTAGAGAGTTGAATTTTGTTAGCTAGGAACTGAATTGGATGGCTTGAAATTGGTTGGTATGGATGGACTCCAAGTTTTACTTTTGTTTAGATTTTCTGTCCGAATTTGGTTTGTTTGGGCTGAGCAGGAAAACAGAATTTTACCGGCAGCAACTTTGGCTTCGCTTTTCTAGTTGATCCTTTGTGATTTAGCTTTGGCCAAAACATGAAAGTTATAGCCCTTCGTTCTAGCTTTCCAACACATCTAGAATTTCTTGATTTCGATTTGTGAGCTCTGAGTTATGTCTGTTTGAAGTGAGCCTGTCGGAAATTCTGACGGCAAAAATATTTCTGAAACTGTTTCTGCGTTTTTGACCTAGAAAGAGTGAATCTGGGTTGAAGTTGTCTTCATAAAAGTTGTATCTTGTTCTCCTAGCTTCGAAACGGCACCTCGTTCACTTCAATCCGACACTCGTACCATGAGTTATGGTCAAAATGGCCAGAGGTGTCAAATCTGCCTTTCACACCTTTTAGTGTGTGTTTTTCATTTTCGTTCCGTTCTTATCCATTTTCCGTCTAACGCCCATACTTGTGCTCCTTTGCTATTTTAAGTGTTTATAAGCATTTCGGAGTTTAGTTCATTGAGTATATGCATCGCACGTCATTTCACATTTGAAAATGGATTTTTCCAAATCTTACGAGATTCCTTAATTGGAAATCGAAAGGTTAATTGCTTGAATTTGCATATCTCGGGGATTCCGTGGACCTCAAAGAAGCGTGTTTGGTCCTCTAAATTTTCTCGCTTGCTCTCAATTGTTGGTGAGTGTTCAAGTGCACATTCTGAATACTTGGTTTGATGAAATTGGTTTGAAAAGCATGCTTGTTTGACTTGGTGGCGTGTACTTTTATCAGCTTCACCCTTGCTTGAATTTGTTTGATTTGAAGTCGTTAAGTGCTTGTACTTGTGCTTGTTCTTGACTTGATAAGACCAAATGGTTGTATGTACCACACTCAAGTGAGTGGGAGGTCTCTCCTCCCGTTTGGTTGGGTTCTAGTTAAGTCGATTGGAGCGTAGTCTCGTCGACTCATTTACCAGCTGGTATGATACCACGCTATGGAGCGGAGGTGCCGCTTCATCCGACTTGGTTTGATGTTAATTCCCAAGCGGTAGTATGTACCACGCCTCTATGGAGGAGGTACGCTTCATCCCGATTTGGTTTGATGTTAATACTATTTTGGACGAAGGGTCTGCATGAGGTGTAAGTAGGCGGGTGAGAGTAAAGTGATTTCACGGTCGGTGAGATAGTGGTTGGCTGAGTGTCAACATTCCTCTTTGAAGCTTCTGGCTTGGGACGGACCGGCTAGATGTGGAAAATGGCGAGAAAGATGGAAGCGACATTGTATCCTTTTATTGTGATTACTTAATATTGTCTTATATGATTTCCGGTTGTCTCATGGTTGTCATGAATTGTTACCGCTTTCACCTGCTTGTGCATGCATTCTTGACCTCACTGGGCTTTGCTCACCCCATAAGCTTTGTTTTCCTTAACAGGTCTGGAGGTGGGGCTCGAGAATTGAGGAACCTAGTACACTGCGGGGATTACCTCTTAGTATTTTTGTAGGATTTCCTCTTTTGTATAAGATTGAACCATTTGGATGATTTTGATAGATGTGGTATTTTGGAGTTATTATCAATGTCTCCTTGATGAAATGTCGGGGGTCTGTATTTTGCGTGAATTTGTCAGCGATTTTAAGTACCTTTTATTAGTGGTTTCATAAATGAATGTTTGAGTCCTGGCGAGAGTTAGGGGTGCAGTCCAGCTTACCTCCTGGTTGCGCCTTAGGGGGCTGTATCCATGACTTAGGGTAAGGGTTGGACAAAAAGGTAATTTTGGTTATAAATGTCAAAGAGAATACCTCATTATCCCTTGCACGAATTAAAATATCACACTCATTCACATAGTCATCTTTTAATCACCACAACAACTTCCAAGCATAGCAAGGGATTGATCCCATAGCACTTATTAACAAAAGTGCTTCACACACTTTTTTCTTTCTTTCTTTCTCTTTTTCTTTTTTTTTTTATTTTTTTTCAACAAGACATCGATAACATATGAACATAAAGCACTTGCTAACTATAGATATAATCAACTCCCTTCACTTGTGATTTCATCATGCAAAAGGACATTAAGTTATTCCTTCGACATAGGGTTCAAACAAAAGAGTTTCAAACAAAGAGGTTAAAGGGTGATAAAATGCGTTGTTAAACAAAGAAAAAGGTTTAAGGTCCAACTTGGTCAACTGGGGGAAAATATACTCAGGATAGGTCTTTAGAAAGCTGTGACCCACTTTCCCCAAATAACCATAGGGTTAGCGGGGCTCATACCTTAACTCGTCACGGGACTCGAAACATTCTCCGTGAAACCATTGTTAAAAGGTATTAAAATACTGACAAATTCTCACATAATACAAACCCCAAAATTACATCAAGGTTACATTGATAATAACTCCAAAATACCATAAATCCAAAGTCATCCATTAACTCAATCTTATACAAGAGAATTTCTACAAAAGTACTAGATTCCTCAGTTCTCGCGCACCACTTCTCGACCTGTTAAGGAAAACAAAGCTTATGGGGTGAGCAAAGCCCAGTGGGGTCAAGAGTTCATACACAAGCAAGTTAAAGCGGTAACAAAATCTTAACAAAACAATAACAGTAGGAAACTTGGAAACAAAACATACAAGACAATATAAAAGAATCACTGGAAAGGATACAATTTGCCGTTCCATCTTTCCGCACCCATCTTCGGTCCAGTCCCAAGCCGTAGATTCAACAGGAATGTTGACACTCCGTCAACCACTATTTCACAGACCGTAGAAACCACTTTACTCTCACCCGTTTACTTACACCCCCTGTACCGGGCCCGCTCGTCAAAATAGCATTATCATTAAACCAAGTCGGGATGAGCGGCACCTCCCGCCCCATAGAGCGTGGTACATACTACCGCTTGGTAAATGAGTCAACGAGACTACGCTCCAATCGACTTAATCAAAGTCTAACCAAAACGGGAGGAGAGGTACCTCCCACTCTTTTGAGTGTGGTACATACAACCGTTTGGTCTTAACATGTCAAGATCAAGATCAAGCACAAGTACAAGCATTCAACAACTACAATTCAGGTAAGGGTGAACGCGATAAAGTACACGTTCACCAAATCACACAAGCATGCTTTTCAAACAATTTCACTACACCCAAGCAATAAACAACAGGCACTTGAACACTCACCAAGTCAAAAGAGCAAGTAGTTGATCACACGGACGAATTACACTTCCACAGGTCCTTCCTCAAGGAAACTTTGATCACCTGAGGACAAATTTAATCACTATCAAAGCCAAGCGACCCAAAAAGCCAAGTATTGCATTTGAAGCCTAGATAACTAGTTCCTCTAATAGGCGTTCCACAGAAAATTCATAATGAAAGTTTTACACATCGGAATTGGGCGAGGCTTGAGCCGTTGGAGACTAGATTCAACTCTCTAAAAGTCGTGAGAAACATCAAGCGCAAAGTAACAAAGTAACGAAGTAAATTTCGGCGAGTCAATGACTGCAGAGACAAATCCAGGAAAGCAGGCAGGATTTTCAGTCATCTTTCAAAAATCACTGTAGCTCATACGAATGGATTTAGTGTGCAAGGGTTATACCGTTAGAAAGCTCTTCAAGTCTATTTTCAAATGCCGCTGACGGCACTTGATTTCGACTCTCGAGCGCGAAATGACAGCCGTTAGAACAGAACGGGTCAGTCTGCTTGACGAAGTAAATTTCCAGATTCACAGGGTCAACTTTAGTAACTCATTTGGAGATTGAACACACATCGGATTGACACCAAATTTGGTACACATACTCTTCTAACTATAGAATATAATCCTGTCAAGTTTTAGCCATAGAATCCCACGGGAAGGTCAGTTTCCAACTGTAAAAATGGTGTCCTGTTTTCCAAGTCAAATCTGGAAATTTTGTTCACTTTCCTTTCCATGTCTCAAAATCATAGCTAGTCATTTCCCTTTCAGCCAAAACACACCCTTTACACATGTATACTACATAAACCATCATCAAATGGGGTGGGAGTTCATAGAGCCCACCCCAACTTCCAAACCAACAAATTATCCTCAAGAACAACAAGCTGCCAACGAAAATAAGCTAAGGAAAGCGGAGGAAAACTAAGGATAACTAAAGAAAGCTGCAACCAATCCATTAGAAGCTAATGAAAACTAAGGGATTAGGGTTGAGAAGCCACTACCTCCAAAAGTACAAGAGTGATACAAGCTTTGGCCTCTCCTTGATGTGTCTTCAAGCTTCAGAAGAGAAGAGAACTACTCTAACTTCCTTAGTGATTGAATGAAACTTGGTGGTGATTGTCTAGATGAATCTTGGTGCTGGCTTTTTGTTGATGAAATTGGAGAAAGAAGTGGTAGGGTGGGCCAAGAAGAAGGGTAAAGAAGAAGATTTTGTGGCTTTGTTGACTTTTGAACATTTAAGCATTTAATGGTTTGTTGACTTTTGGTAATGGATAGGTTTAACCTTATATGGCACATTAAGGGTAAGTTATACAACGTGTCACTATTATCCCAACTTCTCTCACTTATACACTTCAATGGCATACCTAAACTTTCAAACAGATAACCATAAACTCGGAACAAAAAGTACACAGTCAAAAAATTGAAATTATCAAGGTAGGTTAACTATGCAAAATGAAACTTTGAAAATTTTACGCTTATGAAATGTTCCAAATAAATAAGGAAAATTGATGTGAAATATATGTAAACATATAGTTTTGACATTAAAATAAATAAAAAAATGATACGGGTCCTCACAAAAGCCAAAAAGGGTTAAACCTAATTGCCCTTATCATTTTGATGCATCAAATTCAATAATGTGGTCTCAACATGCATATCATAGCAAATTCTTAAATGATCTAACTAGGTGTGATAATTACACTCACAAAGGATGAAGAACAAATTTGCATAATGAGATATTTAAACTCAAAAACTCACAAATGACTATATGTCATGTCAAGAACATCCATCATTCAAATCAATTGCAAGTAAATAGAATATTCATGCAAATGCCATTACACTACTCCTATTTGCATCTCTACCACATAAGACCAACTAAACTCAAAAGAAAAACAAGAAAAATAGAACACAAACAAGGGACTAGAGTTGAAAATAAACACCAACTGACACTAAAATTTGAAAAAGCTAGGAAAAATTAAAACTAACAACCTTCAAAGCCAAAATACTCCTCCCCCACACCTAAACACTACATTGTCCTCAATGTATGCCAAAAAGAGAAAGACGGAGGACTTCCCTATAGAGCAAAGCTATGGCGGGAGGGATAAAGGGGGTTTGAACCCCATAAATGAAAAATAAGTGGCCATGATCCGTGACATATTAGAATTGTGAAGCTCTATAGCGGCCAAGCGATCATCAATGTGCCGAAGCCGCTCTTCCAAGTGCTGAAGGCGGGCATCCACAGAAGATGTTGGAGGGACTGGAGTGGAAGGACCGGCAGTATCAGGAGAAGGACCGGCAGTATCAGGAGAAGGACCGGCAGTATCAGGAGAAGGACCAGCACCCGTAGAACCCATGACAGAGGTGGAGACCTGATGCCCCGGCTCACCAGGAGGTGTAAATTGATACTCATTGCCTAGGCGCCTGATGACACCCATTCGCTCCAAACAATCAACATCTAGAGGCCCAGTCAAACATGCTACATGCTTGGGCTTCTCAGCGGGCGTCCCATTGCCAAGAGTAATCATCTGATCAGCCAAGAAGGTAATGATAGAACCCAGAATCAATGGTTTATTGGGCCTATTGACGGCGGTTTGGAACTGAGAAGCTACCCAACAACAAAATTTAGCTTCTCTTAGTGGACCATGCACCATAAAAAATAAAATTCAGTCTTGGTAAGGGTGCCAAAGGTATCTCTCCGTCCAGAAAATGTATAAGCTAGTAGTCGTTGAACCAATCCCAAGATAGGATCCTTCAAGAAATAGGCTTTGGATTTGCTAGGGTTGTATATGTGCTTATCAATAGACCACTCTCGCGAAATGTCAATAAACTTGGTAGCAAAAGGCTTTGTGTAATCACATGCACAATTAAGATATGCTTCGGAAGTAACATCAGTTTCATCTACAAAACCTAACAGCACATTAAAGTCATTAATAGACAGACTGAACTCATGACCCATCAATCTAAACTTGATCACATCAGGGGTGGTCAAAGTTCAATTAGCTGGTTGGTCAAAATGGAAAGTAGAGTACAATTCCCAAGATAACTCAATGTAAGTAGGTCCGTCAGCTAATAGGAATTTTTCCCAACCAATATTAGAAAATAAACGATGCATCTACTTTCAACCTAGCAATAGTTTCATGATGGATATATTTACAGGCAGCAAAAGGACGGCCTCAAATCTGTTCAAAACGAGCCTGTTACTCAGCATTAAAACTATCAAGAGACCCTCCCAAATTAGTTCCTTCATGTGGCAGATAACCGGTGGTTAACCCTAATCGAGAACGCTTTCTAGACCGAGAAGGTGGTGCTTTAGGTGGTGGTGATGAGTTAGGGGGAGTGGGTTTGACTAGGGTTTTGCCCTTTCTCAAAGATTTCAATTTAGTCTTTGCCATTATCTATCTTGGAAGAATCCCCTATGGTTCATGAGTATAATTCCCTCATGAGAGAATTTTGCAAGTACCCAGTAGAATCAACTAGTAGTTTCACAATTCAATCACTTAGCAAACACCCACAGAATTCAAAAATCACCAATGCAAGGCACCAAATATCAACTACGGGCAATCAATTCACTCAGAGAAATAGCATTTACTCAGACAAAATATCCATCAACTCAATATCGGACGCAGCAACAACATTCAGTCAATCTGGCCTCAGCTAAGGATTGAAAATCTGGCATCAGCTACGGAGGGAGAATTGGAAACTTAAACCTTATCCGCAATGCAATAGCAAATGACCCAGACACCGGAGCAGTTCTATTCCAGCAGTGGACGGTGGATGTTGAAGCAGCAACAGCGATGCAATCACATCCAGCAGGCTCGTAGTAGCAGAGTATGGTGATTGGAGTGCAGATTGGTAAGGCGCGGCTGTGGTGAGCAATGAAGAACCCGGAGAAGCTTGAGCGAGGCGCAGCAGCGACAGCAGCGGTGGCTCGGAGCTGGAAGTGGGACAAGGTCGGCACAAGAGTGGAGTAGTTACAGCGAAAGGCGGTGGCGGTGAAGTGGGTTAGCAGTTACAACCTTCGCGCGATAAGTAAGACGGCTGGAAAAACACGTCAGAAGCATTGGTGGACTCCAGCCCGCACAGAGGTGGCGAGTCACAATGTGGAAGAGCTCAGGCGAGGGAGGCTGCTTCATTCGAGGGGCATCAAGCCAGCCATCGTGAAGATGGCGCAAGTGATGTGGGGATGGCACGGAGCGAGCAGTGAACGAGAAAGAAAGAAGAAAAGGAAGAAAAAGAAAGAAGAAGAAGAACAGGGGGGCGGCTGAAAGGGAAAGGAGAAAGGAAAAAGAAAAAGAAGAAAAATCCAAAAAAAGAAAGGAAAAGGATGGTAGGGCTTTTGACCCTATTTGACTCAAGATTTTTTTTTTTTATTCTTGGTCAGAAGACTCTCGTCCTTAAAGCGTAGGCACGCTTTAACTGTGAAAGTCTTCTGTCCAAAAAAATTGTGGAGACGAAAATGGGATCAGAAGCCTTTCCTCCTTAAGGCGTGGGCACACTTTATTGTGGAAAGTCTTCTGATCAAGTTAGACAAAAACTCCACTTTGAGCAATGTTTTGCACACACACCCTAGTACAAACACAAAAATTTCTGTTAAAACAAGAAAATGACATAACATAAGAATTAAAAACTCGAAATATGGAGGAATCAAAATTTAACAACAAGAAAGAACGAAAAATTAAAACTCTTGGGTTGCCTCCCAAGTAGCGCCTTTCTTTAACGTCTTTGGCTAGACATAATGAGAGGTCTCAAGTTGCATAATCAGGATCTTCAAGAGTGATAATCTCCACTTCCTCAACATTGAAACCTTCATAATAAAGCTTGAGGCGGTGACCATTAACCACAAACTTCTTATCTGTCTTCAAGTTTTGGATTTCCACTGCACCAAAATGAAAAACATTAGAAACGATAAATGGACCAATCCAACGAGAACGTAACTTACCGGGAAAAATTTTAAGCCTCGAGTGATAGAGGAGCACTTTTTGTCCCACTTCAAATGTCTTTTCGAGATTTGTTGGCCATGAAAAAATTTGTTCTTTTCCTTGTAAATCCACGCATTCTCATAAGCCTCATTCCTCAACTCCTCTAACTCTTGTAATTGGAGTTTCCTATGCCTCCCAGCATTCTCAAAATCCATGTTGCATTGTTTAATTGCCCAGAACGCTTTGTGCTCATACTCAACGGGAAGATGGCATGGCTTACCAAACACCAACCTATAGGGAGACATCCCAATAGGTGTCTTATAAGCAGTTCTGTAGGCCCAGAGTGCATCGTCTAGCCTCAAACTCCAATCCTTGTGATCAGGGAGAACCATTTTCTCCAAGATGGATTTGACTTCTCTATTCGAAATCTCCGCTTGCCAATTGGTTTGTGGATGATAAGAGGTGGAAACTTTGTGAATGACTCCATACCTACGGAGTAGAGCTGCAATCACCCGATTACAGAAATGCTTCCCCCTATCACTGATCATGGCCCTTGGCATTCCAAAGCGAACAAAAATATGACTTCTCACAAAATCTGCAACTACTTTAGAGTCATTAGTCCGGGTGGCCTTGGCTTCCACCCATTTCGACATGTAGTCAATAGCCAATAAAATGTACAAAAACCCATAAGATGAGGGAAAGGGACCCATGAAGTTAATACCCCAAATATCAAAAATTTCACAAAATATTATGGGAGTCTGGGGCATTTGGTCTGTACGAGATATATTACCTACCCTTTGACATCTATTACAAGATTTGCAAAACACATAAGCATCTTTGAAAAGGATAGGCCAGTAGAAACCACTTTCTAATACCTTACGGGCAATTCGCTTAGGCCCAAAATGGCCACCACATGCATAAGAGTGGCAAAAAATTAGAATGGAATTGAATTCAGATTCACTCACGCATCGACGCATCACTTGATCCGCGCAATGCTTCCAAAGGTAGGGGTCATCCCAGATGAAGTGCTTGGCATCACTCTTTAGTTTGTCCCTCTTAGCCTTTGGCCAACGTGTAGGGAATTGATTAGTTACTAAGAAATTTACAAGATCAGCATACCAAGGCGTAAACGAATTAATGGCAAGCAGTTGCTCTTTAGGAAACGCCTCTCTCAATGGTGGATCGTCCGTATTTGTAAGCAAACGGCTCAGGTGATCAGCTACTAGGTTCTCCGCCCCACTTTTATCCTTTATCTCCAAATCGAACTCTTGCAGGAGCAGAATCCATCTGATGAGCCTTGGTTTTGCATCTTTCTTTGTCAACAAATACCTTAAGGCTGCATGATCAGAAAAAACTACTACTTTTGCACCCAATAAATAAGACCTAAAATTTTCTAGTGCTAAAACAATAGCTAGTAATTTTTTCTCTGTCGTAGAGTAATTAAGTTGAGCTCCATTCAAGGCCTTGGATGCATAGTAAATTGCATGCGTCGCCTTGCCAATCCTTTGCCCCAATACTGCTCCCACGGCATAATCACTTGCATCGCACATTATTTCAAAAGGGAGACTCCAGTCTGGGGGTTGAATGATGGGTGGTGACGTCAACGACCCCTTCAATTTATCAAACGCCACCTTGCATTCGTTGGTGAAGTCAAATGGTACGTCCTTTTGCAACAGTTTGAACAAGGGCGCTCAAATCTTGGAAAAATCCTTGATAAATCTTCTATAAAACCCTGCATGACCCAAAAAGGAACGTACCTCCCGTACATTTACGGGGTAAGGCAAAGCAGAAATAATATCTATTTTTGCTTTATCTGCTTCTATTCCCTTAGCTGACACAACATGCCCTAGGACAATACCATGGTCCACCATAAAGTGGTATTTTTCCCAATTAAGAACTAAATTCGTTTCTATGCATCTTTTCAAAATCAGAGCTAAGTTATCAAGGCATTTGTCAAAACTATCCCCATATACACTAAAATCATCCATGAAACCTCAATAATTTTTTCCACATACTCAGAGAAGATACTTACCATGCACCTTTGGAAAGTAGCTGGAGCACTACAGAGACCGAAGGGCATCCTATGGTAAGCAAAAGTACCGAATGGGCAGGTGAACGTGGTCTTTTCTTGGTCCTCTGATGCTATGGCAATTTGGAAATACCTTGAAAAACCATCCAAAAAATAATAGTAAACACGACCAGCCAACCTCTCTATCATTTGATCAATAAAGGGTAGGGGAAATGGTCCTTTTTCGTAACGGCGTTTAATTTTCGGTAGTCTATGCATTGGCGCCATCCCGTGAGCTTCCTAACGGGAACCATCTCTCCTTCCTGGTTCTCTTCTACAGTTACCCCTGCCTTTTTCGGAATTACTTGGATCGGACTCACCCATGGGCTGTCCGAGATAGCGTAGATAATTCCCGCCTCCAGGAGTTTAAGTATCTCCTTTTTAACTACTTCCATCATAAGTGGGTTTAATTTTTGTTGTGCCTGTCTTACCGGCTTTGCATCATCTTCTAGCCGTATTCGGTGCATGCATAAGGATGGACTAATTCCTTTGATGTCTGCTATACTCCACCCAATCGCCTCCTTATGATCTCGAAGAAGTCGTACTAGCTTGTCCTTTTGAGTTGGTGACAAATGGGTTGAAATAATCACTGGTAGCGTCTCTTTATCTCCGAGAAAAACATACTTCAAATGGTTCGGAAGAGGCTTGAGCTCCAATTCTGGTGCCTGCACTACAGAAGGCAACAATTTTTGTTGAGGTTCTGGTATAAAAAGAGCAGTTAATTCATACCTTGAAGAAATGGGTGGGAGTAAATGCAATGCCTCCACCGCATGGTACAACTCATCATTGATTTCCAAATCAAGAGGTTCTCCCAACTCCAAATGTTTGGCCAAAGCCACTTCCAGCGCATCCTTTCCATCTAACTCAAAAGTTTCCTGTACAAAAGGCTTAATAACACTCAAAGCAAAAACTGAGTTAGATTCTTTTGGGTACTTCATTGCATCAAAAATATTAAAATTTACAATTTCTCCATCAAACTCCATTGATAAAGTACCCTCATTCACATCTATTTTTGTCCTAGCAGTGCTTAGAAAAGGCCGACCTAACAAAATAGGTGACGGATTCAATGATCTTTCATCTCGCATATCTAGGACATAGAAATCTGCTAGAAATATTAGCTCATTGACTTGCACCAGAACGTCCTCAACTAGCCTCTCAGGATAAGTATTGGTACGGTCCACTAGTTGGATTATGATGCTAGTCTCCTTAAGTGACCCCAGGTTTAGAGAAGCATAAATGGTTTTGGGCATCACATTGATTGACGCCCCTAAATCCAACATTGCTTTCCTAATTTTGGTGCTTTCTATTTTACAAGGGATCGTGAACATACCTGGATCCCCACACTTGGGTGGGAGCTTTCTTTGAAGTACGAATGATACATTTTCTCCCACCACCACTCTTTCATCACCCCTTAGCTTTCTTTTGTGGGTGCACAAGTCTTTTAAGAATTTTGCATATTTTGGTACCTGCTTAATTGCATCCAACAAGGGGATGTTTATCTCTATCTTTCGGAACACATCCAAGATTTCTCTCTCCTTCTCTGCCTTCTTTGTTTTCTCCAACCTGCAAGGAAAATGAGGTAAGTTAGATTTAGCAGGTATTGAGGGATTAGAAGTTACCTTAGGCTGTTCGTGAATGCATCCCTCCTTTACAATTTCCTCTTCAAACTCTTCTTCATTCTTACTCTTTGGATCTTTTAAGCTTGACCCCTCTACTTCTCTGCCACTTCTCAATGTCATGGCACTGACATTCTTGGGGTTTGCCTCAGGCTGTGATGGCAATTTCCCAAAAACGTGAGTTTCTAGTCGGTTGACTGCGGTAGCCAAGTGACTTACTTGAGTCTCCAAGTTTTTCATACCCACCCGTCTCCCGCTGAATTGGGCTCATGGAACTGGTGGTGCTCATGGCCAAATTCTTTACAATTTCTTCCAAAGAGTTTCCAGAATTTGCAGACGAAGGTTGAGGCTTTGCTTGATAAGGCTGCTGAAATCCTGGAGGACGATTCACAAATGAGTTCTGAGACCTGTTCCCGTAACTGAAATTGGGGTGGTCTCGCCAACCTGGATTATATGTACTGGAATATGGGTCATATGGCCACGGGCTGGACACTCCACCATATTAACCCGCTACCCATCTTCTTGCAAAATGGGACAGGCATCTGTGGAGTGGCCGATGTTCATAGCTGCATTCCACATCTTTGTTTGAAGTGCATTCCCACGCCGTTGTCGTACGACAGATGTTAACTCGGACAACTGTTGCTGAATAGATGAGGATTCTACCTCGTTGACTTTACGGATGGGGTTACTTTCACAGAAGCCAAATTACTGAGAATTTTCTGCCATTGCCTCAATGAGATCCCATGCTTCTCTTGGTGTCTTATTTGCCAATGCTCCCCCACTCGCAGCATCAATGACACTTCTGTCAGACGACTGAAGTCCTTCATAAAATTATTGGATCAACAGTTGCTCACTAATTTGATGCTGTGGGCATCTAGTGCACAACTTGTTGAACCTTTCCCAATAGTCATACAACATTTCCCCAGGATATTGCTTAATGCCGCATATCTCCTTTCTCAAACTTGCAACTCGGGATGCAGAAAGAAATTTCTCTAAAATTTCTTTTTCAATTGTGCCCAAGTTGTGATATTACCTGCAGGTAGGTAGTATAACCAGTCTTTCGCTGCATCCTTGAGGGAAAAAGGGAATGTTCTGAGTTTAATCTGCTCTTCAGTAACCCCGGGAGGCTTCATACTAGAACAAACCACATCAAACTCTTGGATGTGTTTGTGGGGTTCCTCACCAGACAAACCATGGAATGCGGGCAAAAGATGGATTAGCCCAGATTTCAACTCAAAGGAAGTATTTTTAGCTAAAGTTGGGAACGTAATGCACAGAGGCTGCTGGTTCAGATCCGGAGAAGCCAACTCCCTTATTGTTCTAGTAGTGTTGGCCATGTTAACTTCTTCTTCTGAATCACTCGATTGATCAGTTGGAGATTCTGGTAGTCGAGGTCCTGAAGATGTAGTGACCAACAATTCTTCCCTGTACTCCCTGGTTTCCTTCCTTAGTCTACGTGAAGTTTTCTCTATCTCAGGATTGAAAGTCAACTCACGTGTACGAGAAGAACGTGGCATAAACTGGCAAAGGTGCCAAGTACCAAAAAAAATAACTTAAAAAGAAACAAATTAACCAAAACACCGGTCCCCGGCGACGGCGCCAAAAATTGACAGGTGCCGAACCTGTGCAATAATAAATATTTAAACCTAACTGTCCACAGGAATACTCCCGAGTTAAATCTGGTACTGGAGCAGGGACTCCGGATGTGCAATGGGTTACTAGCTTCACCCTGATTCCAAGGAATTTACTTAATCCGATATACCAGAAATTAACCAGAGAATTTAATTAATTTTGTATATGTGGCAAGTAGGGTCGTCTCCTCAAGGAACGGTAGGAAATTGTTTCTTTCTAAGTCACAAGAAAATGGGGAGGTTTGGATGGGATAGAATTAGAAATAAAATAAATAAAAGTATAAAATAAGGATGAAAACACTAATTAAATAAATCACCAGAGAACAAGCAAAGAATAATTAAGTAGAAATGACAAGTAATATAATTCTACCCAAAGGAACAACTTCTCAGGCACAGTCCAATCAAATGATCATCGATACAAAAATATTTCTTTCATTCATCACTAGGTTAGTTATAGCTACCAACAAGCTCTGACAGCCAGCTTTTCCTTACTTTTCGACAGCCAAGGTACGACCATTGACTATTTCCCTAACCAGATAACAACCCTAGGTACGACCATAGGAATTTAATTATCCAATTGCATTAAAAGTTAGAAAAATCCAACCCTGACCAATGAACACGTTAAGAGGGTTCATTTAAGTTAGATCCTACGTTTCCCCAACATAAAACCAATTATGGTGGTCGCCACTAATTATTAACCAAACGAACAATTACGGATTCAATTCAGTTAATTTGACAATAGGATATTAGGTTTAATTAAATATCCGGCTGTTGACATTCATTTAACCAAATAACCTTTAAACAATTAATCCAGGAAACGTACGAATAGTAACAAATAAAAAGAAATAATAAATCCTCGATTAGATCTCATAAATGATATGGACCGCACCTTCGAGTCGCCCTTTGAGTAGACGAGAGATTTAGCCACTCCTCATGGAGAATCGCATCCAAGAGTTGTTTGAGAAATTTTCAATAATAAAGTCACGAGAAAAGAAAAAGCAAAGGAACGAAATAATGAAGCTTCCTAAACCAATGAGAAGAGCAAGCTGGCCAGCCAAGTGATTTCTTTTGTTTATTGTTTTGTGACCAATCAAAAAGCACCCAGAGAAAAGAAGCCTACGATGAGGTTTTTTTCTTCCTAGCTATTGCGTGGAGTTCTTTTTTTCCAAGTGACGGCTTGGCTGAATAAATAAAAGAAAACCTAAGCTTTCCTATTTAACTAGGACTCTCAGTCCTAAATGGAGTCTAACTTGCTAAAAAGCAATAATAAAGTAAAAAGGAAACCAATTACAAACTCTTCTAACCAAAAGGGTCTTTAACCAATTCCTAAAAGTAAAATAAAGTCTTCAATCCCAAAGATGACAAATATCAGGTGTAGGATTTTTTTCACGAAGTCCTTCTTCACATCCAAATACAGCGCGCCCACGCCTTATCCTTGGGAGTCTTCTGGAATTTAACCAAAATTGCACTTTTAAGCTCCAAATGATCCAAATGACCTAAAATCAATGCCAAAACCAAACATGAGTAGAATCATGCAATTAGTACCATATTTAGGCCATAATTAAGAAAAAATATCCACAAATAATATGTATAATTAAGGACTTAACAAAAACGGGTGGTTGGGGAGTTACGTCTGAAATAAATGATTGTTGACTAATTGAAATGAAAGGAAGTGACCTAATAAGTTGTGACTTTTGGTGTGTCGGACGTCCGAACGACGTGAAACGTCTGACACATATGTCTGATAGGATTTTCTGGAAAATAGCCAAGAACATTTTGAGACGTCCGTTCATCAGGGTCAGACGTCCGATAAAATTTGACCAGAAATATTTAAGGATTTTTTTCTAAAATGCCCAATTTCGAACGTAAATATGTAAATTGATCTAGGGGCAAGGATTTTGTGAAAATATCAGCAATTTGGTTTTTTGAACAAACATGATTCACACAAATTTCACCTTTTTGAACAAGATCACGAATGAAATGATGTTTTATGTCTATATGTTTTGTTCTAGAATGTTGAATGGGATTTTTTGTCAAATTTATGGCACTTGTGTTATCACAATAAATAGGCATATTATCATACAATAATCCAAAATCATTCAAGGTATGCTTCATCCACAACAATTGAGCATAACATGCACTAGCGGCAATATATTTCGCTTCTGTTGTAGACAAGGAAATGGCATTTTGTTTCTTACTAAACCAAGTTACTGAACAATTACCAAAAAAATGACATGAACTACTAGTACTTTTTCTATCAATTCTACAACCACCAAAATCAGCATCCGTATAACCACATAAGGCAAATTCATGACATTTAGGATACCATAAACAAAAATTCAAGGTTCCTTTCAAATATCGAAAGATTCTCTTAATGACATTTAAATGAGATTCTTTAGGACAAGATTGGAACCGAGCACATAAACAAATGGCAAACATAATATCCGGCCTACTTGCGGTTAAATAAAGAAGGCTTCCGATCATACCTCTATATTTCTTCTCATCAACACTTGTACCTTGTTCATCCTTTTCGAGTTTGGTAGACGTACACATTGGTGTTCTGACTTTCTTTGAATCCTCCATGTCGAACCTCTTGAGAAGCTCTTTTGTGTACTTTATTTGATTGATGAAAGTTCCTTCATGAATTTGAAGGACATGGAGTCCGAAGAAGAAATTCAATTCTCCCGTCAAACACATCTCAAATTTATTTTGCATAATGGTGAAAAAATCCTTGCACAAACGCTCATTAGTAGCACCAAAAATGATATCATCAACATAAATTTGCACAATAAGGAGATCATTTAATTTTTGTTTTGTAAAAGAGTAGTGTTCACAATACCTCTCTTAAAACCATTTTCAATCAAAAAACCACTTAAACGTTCATACCAAGCTCTAGGAGCTTGTTTTAAACCATACAAGGCTTTTGAAAGCTTAAACACATGATTGAAAAATTTATCACTTTCAAAATCGAGAGGTTGATCCATATAAACTTCTTGATCAATAAAGCCATTTAGGAAAGCACTTTTAACATCCATTTGATACAATTTAAAACCTTTGAAACAAGCAAATGCAAGAAACATTCTTATAGATTCTAATTTTGCTACGGAGCAAATGTTTCTTCAAAATCTATACCTTCTTCTTGAGCATACCCCTTAACTACCAATCTAGCATTGTTTCTCACAGTTTCACCCTTATCATTCAATTTATTTCTAAAGACCCATTTAGTGCCTATTATAGGGTGATTTTGAGGCCTTTCAACTAAAGTCCAAACATTATTCCTTTCAAATTGATTCAATTCCTCTTGCATAGTTATAATCCAATAATCATCTTTCAAAGCATCAACAAGATTTTTAGTCTCAAAATGTGATACAAAGGCAAAATTATCAAGTAGTGGTTTTGAAGAAGAACGAGTTCTTACCTTTTCGAATAGATCACCAATAATCAAATCCTTGGGATGGTTTTGAGTGAACTTCCAAGCCTTAGGAAGATCCTTTGGTAAACCATCATCCTTGTCTTCTTCTTCTTGCACTTGGTTTCCTTAAGTGTCATTTTCCTTCAAATTTTCCTCCATTTCAGCATTGTTTTCCTCTTGGAGTGTAAACTTCTCAAGCTCTTTTTGAATACCTACATCATCATCTACACAAATGCTTTTGGAAGAATCACCATTAGACTCATCAAATGTAATATGTATGGCTTCTTCAATCACAAGAGTTCTTCTATTATAAACTCTATATTCTCTTTTGTTTTCACAATAACCCAAGAAAATACCTTCATCAGTTTTCTTATCAAAATTTTCAAGATGTTCCTTAATATTTAAAATAAAGCGTTTGCATCCAAAAACTTTAAAATATCCAACTATTGGCTTTTTATCAAACATCAACTCATAAGAGGTTTTGTTCAAAATTGTTTTTAACAAAACTCTATTCATTACATAACATGCTGTATTTACGGTCTCGGCCCAAAAATATTTTAGCAATTCATTTTCACTCAACATGGTTCTTGCGGTTTCAACAAGTGTCCTTTTTTTCTTCCAACAACGCCATTTTGTTGGGGGGTTTTTACAATAGAGAATTCATGAATTATTCCATTGTGATCACAAAATTTCGGAAAGCCACAATACTTAAATTCTAAACCATTATCGCTCTTAATTTTAACGATGTGTAAGCCAAGTAAATTTTGCACCTTTGCAAATAAGGAAACAAAACTTTTGAAAGCATCATCTTTATGAGCAAGGAAAACAGTCCATGTATATCTAGAGTAATCATCAACAATCATAAGACAATATCTCTTTCCACCTAAACTAGCAATTGGTGTAGGACCAAACAAATCAAGATGTAAAAGCTCCAATGGTTTAGATGTAGAAATGTTTCTTTTCGGTTTAAAAGAAGTTTTGGTTTGTTTACCAAATTGACATGCATCACAAACCTTATCTTTTTCAAACTTTATTTTAGGCAAGTCTCTAACAAGTTCCTTTTTGAAAATTTCATTTAGTACATCCATATTGAAATGACAAAGCCTTCTATGCCACAACCAAGGATCTTCATTAGAAATTTTAAGACATTTAAAGTTAGAAGAATCAATTTTCTCAAGAATTACAACATAGATGTCATTGAATCTTTTTCCTTTGAAAATGATATTGAATTTTACGTCAAGAACCGAACATTCATGCTTTTTGAATAAAACAAATAAATCTCTATCACATAATTGACTAACACTAAGCAAATTATAGCCTAAATTATCTACTAAGAGAACATTATGCACAAATGTTTCACCATTCTTACCAACATCACCTACTCCAATTGTTTTGGCTTTCATGTCATCTCCAAAAGTCACTTTTCCATTGGATTTTAATTTGAACTTGATGAATTGTGATGGATCACCGGTCATATGCCTTGAACATCCACTATCAATGAACCACTTTGATTCCTTTATGACTTTTTCAACTTTTACCTATACAAAAAAATAGAAATTTTGGTACCCTTTAATTTTTGGGTCCTTGATGGTTAGAATCGTGTTTGACTAACCACATACATTTCATTCCTCTTTTCATATTTTTTCTCACATAGCAATCATGCTTCAAGTGACCTACTTGGCAGTAAAAA
Organism: Gardenia jasminoides; assembly: GCA_013103745.1. Classification (NCBI taxonomy): domain Eukaryota; kingdom Viridiplantae; phylum Streptophyta; class Magnoliopsida; order Gentianales; family Rubiaceae; genus Gardenia; species Gardenia jasminoides. The sequence continues at coordinate 47,017,700 of CM023103.1, read as the reverse complement.
TCACATATAATGGTAGGATCATTCACATGAATTGGTTTAATAAACTTTACTCCTCTTTTTCTATAAATTGTGAATTCATTTGCACTAAAGGTTAGTTTCCTTTCATGGACATTAAAATAAGGCTTCAATTCATTTCTTGTAAAAATATTTTGTTTTCTTTTTGAAGGATCATGTCTACATTATCCATTCTTCTTTTTAAGTCATTTTGTTTTTCCTTAAACATTTCACAAAGACTTGTTTTTCTATCAAGTTCATGTTGCAACTCAATTTGAGCTCTTACTAAGCAATCATTGTCATATTTTAGCTTTTTATTATCTTGAAATAAGTTTGCATTATCTTGTAAAAGAAATGTGATTTTCTGTTTTAATTCTTTATTTCTAGCATAAGACTCTTTCAAACTTTCATGCAATCTACCAACAAATGACTCAAGATCATCATTATCATTATCACTTTCACATTGAGGGTTGCAAGATATTACCTCATTGTCACCAATTGCCATGAAGGCGATTTGAGCAGATTCCTCTTCTTCCTCAATCTCAGCTTCCGAATTGCACTCATTCCATATGATTTGGAAGTTGTTGAATCTTGGTTTTCTTTCATTCTTCATTTCTTTCTTCTTCTTCATTGGACAGTCAGCTGCATTGTGACCAAGCTGTCCACACTCGAAACACTTATCTCCTTACTTTTTGTTGGCATCTTGTCTTCCTTTGTATCTTGTGTTGAATTGATTGGGGCTTCGATTGCTAGGTCCTCTCTTTCTAAATCTTCTTTTGTTGAGGATCCTTTTGAAGCTTTTAGTGATGAGAGTGAGATCACTATCATCACCATCCATATCTTCATCATCCAATGAGGCCGAATCATCCTCATCTTGGGATGTTTTGAGAGCAATGCTCCTCTTGGCCCTTGCATCTTCTTCATCTTGTACCTTGCTTTTGAACTTCAACTCATAAGATGTTAGAGAGTTTATAAAAGACTCAATAGGCAATGAATTCAGGTCTTTTGCTTCTTCAATTGTAGTCACTTTATTCTCCCATTCTTTAGGTAAAGCATTCAAAATTTTTCTATTTTTCTCACCAAGTGTATATTCTTTATCCAACACCTCTAAATCTTTTATAAGATTATTGAATCTACAATACATTTTATCTACATTTTCATGAGATTCCATTTTGAATGATTCATATCTACTGACTAATATAGACTTCTTTTTTTCCCTTACATCTTCACTACCTTCATGAATCTCCCTTAACTTATCCTAAATTTCTTTAGCAGATTTACATTCTTTAACTCTAATGGATTCATTTGAGTCTAATGCACTATATAAAACATTCATGGCGTTAGCATCTGAAGTGAGATTAGCTCTATCCTTACGAGTCAACTCATTCCTTGTTTTTAATCTAGGAACATGAGTAATGGGATCATCAATGGTAGCAGTGTAAAGACCTTCATTAACAATAAACCATAGATCAATGTCAATAGATTGCAAAAAGATAATCATACATTTTTTCCAACTAACATAGTTTGAACCATTGAATATGGGTGGCCTAGTGACCGATTGACCTTCTACAAACATGGCATTGTTGGTTGTCATCTTTCTCTAAGCGGTTAAGTTTGATCCTAGAGACCAAACACTGATACCAATTATAAGGCCCAAAGACAACCTACGAGGGGGGGTGAATTAGGTTGATTAAAAATTAATCAAGTAATGCCCCTTTTTCACAATGAAAGATGTAATCTCTTAATCGATTAAAATATCACACAAATAAGCAATGAAAATCGAGATCAGTAGATGATATAGCAATGAATAAGTCGAGAAGTGAGCTGAAAATTAAGATGATAGAAAGCAAACCAATTTTCTTCAAAGCTCCTCTTGAGCTTGAAGAATAGTTCTCAATTCAAGCAACTTCAACTTGGTGAATTACAATCAACCATTGTGTACAATGGAAGGCTCACTTACTCCTTGCCCCAAGTGGCACTTAATCAAGCAAGGAAGTTTTATAATCTTACAGATAACCCCCCCAAAACTACACTATTAATGAACTCACTCACAAGTGAAAAGCTTGCAAATGAACTAACACTTCAAGACCTGCAATTCTTACACCAAGAGTATTTTCTTGCTAAAATCACTCTCAAGAACTTGTATTATAAGTGTTCAAAAGTTATCTATGAAGTTCAGACAATGGTGTATTTATAGGTGATGAAAAAGTGTCTTGATATTAGTGGTCAACGGATAGAAGAAGTTGAAGAGTCAACTAACCGTTGGGGCTATCGGATGTCCGACACAATGTTGTGCGTTCGATGCTAACGTCCGACAGATTATTTTGTTCTTTATAGGACGGCCGATGCATATTTCTGCGTTCGATGAGCTTTGCGTCTGACAGGGACTAGAGAGCTTAGAATTCTTCTTGGATACGATCGGACGGCTGATGCATATTTTTACGTCCGATGAGTTTTGCGTCCGACAGCGACCAGAGAGCTCAGAATTCTTCTTGGATGCAATCGGACGGCCGATGAGGTTGATGTACGTCCGATACGAGTGTCCGATGGATCTCTTGTCTATCGGACGTCCGGTACTTCAATTTGAATGTCTAATAGAGAGTTTTCGAGTTTTATCGGACGTCCGATACAAGCTATTAAGCGTCCGACAGTTACCAGTGACATATGCTTCTTTTGATTGAATTCTTCAAAATGCACTGCTTGCATTGATAACCTGGGCTGCCAAAAATCTCAATGGAAAACATTAAATTCATTTCTTCAATTGTTTTGTAATAGTCAAAATTCGGGATCATGATTAACACATAATAATATGTGTTTTGTACATAGAAATTGGAAAATCTAATATACGCGTTGCGTATGGATTCAGTTTCCTTCTTCTTTGCTTTTTTGTTTTTTTTCCCCATTCTGGTTCGCATGAATTTTTTTCCCTCCCTTCTACGCATGGTGGTCATTATACCCATGCTAATGGACGGCTAAAATGATACATTTGTGATCATTTGATTATGGACTAGGTTTCCCAATGATTAAATATCGGCTTTCGGGTTTGTCATGACATATAAGAGATTAATACTTCCTGGAGCCAATCACAAATGCACATTTGAATAGGCACAGTAAATTTTTATCATTCAAAAAGCTATTAAATCTTGGCCATATTTGCCTTTGTCATTCTTATATTTTTGGGACCTGGGGGATTTTTAATAGGCTACGGTTTGTTGGATTCTCACTTGGGATATGTTACTTTTAAGCGTTTTGACAAGTACCATACTGTTTGAGGTTTCTGTTCATTATATTCCCAGCCTATCTATCATATAGTACTTAAAACAATAACATACAATGTGGGAGGCAAAATGAAATTCCCACAAAACAACGGCCAATCAATCTCAAATCCATATCATTGCTTTCGGGTTTGTCATGATATGTAAGAGATTAATACTTCCTGGAGCCAATCATAAATGCACATTTGAATAGGCACAATAAATTTTTGTCATTCAAAAATCTATTAAATCTTGGCCATATCTGCCTTTCTCAGTCTTATATTTTTAGGACCTGGGGGATTTTTTATAGGTTAGCGTTTCTTGGATTCTCACTTGGGATATGTTATTTTTATGCATTTTGACACGTAATGTAAAATGTTTCGGTTTCGCTCATTAGATTCCCAGCCAATTAAATATAGTACTTTCAACAATAACAGACAATGTGGGAGGCAAAATGAAATGCCTAGAGAACAACGGCCAATCAATCTCAAATCCGTATCATTGCTTTCGGCTTTGTCATGATATGTAACAGCATAATACTTCCTCGACCCAATCATAAATGCACATTTGAATAGGCAGAGTAAATTTTTGTCATTCAAAAGGCTATTAAATCTTGGCCATATTTGTCTTTGTCAATCTTATATTGAATCTGGACTACGTGGAGGCCCATAACCTATAATTAAAAAATGTGGAGGCCCATTACTTTTTTCCCTTTTTTTCCTTTTTCTTTTGAAAGTTTATTTGAAGAAATTGAAGCATTCACAGCCTCTTTCAACGTGGAAACTAATACAAGGTAGTAGACGAAATCCAGGCCTTTTCCTTGAAATTGATGACCTACAAATGATGGAGCAAATGTCCAAATGTTTTTTACTGGTCAAACATATGGGCCCAAAACCATTTACACAAGACAATAGACCCATAACCATTTATATAAGACAGTAGACCCATAACCATTTTACTAGTCAAACATATGGGCCCATAACCATTTACACAAGACAGTAGACCCATAACCATTAATACAAGACAATACACCCATAACCATTTTACTGGTCAAACATATGGGCCAGAAGTTTAAAAAGCCCACAACTCTTTTTCCAATTTTAAAACAAGGAGAAATGAGGAGATAAAGGGGAAATTTTTTTTTTAAGGTGGCGTTAGTAATACATATTTGCTCTCAAAAATAACAGTGGCAAACAAATATTTGACACCGTATATTATAGTACAATAGCTACTCGATGCTACTATTTTTATCTCTGTCTTTTTTTTCCCCTTGACTCTTATAAATTAATTAGTTAATAGTTTAATAGTACTATATAATACACCAGTCCAAATAAATGTAGAATTCACCTGTACCTTCAAGTACAAGGAATGGAATCTTATGCAGCATATGATAGATGCTTATTTAATCCCAAATAACAATTCACAAAAATAGAGTAGTACTAAATTCAATCACGTGATAAGCAACATGATGACTTTGGCCCTCTTTACACATATATTGAAAATTTAATTACGGAAGAAAATAGTTTTGTTTCCTACTTATGAAGGTCAAATTTCATTGGTTATAATAGGCATAATTCTATTCATTTTATTTCATTAATTCACACTAACAAATGCATTTATGTAGGGGCTACTTTACAAGTTATGACAGTTACTGACAACTCCACTTTTAGGCAACTTTTATTTGATCACACTATAGTTGTACATCAAACTACTCATGGTATCTACTGCTCAACTATTACAACTTTTTCATCTATAATACTTATACAATCATGAATTAACATTTTAATTTATATGTTATTAAATTAAAATTTTAAATTATATGTTATTAGATGAATTGCATAATGACTCAGAAAGGAACGAAACTACTGCTACACCAATTTCACCATCTAATTGTCACGATGACAGTAAGTTTACAACTTCTCACTTAGTTTCACCAACTCATCAACCATTAATTTTGCATTTTAAATTTTGTTACACAGTTTTGTTAACTCAGGAATTTTGTCCATCACATCACATTCATTTTTAACTCAACAACACAGATTCATCAAAAGGATTTTGTTAAACTAACTTTTTAATTTATATGTTATTAGATAAATTGCATAATGACTCAGAAGGGAACAAAACTCCTGCTACACCAATTTCACCATCTAATCATCATGATAACAGTAAGTTTACAACTATTCACTTAGTTTCACCAACTCATCAACAATTACTTTTGCATTTTAATTTTTATTAAAAAGTTTTGTTAATTCAGGAATATTATCCATGACATTACATTCATTTTCAACTCAACACACAGGTTCATCACAAGAATTTTATCAAGTTAACTTTTTAATTTATATGTTATTAGATGAATTGCATAGCGACTCAGAAGATAATGAAACTCCTGCCACACTAATTTCACCATCTAATTGTCATGATGACAGTAAGTTTACAACTTATTACTTCCTTTTACCGACTCATCAACCATTACTTTTGCATTCTAAACTTTATTAAAAAATTCTGTTAATTCATGAAAACTGTCCGTGACATCATATTAATTTTTAAGTCAACACACAAATTCTTCTGGTGAATTTGTTCCTGCTACACAAGATGTTGTGACTACTAACAATGTTCGCACGGAACAAATTGGTAATGCACTAATGCTTTTCTTATGTTATCATTATAGACATTTTTTTTACCATATGCTCTTCTCTATTCAAACAGTATGCCCTTTATTTCTATGCAATAAATTTACATTATGTCTTCCACAACTCAATGAATTTGACATTGTATATATTTTGCACACAATCATATGGACACGTAACTTACCATACTCTTCTCATCAATCAATTAGATCCAATAGGATAAATGTAGCGACATTAATGTCAAATGACAAGAAGGTGGACATTTGGGCCATCTTCCATTTTGGGTTCTTAAAACCAAAAATATACATTATAGTAGTAGTAGTTGTGAGGGCCGTGAACTTTAAACCTAAATCTCGTTTAGATTTTTCATGAATGGTTTTATAATTGTTTGAGCATGTGCTTGATCAATCTTCTAGTGAGTGTATCTCATTCCAGAAACCTAGACGAATTGCATTGAAATCACTACCATTATAGGTTTAACCATTTTTCTTCTTCAATCGAATTCACTCAACATTCCTTAAATCAAAATTAGGATTGAGCTGAAATCTTTCCAAGCACATTCGGAAATTTCATTCCAACTCCCAGCTAGGAAAATCTTACCACTCCTCTTCACCATTACAAGACCACCATGTGTCAATTTCATGCTGGAATTTTGGCCACTTGAACAAGTTTCATCCTTCCACCGGCTGCTCAATTGATTGAGAAAAAAAAAATTTCAGATCATCTTGAATGTGATCACCGGCCTCCATGACCAATGGAAGTGAGGCTCTTGCCATTTGGCATCTTATTCCAGCCACCTTATGCTCACTTGAGCAAGGCAAATCTGCAAAATTATTTCTTCAAGACCAACCGATGGTCATCAGCCTTAAACTCTCCTTATTGCATTTCAAATTCACTCTTCACTTTCACTTCACTTCAGCACTCATCTCTCAAGCTCTCAACCGAGAAGCTCTCCCCTTCACCCCCACATTTCACTTCAAAGTCTTTTCTCCCCAAGCTCAACCGAGAGCTCCCTTTTCACTTTCCATTTCCTTGTCTTTCTTTTCTTGATCGATTCAGCCTTGCACCAAGAGGAGACCATGGCTGCAAGCTGCTGAAACCAAGCTTGAAATCTGGGCAGGATCAAGGCTGTCTTCTCTCCATTCGTTCCCTAAGCAAGCCGAAGGTAAAACATCATCTACTTCTTGAAAAACTTCTTGGCAGCTTAGCATTTTCCATTCTTAGTTTATTTCGTTTCTTGCAGCTAGAAACTGGATTTGATTAAGCCAAGCTTCTCACTTGTTCATCCGTCCTTGAAAGCTTATTGGAGGTAAGAGTCATTTCTTATCCTTTTCAGCTTAAAAAGAAATGATTTCCCTCTCTCAAAAGATCATCTTGAAAGATGCTATGGCCATGCATGCACCGGTTGACTTGAAATCTTGCCTTGACATATTTATATCTTTTATATATCTTCTGGAAATCTGGTTAACCAATGTAGATTACTGCTCTTGTTTTCCTTTAAGCTTCCCGAAGCCTTAAAATGGTAACTTTAGTTGTACTATCCCATGTATGACCATTAGAAGTGATTGTGAAGTGATTGAACTTTCCGTGTGCTTTCGATGCTAGAAGACCACCTAATCCCTTGCTATTTTGTGTGAATTTAGGCTGAAGGGCTTTGCCCTATTTCATCCGAATCTTCTCTTGTTAAAACCTGTTGAAATCAACCCATGCATGTGTTTATTTTTTTTCCTGGCCGGTTAGACTTTGATTAAAAATTTGCATGAACCAAATGCTTTAAACTCAACCGAGCCTTGGTTGTTCATTTTCTCCTTAAAAGTTATATGTATCTATGTTTCCTTGCATGAGATATATTCGGTCAGCCCAAAAACAAAATAAAACTGGACATGTAATGACCTAACACTTGGCTTTTGAATGGAGAAAATAATCTTGTATCAAGAAAGGAAAATAAGAGGGAAAGAACCGGTCTTGATGGTTTCCAAACTTGAGACATGGTTGGTTGAGGCTTTTGTTCAAATTTTAATCATGTGCCGTCAGCGGCATCAAAACTAGACTCAAAGAGTTTCGATTCGGTACCTCACACACCCCGTAACTCATTTTCTACACACCGTGGCGATCCGATGAACATCGCTGAAAATCAAACCTGCGATTTTGTTAAACATGATGGTTTCGAACTTTATTGTCCAAATTTGAGTGATTTCTAAATTGATTTGGTCTTCGATGTTTTCTGAGGAAATAAAGAATGATGAATCTAGTTTTAAATGGCTCCAAAATCATGCAATTCACACGAATAGAACTTCCGATTCAATTTTTGAAAGAAACCGTGGCAAATTGGTTTTTTACGCAATGCACCTTATGAAACTTTCATTTACTACATTTGGTCATTTGACAAAACCTTCATTTTTCAAACTCAAATTCGACCTATAAAAACTTGTTTAATCCATAGAGGTATTGTACTTTAACAAGACCAAAATGGGTAAACACGAATCAAATTATTTTAAACCAAATTCAAGTCAATAAAACTCTTTTGTACTATAACAAATGAAATTAGACACCGATAGTCAATTTTCTAACCAATGCAAGTTTTTCTCTATTTTCTCCAACGTAATACTCTACGTTATCAAAATCCTTTTAAAAATCAACTATTAAAATTTTTCAAACCCTAATTTTGCTAAATTTTTGAAACTCATGTATTCTGACCTAACTAACCAAAACCTCAAATTTCAAAATTCATATGACCGTTTTGCCATAATATTAACTCGATTAGTAAAATCTTAAATACATCCTTGTTTTTATAAAAGAAGTGAATTTGTCAAAATTGATTTTAAATAAATAAAAGTTAATATAGTAATTATGTACCTCAGGACCCATTAGTGAACCAAGCGAGGGCGTTGGTACTGAAGCTTTCAACTCACCAACTCAACTTTGATCTATCTAAGGTGAGGGTTCCAATTTGTTGTTAAGTGATTCTGGTTATTAAGTATTATTTGTTATTTAAAATACTTGATTAATAAGTATTACTTATCATTGAAATCACTTGTTATTAAGTATTACTCGTTATTGAAAATACTTGCTCCTTAAGTGCTACTTGTTATTAAGTGTACTTATTTATTGCGTATTACTTGGATTGAATGTACTTGTTTGTTAAGTGAACCATTATATCACTTAATTATTGAATTCAATTTCAAAATGATTTGACAAAAGGAGGGGCTGAGTGTGTACTTTATCGCACCACCCCACCGCCTTACAAAACGACTTTAAACTACTATAATTGTGCCTCGTGCATGTCAATCGTAGATGATCAGGACGCCATTGCGTGCTTTGCCGCAATAGGCTAGTCCGGGATCCCAAACTCCAGAGGCGAGTCGTCCTATTCCGAGCCGGCATTAGGGCTTGGTCGGGTACGTCGATGGACCCTAGGGACCATTTAAGATTACCTCGAGTGTACACCACCTACCGACTGTTGGTTTTCGGGTCCGAAGTTGGGAGTAAGGGGTTGGCGAATGGGAAGCAGTGAAGACTGATTAGAGTACTGCAAACCCCCATCGACCGCTCAAATGCTCCTATTGACCGGATGATCCTTTACCGCCTCGCTATTGACCGGACGTGCTGAAAATACTGTTCATGACTTTCTCAAAAATGGAAAACTTACGTACTTGAAAATTTTTCCCATATGTGAATTTCACTGTTATATGAAAGCATGCTATACCAATGTGCTTATCTGCTTATGTGTTTTGGAATCTCATTGGGCTTGTAAAAGCTCACCCCAATATATTTCCTCCCCAGGTTCTCCAGGGTATTACAGTGAGTGCGGAAGAAAGTTCAAGGCCAAATTGATATTTTGTATGATGGTTTTAAATATTTATCTATTTTGGATATTGGTCTTAATGCTGTGGATTTCTTTTGAATAGTTATGGTAAGGGTCTATGGATTCGAACCCTATTGGATGAATGGATGTAATCCAAGTTAATCAGATTCTATGGTTACACCTTGTTTTAAAACCCTAAGTTGATTTGATTGATTGACCGAGTCCTGGCGAGAGTTAAGCCGACGGCCGTGGGTCCTAGGGTTTGCCTTGGGAAACGTGGGGCCGTCACATTTGGTGGTATCAGAGCTTAGGTTAGAAATTGGCCTGTAAGGTTATGAGGGCTTGATTTTGAAAGGTAGAAATTAATAATTGAAGTTATAAGTTATATTGGAGACTTACTTAAAGTTGGCTATGGTTGTAGGTTATGGCTGGAAACGGAGCTAACGGTAACCCTGTCCCACCTAGGATGCCCCTGCCTCTAGTACGATATCAGCCAGAGACTGGAGGCCCTACACTTCATTGGAGTTCCGCTTCCAAGACCAACCCTTGTAGTTGCTTGAGGGACTATGCTTACCCCAATCACGTGGTGTTTGCAGTTGTGAAAGAAAGAAAGACCTTAGCCTGTACTATTCAAAGGGCGAATGCAGAAATAGACAAATTAAGGGCTGAGAATTAGATGTTACGTGCTACGATTCAGGAGCTTGAAGAGATAGCTAACCGTTTCATTCGACTGTCTAACACTGTGCGTGATGGCACAGCAGGCATCATGGCTGAGTGTAAGGCGATGATTGAGGAGATAGTGGAAATTAATTCAGAAGGCCAGGGTGGTGAGAGTTCTAGTGTTGGGTAGGTATCTCCAGGACACGTTGAGGGTGATGATTAGTAGGGAGTGTCGCGCCCCATTTTTTGTGAAAAGGGAAGATTGATTTTTTCGAAAAAAGAAAGGAAAATTGGGTCATGGGACTACAAAAAATGCGACGATTTGGACCCTAAAACAAAAGTCTAGAAAAGGGTTTTTAGAAAAGTTTGGAGTCGCCACTTGGTATGGAGTTTAGGTGTACCAAGTCACCCAAAAATTTTAATTAATGAAAATAAACTAAGAAAACCCTTTTTAGACGACTCCAGGTCTTTGAAAAATTAGAGAAAAAGGTTCGGGGGTCACAGTTGAAAGAAAGGAAGGCAAAGATTCGATGTTACTCATCTCTAAGGCACCCTTCTAACCTAGCCAAAGCTAGTTGCAAGATTTAGTTAAAAATTTCCTAATTCTAACTTTAAATTTATCACATTTGGATGTTATCTATATGGATGCAAAACCTAAATCTAATGTTGGATCGAGAGGGGCAAAATGTCTCCTTGAGGTTTGATTGGAATTGACCACATTAGTTGTGTCATCCAAGTTTGATCCCTCGAGGAGGTCACGAAAAATGCAAATGATGAGACTCGAAATGAACAGGAAATTAAGTTTTTCAAAAGAAATGCAATTGTTATAAAATCTCGAGGGAAAAGAAATTGGATTTTGAAAAGATCAATTTTAAGTGCAAAGAGGAACTTGAATTTCCAGAAGATGCAATTTTAAGAAAAGTGGTTTGTTGACTTTGAATTGCTAAAACATGAAGAAGAAACTTGACTTTGAAAGAATGATTTCGATGGAATAATGCATATGTATGTCCTAAAGAGGGATAATGCAACATAATGGGTGCGGGGACTAAGTTCGTGACTTTAAATCTTCCTTTTCATAGAAGGTAATGAAAGCATGCTAAGGCTAAGAAGCCATACTCGCTCTTTTCCCTAATTCAAAGGGTAATGCCCTAAATGCACTAATCTATTTTTTGACGAAAAAGAAAACTAAATGTGATGTCTAGCATACGGGATGGGGAATAGTAACATGCAAGAATGGAAAAGAAACTCTAAAAGTGAAAAGTGTGTGAAATTTGTATCTAATGCATGAACGGCATTTAAGGGTCTAGCATTGGACTAGCCCTCTTTAAAATTCTCACTAACATTGGATTAGTGAGAAATCGAAGGAAAGGAATACAACTAGCGTTGGACTAGTGTGGTGACATCAATATATTTACACAATAAATATGTAGACATGATAATAAAACAAATAAACACATAAAACACATAAACACATAACACATAGGCATAATATCTAGATGCAAGACCCTAGGAAACAAGTAAACACATAATCATGCAAGCATGCAAAATAAGCATATAAAAACCTAATTATTACATTGGGGGGAACCTAAATACATTCTAAAGGGAAAAATTCGGAATAATAATCTAACTATTACATTTTCTAGAATAATTACACTTTTGCAAAATTAAACCTATCTATTACAACTTGGCATCCAAGGCCTCCAAATGATTTACCCAAAATTAAATGACATAAATAAAGACTAGGCATGAATAAGAGCAAAGGAAAACTTAATTTAAAACATGCAAGATCATGCAAAAACATAAGAGCACATAATAGGAGAAAGAAGTTACCATCCCTTGATGTGATGCCTTTTGAATCTTTAAGTGAGGGGAATGGTTATCTAAAACTCAATGTCAACCAAAAGGGATCAAGGTACCAATTTAAAGGAAAAATCAATCAAAAATTCAAAGAAAGGATATCTAAACAGATTCTGCAAGCAACATAGACAAGACTAGGAAATAGAGTAAGATTACGGAATAAAAGAGCGGAAATATCAACAGAATACAAGAGAGGTTACGGAATAGAAAGCAGCAACTAGGTCCTTACAAGCAAAAAAATCAAAGTCCAGGGGAACGCTGCTGGACTAAGCCGCATAACAGTCCGCGTCTCTTCCCATCTTCAAAATATCAGGAAGATTGCTTCCAATTTTTCATACAATAATACAAAACAAAATCTTCAGAGGCAAGGGGATATATTCAAAGCATTAAACATCATCATTCAGATCATAAGAACAAGCTAAAACAGAAAAGGCCAAATCTTAAGTATCGACATCATCAAATAGATACAAAAAATGGAAGGGAAGAACTGTCAGGCTAGAAGCGTGGATAGTTACGCGGACTGGCCTGCGTAACATCCCCGCGTTTCTTCACATCTTCAAATATTCAAGAGGAAGCGAACGCTAAAACAAGTCAGCAAGGACCCACGTTTCTTCACATCTTCAAACATTCAAGAGGAAATGCAGAGCGTTACGCGGAGAAATCCGCGCAAGTAGTCCGCGTTTCTTCACATCTTCAAAACGTGAAAAACATTTTTCCAAAATTTCTCGAAATCACAACAAAGATCATCACGAAGCATCAAGCGTCTGATTTTAAAGCGTAAAACAACTCTATTAGCCTTACCAAGGCTATCTAAACGTAACATACTCGTATAACAACAAATAAACATCATCAACTATTATAAAACATAGTCAAGACCTTGGTTCCATCAAAAGGCCACATTTCTAGCAATTTTCACCGGAAAAACAATAGATAGAGTATAGAAAGACTACGATTGGAAGCTTGAGGAGAAGCGACAAGGGATCACCAAAATTCCAAAATCTTCTAAAGAAAAAAACCCTAGTTCTTTCTTTTCTCTCTTTTTCTCTTTTTTCTTTGATTTTCAATCATTTTTTCTCTCCTTTTTCTCTCTCTCAGCCTCCCTCTTCTCTCTTTTCTCTCTCAGATCTTCCCCCCTTTCCAGAAAACCCTAACATGGGTGATTTATAGGTATTAAAACCTACAACCAATGGCTTGGATACTTTGAGGGTTTTCTTGGGTTAATTTTGATCATTGGATGCGTTTTATTTGTGTCTTAAGGATCAAGGGTGATTTGGGTATTAACTAAAACGATTACTTGATGCCAAAGACACAAAAAATACAGCTGGAAATGAGGAAGGAAAGGCTGGAAGAAACGCGTCATTTTTTTTTAAACCGATCAAGTTACTGTGAGTTCTGACTTATCCGTAATCGGTCAGCGTTTTTGACTTTTCTCCTTTTTTTTTTAAGAAAAACCTACAAAATAAGAAAGATGTGTTAGAATATTCAAAAATAAATAACTAAATATTAATAGATAAAAACATAAGAAAACAATTGAAATAGTCAAAATTTGGTGTCTACAACTTGTTCTCTTTGTCCGAAGTTTCAAAGAAACTCTAGACAAAGACGTAGACACCAAATGCTTACCTGGTTTCGCTGGTTGTATTTGAATCATTGTAAACAGCAGGAATATTAGATTGCCAATTTTCAAACTAAAATGCCTAATGTGACCGAACTCGTGTAGAGTTGCCTACGTATCTCGACATGAGAATCAGGTGAAATGTAGTTCCAATGCAAATGAACTATAATGAAATGAATACTGAATCTTGTAAAATTCGAGAACGGGAGATAGAAGGGTGCGGAGGTGAGACTCCCAACGAAATTTAAATTTGAAGAAGGGGATAGAAGGGTGCCCTGAGGCTGAGACGACCAACAGAAATTTAAATTGAAGCGGGGATAGAAGGGTGCGGAGGAGAACCAACGAAATTTAAGTGAAGCGGGGATAGAAGGGTGCCGGAGGTCTGAGAGCAACCAAATGTAAATTTAAATTGAAGCAATGGAGATAAAAGGGTGCCCGGCGGAGGCTGAGACAGCAACCAACAGAAATTTAAATTCTTTCCAAATTTAGACTATTCAGTGGGATTGGACCCAAGCCTGAATGACTACATGGAAAAATGTAAAAAATGCCCAAGGTCTAAATTTCTGGTGGGATTGGACCCAAATCTAGACACTATTGAGAGAGATGAAAACATAAATGCTGGATTGCCAGACTTTGAAAAATAAAACACAAGTTGTTCGAACATGATAAATGTAAAATGCAAGTAATGATGCACTCGATGAAATGGTGCCATTCTGATTTTTTATTTTTCTTGACTTGAAAAGTAAGTGATTGATAGGAACAATGACTTTTCTTTTTTTTTTTCAAGCCTTTGATGGATTTTGGCAATTTGAGGAGTATAATTAAAACCTTTCCTCTGCAGGGTTGAAACAAATACACATATGTTGCCATCGTCTTGATCTGCAAACCTTTTCCGACAAAAATTAATTTTGAATGCATTATCCAAAAATTGGAGATCACTTCTCTTAAAACAAAATTGCCCCAGTGTCAACTGAATCGTTAACCCTGCAGAAGTCATGAAATATTAACCAATTAGTCCATGGAAATTCAGTTTTTTTTTTAATCATAAAGTGTAAAAAACTCTTGTGATCACAGCTGTTGGCCATTAAAATGACTAAAACGTATCAGAATCATACGATAAAATGCACTTATGAAATACTTATGTTCACGAAACATTGCTTGTTTTCAAGTGGTAGGAAGTATTCATCAAAAACGAGTTATGGGATTGAAATAAACCATACGATCTTGGAAATCAAATCCTCATAAACCGGCAAAACATTATTATGCAATTATTCAATTTGCATCAAATACTCATAATATCAAGTAAAGAGAGACAATTATACCTCAATTTTAACAATTCAAGCTTGATTTCTCACTTTCACCAAATTTTGCAATCAAGCGACTCACATAGTCAATTCAAACTTGCCTTTTCCATATTTTTCTCGATTTTATTGCTAAAAGGTTCTTGAAACACATCCTCTTATTCAATTTGCAATAATGCCTTTTGGCCTGAAAATCAACACTTTTAGGTGAAGACTCCGGTTACTTTCGACATATGCCTTCTTGCTCAAAGCGGTAAAGATGTCTTTTGTGCGAAAATCAATACTTTAGGTGAAGATCCCGGTTACTCAACATTTTACTTGTTCAAACTGCTTTGCATACTCGTAATTCAAGCACCGTTTTACACGAAAGTTAACATTTGTAGATGCTAAACCTCCGGTTATTTAGTACTAGAATCATTGGAGTAGGATTTCAATTCTCATTTTGCTACTTTTCTTTTCCTCTTTTTTTTTTTAATATCAATTGAAAAAGGATCATTTGCCAACTATATCAATCATTTTCTTGTAAAATCCAATAAAAGAAGAAATCTCATTTAATAGGAAAACAACTGAGGCATAATTTTCCCTATTTTACAAAACATACTTTCTAAAATGCCAATGTCTTAATCACATAACAATTATTTCCGAGTAAGATGGAAAAAGGATCTTTCGCATCACACGGGCTCTTTTTTTTTGAAGGATGAAAGCAATTGCAACCAAAAATTGGGCATTTGCACCCCTTTTGAATCAAATTTCGAAAAACAAATCAATTTGTGAGGCAAATATGCAATTTAGATTAAATTTTTGTTTTGTTTTTTTTTTGTTTGTTTTTTTTTTAAAATTTGAAAAAATTTTGGCAGAGTTTCCCTATAGCGGATGAAAACTCCACTTGACAACCCAATTTTTCAAATCACAATCAACACATATAAGCACATAAAAGCTAAATTTAAACAAATATACACATCCTCAAGCAATTTAACCAAAAGTATTTCTAACAGTTAAACCTATGTCTCAAAATCAGAACACAAGATCAAACATAAAAAAAGAAATAAAGCAAGAATAGAATAAGCGCAAATCAGGAGGATCCATCCCCCCCCTCAGCTCCACCATCGCCTCCGGTGGCCTCTGGGATAGGCTGCTCAGTGACTAAATGCCGAGATGTGCCTCTATACGGCCTAGTCGAGTGCTCAAAGCCTCGATCTGCCTCCATGCGCCCCATGAGAGTGACTGTGTCTCCATATGATCCTATCTCGAGCATCTGGGTCTGAAATCCGCCCAGAGTGTCCATAACGACGCCACCCAGACCGTGGTGGCGGTGGTGATGGTGCAGCGAGCGATGAGCCAGCCTCTCCTCCCTCCGCGTCTCGTAGCTCTACGGACCGGCTCCCATGGGGTGGCGATGTCGATACATCTATGTGTAGATCCTTGACAATCCAATGCTAGCTCGACCACCAGCCTCGGGGAGTAGGTGGGATACCGGTGGAATCACTCGCCTGTGGAGGAGAAGTGAAATAAGGGAAACCGAGTGGAATGATGTGGGCGTCCTCCCTGCGCCGTCCTAATGTGACTAATAATAATGTTGGCGGGGAATGCAGGCGAATGGTGAGTCCTGACCGTGGAACATACGATCTAAAAAGTATAGATCGCTGTTCCTCAACTCCCCCTGGCCGCTCTTCTTTGGGATGACATTGTGGGCGAGGGTGTACAAAATAGCACGGTGGTGTATTGGAAAGATCGAGCCAATGCGGCTCGGGACTCGGAACTCCTGGTATGCGACTCAACAGCGCCATAGCATGTGGGGATCCCACTCCGGTCGGTGGACGAAGTCCTTCTTCAAATCAATAGGCTGGACCCTCGTCAGCATCCCAGTGCGAGCTATAGTGCTCGGGTAATCACTAATCGAACCCCTAGCAGAGGACTCAATCCTCTCTCCCTGTGCCCTTCTTGTCCCTCGATGTCCGCATAGAACTTCATGAACCAAGTCGGAAAGATCCGGTAGGGCAATGTCGAATCGGGGCCCACCCGATCTGTGTGCAGCGATGTCGGTGGGGCGTCCACTCGGACTATGTGTAGCTCATATACAAAATCTATGCTCTCGAGGCATTACCACTCACGGTTCTCCTTAGAGAGAGCAGGGTGATGTCAAAATCTGGCGGAGTCTGCCGCCGTCTCTTTCTCACCAATGGCGTCTCTGGCTCACTCTCCTCACTCTGCGGAGATGGCTCGACCACTGCTTTGCCACGTGCTCGTGTCATAGTACCTGAAAGATAATTTTTAGATGATTAATTTTGAGATTAATTTCAAACAATTTTGACAAAGCGATGGGTAAATATATAAACAAATTAGAAACTCTTGGAAAATACCCTAAAACAAAATTCCTAAAAACCTAAAATTCAAACAACTTCTACAAAGTCCTAAAAATTCAAAATTCTAAAAGATTTCAATCAAATTTACAAAAGTGTAGGAATTTCAAAATTCCTTTGAAATTCAACAAAAGTGCACAGAACAAAGAGTGCAATAATTCAATAAACTTTCCAAAATTTTTCAAGATCTTTAACAAGACCTGTGAAAAATCTCAGGAATTTTACGAACAAAAAATACCAACCAAAAAATCCAAAGTTTCTAAAAAATTCAATAAATTTCACAAAATCATTTAAATCCCTAAAAATCTAAGAACTCAACAAAAATCTGATTCACATTTATAAAACAAAATATTGTATGTGTATGTGTAAAGGAAATGGAAGGTGAAGGCAGGAGAAGAGGAAGACCTCGTAGGCAAGTACCAAACCAAGGCGAGGGAGAGGCATCTACTGCCCACCTCAGTCACGAGCGCGGTGAGGAAGCGAGAGATCCAATAGTAGAGGCCTTGAATCGAATGACCACTCTCTTAGAACGTGTGACTGATCGATAGGATCAAGGGCCTAGAGTAGACCCGAGAGGACCAGGAGTAGGTGAAGATAGAGCCCTGGAGAGATTTCAGAAGTCCTCTCCTCCCAAATTTGTTGGAGGACCTAACCCTAACATAGCCGAGCAATGGTTAGAGAGCATGGTTAACATCTTTGGGACTTTAGGTTATACGGAAATGCGGCAAGTGACTTTATCCGTCTTTCAATTTGAAGGTGCCGCAAGAACTTGGTGGAACGTAATTAGGGAGAAGTGGGCTCGAAACCAGGCCAACTTCACTAGGGAGTTTAATGAAAAGTACCTTCCTCCTCTAGTTCAAGAAAGGTGAGAAGACGAATTTATACGATTGCACCAAGGAACCCTAAGTGTGGCCGAGTATGAGGCCCAGTTTACTCGCCTGTCTAAGTTTGCTCTAGAACTAATTGCCACAGAACCTCGGAAAGTGCGTCGTTTTGTCCAAGGCCTAAATCTAGAGATCCAAGAGGCTTTATGTAACAGCCCGAACTCAAGGCCTGGCCCAAGCAACTTTTGGGCCTAGAATCACTTGGGCCAAAATGGCTAGCCCAAGTTACTTGGTAGGCTTTGGTTCCAAACTTATAAAGCTCTCATTTCTTCATCATTCTTCCGATGTGGGATGTCACATTCATTTCGTCATCATTCTTCCGATGTGGGATGTCACATTTAATGTGACATCCCACATCGGAAGAATGATGAAGAAATGAGAGCTTTATAAGTTTGGAACCAAAGCCTACCAAGTAACTTGGGCTAGCCAGGCCAAGTGATTCTAGGCCCAAAACATTATCACGAGCTGATACAGTGCGAACCTCAGCGTGGTCTCATGAGGTGAGCTGGGCAAGGTCACGACGTTGACGGGGGCCACCTCTAGAGTCCAAAAAGGAGCTAAGTGCCACGTCGGACGGGGGCCACCTCTAGAGTCCAAGTACGATCAAGTGGACAGTTTGAATTGTATCAGCGGGGCTTTTGAGGGGCAAAGTCCTAAAGGAAGGGAGAATGTGACATCCCACACGGAAGAATGATGAAGAAATGAGAGCTTTATAAGTTTGGAACCAAAGCCTACCAAGTAACTTGGGGCAGCCATTTTGGGCCAAGTGATTCTAGGCCTAAAAGTTGCTTGGGCCAGGCCTTCAGTCCTGGCTGTTACACTTTAGCAACTGCCCAGATGCCTACTTTTACTGATGCCCTAGAAAAGGCTCTAAGGGTGGAGAACACCAAGGCTCAAGTCAAGGCTTATCAAAATACGAAACGAGCAATTTCGACCAGTAGTGGTATCGGGAGATCAGGAGGGAATCAGCCTTGTAAAACCTGGATGAGGGTTTGGAGGAGGGCGAATTGTAGCAGGACAAGGAAGAGGCCAAAAGAGTGGCCCGTCTCAATCAAGGCAAAACCCACCGACCCGCCAACTTTGTGGATATTGTGGTAAGGCAAACCACCATGAGAATGACTGTTGGAGGTAGGCCCGAAAATGTTTAGCATGTAGAAGTACAGAGCATATGGTCGACAATTGCCAGCCAAACTCAAGCGGGGACACAAGCATCGGTCATTCTAACCTAAACCTTGACAGAGATGAGGAAATCGTCCTAGGGTGCCAGGGAGAATTTACTCCATTGATCATTAGGAGGTGCCAGACCCAGCTGGAGTAATGGAAGGTACCATTTCCCTTTTTCATAGATTGGCCAAGATTTTGATTGATCCGGTGCTAGTCATTCATTAGTAAATCCTAATTTTATGTTTGGTATCAATGTTAAGCCCAACCTTTTACCCTTTGACTTAGTAGTACAAACTCCAGAGATCCATGTTTGAGTGACTAATGAGGTCTATAGGAGCTGTGAACTATGGGTGGGTGAGAGAAAAATTTTAGCAGATTTAATTGCCTTGCCTATCAAAGGTTATGATCTCATATTGGGGATGGACAGTTTAGCTCGACTCCATGCACAATTAGATTGTAGAATGAAGGTGGTTGAATTTCACATTCGGAGAACCACCTTAAGATTTGATGCAAGCGGGGTTTAAGCTATACACTCATTTAGGGATTGAGCCAAAAAACTGTTAAGTAAAGGAGCTCACAGATATTTAGCATTTTTGATAAACCCTTAAGAGGATAAGTTGAGAATTGAAGATGTGCCTATAGTGAATGAATATCTAAAGGTGTTTCCTGAAGAACTAGTGTCTTTACCCCCTAACAGAGATATTGAGTTTAAGATTGAGCTTACCCCTGGAGCGACACCTATTTCTAAGACTCCATATCGGATGGCACCAGCTGAGCTTAAGGAATTAAAGTTGCAATTGCAAGATTTGTTAGAAAAGGATTTCATAAGATTGAGTGAGTCTCCTTGGGGAGCCCCGGCATTATTTGTGAAAAAGAAAGATGGAGGTTTAGGACTCTGTATAGATTATCGCGGATTAAATGAGGTCACTGTTAAGAATAAGTATCCATTACCCCACATTGATGAACTATTTGACCAATTGCAAGAGGCTATAGTGTTTTCTAAGATCGATCTCAAACAAGGCTATTACCAATTGAGGATTAAAGAAGAAGACGTTTCGAAAACTGCCTATAACTCTAGATATGGGCACTATGAGTTTTTGGTCATGCCTTTTGGATTGACTAATGCCCCGGCAGCATTCATGGACTTGATGCATCGGGTTTTTAAGCCTTACTTAGATCAATTTGTGGTGATTTTCATAGATGATATCTTGATCTATTCAAAGTCCAAAGAAGACCATGATCGGCATTTAAGGTTAGTCTTGCAAACCCTAAAGGAGCACAAGCTGTACGCTAAGTTTAGTAAATGCAAATTTTGGTTAAAAGAAGTATCATTTCTAGGTCATGTGATTTTTGAGAAGGGAATTGCCGTTGATCCAGCTAAAGTGAGAGCGGTGGTAGATTGGAAACAACTGGAGAACCCAACGGAAGTTTATAGTTTCTTGGGATTGGCTGGATATTATCGAAGATTCATTCAGGACTTCTCTAAGCTTCATGGTCCTTTAACAATTGACTTCGAAAGAATAACCCGTTTTGTTTGGGATTGAAATGTGAAGATAGTTTTCAAGAGCTTAAAATTCGTCGACTAAAGCTCTGTGTTGGTATTACCAAATGAAAGGGATAATTTTACAGTGTACACCGATGCCTCTAAGGAAGGATTGGGGTGTGTTTTAATGCAAGATGATAGAGTAGTGGCCTATGCCTTGAGGAAATTAAAACCTCACGAGCAGAATTATCCAACTCATGATCTTGAATTGGCAGCAATAGTGTTTACCTTGAAGAAATGGAGGCACTATTTGTATGTGTTGTTTTTGAGGGTTACACGGATCACCAAAGTCTTAAGTACCTATTTTCTCAAAAGGAACTAAACTTGAGACAACGGCGATGGATGGAGTTTTTGGAAGATTATGAGTGTACTATCAGTACCAACCAGGAAGAGCCAATAAAGTAGCAGATGCTTTGAGTAGGAAAGTTCAGATTTCTGGACTAATGGTTAAAGAGTGGGAGATGTTAGAAGAAATTAGTGCTTGGAGTCCACAGTTAGTGCAACAAAAAGTGATTCTGGGAAGTATCACCATAAATTCCTCCATAGTTGAACGCGTTAAGGAATTTCAAAATAAGGATTCTCTAGTACAAAAGTGGGTAAGTAAAAGAAGGAAATTACCTAATTTCAATTTGGGAGATGACAATTTTAAGATATCAAAACCGTTTGGTGATACCTGATGAGGATGAATTGAAGAAAGAAATTATGGCAGAAGCACATAAGTCTAAATATACTATTCACCACAGAAGGAGCAGGATGTACCAAGGCGTGAAGAAACTATCTTTGGTGGGATAATATGAAAAAGGACATAGCTCAGTTTGTACAGTCATGTCTGACGTGCCAGCAAGTCAAATCTGAACACCAGAGACCCTCAGGATTACTACAGTCATTGGAGGTGCCTGAATGGAAATGGGACCAAATTACTACGGATTTTGTTACTAGATTACCTCATACACGTCGAGGTCACGATGCAATTTGGGTTGTAGTAGACCACTTAACCAAGTCGGCCCATTTTCTACCGATCAACGTGAAATATAAGATGAAAAAACTGGCTCAGATCTACCTGGATGAAATTGTTAGATTACATGGAGTACCAGTAAGTATAGTATCAGATAGAGATCCACACTTCATTTCCAGATTATGGCAGCAAATACAAAGTGCTTTAGGGACCAAGTTAAATCTTAGTACTGCCTATCACCCTCAAACTGATGGACAATCTGAGAGGACCATACAAACCTTGGAAGACATGTTGAGGGCATGTATCATGAATTTTGGGGGCAGTTGGGACCAGCATCTAACTTTAGTGGAATTTGCTTATAATAACAGTTACCATTCATCGATTCAGATGGCTTCGTATGAGGCATTGTATGGAAGAAAGTGTAGATCACCAGTATACTGGGATGAAGTAGGGGAACGGAAACTCCTAGGTGCCGAAAGGATACCATGGGTTGAAGCGGCATATGAGAAGGTCAAGTTAATCCGTCAAAGGATCCAAGTGGCTCAGAGTCGCCAAAAAAGCTACTCCGACAACAGAAGGAAAGATTTAGAATTTCAAGTTGGGGATGAAGTTTTCTTAAGAGTCACGCCGTTAAGAGGAAGTCTCAAGGCCTGAAAAGGGAAGAAGCTTAGGCCAAGATTTATAGGTCCCTTCAGAATTTTACAAAGGATTGGAAAAGTGGCATATCAGCTGGAATTGCCTGCAAGCTTAGCTCGAGTCCACAATATTTTTCACGTATCTTGGTTGAGGAAGTACCACAAGGACCCATCTCATGTTTTACCAACCCTAGAGATCGACCTAAATAAATCGTTGACTTACCAAGAAAAACCCTTGAAGATTCTCGATAGAAAGGTTAAAGTCTTAAGGAGGAAGCAGATTCCCTTGGTGAAGGTTCTTTGGAGGCATCACGGTATAAAGAAGCAACATGGGAACTAGAGGAAGAGATGAACCAGAAATACCCAGAGCTTCAAATGACCAAAAGTAATAATTTTGAGGATGAAATTTTCTTAAGTAGGGGAGGTTGTAAGGGCCGTGAACTTTAAACCTAAATCTCATTTAGATTTTTCATGAATGGTTTTATAATTGTTTGAGCATGTGCTTGATCAATCTTCTAGTAAGTGTATCTCATTCCAAAAACCTAGACGAATTGCATTGAAATCACTACCATTATAGGTTTAACCATTTTTCTTCTTCAATCGAATTCACTCAACACTCCTTAAATCAAAATTAGGATTGAGCTGAAATCTTTCCAAGCAAATTCAGAAATTTCATTCCAATTCCCAACTAGGAAAATCTTGCCACTCCTCTTCACCCTTACAAGACCACCATGTGTCGATTTCATGCTGGAATTTTGGCCACTTGAACAAGTTTCATCCTTCCACCGGCTGCTCAATTGATTGAGAAAAAAAAATTTCAGATCATCTTGAATGTGATCACCGGCCTCCATGACCAATGGAAGTGAGGTTCTTGCCATTTGGCATCTTATTCCAGCCACCTTATGCTCACTTGAGCAAGGCAAATCTGCAAAATTATTTCTTCAAGACCAACCGATGGTCATCAGCCTTAAACTCTCCTTATTGCATTTCAAATTCACTCTTCACATTTTAAATTTTGTTACACAGTTTTGTTAACTCAGGAATTTTGTCCATCACATCACATTCATTTTTAACTCAACAACACAGATTCATCAAAAGGATTTTGTTAAACTAACTTTTTAATTTATATGTTATTAGATAAATTGCATAATGACTCAGAAGGGAACAAAACTCCTGCTACACCAATTTCACCATCTAATCATCATGATAACAGTAAGTTTACAACTATTCACTTAGTTTCACCAACTCATCAACAATTACTTTTGCATTTTAATTTTTATTAAAAAGTTTTGTTAATTCAGGAATATTATCCATGACATTACATTCATTTTCAACTCAACACACAGGTTCATCACAAGAATTTTATCAAGTTAACTTTTTAATTTATATGTTATTAGATGAATTGCATAGCGACTCAGAAGATAATGAAACTCCTGCCACACTAATTTCACCATCTAATTGTCATGATGACAGTAAGTTTACAACTTATTACTTCCTTTTACCGACTCATCAACCATTACTTTTGCATTCTAAACTTTATTAAAAAATTCTGTTAATTCATGAAAACTGTCCGTGACATCATATTAATTTTTAAGTCAACACACAAATTCTTCTGGTGAATTTGTTCCTGCTACACAAGATGTTGTGACTACTAACAATGTTCGCACGGAACAAATTGGTAATGCACTAATGCTTTTCTTATGTTATCATTATAGACATTTTTTTTACCATATGCTCTTCTCTATTCAAACAGTATGCCCTTTATTTCTATGCAATAAATTTACATTATGTCTTCCACAACTCAATGAATTTGACATTGTATATATTTTGCACACAATCATATGGACACGTAACTTACCATACTCTTCTCATCAATCAATTAGATCCAATAGGATAAACAGAATGACAATGTCAAATGACAGGAAGGTGGACATTTGGGCCATCTTCCATTTTGGGTTCTTAAAACCAAAAATATACATTATAGTAGTAGTAGTTGTGAGGGCCGTGAACTTTAAACCTAAATCTCGTTTAGATTTTTCATGAATGGTTTTATAATTGTTTGAGCATGTGCTTGATCAATCTTCTAGTGAGTGTATCTCATTCCAGAAACCTAGACGAATTGCATTGAAATCACTACCATTATAGGTTTAACCATTTTTCTTCTTCAATCGAATTCACTCAACATTCCTTAAATCAAAATTAGGATTGAGCTGAAATCTTTCCAAGCACATTCGGAAATTTCATTCCAACTCCCAGCTAGGAAAATCTTACCACTCCTCTTCACCATTACAAGACCACCATGTGTCAATTTCATGCTGGAATTTTGGCCACTTGAACAAGTTTCATCCTTCCACCGGCTGCTCAATTGATTGAGAAAAAAAAATTTCAGATCATCTTGAATGTGATCACCGGCCTCCATGACCAATGGAAGTGAGGCTCTTGCCATTTGGCATCTTATTCCAGCCACCTTATGCTCACTTGAGCAAGGCAAATCTGCAAAATTATTTCTTCAAGACCAACCGATGGTCATCAGCCTTAAACTCTCCTTATTGCATTTCAAATTCACTCTTCACTTTCACTTCACTTCAGCACTCATCTCTCAAGCTCTCAACCGAGAAGCTCTCCCCTTCACCCCCACATTTCACTTCAAAGTCTTTTCTCCCCAAGCTCAACCGAGAGCTCCCTTTTCACTTTCCATTTCCTTGTCTTTCTTTTCTTGATCGATTCAGCCTTGCACCAAGAGGAGACCATGGCTGCAAGCTGCTGAAACCAAGCTTGAAATCTGGGCAGGATCAAGGCTGTCTTCTCTCCATTCGTTCCCTAAGCAAGCCGAAGGTAAAACATCATCTACTTCTTGAAAAACTTCTTGGCAGCTTAGCATTTTCCATTCTTAGTTTATTTCGTTTCTTGCAGCTAGAAACTGGATTTGATTAAGCCAAGCTTCTCACTTGTTCATCCGTCCTTGAAAGCTTATTGGAGGTAAGAGTCATTTCTTATCCTTTTCAGCTTAAAAAGAAATGATTTCCCTCTCTCAAAAGATCATCTTGAAAGATGCTATGGCCATGCATGCACCGGTTGACTTGAAATCTTGCCTTGACATATTTATATCTTTTATATATCTTCTGGAAATCTGGTTAACCAATGTAGATTACTGCTCTTGTTTTCCTTTAAGCTTCCCGAAGCCTTAAAATGGTAACTTTAGTTGTACTATCCCATGTATGACCATTAGAAGTGATTGTGAAGTGATTGGAACTTTCCGTGTGCTTTCTCGATGCTAGAAGACCACGAATCCCTTGCTATTTTGTGTGAATTTAGGCTGAAGGGCTTTGCCCTATTTCATCCGAATCTTCTCTTGTTAAAACCTGTTGAAATCAACCCATGCATGTGTTTATTTTTTTTCCTGGCCGGTTAGACTTTGATTAAAAATTTGCATGAACCAAATGCTTTAAACTCAACCGAGCCTTGGTTGTTCATTTTCTCCTTAAAAGTTATATGTATCTATGTTTCCTTGCATGAGATATATTCGGTCAGCCCAAAAACAAAATAAAACTGGACATGTAATGACCTAACACTTGGCTTTTGAATGGAGAAAATAATCTTGTATCAAGAAAGGAAAATAAGAGGGAAAGAACCGGTCTTGATGGTTTCCAAACTTGAGACATGGTTGGTTGAGGCTTTTGTTCAAATTTTAATCATGTGCCGTCAGCGGCATCAAAACTAGACTCAAAGAGCTTCGATTCGGTACCTCACACGCCCCATAACTCATTTTCTACACACCGTGGCGATTCTACGAACATCACTGAAAATCAAACCTGCGATTTTGTTAAACATGATGGTTTCGAACTTTATTGTCCAAATTTGAGTGATTTCTAAATTGATTTGGTCTTCGATGTTTTCTGAGGAAATAAAGAACGATGAATCTAGTTTTAAACGGCTCCAAAATCATGCAATTCACATGAATAGAACTTCCGATTCAATTTTTGAAAGAAACCGTGGCAAATTGGTTTTTCACGCAATGCACCTTATGAAACTTTCATTTACTACATTTGGTCATTTGACAAAACCTTCATTTTTCAAATTCAAATTCCGACCTATAAAAACTTGTTTAATCCGTAGAGGTATTGTACTTTAACAAGACCAAAATGGGTAAACACGGAATCAAATTATTTTAAACCAAATTCAAGTCACGAAAACTCTTTTTTGTACTATAACAAATGAAATTAGACACCGCTAGTCAATTTTCTAACCAAGGCAAGTTTTTCTCTATTTTCTTCAACGTAATACTCTACGTTATCAAAATCCTTTTAAAAATCAACTATTAAAATTTTTCAAACCCTAATTTTGCTAAATTTTTGAAACTCACGTATTCTGACCTAACTAACCAAAACCTCAAATTTCGAAATTCATATCACCGTTTTGCCATAATATTAACTCGATTAGTAAAACCTTAAATACATCCTTGTTTTTATAAAACAAGTGAATTGGTCAAAATTGATTTTAAATAAATAAAAGTTAATATAGTAATTATGTACCTCAGGACCCGTCGGTGAACCAAGCGAGGGCGTTGATACTGAAGCTTTCAACTCACCAACTCAACTTTGATCTATCTAAGGTGAGGGTTCCAATTTGTTGTTAAGTGATTCTGGTTATTAAGTATTATTTGTTATTTAAAATACTTGATTAATAAGTATTACTTATCATTGAAATCACTTGTTATTAAGTATTACTCGTTATTGAAAATACTTGCTCCTTAAATGCTATTTGTTATTAAGTGTACTTATTTATTGAGTATTACTTGGATTGAATGTACTTGTTTGTTAAGTGAACCATTATATCACTTAATTATTGAATTCAATTTCAAAATGATTTGACAAAAGGAGGGGCCGAGTGTGTACTTTATCGCACCGACCCCACCGTCTTACAAAAATGACTTTAAACTACTATAATTGTGCCTGTGCATGTCAACTGTGCATGACTGTGACGCCATTGCGTGCTTTGCCGCAATAGGCTAGTCCGGGATCCCAAACTCCAGAGGCGAGCCGTCCTATTCCGGGTTTGGTCGGGTACGTCGACGGACCCTAGGGACCGGTTACCTCGAGTGTACACCACCTACCGACTGTTGGTTTTCGGGCCCAAAGTTGGGAGTAAGGGGTTGGCGAATGGGAAGCAGTGAAGACTGATTAGAGTACTGCAAACTCTGTACCGACTGGCTCAAATGAGCATTGTATCCTTTTACTGCTCCTGTTATTGATTGGACTGTGCTGAAAATACTGTTCATGACTTTCTCAAAAATGGAAAACTTACGTACTTGAAAAATTTTCCCATATGTGAATTTCACTGTTATATGAAAGCATGCTATACCAATGTGCTTATCTGCTTATGTGTTTTGGGACTCTTATTGGGATTGTAAAAGCTCACCCCAATATATTTCCTCCCCAGGTTCTCCAGGGTATTACAGTGAGTGCGGAAGAAAGTTCAAGGCCAGATTGATATTTTGTATGGTGGTTTTAAATATTTATCTATTTTGGATATTGGTCTTAATGTTGTGGATTTCTTTTGAATAGTTATGGTAAGGGTCTGTGGATTCGAACCCTGTTGGATGAATGGATGTAATCCAAGTTAATCAGATTCTATGGTTACACCTTGTTTTAAAACCCTAAGTTGATTTGATTGATTGACCAAGTCCTGGCGAGAGTTAGGCCGACGGCCGCTGGTCCTAGGGTTCGCCTTGGAAAACGTGGGGCCGCCACAGTAGTCACATTCGTCTAGATGGACATTTGGACCATCTTCAATTTTGGATTTTTAAGACTACGAAATAGACTGTAGTAATAATAATTTTTGTCTATTCTTCGTTTGTCTATCCTCCCTAACTTCACCTCCCTTTTATTGGATCAATCCAAAATTAGGTCGGGTTCGACATTGTCTACTTTTACAGCAACAATTCAGTGCTCCAAAAAATATTTGATTGTTGAATTTAACATTCAACACAATGGAATGTGTAGAATAGTAGTAGTAGTAGTAACATTCCTCCATTTTATAATTCATTTACAACTTCTGCTTTTTCCAACTACGATTCCCAAGTTATCCTGTCTGCCCTGACCTCCCTTTTATTATTCAGTATTCCAACTTCGAAAAAAATATTCGACTGTTTAATTCATTATTTCAATGTACCTACCTTTTCTTATTCTTTTTCACCACTCCTAATACAAACACTACTTCTATTGTTTTGATGTAATAAATTGCATTACATCTTTCACACAATAAATTGTATTAAATAATTGCAGTAGTTAATTATTTCAGTAGTAATTTCTTAGATTTTTAATTCACTATCTCTTTTAATTCCTTTCTAAAATGATGTCACCGTGTGTAGCACGGGTATTTAGACTAGTATGGAATTACCCAAGTAATCATTTTTAAGAATGTTGTGGCTCAATTAGTGCAAAAAATAGTGTATGAATTAGATGAGATTTTGCAAAAGTTTGGTGACTTATAGTACACTTTACCCTAAAAAAAGTGTATTGATTTAGATAACTTGTACTAAGAAAAGATTAATAGACATTAGTTGCCAAATTGCTAAAATACTCTTTTAAAATGAAGTCAAAATTTCAAAAATTTTTCTCTGTGATTTAGAAGTCAATAGTCTAAGGAGTTTGTTTACATAAAAGATAAAGACTAAGCATTTTAGATGTACAAATATCATTCTTTATTTGAAAAAGTATTTTCTTAATTTGCGAAGAGA
Source organism: Gardenia jasminoides (assembly GCA_013103745.1). Taxonomy (NCBI): domain Eukaryota; kingdom Viridiplantae; phylum Streptophyta; class Magnoliopsida; order Gentianales; family Rubiaceae; genus Gardenia; species Gardenia jasminoides. Next base: position 46,988,307 of record CM023103.1, on the reverse strand, counting down.
ATATCTTCTAAGTTCAAAAGGCTCTATCCTTATGTATAAGATAATTATAAGTTTATCGTACTAGACTTGTATTGTGGTACGAAACGTCATTAACAAAATTACATAGTGGCCTGCAGCACCACGAGCTCTTCTCCCGACGATTCCATAGCTTGGAAATTGTTCTTTTAATACGAAAAAAAAAGGATATTTCGATAGCACAACTCTCTCTAGAATTTTTTTTTCTTTTATAACTGTACATCATTACATTATTGAGGCGATAGATAGAAATATGGGAATTCTTAAAATTAAATTTGCATATTGTCATGTAGGTGATAAATTAGAGTCATAGAAATAAGAGATTTATTTTTATATACTAATAGAGTAGAGATTTTTTTTTACACAAACAGATTTAGATAAATGCCACACCATCACTGTTCAAATTTTAAATTCAATTTTTATTCACATATCATATATTTATATGTATTAATATAAAAAATCTTTATGCTAATAGTGTACAGAACATTAATTCTAGAAATAAATGGCCCTGTTAGACTAGAACGAAAAGAAAAAAAAGTGTCATGTTGATGCCAAAAATTGGCAACGCATGTCTCAAGGCTCCGTTTGGATTAGCTGTTTTTGGAGTTATTTTTCAAAAACACTATTGTAGTATTTGGGATGTGAAAAACAACTACTGTACCTGTCTTTGAAATATTTTTGAGAGCGTTTTTGGAAAAGCTTTTGGGGATATTTTTAAAATTAAAAATTTATTTAGAATTTTTTGAGGCATTTTAAAATCAAAATTTTATTTGGCATAATTTTTTGAGATTTATAAAATTAAAATTTATTTGGGGTAATTTTTTGGGGTATTTTTAAAATTAAAATTTATTTGGTGGGTGGTGGTGGCGGTGGGTTAATTTTAAAAAAAATACCCCAAATAAATTATTTGAAAGATATCCCAAATAAATTTTTAATTTTAAAAATACACCAAAAATACCCCAAATAAATTTTTAATTTTAAAAATACACCAAAAATAACCCAAATAAATTTTTAATTTTAAAAATACACCAAAAATATCCCAAATAAATTTTTAATTTTAAAAATATCCCAAAAATTATCCCAAATAAATTTTTAATTTTAAAAATGCCCCAAAAAATACTCCAAATAAATTTTTAATTTAAAAATAACCCAAAAGATACCCCAAATAAATTTTTAATTTTAAAGATACCTTAAATAAATTTTTTATTTTAAAAATACCCCAAAAATAACCGACATAAATTTTTAATTTTAAAATGCCCCCAAAAATTGCCCCAAATAACTTTTTAATTTTAAAAAATGCCTAAAAAATTACTCTAAATAAATTTTTAATTTAAAAAATGCCTCAAAAAATTACCCCAAATAAATTTTTAATTATAAAAATGCCCCAAAAATACCCTAAATAAAATTTTAATTTAAAAAACCCCAAGATACCCCAAATAAATTTAGTTTTAGAAATGCTGTAAAAAATAACCCAAATAAATTTTAATTTTAAAAAATGCCCCAAAAATACCCCAAATAAATTTTTAATTTTAAAAATGCTCCAAAAAATTGTTCCAAATAAATTTTTAATTTTAAAAGTGCTACAAAAAAATTTTAATTTAAAATTACCCAAAAGATGCCCCAAATAAATTTTTAATTTTGAAAATGCCCCAAAATATCCCAAATAAATTTTATTTTAAAAATACCCTAAAATGTACCCCAAATAAATTTTTAATTTAAAAATATCCCAAAAAATTGCACCAAATAAATTTTTAATTTTAAAAATGTCCGAAAAATACCCCAAGTAAATTTTAATTTGACGGGAGGGGAGGCAAGGGGTGGAGGGAGGGGGGAGTGGAGGGGAGAAAGAGAAAAGTGGGAGAAAGAGAGAGGAGAGGAGAGAGAGGTGGAGAAGGGAGTGGAGAGAGTGGGAGTGGAGTGCACAAGTGGTGGTGGTGGTGATCTGATTGGATGGAAGAAAGGATAATTTTTTTATTTTTGTATGTATAAGTTGTTTTTGAAATATTTGTTTGAATTAGTGTTTTTGCGATTGTTTTTTGTCGATGTATTACTGTAGTATTTGGGATGTGAAATACAGTTTTTCAAAAACAGGTCCAAAGATAGCAAATCCAAACGGACCTATGACATGTAAAAATTGGCAGGGCTTTATCTTCTGTAGATTTTTTTTAGAGGAAAAAAGTTTTAGATGGAGAAGCTCTCAACCTTTTTTAACCAATTAAATTAAAAATTAATGAATGGAAATGAAATGCTAACAGATAATACTTGTGGGTCCTAATGGGCCTAAATAATTGCTTCACAGTTGATTATTAATTTGGACTCTAGTCAAAATACTTTTAAGGATCAAACGCAATGAATCTGATTTTTTTATGGGCCAAAATGTAGTGGGTGAGGGATTTTATGCTTAGCAGACCAAATTGGGCTAGTCTATTTTCAACATACCATGATTGGGTTAAATTGGGCCTTCAAAATAGAGAATTTGCATGAATGAATTGAAGTAGATTGTTTGGATAGTAGATTATTTGGGACAATTTGTTGAAAAGGATACTGTAACACTTTTTTAATATGATGGACGTGACATAAAAAGATAATTGGAATATGTGTCGATAATGCAAAAAAAAATTTTTAGACAAATAAGAGCAATCCAAACAAACCAGGTTAAACTTCCTTTATAATTGCTTCAGCAAAAAGAACAATCTCAATTGAATTGGGTTTTAATGGGCATTATATGGTTCGACTTGGATTTTGTTTTGTATTGAAGCTTTCATTTTTTTGAGCTGGAGCCTAGCATAGGGTGCTAATGACTCGAGTATCGAGCTTGTGTGAACTTAATGTAAGGATAGAGATGATAAATGGGCGGGATGGGCGGGATTTGAGCGAGATTTAATTGGAATTGTAAAATATGGGTTATACCTAACCACATTAATCATAGCCATTTTAGTTCCTTCCAAATACCCAAATCAATCCCATTTTATTTATCTTTTAAGAAAAGCTCTTTTTTTCTCATTCAAATATCTCAATATTGTCTTTTCTTTTATATTATTAGTTTATTTATTTAACTTTGTAAAAGTTTTACACTCTTCTTTATAAATTATGCGATAATTTTTCAAACTAAATAAATTTTTCTAGATATGAAATTTATAAAAGACTAACTTCATATACATGGATGATTTTTTTGGGAGTTCGTGTTGATTAGATAAAATTCTATTAATCACCAAAATTTAATTCTTACCAAAATTCATCTACTCATGTAAGTTATGTTATTCCTTAACCTTCACCATCCAATCTAACAAATTTTTCTAAGGCAGTTTCAATTCAATAAAATTCTGTCAAGAACATGTAGTTGATAGAGAGCACGTAATGCATGAGTACTGATCTACTTAACATTATTGCAACTTTATAATATTAATTTACTAATTTTATTGCCTAAATGTGATAAATTTCAATTTACTAATCTGTTGGCCTTGTTCCTAGGTTTTGATGATAACAAAATCAAATGATGATTTGGACTAATGTTTTTATGTGAGAATTTTGTTAGAACAGGTCCTTGATTCATTGGAAAAGAAAAGAAATCAATTCAAGATGAATTGAGAAGATTTTAACTTATCGGACACTTCTATCGGACGCATATCATTATCATCGGACGTCCGATAGAATTAAAGATGAAATCAAAGCTCTCTGGTCGCTGTCGGACGCAAAGCTATCGGACGCAAAATTATGCATCGGCCGTCCGATAAAGAACGAAGCAACCTATCGGACGCTTGTGTCGGACGCACAAAACCCATCGGACGTCATGACGCTGAGAAGAACTGTGACACCCTATCGGACGATAACATTGTATCGGACGTCCGATAGGTCCAACGGCTATTTTTCAACAGCCATATTTTTGACCGTTGGAGAGGTTCTTAAGGCCATTTCTCACACTCTATAAATACCCACAAGTTCAAGAAGAATATAGACTTTGCCTACATGAAATACAAGCACAAGTGAATATTTGGGTAGAAATCTTCTTTGTTTGTTGTATAGGTGTGGGGAAAGTTAGGTTTGTGAGGTTGCTCAAGTGAAGGTTACCTATAGGAGGCATAAAACCTTGGTGAAGGTGAGCCTATCACTTGGAGTGGTAAAACCTTGGTGAAGGTTACCTCACTTGTAAAATAGTTCTTAATTGGTTGGTGAGCTTTCAATTGTAACTAGTTGAGGGTTTATTTGGAGAGTAGTAAAACTCCTTTGCTCAACCAAAAGGTGTTTGGGGTGAGGAAGGAGTGATCCTTCACTTGTACAAGTTGATTAGTGTCATCATCAATTGAAGAAGCTATTTGGTGAATTCAACTCCAAGTTTGGAAGAAGCTTGGGAGTTTGATTGGTTTGAATTCCTTTTACCTTTTTGTTACTTTATTCTTTGTGGTTTAAGATTGTTTACATTTATCATTATTGTGGTTGTTTGAGTACTTGTTTGCTTGAACAATTTTAGTTGATTTCTTGGGTTGCATTTCGGGACCAACAATTGGTATCAGAGCTTGGTCTCTAGAATCAAGCTTAACCGCTTAGAGTAAAGATGGCAACCAATAATGTATTATTTTTAGAAGGGCAATCCATCGTTAGACCTCCCATGTTCAATGGTATAAATTATATTTGTTGGAGGGATAGAATGGAAATATTTTTGCAATCTATAGATATAGAATTGTGGTTTATTGTTAGTGAAGGACCTTATGAGGCTACAATTATAGATGAAACAACCGGTAGAAATAGAATTAAAACTAGAAGTGAATTAAGTGCTCAAGATAGATTTAATCTCTCTTTGAATGCCAAGGCCATGAATGTATTGTACAATACCCTAGATGCAAATGAATCTACTAGAGTAAAAGGGTGCAAATCGGCCAAGGAAGTATGGGATAAGTTGAGAGATATGTATGAAGGGAGTGACAATGTTAGAGAACAAAGGAAATCTATGCTTGTTGCTCAATATGAATCTTTTAAAATGCATCCTCATGAGAATGTTGATAAAATGTTTTGTAGATTCAATGATATTACTAAAGATCTTGAATTGCTTGACAAGGTATACACTTTGGGTGAGAAAAATAGAAAAATTTTGAATGCCTTGCCAAAAGAATTGGAAAATAAAGTCACCGCTATAGAAGAGGCAAAAGATTTAAATTCTATGTCTATTGAATCTCTTGTAAATTCACTAACCTCTTATGAGTTGAAGTTAAAAGTACAAGATGATGAAGTATGGATCAAGAGAGGCATAGCATTCAAGACCTCACAAGAAGATGATGAAGATGTAAAGCTAAATAACATGGCAAGAACATTAAAAAAGCTTCTAAATAAAAGGAGTTCTAGAGGAGGAAGTGTGACAGCCCCACTTTCCCCAAAGGCTAACCGAGGTCGGCCTCCTCGCGACTCAAAAGAAATAACCATAAAACCATAGTAAAAGAACCGACAAATTCTTATAATTTTACAGCCTCTAAAACACATCAAAGTCACGTTGGAACAACTCAAAAATACTACAAACCATCTAAGGCATCCATTATCTTCCAACTTATACAAAAGGACAAGAAAAATCCACAAAACTAGAGTCCTCGATTTGCACCCCTTCCGACCTAAGGAAAACAAAGTTTATGGGTGAGCAAAGCTCGGTGAGGCTAAGAAATCATGCACAAGTGGTAAAGCAAGAACACACATTAACAGAACAATAACAGGAAAATAAAACGGAAAATACATACAGGCGGTATAAAATATCACTAGAAAGGATACAACTTGTCTGCCATTGGTCTTCAGTCGACTTTAGTGGAAACGCGTTGACACCACAACCACTACCTCACGTAATCGTAGTAATCACTTTACTCACCCGCCTACTTACACCCCCGCAGCCCGCCACAAAATAGTAATATCATTAAACCAAGTCGGGATGAGCGGCACCTCCCGCTACATAGAGCGTGGTACATACTACCGCTGGTAAATGAGTCGACGAGACTACGCCCAATCGACTTAATCAACAATGACCCAAACGGGAGGAGAGGTACCTCCCACTCTCTTGAGTGTGGTACATACAACCGTTGGTTCTAACATGTCAAGAACAAGCACACGCATAAGCATTTCATGATTTCAATTCAAGTAAATCAAACAAGGGGCGAAGCGGTAAAGTACACGCCACCAAGTCAAACAAGCATGCTTTCGAATGAAATTCATCAAATCAGGCATCCAAGTATGAAAACAACATGCACTTGACACTCACCGCTAGTTGAGCGTAAGCAAGATAATGTAGGGTCAAACACGCCACAACGCCCCTGCACTCACCTGGAACATGCAAATCAAACCATCAACTCTTTGGTTTCTATTTAAAGCAATCTTGTTATAAGATTGGAAGAAAACTATTTCAAAGGTGAGCCGACGCGACATGCATATGCCCCATGAACTAAGCGCTCATAAATGCTTAAAATAGCAAAAGAAGCACACGTACGCGGCGTTAAAACGGACGATGACAACTCGAAAACGGAAAACACACAGTAGAAGGTGGAAAAAAACAGTTTTGACGTCTTGTACGCCATTGCCCATATCTTAGGCTACAAGTGTCGGATTTGAGCGTACGAGGTGCCGTTTCGAAGCTAAGAGAACAACCTACAACTTTCATGAAGACAACCTCAACCCAGATTTACTCTATCTAGGTCAAAAACGCAGAAAACAGTTTCAGAAGTTTCGCCATCAGAATGTTCGACAGGCCAACTTCCAACGGCCATAACTCAGCGCTCACAAATCGAAATCAGGAAATTCCAAATGCGTTGGAAAGCTAGAATAAAGGGCTATAACTTTCGTGTTTTGGCCAAAAGCTAAATCACAAAGGAACAACACCAAAAACGATGCCAAAGTCACTGCCGACAAAATCCTGTTTTTCCGTTCAATGCCCAAACGAATTTCATGCACTCGAAACGCATTCATGCAAACTCCATCGACTCGCCTGCGATTACAAACACGCAAAACAGCCCCTCACACGCCACCAAACCAGCACGCACATACACACACTACACACACACAAAACCACAAGTGGGAATTCAAGAGCCCACGTAATCGTTCAAATTTACTCGCGCAGGTGGGAATTCAAGAGCCCACCAACAACTAAACACACAATTCAACCTTAACTTCTACCATTAGCATTAAAGCAAAAACCCTAACCCTAACTCATGATTATGGCAAAGCACATATACATCAAATTCCACCATTCCAATCCATAACATCACTCCATGAGCTAAAATAGACATGAATCAAGCTATGGAAGACACAAAATCCTTCATTTCATAATCTTCAATCAAATTCCAGCTTGTAGGAAACTAGAAAAAACCTTTCTTGATGTGGTTCTTGGTGAAACTTCAAGGGTTCAAGTCCAAGCTTCTCCTCCCAACTTAGGTCTTTTTCCACTCTTTCCCTCATAACTTCTTTTCCTATCAAATTAGTCCATAAGGGCTTAATTTAACCTAGCCCATCCAAACTTAATTACCCCTACTTAGGCTACTAATCACCTAGGAATTGTAATTCCCCCTCTTAATCATGCATTATTCCACATAAAATCAAAGAGTTAACAAACTCGTAATTAAACATAAAACTTAGACTAATTTTCAAAACTAGGGTTTTAAGAAATCAAATTGGGGTTTTCCATATCCAAATTAGGGTTTTATCACAATTAGGATTTTTCGAAACAAATTAGGGTTTTAGGTTTCAAGTTAGGGTTTTGAAACGTGTAAAACAAGATTATTAAAACAAAACACTTTTAAAAGTAAAACAAGCATATAAACCCCTATAATAAACTTAAACAAAAAATAAAAGTCGGTACGGGTCCTCACAGGAAGAGCAAGCAATGATAGAAGAGAAAAACTCAAGAAGTTCAAAATTACTTCGGACGAATGCAATTGGGATGAAGAAATGGAAGAAGAAGAAGAATCGACCCAAATGGCACTTATGGCATTTGGAGATAATAAGGTAAACTCTAATCACTCTCTTAGTGATGAAGATGATGATAATGATGATATGCAAGTTCTGATGATCAAAATGCATAAAAATTTGAAAGAATCTTATGCCAAAAATAAGGATTTGAAAATAAAAATAAATACTTTATTGGAAGAAAATTCTAGACTTTTTCAAGAAAATAAGAATTTGAAAAAAAGAAAATGATGATTTGAAAAATTACAAAATTCATTTTGATTGCAAAAATGATTTGAAAAAGAAGTTGGAAAATAAAACAAAGTTTTATGAAAAAATGTTGGAGGAACAAAATCTTTTAAAGAAAAGAATTAATGATTTGAATACTTCTCTCCAAAAGGAGAAACAAAATGTTTTACAAAGAAAAGAAAACCATATTTTACATGGCCAAAATGATTTTATTATTTCTAGAAAAAGAAGAACTAAATTTACTAAACCTACTTTTGTGAATGATTCTAGTATTATGTGTCATTTTTGTTGCCAATTTGGACATATGCAAAATGATTGCTATGTGAAGAAAAATATAAGAAAAGGCATGAAATCTATGTGGATTATTAGATCATGTTGTACTAACTCTCATTCATTATGTTCTATTAGTTAAAAAAAAAAAAACAACTTGGGTTACAATTCATTAAGTACTTTTCTACTTTAGTGTTTTGTTCATATTGATGTTGGAATTGTGAAATGTTGGATATTGATATTTGAAGTTTAAATATGGTTGAATTGTTAAATGGTTTGGATGTCTAAATAAGGGGGAGTTAATATGTTTTTTGATTGATGACAAAATGGGGAGATTGTTGGATGATTTTCTAAATTGTTAGATGATTATGATTTTTTTTTTCTAAATCATTTTAACTCTTATTGAGGGGGAGTTTCTTTCTATTCCCTTGCAAAATCATCATTTGGTTTGTCATCATCAAAAAGGGGGAGATTGTTGGCCTTGTTCCTAAGTTTTGATGATAAAATAAAATGATGATTTGGACTAATGTTTTATGTGAGAATTTTGTTAGAACAGGTCCTTGATTCATTGAAAAGAAAAGAAATCAATTCAAGATGAATTGAGAAGATTTTAACTTATCGGACACTTCTATCGGACGATATCATTATCATCGGACGTCCGATAGAATTAAAGATGAAATCAAAGCTCTCAGCCGGGACGCAAAAGCTATCGGACGCAAAATTATGCATCGGCCGTCCGATAAAGAACGGCAACCTTCGGGACGCTTGTGTCGGCACAAACCCATCGGACGTCATGACGTTGAGAAGAAACTGTCGGACACTCCCATCGGACGATAACATTGTATCGGACGTCCGATAGGTCCAACGGCTATTTTTCAACAGCCATATTTTTGACCGTTGGAGAGGTTCTTAAGGCCATTTCTCACACTCTATAAATACCCACAAGTTCAAGAAGAATATAGACTTTTGCCTACATGAAATACAAGCTTACAAGTGAATATTTGGGTAGAAATCTTCTTTGTTTGTTGTATAGGTGTGGGGAAAGTTGGGTTTGTGAGGTTGCTCAAGTGAAGGTTACTCTATAGGAGGCATAAAACCTTGGTGAAGGTGAGCCTATCACTTGGAGTGGTAAAACCTTGGTGAAGGTTACCTCACTTGTAAAATAGTTCTTAATTGGTTGGTGAGCTTTCAATTGTAACTAGTTGAGGGTTTATTTGGAGAGTAGTAAAACTCCTTTGCTCAACCAAAGGGTGTTTGGGGTGAGGAAGGAGTGATCCTTCACTTGTACAAGTTGATTAGTGTCATCATCAATTGAAGAAGCTATTTGGTGAATTCAACTCCAAGTTTGGAAGAAGCTTGGGAGTTTGATTGGTTTGAATTCCTTTTACTTTTTTGTTACTTTATTCTTTGTGGTTTAAGATTGTTTACATTTATCATTATTGTGGTTGTTTGAGTACTTGTTTGCTTGAACAATTTTAGTTGATTTCTTGGGTTGCATTTCGGGACCAACATAATCATAAGGGAGTGATGGATAATGGAGTATATGGATTTGCTCTGATAGAATCTCTCCTCCGATCTTCTTTCTCGGGTGGAAGCGTGACAGATTTGGGGTTTTGTACTAAACTTTCGAGAAGAAAATGAAAAGAAAGATTGTTTGTTATTTTGTTATTATTTTAATTGATACTCATGGGAGTTCCAAATAAATCCCATACATACCCGTATTTTAAATGGGTATTATTGGGTATATCCCAATAAGGCTCAAACGCATGTTTTAAGTACCTATCCTATCCAAATTAAATTAGGTATGAGATCCCAATGAATCTTGCATATTTTTGTCACCTCTACATAAGGAGCAGGAGTTTGATTGATAAAATAATATTTATTATAAATTATTATTCTATTCTCTTGTTTTTCATAAATAATAAGTTCCTTGCCTACAACCTTTCCAAATTTTTAGTGAATGTTTTTTCTCAAAATTCTTGATTTAGTGTAAGTAGTAGGTTTTGAATTCGAAATCTCTCACTTACACTCTTTCCTTTTGTATCATCTAACTTATTCCTCCCCCCTAAAATAGGAGTTATTCCTACTCAAAAAGGATTTTTTCAGCCACCAATGATAAATTTATTGTTTCTTATATCAAAAATTATTTTTAAAATTTTTTTGGGCATGTTCACATTTAGAAAGTCAATTCTTTTCCCCTAAATAGTTTAATAACTCAAACAGGTACTGTTGGATCTTAAATAGATTCAAAGGCATTTCAAAAGTTAATTTGTAATTTTAACTTATGGAATGAGACAAATTTAGAATAGAGATAATAAATTTAGTTTTTCTTATATCAAAATTATTTTTTAAATGTTTTCAGGCATGTTTACATTCAAAAAGTCCTTCTTTTCCCCAAAATAGTTTAATATGTGAAACGGGTAGTATTGGATTTTGAATAGATCTAGATGCATTTCAAAATTAGTTTGTAATTTTAACATATGGATTGAGATAGACTTGTTAATTAGGTGAATCTTCTATTTTTGGTTTGAGCAAGAGTTTGCTGACATTTCTGCTCATTTCCCCAATGTAAAACTACATACAAATTTGCTTTTCTGTTGTTTAATTCCTGTAGCTGATAAGCATATTCTCGGACAAGAAATATAAAAGAATTACATACTACGAAGAAAGATGGCTTCATGTTACATTGAATAATTGCCCTCCTACTACGTGCCATGACAGATACCGAACCCTAAGGGAAGCTGAAAATGAAAGATATCTACTAAATAATAGCTACAGAAGAGTCAATAAAGAACTCACAGACCACTACCGAGATGTTCACTTAAGTCAGCCATGAATGCAGAAGAAAGAATTGAATACTGCTTAGAATGTCAAAGGTATATTAGTTCTGATATGGCTGCTAAAGCAAAGATAAATAAAGTTAGGCAACTCATCATTAAATACTCCTCTGAAGAAATATTACTAGAAGCATTAAATATACTCTTAGATATAGAAAAGAGAAATCTAGAACGGATTACTTTAAACAGAAATTTACATCTTGTACAAAGACATACATGAGTACTGATAACTATAGAATAATAGAACCTGGAAATTTAAAAATAGAACAAGACCTATTTGAATTACAAAAAACAATATTATACATATATAAAGACCTAAAGAAAGAAATTCAAATAATTAAAGACAAATTAGAAAAGAAAAATTTAGAAGAAAAAATTACAGAAAATAGGAATAAAACTACCATTGAATATTTGGAACATATTTCTAGAATAAAATGAGTGATTCGTAAAATACGTTTACCCATCTCTCGATTCGAAATAGAAAGGATAAGTAATAGATTAGGCAATATGATGATAAATATAAAACCAGATATAAAACCAGAAATATCTGAAAATCCTAATATAAATGAAATACCTTCATCAAGTAGACCGCATCTTCATATGCTAGAAGAACTGGTTCGGGAAATTGCTCATCTCTTCATTAATGAACATAGCTAAACAAAAGGCTATCTAGATAATGAAGGCTACATTATTAGATAGAACCACACCAAGCAATATTTCCGTTTGGAACATTTTTAGATTTAGATTGTGTAAAGAATCTTGAAGAAGCAATAGATAAATGGGAAATTGGTTTAAGATTAGCTCCATAAATAAATTAGGCTATGAAGAAGCAAAAGGATTCTTGGAAAAATCTCTTGTAAATAGTGTCTCACGATACTGGAAAACATTACCTGAAGAGACAAAATCTATAATATATGGTGAAGAACAAGACATAAATGGAATGATAACCAGAGCACTTGAATTAATCCGACTTGAATTTGTTGGAGAAGGAAGTTACTTTAAAGATAAAAATTCAGTCCGAAAATACCCTGATGCATTGCTTAAATTAACACTCTGTGATATGTGTGAAATAGATAAATATATTTGTGTTTTTCAAGAATATTATTATCGAACAGATTGGAAGAAAAGAGAAACATATTTGGAAATGTTTTTCTCAAAAATCCCTGATCCTTGGGGAAAAAGATTAAGAGAAGAATATAATCCAGGAACTAAAGATACATTAGGAAAAAGAATATTTCATACTTTGGAAAAATTAAGTAAATGGTGTGAAGAATCAATATTGTTTAGAAAGACGCGTAAGTTAAAGCCACAATTAAAACTATGTTGTAATAATATCGATGCCTACTCAAATAGGGATGTGATACTCCATACTACTATCATAAAAAAAATAGATATAAGAAGCGTAAATATTTTAAAAGAAAATATATGAAAAGATGAAAAGCTAAATATTACAAACAAAGAGAAAAATTTCCGAAAAGGAAAAAGATGTATAGAAGGAATAAGAAAAGAAGAAATATAACAGACTGTCAATGTTATTTTTGTAAGGAAAAAGGACATTTAGCAAATCAGTGTCCTAAAAAATTTAATAAAAAGAGATTTGAAGTTGATGATGATATTGAAAATTTAATTTATGACAATGAATTAATTGAAATAAATAAGTTTGCAGAAATGGAAGAAATTTCATCTGATGAAAGTATATTTATTTACACTGATACTGAATATGATATAAGCAGTGAAGATGAATGAAATACAAAAACAAGAAGAAGAGGATACTTCAAATATAATAGATATTCATTCTGAAAGACTTGGAGAATATAGTCAGGAAGCTCTTATAGATAGAAAAATGTTAGCAAAATACAGAAAAGTAATTTTTCAATAAACTCTTACAGCGGATTTAACGTCCCTGCATTAGAAAAAATAAAGTTTCATATTCGAAAACATCATATGTTTTATGGAATAAATCTAAAGGAAAAAGCTTTAGAAAATAGCTTGACCACAAATAAAGTCATGATTCCATTAATATCTAAAAAAGATATTTATGATAAATTAAATAGACTACCTGAAAAGGTACGAAACACTATAGGATGGATCCATATCGGTTCCATACAAATGATCGTTAGAGCAACTTTTAGAGAAGGGTTAAATACACCGATAGACTTGGCCATTGTAGATAATAGAATACAAAATAGAGAAGAAGCTACACTTGGTGTTCTTAGAGGAAACCTTAAATATCAAAAATTGATATTTAATATATATCCAAAACTTTCTTACAATTTGCAAGATAAAGATTTTGACAAAACTCTTTCTTTAATTCAAGATTTTAAAAGAAAAGATTTCTTTTTCAATGGAAATAGACCATATTCTATTACATATATGATTTCTTATGCACTTTCAAATACTCATCATACTGAGAATTTTGCAAATACTGAGTTTATAGACTTGCCAAAATTATTTTCTGATATAGGTAAAATATATCCACCGGAGATTACAACTATTGAATTAGATGAGGACTTTGATTTAGATATAAGTCAAAAACCTTTGTTAGAAAAACCCAATATAAATATACCAAAGTTATTATATACTCGAAATAGCGTCGGAAGTAATCGACATCTTACACATAATAAAATAATGATAAAAAGATAAATATTGATAGAAAATGACAAGTCAATACAGCATTTATATACCCGTAGGAATAACCTATAAGGATTATAAAGCTGAATATTTTGGCAAAGCATACATAGATAGTGGATCCGGAACATGTTTATGTAAACCTACATGTTTTCCGTCACAATATCATGAAAATTTACCCAAGAAGCAGGGTTAGATATATCAAATAGACCTATCACTTTAAATTCGGGATATCCAAACCTCGATATTAGTAGGATCATTTCTTATTAAATGTCCTCCGCTTTTACTTCTTTGATACAGATTAGATATTTTATTAGGAAATAATTTTCTTCAATTGTTTCATAAAGTCTTATTTGATACTTTACAATCTCAAATACATTTTAAAACTCCATGTGGTCATTGGATTGTTGTATCACGTCTTAAAAGTGCTTATGCTCGTCAGACCCCTCTTACATTTCAACCTCGCGCAGGTCAGCGTGGTGATGTTGGATACACAGAAAAACCTAAATTTTCTAAAGGAACTCCAATGTTAAAATTTGAAAATCAATTATATTTAAAACAATTGCAAATTAAACAAATTTCTACTACCCTAGAAGACATAAAAGCAAAATTACAATTAAGCTATACGAAAATCCTCTTAAATTTTGGGATAAAAATCAAGATTATGTAAATAAAACTTAAAGATGAAAATAAAGTAATTAGAGTAAAACCTATGAGATATAATCCAATTGACAAAGAAGAATTTAAAATACAACTTAAAGAATTATTAGAAATTCCATTAATAAGAGAAAGTAATTCTCCACATTCTTCCCCTGCATTTATGGTTAGAAACCATGCTGAGATAGTTAGGAATAAGCCTAGAATGGTTGTAAATTATAAACAACTAAATAATGAAACTATATTTGATGGATACTTTCTTCCACATAAGGAAACTTTAATAAATATGAGTAGACGAAAGAAAATATACTCTAAATTTGATTGTAAAAGTGGATTTTGGCAAATTAAAATGCACATTGACAGTATTAAATATACTGCTTTTAGTACTCCACAAGGACAATACGAATGGTTAGTTATGCCATTTGGTTTGAAAAATGCTCCTCAAATATATCAAAGAAAAATGGATAAAATCTTTAAGGATTATCCTTTTATATATGTTTATGTAGATGATATTTTAATTGCATCAGATTCAATAGAAGAACATTTAGAACATTTAAATATATTTGCTGAATTATGTTTAAAACATGGAATAGGTCTATCCAGAAAAAAAGCAAAAATAGGACAAAGAGAAATTGAATTCCTTGGGCTAGAAATAAATAATGAAGGAATAAAATTACAGCCTCACATACTAGAGAAAATACAAAAATTCCCTGATAAACTTGAAGATAAAAAACAGTTACAAAGATTTTTAGGAGTATTAAATTATGCTTCAGACTTCATTTGTAATTTAGCAGAAAAGAGAAAGGAATTACAAAAATTATTAAAGAAAGAAAGTAAATATGAATTTTCTGAAAATCATATAACTATAGTAAAAAGGATTAAAGAAGAATGTAAAAATTTACCATTTTTAATTCTACCATCTGATGAAGATAACCTTGTATTAGAGACAGATGCCTCTGAAGAAGTTTGGGGCGCAGTCTTAAAAACCGAAATTAATCAAATTTGTAGATACTCATCTGGAATCTTTTCAGAGACAGAAAAAAGATATCATATAAATGAAAAAGAATTACTTGCTGTAGTAAAGAGTTGCAACAAGTTTTATTACTTTTTACTACCGAAGAAATTTAAATTAAGGATTGATAATACTCAAGTAAAGGCATTTATTAGAAATAATATTAAACCTCTCCTCAAAATAAAAAAGATTAAGTAGATGGCAAATGGCTCTCTCCAATTCATATTTGATATTGAACGATAAAGTCTAATGAGAATTCTCTTGCGATTTTCTTACAAGAGATGGAAGACAGATCAATAAGCATACCTTCTAGATAAAGTCTCGAGTTATCGCAGATTTCCTAGCTTGCACGCCATTCAATGACGAATGAATATTGTTAATTTTCAAGATATAAATAAGGAAGTCTCCGAACTCCTTATCAAGCATGCCGAAAAGGCAAAATACTATCAGCCTTTATGACAAGGTTGAAGAAATTCTATACGACCTATTCAAGCGGGTCGAAAATAATAATCTTCCCCCTTCACCGGAAAGGAAGATGCTGAAAATATTCTTTGAAACCAAAATATGACCGCAAGTCAACTTCTCAGCGGTTACCTATGCTGAATAACATTATTAATGAGCATCCATTCATTCAATACAATTCTCTTATGAGAGAATTATACAGTCTACAAAATACAGATACATATTATATGGATTTTACAGGTATTTATCCTCGGATAAATTGTGTTCAAGGATGCGACAGCACATTTATCCAAAAATGGTATAATTTTGGGGTAGTTAATGCCATTTATATGACTACACCCAATTTTCCTGAAATATCCCAACCCCAAATGGGTGCGAATGGAGTTAAACATATCTATCGAATAATCCTACATATGACCAAAGGACATCCTTATGCTCAAAATTATTTCAGCAGTCCATTTTGAAGACACTAATAGATATGATGCCTTTCATCATATCGAAGTCCTAAAATATGATGACCTCAAATAAAGGTTTATCCCGAAGGAAGGAATATGAATACTTTTCGAGATAAGATACATTATCGCAGGCTATTGGAATGAGGATTATCCTACAAAATCTTGAAAATACCCAAACAAGGTTTTAGAACCTATGGTGGAGACGGAGCATTCTCTTCAATAATGACTAACTATGCAGGGAAGACTCCAGACGCTGCATTGAATTATCTAAATTGGAAAATTAAATTATTGGAAAGTTGCGCGATCGATCCAGCCAAAGGCTATAAAGACACTTTGCGTGATGAGACGGCACAAGATCAATACGTGTCCAAACTGCAGAAAAGGGGAAGAAGCCTCGCCCACTGTCAAAGTATGGAATAAGACGTAAGCCCACGTAAGATATTTTAATTCAAAATAAAGAGTTCAAGTCCAGGAACTGAAACAAGTCCGAAAAAATCTAAAGTCCGGATCTGAAACCGAATAAAGCCTATATAAAGTCGGGAAGAGACGATCGTGGACAATCAAGGAAGAATCGAGCCGACTTAAAAAAGAAAACCTTAGTCATCCCCTATGTAATCTCTACCACATCCCGTAGTACTATAACGTTTACCTTTGTAAAATTTACCTAACATATCTCTCATGAATACTTAATAAGAGAGAAGAGTGTATCATCTCGCTTTGTACAAACAGCTTTCAATAAAAGAAGTGCTTTCATTAATTGCCCTCTTTACTTTACTCGAAACTGAGGTAGGAAACTAAACTAGGTCAGGCCGCAAAGTTTTGAAGCTGCCCCAAAAGGAAGTCACCCTGTGGTTGAGGTCGAGATCAGGACACCCACTTCCCCTAAGGTGAACCAGAGGGGTAAGCGGACCGCCTGCCCAGCTCTCGCCAGGACTCAAACATTCCTTTATGAAACCCTCGCTAAAAGTATTTAAAATCGCTGACAAATTCACGCAAAATACAAACCCCCGACATTTCATCAAGAAGACATTGATAATAACTCCAAAATACCACAACTATCAAAAACATCCAAATAGTTCAATCTTATACAAAGAGGAAGTCCTACAAAAATACTAAGAGGTAATCCTGCACCGGTACTAGGTTCCTCGATTCTCGTGCCCCACTTCCAAACCTGTTAAGGAAAACAAAGCTTATGGGTGAGCAAAGCCCAGGTCAAGAATGCATGCACAAGCGGTGTTAAAGCGATAACAAGTTCGGAACAAATAATAGCGAGAAAACTTGGGAATCATACAAGATATTATAAAGTAATTACTATAAAAGGATACGGTCGCTCCATCTTTCTCACGATTTTCCACATCCGGTCCGTCCCAAGTCGTATTTTCAATAGGCATGTTGACACTCACAACCACTATCTCACCCCGTAGAAATCACTTTTACTCTCACCCGCCTACTTACACCCCATGCCCGCTTCGTCAAAATAGTAATATCATTAAACCAAGTCGGATGAAGGCACCCTCCGCCTCCATAGAGCGTGGTACATACTACCGCTTGGTAATGAGTCGGAGACTACGCTTCCAATCGACTTAATCAACAACCGACCCAAACGGGAGGAGAGGTACCTCCCACTCTCTTGAGTGTGGTACATACAACCGCTTGGTTCTAACATGTCAAGAACAAGCACACGCATAAGCATTTTAACGATTTCAAATCAAGTAAGTCCAAACAAGGGTGAAGCGGTAAAGTACACGCCACCGTGTCAAACAAGCATGCTTTCAAATGAAATTCATCAAATCGACATCCCAATATGAAAACAACATGCACTTGAACACTCACCGAATTCGATAAACCAGAAAATGCACAAGATGGTTAAACTTCAGCAGATGGGTCACCCTTGTCAAACACTGGATCACCTGGCCAAAAGGAACCATCAAGGACTTGCCAACAAGCTAAAGTTTAAAACTTAACATAGCTAGTTAAACTACCCCACTTTTTTGTCCGAGCCATATCTCAAGTTATACTCATCGAACTTGGGCAAAGTTTACGGCTACGGAAACTAGACTCGGAGTACTATGATTTACTATAAGGGCTCATTTTAAGATTAATAACTTAACTTGGGTTAAAATGCGAACAAAGCTAAGGCGAAACAGCAAATCAGTTTTGGAAACCAGCCTTTTCCTCGCTTTTCATGGATCATAGGAAATGATCTACCATGCAGCCATATACCGCTTGAAAGCCCTTGAAGTCTAGTTTTAACGCCACCAACAGAGCTCAATTCGACTCCTGAACAAGAAATTATAACTACTTAAAGTTGACTGAAAATCAGGTGACCCATCCTGTCCTCTAAACTAAATTTTGGTTTCAGTTTGAATTTATCCAAAATGGTCTTCATTTCACTCCATTTTCAAAACCAAGGTTCTAAAAAATATTTCTTGATCAAATAAAGGTTAATTGGTGGAAAAATTTCGACAAAACACTCCAAAACAGGTTGGTCAAATTGGACAGCAAAGAAGACTGATTTCCAGGTTTTGCACCTCATTTCATTCACCTTCTCATGCACCAATTGAAGGACTTTCTTAGCTATGAAAACCCAGCTTAAAGCCTGAGATATCAGCCCTCAAAACCACCCCAAGACCTCATGAAAACGCTGCAAAAAACAGGGGAAAAGTTATTAACTTCAACCCACGGCATTTCCTCTTTTCCCTCATCCACCACATTCCAAGACCTCTTAAACTTATCTCATCAACATTTTCCCCAAAACACATCCATTTCACATATACATATTACACAAGTCAATCATCAAGTGGGGTGGGAGTTCATAGAGCCCACCCTACATTCCAATCAACAAAAATATCTCGAGAATCCCCATCACAAACTAACTCAAGCAAGTTGACACAAAAACATTTATACTTGAAGTTCAAAATAGCTCAGAAAATCTCACTAGGAGAAAATTCATAATTAGGGTTACACATCTCGGAAATGGGTAAAGCTTGAGCCGTTGGAAACTAGGTTCAACCCTCTAAAAATCACGAGAAGGTATCAAGTACAAATTTACGAGGCAAGGCAATCAAAACTGGACATCACGAAACTGTTAGAACAATTTCGGGTAGAGCAGGGCTGACTTTCAGCCAACTATCAAAAATCGCTGCAACTCGTAGGAAAAGAATCAGGGCACAAGGGACATACCGTTGGAAAGCCCTACGAGTCTACTTTCAAATGCCGCTGACGGCACTCAATTTCGACCCTCGAGCACTAAATAACAGTCCCAAGAACAGGACAGGTCAAGCTGACTGAGCAAACAGATTTCCAGATTCACAGGGCAATTTTTGGTATATCATTTGGAGGTCGAAAACACTTTAGATTAACACCAAATTTGATACACATATACTCTCATATATGAACTATAATCCTGCCAAAATTCAGTCAAACATTCCCACGAAAAGGTCACTTTCCAAATGCACCAAGTTTGGTCATCAACAAGGTCACAAAACTGGAATTTTTCCAACTTTCCTTCTAAGTTTACAAATCATGTCCATTTGACCTTCAAACCCAAATTTTCTTGCCCCAAACCATCACACACTTGTAAATTAAAGTCCCAAGAGTTGTTTGAAGCAAAAAGTAGCTTAAGTTTAACATGGAAAATTGAAATTCAATCTGCAAAAGAAGACTGCCCTGTTCAAGTAAAATTCCAGATTTCATCCAAATGTTATAAACTTTAATCCAACAAAAATCGCTCCAATTAGGGCTAAGGTTTTCTTCCATTCTTAAACCAACTAAAACACATACAAACATCATCATATAACAATCATTAGAGCACCATGAATTTACCAAAAATTCGAAAATTCAAGGCACAACTCAAGCAGAAATTTCGCCAGCTTCTTTCTTC
The DNA here is from genome assembly GCA_013103745.1 of Gardenia jasminoides. NCBI lineage: Eukaryota > Viridiplantae > Streptophyta > Magnoliopsida > Gentianales > Rubiaceae > Gardenia > Gardenia jasminoides. The sequence continues at coordinate 46,967,931 of CM023103.1, read as the reverse complement.
TTCTCCTCTTGTTTTACTTCAATGTTCTAAACCAAATACACCATATCTCCCTAGATAACACAACAATCAAGCAATAAACATTCAAATCCTCAAGGCATCTACCTAGGGTCAAGGTTCTTGAAGAACCCATCAACAACCAACCACTACATCATCTACACCTACCTTGCTACTAGGAGCTGAAATGAAATGAGAAAAAGGAGGGATGAGCATTTGCAACTTTTACCTAGCTGCTACGTGAAGATCAGCTCAGCTTCCATGATGAAGAGAGGCCCAACTTCCACGATGAAGAACAATGCTGGTCGGTCCTCAAGCCACCAAAATTCTGCCCAGGCCAAGCCCCTTCCAAGTTTAGTTGGTGCTCCAAGAGGAAATGCGAGTTTAAGTTGAATCCTTGAAGCTTCAATGGAGGAATTGGGGCTGAAATTTTGGAAGACAAATGAGGAAGGGTGGTCGCCAAGAGGAGAAAGGAAATAGAGATGAGAGTGTTGATTTGGTAAAGTGGAATGAGATAAGGAAGAAAATGATATAAGTGATCTTTGGACACAAAAGTCAAAGGTCAATTATTGCGCCTTTAGGGCTCCTAGTTGTGCTTAACTTGTCTCAACCACCTATAATCCCTCAGTTCACTTTTCTTAGTCCACTAATGATCATCCTTTCTAGCCCAAAATTTATCGTGATCCCGAACTACCATTTTCCTCAAAAAACGCAAGAGCTAATTCTCACTAGTCGTGTGGAAAATCAAACTCACGATCACCATGTTCTAAAAGCACAAGTGAGGCATTAATCTTTATGAATGGATTTAAAATGAATAAAATGGCTGCATTAAAAATCAAGTCGAGCAATTCAAGTCAAACAAGGTCAAGCAAGCTTACTTACACCGAGGGTTGAACTTAGGTTTTAATTGAGGTTCTTGCCCAAAGGACTCGTGGAACGAGGTATATGGGCACAGTACTAGTGCAAAATCAAAGATTTTGAACCGATACGTCATGGAGAATAAAGTCGATAATGGAAATATATATATATATATTTTTTTAAAAAGAAAACATACAATTAAATATTACAATTCTCATGAAAATGCTTTGAAATAAAATTAAAATTAAAATTCTCATGAAAATGCGGGTCCTCACAACCTTCCCTCCTTCAAAGAATTTCGTCCTCGAAATTCACACTTGTGCTAAGGAGTAACCTCAGATTTGCCAAACTTTCCTTACTATACTCCAAGTAGTTTTCTCGATACTCTAATTTCTCCTCACAGACCTTTATTAATGGAATTTTACTTGTCCCCTAATTCCATACAAACAACTCAGGATCATCATTCACGCACAAAAGTAGCGGTCTAAAACTTTGAAAGTCACTATTTAAATAAGGATTTAAACACAAATGACTTGCTTTTGTTTAGGTTAAATTCAAAGCACGTCAAAGTTCCAAGATCAAGTTATAAGCCATTTTGTTTCAAACTGGAAAAGTCCATATCTTGAGTTTCATAAAATTCCAAGATTACCAGTTTCGCGTCGTTGGAAAAGAATCACGGTTGTCCTGAAAACTTCTTTTTTTTTTTCCGAATTAAAGTTCAAGCCGTAAATAGGGTAAACCCTGAGCTTTAACTTGCAGCTTTAGCAAATAGGAAAACAAAACAAATTTGATATTTCATTCAACTTTGAAGAATTTCTCATTTACAAAATTTAAGAAAGTTGGTATGGTTGAAAGAGTTAAATTAAGTTGTAAGGAATTAAAGTTAAAATAATAAAACCAATTTGTCCAACGGGATGTTTTGCAGAAGTCACCTCAAGATTCTCCCACTAAATCTTCTTTCCTTAGTCCATCCATTTTATGATTTAACCACAATTTGCCAAGTTGAAACCATAAGCCTATAAATCCAAAGAGTCTAAACATTCATCTCATGCAAAGCTTCAACCCCAAAACAGATCTTAAGTCTTCAAGATTCGTCACACTAACTAAGATGCAAGTGAAATGGGGTGCAAGATTTAGAAAGAACGGCTCAAATACTCTAGCTTTGATGTTTTGAAACATGTAGGAAGAAACGATTCAATTGTTCTAAATTCTTGGAGTGGAACTTGAATAATTATATGGAGATTAAATTTAGCAAGTAGATAGGTAAAATTTGTTTGATTGAATTAAATTCGAACAAGTTTCAAGGGGTTGCATTTTTATCCAAGATTGCAGGAAAATTTCCTCTCTTTTCATTTCATTTCCAAAAGTACAATTGCAAATGGAAGATGAAGGAAACTAGTTTTGGCGATTTTCTTGAAGGATAAGGGCTTGAATGGATATAAAAGAAAGCAAAACTTCTTTTAAGTGTTCCTTGAAAAATCAAAGTAAATAGTAGGTGAAATCGATTTTATTGAGCAAGGAAGGATTGATAGATGTGATGCCAAAGGTCACGCTCATTTTATTTAAACCCAACTAACATCTTATCCCATCCGCTATTTATCCTCGTTTATCACTTCCTCTTCTTAATCCCGACATGGTCAGCTTCTCACGCCTACAATCTCTATCACTCCTGTGTCCGTCCATAACCTAGTTATGGCTAGTGCACAGAATAAAATAATTAAGCAGGAAAATTAGGTGGAATAAAAGCTGACATGAAGACTTTGAAATAACAAGAATTAACATACATTACCACTTGAATTGTACAATTAGCAAGCCTGGGAGCATTTACAAAATATAGCACAAATATGCTACAAAGGTGCAGCTATTCAAGCATGTCAAAACAGGTTCAAGTGTTTCAAAAGGAGGCCACACGGTTAAACAAAATACAATGGCCTTTGAGCTCGCACCACCCCGCTTAAATCTAGGTAAACGGGTCAAAGGTCGGTCCCTAATCTAGCCCTCGGCAGGACTATCAGGCGCTGTCTCCTCCTCAATCTCAACCTCCTCAGAGGGGTCCCTCCCCATCAGTATATCCTCAAAAGGCTCCTCCTCTGAAGAGTCCTCACGAGCCATGCTCTCCACTCTTTCTTCTACTTCCTCACGGGGTCTTGGATAACCTCCAAGTATGGCGAATATCCATAGTTATGACATATTCAGATTCGTGCACCAAAATAAGAACAAAGTCAATCAACACTCAGGTTGGCCACCCCAAAGTGTAAATTAACTCAATCCTCATTTTTGCCCGACATACCATCTGAAATCTTCTAATCACAAATCAAACCTTAATCATATATAGTTCAACATTTTTTTTTTCAGATCAACCGCTTAGAATGCTAGTCTTAACCAAATGTATACAACTATTCCCTTCACTTAACTTTCAAGCTAACCCCCACCGCATCCTAAACATCTAGTCTAGAATACACTACAAGGATTTGAAACCTAAGCTCGATACCAATCCCTGGACAGCCCCACTTCCCCTAACCAGGTAAGCGGACCGCCTAACTCTCGCCAGACTCAAACATTCCTTTATGAAACCCTCGCTAAAAGTATTTAAAATCGCTGATAAATTCACGCAAAATACAAACCCCCGACATTTCATCAAGAAGACATTGATAATAACTCCAAAATACCACAACTATCAAAAACATCCAAATAGTTCAATCTTATACAAAAGAGGAAGTCCTACAAAAATACTAAGAGGTAATCCACCGGGTACTAGGTTCCTCGATTCTCGTGCCCCACTTCCAAACCTCTAAGGAAAACAAAGCTTATGGGTGAGCAAAGCCCAGTGAGGTCAAGAATGCATGCACAAGCAGGTTAAAGCGATAACAAGTTCGAACAAATAATAGCAGTAGAAAACTTGGGAATCATACAAGATATTATAAAGTAACTACTATAAAAGGATACGTCGCTCCATCTTTCTCATGATTTTCCACATCCAGCTTGTCTGGTCCCAAGTCGTATTTTCAATAGGCATGTTGACACCACAACCACTATCTCACCGACCGTAGAAATCACTTTACTCTCACCCGCCTACTTACACCCCTGGGCCTTCGCCAAAATAGTAATATCATTAAACCAAGTCGGATGAGCGGCACCTCCCACCCATAGAGCGTGGTACATACTACCGCTTATAATGAGTCGACGAGACTACGCTCCAATCGACTTAATCAACAACTGACCCAAACGGGAGGAGAGGTACCTCCCACTCTCTTGAGTGTGGTACATACAACCGTTTGGTTCTAACATGTCAAGAACAAGCACACGTACAAGCATTTTACGATTTCAAATCAAGTAAGTCCAAACAAGGGTGAGCGCGGTAAAGTACACGCCACCAGTCAAACAAGCATGCTTTCAAATGAAATTCATCAAATCGACATCCCAATATGAAAACAACATGCACTTGAACACTCACCGAATTCAGATAAACCAGAAAATGCACAAGATGGTTAAACTTCAGCAGATGGGTCACCCTTGTCAAACACCGATCACCGGCCAAAAGGAACCATCAAGGACTTGCCAACAAGCTAAAGTTTAAAACTTAACATAGCTAGTTAAACTACCCCACTTTTTTGTCCGAGCCATATCTCAAGTTATACTCATCGAACTTGGGCAAAGTTTACGGCTACGGAAACTAGACTCGGAGTACTATGATTTACTATAAGGGCTCATTTTAAGATTAATAACTTAACTTGGGTTAAAATGCGCAACAAAGCGACGCGAAGGCGACGAAACAGCAAATCAGATTTGGAAACCAGCCTTTTCCTCGCTTTCATGGATCATAGGAAATGATCTACCATGCAGCCATATACCGCTTGAAAGCCCTTGAAGTCTAGTTTTTAACGCCACCAACAGAGCTCAATTTCGACTCCTGAACAAGAAATTATAACTACTTAAAGTTGACTGAAAATCAGGTGACCCATCCTGTCCCTAAACTAAATTTTGGTTTCAGCTTTGAATTTATCCAAAATGGTCTTCATTTCACCCATTTTCAAAACCAAGGTTCTAAAAATATTTCTTGATCAAATAAAGGTTAATTGGTGGAAAAATTTCGGACAAAACACTCCAAAACAGGTTGGTCAAATTGGACAGCAAAGAAGACTGATTTCCAGGTTTTGCACCTCATTTCATTCACCTTCTCATGCACCAATTGAAGGACTTTCTTAGCTATGAAAACCCAGCTTAAAGCCTGAGATATCAGCCCTCAAAACCACCCCAAGACCTCATGAAAACCGCTGCAAAACAGGGGAAAAGTTATTAACTTCAACCCACGGCATTTCCCTCTTTTCCCTCATCCACCACATTCCAAGACCTCTTAAACTTATCTCATCAACATTTTCCCAAAACACATCCATTTCACATATACATATTACACAAGTCAATCATCAAGGGGTGGGAGTTCATAGAGCCCACCCTACATTCCAATCAACAAAATATCTCGAGAATCCCCATCACAAACTAACTCAAGCAAGTTGACACAAAAACATTTATACTTGAAGTTCAAAATAGCTCAGAAAATCTCACTAGAGAAAATTCATAATTAGGGTTACACATCTCGAAATGGGTAAAGCTTGAGCCGCTGGAAACTAGGTTCAACCCTCTAAAAATCACAGAAGGTATCAGGTACAAATTTACGAGGCAAGGCAATCAAAACTGGACATCACGAAACTGTTAGAACAATTTCGGTAGAGCAGGGCTGACTTTCAGCCAACTTTCAAAAATCACTGCAACTCGAGGGAAAAGAATCAGGGCACAAGGGACATACGTTGGAAAGCCCCACGAGTCTACTTTCAAATGCCGCTGACGGCACTCAATTTCGACCTCGAGCACCAAATAACAGTCCCAAGAACAGGACAGGTCAAGCTGACTGAGCAAACAGATTTCCAGATTCACAGGGCAATTTTTGGTATATCATTTGGAGGTCGAAAACACTTTAGATTAACACCAAATTTGATACACATATACTCATATATGAACTATAATCCTGCCAAAATTCAGTCAAACATTCCCACGAAAAGGTCACTTTCCAAATGCACCAAGTTTGGTCATCAACAAGGTCACAAAACTGGAATTTTTCCAACTTTCCTTCTAAGTTTACAAATCATGTCCATTTGACCTTCAAACCCAAATTTTCTTGCCCCAAACCATCACACACTTGTAAATTAAAGTCCCAAGAGTTGTTTGAAGCAAAAAGTAGCTTAAGTTTAACATGGAAAATTCGAAATTCAATCTGCAAAAGAAGACTGCCCTGTTCAAGTAAAATTCCAGATTTCATCCAAATGTTATAAACTTTAATCCAACAAAAATCGTTCCAATTAGGGCTAAGGTTTTCTTCCATTCTTAAACCAACTAAAACACATACAAACATCATCATATAACAATCATTAGAGCACCATGAATTTACCAAAAATTCGAAAATTCAAGGCACAACTCAAGCAGAAATTTCGGCCAGCTTCTTTCTTCTTCCTCTCTTGTTTTACTTCAATGTTCTAACCAAATACACCATATCTCTCCTAGATAACACAACAATCAAGCAATAAACATTCAAATCCTCAAGGCATCTACCTAGGGTCAAGGTTCTTGAAGAACCCATCAACAACCAACCACTACATCATCTACACTACTCTTGCTACTAGGAGCTGAAATGAAATGAGAAAAAGGAGGGATGAGCATTTGCAACTTTTACCTAAGCTGCTACGGTGAAGATCAGCTCAGCTTCCACGATGAAGAGAGGCCCAACTTCCACGATGAAGAACAATGCTGGCCGGTCCTCAAGCCACCAAAATTCTGCCTAGGCCAAGCCCCCTTCCAAGTTTAGTTGGTGCTCCAAGAGGAAATGCGAGTTTAAGTTGAATCTTGAAGCTTCAATGGAGGAATTGGGGCTGAAATTTTGGAAGACAAATGAGGAAGGGTGGGCCAAGAGGAGAAAGGAAATAGAGATGAGAGTGTTGATTTGGTAAAGTGGAATGAGATAAGGAAGAAAATGATATAAGTGATCTTTGGACACAAAAGTCAAAGGTCAATTATTGCGCCTTTAGGGCTCTAGTTGTGCTTAACTTGTCTCAACCACCTATAATCCCTCGCTCACTTTTCTTAGTCCACTAATGATCATCCTTTCTAGCCCAAAATTTATCGATCTCAACTACCATTTTCCTTGAAAACGTAAGAGCTAATTCTCACTAGTCGAAGCTGTGGAAAAATCAAACTCCACGATCACCATGTTCTAAAAGCACAAGTGAGGCATTAATCTTTATGAATGGATTTAAAATGAATAAAATGGCTGCATTAAAAATCAAGTCGGAGCAATTCAAGTCAAGCAAGGTCAAGCAAGCTTACTTACACCGAGGGTTGAACTTAGGGTTTTAAATTGAGGTTCTTGCCCTGACTCGTGAACGAGGTATGGGCACAGTACTAGTGCAAAATCAAAGATTTTGAACCCGATACGTATGGAGAATAAAGTCGATAATGGAAATATATATATATATATATATTTTAAAAGAAAACACATACAATTAAATATTACAATTCTCATGAAAATGCTTTGAAATAAAATAAAAATTAAAATTCTCATGAAAATACTGGTCCTCACGAGACTCAAGTAAGAAGTCCTCTGGAGGTAATCAACTTGTCGGTCAAAAAATCAGTAAGGTAAGGAAGCATGATGGACCCTTCTTTTATGATAAAGCTGTAAGTATAAGATAGATGATGATCACTCACTTATACAAATCTTATGGAAAATATGTATTATTAATTTTTTCTTTCAGAATTGAATTTCTTTGAATATAAAATAGATCGTAGTAATAAAAATGGAAATTACACCCATACTTGTAAATATTCATTTAGATTATTGGATAAACCCAGATCCCTCGTTGCATTTTAATAATCTGGGCCACTCCACCCAAATGGCATTAATTTTTTCTTATTAATGGAATTCCATTAATAAGAGAAAGTAATTCTCCACATTCTTCCCCTGCATTTATGGTTAGAAACCATGCTGAGATAGTTAGGAATAAGCCTAGAATGGTTGTAAATTATAAACAACTAAATAATGAAACTATATTTGATGGATACTTTCTTCCACATAAGGAAACTTTAATAAATATGAGTAGACGAAAGAAAATATACCTAAATTTGATTGTAAAAGTGGATTTTGGCAAATTAAAATGCACATTGGACAAGATAAATATCGCTTTTAGTACTCCCAAAGGACAATACGAATGGTTAGTTATGCCATTTGGTTTGAAAATGCTCTCAAATATATCAAAGAAAATGGATAAAATCTTTAAGGATTATCCTTTTATATATGTTTATGTAGATGATATTTTAATTGCATCGATTCAATAGAAGAACATTTAGAACATTTAAATATATTTGCTGAATTATGTTTAAAACATGGAATAGGTCTATCCAGAAAAAAAGCAAAAATAGGACAAAGAGAAATTGAATTCTTGGGCTAGAAATAAATAATGAAGGAATAAAATTACAGCCTCACATACTAGAGAAAATACAAAAATTCCGATAAACTTGAAGATAAAAAAAGCAGTTACAAAGATTTTTTTAGGTATTAAATTATGCTTTGGACTTCATTTGTAATTTAGCGTAAAAAGAGAAAGGAATTACAAAAATTATTAAAGAAAGAAAGTAAATATGAATTTTCTAAAAAATCATATAACTATAGTAAAAGGATTAAAGAAGAATGTAAAAATTTACCATTTTAATTCTACCATCGATGAAGATAACCTTGTATTAGAGACGATGCCTCAAGAGTTTAGGGATCTTAAAAGCCAAATTAATCAAATTTGTAGATACTCATCCCGAATCTTTTCAGAGACGAAAAAAGATATCATATAAATGAAAAGAATTACTTACTTGCTGTAGTAAAGAGTTGCAACAAGTTTTATTACTTTTACCACCAAGAAATTTAAATTAAGGATTGATAATACTCAAGCAAAGGCATTTATTAGAAATAATATTAAACCTCCGCTCAAAATAAAAGATTAAGTAGATGGCAAATGGCTCTCTCAATTCATATTTGATATTGAACGATAAAGTCTAATGAGAATTCTCTTGCGCATTTTCTTACAAGAGATGGAAGACCATCAATAAGTGCATCCTTCTAGATAAAGTCTCGAGTTATCCAGCAGATTTCCCGATTGCACGCCATTCAATGACGTAATGAATATTGTTAATTTTCAGGATATAAATAAGGAAGTCTCCGAACTCCTTATCAAGCATGTCGAAAGCAAGGCAAAATACTATCACTTTATGACAAGGTTGAAGAAATTCTATACCGACCTATTCAAGCGGTCGAAAATGATAATCTTCTTCCGGAAGGAAGATGCTGAAAATATTCTTTGAAACCAAAATATGACCGCAAGTCAACTTCTCAGCGGTTACCTATGCTGAATAACATTATTAATGAGCATCCGCTCGTTACTGAATACAATTCTCTTATGAGAGAATTGATACGCCTACAAAATACGATACATATTATATGGATTTTTGGTATTTATCCTCTGATAAATTGTGTTCAAGGATGCGACAAAGACATTTATCCAAAATGGTATAATTTTGGGGTAGTTAATGCCATTTATATGACTACACCCAATTTTCCTAAATATCCCAAGCCAAATGGGTGCGAATGGAGTTAAACATATCTATCGAATAATCCTACATGGGACCAAAGGACATCCTTATGCTCAAAATTATTCCAAAGAGGTCCGATTTTGAAGACACTAATAGATATGATGCCTTTCATCATATCGTAGTCCTAAAATACGATGACCTCAAATAAAGGTTTATCCCGGAAGGAAGGAATATGAATACTTTCTACGGAGATAAGATACATTATCGCAGGGCTATTGGAATGAGGATTATCCTACAAAATCTTGAAAATACCGAAACAAGGTTTTAGAACCTATGGTGAGAGACATTCTCTTCAATAATGACTACCTATCGGGAAGGGGCATTGAATTATCTAAGTGGAAAATTAAATTATTGGAAAGTTGTCGGATCGATAGCCAAAAGGCATAAAGACACTTTTGCGAGGATGAGAATGCGGCACAAGATCAATACGTGTCAAACCCAATAAAAAAGGAGGAAGATGTGACAGCCCCACTTTCCCAAAGGCTATGGGAGGTCAGTGGACTCAGACTCAAAGAAATAACCATAAAACCATAGTAAAAGAACCGACAAATTCTTATAATTTTACAGGCTCTAAAAACATCAAGTATTGGAACAACTCAAAATACTACAAACCATCTAAGGCATCCATTATCTTCCAGCACTTATACAAAAGGACAAGAAAAATCCACAAAACTAGAGTCCTCGACATTGCACCCTTCCCGACTGTGGGGAAAACAAAGCTTATGGGGTGAGTAGCTCGATTGAGCCAAGAAATCATGCACAAGCGTGGTAAAGCGGAACACACATTAACGGAGAACAATAGCAGGAAAATAAGCGAAAAAAAATACATACAGGTATAAAATATCACTAGAAAGGATACAACTACTGTCGCTCATTGGTTCTTCAGTCAGGACTTTAGTGGAAACGCTGACATTGGTCAACCACTACCCCTGTAATGGGGCCCGTAGTAATCACTTTACTCTCACCCGCCTCACACATGCACTCGAAGAACCCGTCAAAATAGTAGTATCATTAAACCAAGTCGGGATGGCGGCACCTCCCCGCCTCCATAGGCGTGTGGTACATACTACCGCTTGGTAAATGGTCGTGACAGACCACTTTTGCTCAATGCGACTTAATCAACAACCACCCAAACGGGAGGAGAGGTGCCTCCCACTGAATTTCTCTTGAGTGTGGTACAGTGCCCACAACCGTGGGTTCTAACATGTCAAGAACAAGCACGCATTACAAAGCATTTCACGCATTTCAATCTGTAAATCCAAACAAGGTGAGGTAAAGAAAGTACATTTCATGCATTCACTAAGTCAAACAAGCATGCTTTTCGATCGAATTCATCAAATCAAAGGCATCCAAGTATGAAACAACGCGTGCACTTACACTCACCGACAAACGAGCGTAAGCAAGATAATGTAGAAGTCAAATGCCATACGCCAACGCGTCCACGGACTCACAGGAACATGCAAATCAAAGGCCATCAACCCTTTTGCTTTATTTAAAAACAATCTTGTCGCCAAGATTGGAAGAAAAACTATTTCAAAAGGTGATTTACCGACGCGGACATACATATGCCCTATGAACTAAGCTCTCATGAAGGCTTATAAACACCTAAAATAGCGAAAAGAAGCACATATGTGGGCATAAGCGGAAAAACAGACCATGACAATTGGCAAAGCGGAAAACACACATTCTGAGGTGAAAAAATAGTTTTACACCCTGTACGCATGCATTGCCCATATCTCAGGCTACAAGTGTCGGTTTGAGCCGCAGTGAGGGTACATTCGAGCTAATGGGGAACAACCTTACCTGACTTTGTGGGAAGACAACATCACCCAGATTTAATCTATCTAGGTCAAAAACGCAGAAACTGTTTCAGGAATTTAGCCGTCCAGGAGTATGTCCGACAGCCAACTTCAAGCAGGCATAAACTCAAGCCACAAATCAAATCAAGAAATTCCAGATGCTGGAAAGCTAGTTATTATAATCTTTCATGTTTTGGCACAAAGCTAAATCACAAAGGAACAACACCAAAAGCGACGCCATAAGTAGCTGCAGTCAAATCCTGTTTTTCCGCTCCAATGCCCAAACGAATTTTCATGAAACAAAACACACTTTTAAATACTATTACTGCGATTATGCAAACATGTGCAAAACAGCCCCTCACACACCTCACACCACTTAAAACCGCGACACACATACACACACTATACACACAACACACCAGTAGAATTCAAGAGCCCACGTGTCGTTTCAAACTTGGCGGGGTGTGGGAATTCAAGAGCCCACCAACAACTAAACACACACACCAACCTTAACTTCTACCATTAGCATTAAAGCAAAACCCTAACCCTAGCTCATAATCATGGCAAAAGCATACATACATCAAATTCAACCATATTCCAATCCATAACATCATTCCATAAGCTAAGAATAAACATGAATCAAGCTATGGAAACCACAAAACTCCCTTCATTTCATAATCTTCAATCAAATTCCAGCTTGAGAAACTAGAAAAACCTTTCTTGATGTGGTTCTTGTGTGAAACTTCAAGGTTCAAGTCCAAGCTTCTCCTCCCAACTCCAAATCGATGACGGTTGAAAGTTGCAAAATCTCCCAAGTTTTCTTCCTTTTTTTCCTCTCTTTTTTCCCTCTTTTCTTTCTTCCCTACAATGGTTTTTTTTTCCTTTTTCCTTTGGTTTGGCAAGGCAGCTATAAGGTTTAATATAACCTAAGAGATAACCTCAAAAGATTTTTTTCACTTGGTCAAATTTGGTCAAAATATCATGCCAAAACCCTAGCAACTTAGGTCTTTTCCACTCTTTCCACATAACTTCTTTTCCTATCAAATTATCCATAAGTACTTAATTTAACCTAGCCCATCAAAGCTTAATTACCCCTACTTAGGCTACTAATCACCCAGGAATTGTAATTCCCCTTAATCGTGCATTATCACACATAAAATCAAAGAGTTAACAAACTCATTAATTAAACATAAAACTTAGACTCATTTTCAAAACTAGGGTTTTAAGAAATCAAATTGGGGTTTTCCATATTCAAATTAGGTTTTATCAAAATTAGGGTTTTTCAAACAAATTAGGGTTTTAGGTTTCAAGTTAGGTTTTGAAAGCGTGTAAAACAAGATTATTAAAACAAAACACTTTTAAAAGTAAAACAAGCATATAAACCCCTATAATAAACTTAAACAAAATATAAAAGTCAGACTGCGGGTCCTCACAACCTTCCCCTTAAAAGAATTCTGTCCTCGAAATTCATACCAATTAGAGAAGAGACTGATATTTTCTCCTTATATCCTCTTCAACCTCCCAGCGTGGCTTCCTCTAACATCATGGTTTTTCCACAAGACCTTCACCAAAGGAATTTGCTTATTCCTCAACTCCTTGGTTACGTGGTCCAAAAGCTTTTACTGGTGTTTCTCTTCATAGGTTAGAGCTTCATCAAGTTCTATATCCCGGCTGGAGTATATGAGATGGATCGGATGATATTTCTTAAGAAACACATGGAACACGCTATGAATGGGACAGGCTGGACAGTCGGTAAATCCAACCTATAAGCTACCTTTCCGACCCGCTCAAGAATGGTGTATGGTCCCACATATCTTGGCTGTAACTTCTTTCCCTTTTCCGCCATCAAGCTCGCCTTTAAAGGGGTAATTCTAAGAAAACTTGATCTCCACCTCGAACTCCAAATCTTTTCTCCTATTAGCGTAGAGCTCTTTTTGTCGACCACTTTGGGCAGTTAAAATTCTCTCACAATTAACTTGACCTTTTCTCGAGCTTCTTCCATCCAAGGGATTGTAGTTGATCTAGGGCTTTCTTTCTCTCCTACCTCATCCCAATAAATCGGCAATCGACATTTACGTAACCGTGAAAAGAGCTTCATACCTGCAGGAGCCATTTGTATGGATGAATGAAAACTATTGTTATAGGCAAATTCTACCAAGGTCAAATATTGACTCCAACTAACCCCAAAGTCTAGAACACAAATTCTTAACATGTCCTCAAGAGTTTGAATCGCGTTCTTTTCAGATTGACCGTCGGGCTTGAGATGGTAGGTAGTACTAAGATTTAGCTTAGTTCCTAATATTTCCTGCATCTTTGCCAAAATCTCGACACAAAACGCTGATCTCGACCGACACTATGCTCCGGAATACCGTGCAACCTTGTAACCTCATCCATATACAATTTTAGCCAATCTCTCCATCGAAGTATTTCATGCTTATGGGTAGAAAATGTGCAGACTTAGTCGACGGGTCTACAATAACCCAAATCGTGCATCATGACTCTTTGCGTCTTTGGCAGTCCGATACAAAATCCATGGTAATATCCTCCCATTTCACACGGGTATCTCTAATGGTTGCAATAATCCGTAGGGTTTCGATGTTACGCTTTAACCCTTTGGCAAACCGGTGCATGTTTGAACAAATTGCTATTTCCTTCTTTCATGCCTTCCCACCAAGATAGACTTTTCAAATCCCTGGTACATCTTATTTCCTCCAGGTGTACCAGTATACTTTGATCGATGGGCTTCCTCTAATATCTCCTTTTGAGTTCCTCGTCCTTGGTACCACTATTCGGTTTGATACACCGAGAACTCCTTCGCCTCGAGCATTAAAGTCCTGAAGCTTTTTTCCTCGACCTTTTCCACCCACTTTGTATCTGAGCTTTCTTTTCACTTCTTTAATCTTATCCAAGAATGTAGATCTTAATACAAGGTTTCCCAAGATAACCTTGTTAGACTGTAGATGAGGATTCCAACCACTAATCTCCTCTAACATGTGCCACTCCTTCACCATCGTGCCTACTTTGTACCATTTCGCCGGGCATCTGCTACTACATTAGCTTTCCGTGGTCCCATGGCTTAATCGTAAGTAATCATAGTCCTCTAAAATTCCACCCATCTACGTTGTCTCCAAATTCAACTCTTTCTAGGAAAATAGATACTTAAGGCTCTTATGGTCGCTGAAAATCTCAAATGTTACCCCATACAAGTAATGTCTCCCACTTACATTAGTGCAAACACCACTGCAGCTAATTCCATATCATGGTCGATAATTTTGCTTGTGAGGTTTCACTTTTTACAGGCTATAACTTCTCATTTTGCATTAGCACACAACCTAACCCTTCCTTTGATGCATCAAGAACACCACGCACCATTTCCTCCATTGTGGGGCTAACACCGGAGCCTCGCCAATGCCTCTTCAACTCCCACGAAACTCTTTCACACTTAGCGCTATGAACTTGCTATGTTTCTTGGTCAACTACCGGTCATAGGTCCCCTATCTTGGAGAAATCTTTTAATAAACCGACGGTAATAACCAGCTAAACCTAGAAAACTCGAATCTCGTTGGATTCTCGGGTTGCTTCCATTTTGACATCGCTTCCACCTTAGTTGGGTCTACAAAGTGATTCTATCTTTAGAAATTATATGACCCGTAAATGCTATTTCCTCTAGCCAAATTCACACACTTTTTGGCATAGTTGATGTTCTCTTAGGGGTTTGTAGCACTATCCTCAAATGTAGTTCATGGTCCTCTCGAAGTTTTAGAAAATACATGGGAATGTCATCGAGCAAACACCACTACAAATTGATCCGGGTAAGGCTTGAAAAGCTTCGATGCATCAAATCCATGAATGGCAGCGTGCGTGGTTTGTCAACCCAAATGGCATCACCTTGAACTCAAAATGCCCATACCTCTAATTAAAGGCTGTCTTGGGTATATCTCTTCTCAATCCTCAATTTGACCGATAGTAACCACAGTGAGATCAACTTAGGGTACACCTCCGCCTGTGTAACTGGTCAAAAAAGCTCATCAATGTGTGGTATAGGGTATTTGTTCTTAATGGTAACATCATTCAGTCCCTCGATAGTCTATACACAATCTTAGACTTCCATCCTTCTTTTAACAAACAAAACCGGTGCACCCCAAGGTGAATCGCTCTTTAATGAAACCAGCTCCAGACCGTCCTGTAATTGAAGTTTCAACTCTCTCAACTCAGTTGGAGCCATCCTATATGGCTGACTTAGATAGCGCCTTGTCTCTGAGTCACCTCAATCTTAAAGCTATCTCCCTTTCAGGTGTAAGAGATTTCAATTCTTCGTGGAATACATCGAAATTCTCTTACCCAGTACATCTTCCAATTTTACCTTATCCCTGTGTATTGATCGGAAAGGCTAAGAACCCTTTAAGCCCCTTATTCAACAATTTCCTAGCCATTCACGAAATAAGAGCGATGTAACTACCCTTACATTTAATTTTAAAGTTGGTTCTCCCGGCAATTACCATCTTCATCTTACAATCAAGTCGGCATGATAACGAGCTAACTAATCCATTCCTAAGATAACATCATAGCCCTTGATTCCCGTGACTCATCAAGTCCACCAGCAATTTTAGCTCACCAATGTCAAATATCACAACTTCTATAAACCGAAGCTAGATAATAGTTTCTACGGGTATCGTGTGAGGCGTTTGATTACTAACCTCTAGATCATATGGGAGTTTTTCAGATTTAACATCTACACCCTCCATGAAAGTAGGATTCACAAGGGGAATGGGTTGCCCGGGATCTAATTAAAACTTTGCTGAGCGGTGAAATATGGGAATCGTGTACCTTCAACAACCTCTGTAAGGATCGGGAACCACACACCTGCTGGTCCATAGCATATACTGCCTGGCCGGGTACCTTCTAGCGATTATCCCTAAGCTGGACTGTTTTGAGGTTGACTTAGCAGATGATTGTGAGCTACCACTTTCTGCAGTCGTTTGGACGGTTGGCAACCGATGCTCTCCCACGCCAAGCATTTTCCCGCTTTCCTCCAACAATCATCCATTAGGTGTGGTTTGGTTTTCCACAATATCCACACCCCACGAGGGTAGACCAGGAACCTCCTTGGGTAGTGGTTCGAGTTTGACCAGCCAGTGGTTCCTCTTGCCATAAACCCCTAGCGCTCCCATGGCGCATACTCCTCTACACCTCTCCCAGCTTTTGGGACCGACAGCTTTATCCACAAGCCCCACACCACTCCCTCCAAAAGCATTTCAGGGCATTTTCAGTATTTTCTTGGTGAAAAGCTCTCACTTGAAGCCTAGCACTTTCCACCCTTTGGGCCTTTTCTAAGGCCCCCTGGGGTAAAAGTATTAATTTGGGTGGCACAAGGAGCCTCCCTGGATTTCAACATTAAGCCCTTGCACCTAATCGTCAAATTCTTCTCAGGATCCGTGTACAGCCACCAACTCTGGTTGCAAACTTGGAAAGTTTCAGAACTGAAGTTTCAGAATGGCCACACTCATTGTCCCCACCTCGACCTAATGAAATCATCCTCCCTTTTCTCACGGATCATAGAGGCAAAACTTTACATCAAATTCCCTTTTTAAAATTAGCCCAAGTCCATGGGGGTTCTGTTTCTCTCTCCATTTAGCCCTATTAACATTCCACCAGATCTAGCCGAGCCCTCAAATTGAAAAGGGTGGCAAACATCACTTTCTCTCCTCAAGTTATAATTCAAGGCGGTGGAGATGTGGAGGCCATTCTTCAGAACCAGCTCTCACATCGGCCGCCCCTCCTAGAAACTTAGGGCGGCGTGAACTTAAGGGAAGCCTGTGGCTCTCTATCTTCTCCATGTTCGGGCCTAGAGGTTGATTTTGCTGTCCGACACCACGGATTGTTGGCTCAGACGCCAAGAATACTCACATCTTATTGATGTGTAGCCATCAACCATCGATCTACATTTTCACCGCTGATCCCCTTCCGGCTCCTACCTCCAAGACCGTGCACCACTCTCTCGAGGGTTGAAGCGTCTACGCCCAACTTAGCACCCTCGGCTCGACACTCGACTGACCTTCTAGGCTTCCATGGTCTTAACAATGTCTAAATGCAACATGAAAGTCATTATTCGAGGAAAATAGAATTTTAACTAACGATCAACATTGAAACATTAGAAAATAACAATAATGAACATATATTCACATATCAAAATTTACAAGTAGTTAGCAAGTCGGGGCATGTTCAAAAATAGCCCACACATGTCAACTAGCACGCCACAAGACATTGCTCAAAAAAGACACACGCGTACCCACAAAAGAGGACTAGTTATACACTAAAGCCACAGCTTCATGAGCCTCACCCCAACTAATCCTTAGTCAAAAACAAAAGTCACAAAATCACACTCCTAATCTTGCTCTCCGCCGAGCCACTAGTCTGAGCCTCCTCAGCTGGCTCCTCCTCTATTGTTCCCTCTTCGAGGGATCCTCGACTCTTCCTCCATCGCTCCTCTTGGTCCTCACCCCTCCTCAACGGCTCCCCTCCGGTTCTGGTGGCGAACCCTCATCCCCTACTACCACTTCCTCCAACTCGCCACTTCCTCCACTTCCTCCACAGAGCATCACTCAGATCCTAGTAGTCAGGCACACCCCTTGATCACCCTAGTCAACCCAGTTCTGAGAGCTCTGGACCTCGCTCTTGAGCGGCCTCGAGCCAGCCGACAAACACTTCATCCTCCAGCTCCATGATTCTAATCCCTTGGCCATCTCCCCAAATCCGAAACCCTCATTTTCATGCCTAGCCTGCTATTCAATAGCTGGCGCCATTGTCATAGACAACACTAACTCGTTGGGGTAAGAAAATGTCTCCCCACAGGACATCGGAGATCTCACAGGTGTGTATCGAATAAGAGGCTCCTCCTCCAGCACTTTCGGTCAATCGCCCTAACGGGTGCTACATGACTATTAGCCGCCATTAGCTCACCATGACCAATAGCCCCATTTGGCTCCGGCCCACCATTACCTCCCTCCATACCTATAAACAACCATAAACCCACTTAGAATCTTAAACACTCATTACTCAAAAGTAAATTTCCTAATAGGTTCTAAATAGATCTCAAACCTAGGCTCGATACCAAACCGGTGGATGCCCCACTTTCCCCAAAGGCTAAGAGGGGGACCTTCACCTCGCCAGACTCAGAAAAAAAGAAATAACCATAAAACTATAGTAAAAGAACCGACAAATTCTTATAATTTTACAGGTCTCTAAAACACATCAAAGTCCGTTGAACAACTCAAAATACTACAAACCATCTAAGGCATCCATTATCTTCCAACTTATACAAAAGGACAAGAAAATCCACAAAACTAGAGTCCCGATTCGCGCACCCCTTCCGACCGTTAAGGAAAACAAAGTTATGGGGTGAGCAAAGCTCATGAGGCCTAAGAAATCATGCACAAGCGTGGTAAAGCAAGAACACACATTAATGTAACAATAACAGGAAAATAAACTGAAAATACATACGTATGTATAAAATATCACTAGAAAGGATACAACTTGTCGCTCCGTCATTGGTCTTCGTCCGACTTTAGTGGAAACGTTGACACTCGCCAACCACTACCTCACGCATCGTAGTAATCACTTTACTCTCACCCGCTTCTACTTACACTGCACTGTGCCCGCCGCCAAAATAGTAATATCATTAAACCAAGTCGGATGAGCGGCACCTCCCGCCTCCATAGAGCGTGGGTACATACTACCGCTATAAATGAGTCGACGACTACGCCCAATCGACTTAATCAACAACCGACCCAAACGGAGGAGAGGTACCTCCCACTCTCTTGAGTGTGGTACATACAACCGCTGGTTCTAACATGTCAAGAACAAGCACACGCATAAGCATTTCACGATTTCAATTCAAGTAAATCCAAACAAGGGTGAGCGCGGTAAAGTACACGCTCACCAAGTCAAACAAGTATGCTTTCGAGTGAAATTCATCAAATCAGGCATCCAAGTATGAAAACAACATGCACTTGACACTCACCGACAACTGAGCGTAAGCAAGATAATGTAGAAGTCAAACACGCTCGTCAACGTCCACGGACTCACCTGGAACATGCAAATCAAACCATCAACCCTTTTGGTTTCTATTTAAAACAATCTTGTCGCAAGATTGGAAGAAAACTATTTCAAAGGTGAACCGACGCGACATGCATATGCCCTATGAACTAAGCTCTCATGAAGGCTTATAAACACCTAAAATAGCAAAAGAAACACATACGTGGGCATTGGGCGGAAAACGGACCATGACAACTCGAAAACGGAAAACACACATTGGAAGGTGAAAAAAACAGTTTTTACACCCTGTACGCCATTGCCCATATCTCAGGCTACAAGTGTCGGATTTGAGC
Organism: Gardenia jasminoides; assembly: GCA_013103745.1. NCBI lineage: Eukaryota > Viridiplantae > Streptophyta > Magnoliopsida > Gentianales > Rubiaceae > Gardenia > Gardenia jasminoides. The sequence goes on along the minus strand of CM023103.1, from coordinate 46,948,208 downwards.
GTACGAGGTTCCGTTTCGAAGCTAAGAGAACAACCTACAACTTTTGTGAAGACAACATCAACCCAGATTTACTCTATCTAGGTCAAAAACGCAGAAACAGTTTCAGGAATTTCGCCGTCAGAATGTCCGACAGGCCAACTTCAAACGGGCATAACTCAGCGCTCACAAATCGAAATCAAGAAATTCCAGATGCGTTGGAAAGCTAGAACAAAGGGCTATAACTTTCATGTTTTGGCCAAAAGCTAAATCACAAAGGAACAACACCAAAAACGACGCCAAAGTCGCTGCAGTCAAAATCCTGTTTTTCCGTTCAATGCCCAAACGAATTTTTACGCAACCAAAACACACTCATGCAAATTCCAGCGACTCGCCTGCGATTATAAACATGCAAAACAGCCCCTCACACACCTCACACCACTCTAAAACCGCACACACATACACACACTACACACACAACACACCAAGTGGGAATTCAAGAGCCCACGTAATCGTTCAAATTTACGCGCAGGTGGGAATTCAAGAGCCCACCAACAACTAAACACACAATTCAACCTTAACTTCTACCATTAGCATTAAAGCAAAACCCTAACCCTAGCTCATAATCATGGAAAAGCATACATACATCAAATTCAACCATTCCAATCCATAACATCATTCCATAAGCTAAGAATAAACATGAATCAAGCTATGGAAACCACAAAACCCTTCATTTCATAATCTTCAATCAAATTCCAGCTTGTAGGAAACTAGAAAAAACCTTTCTTGATGTGGTTCTTGGTGAAACTTCAAGGGTTCAAGTCCAAGCTTCTCCTCCCAACTCCGAATCGAAATCGTACGGTTGAAAGTTGCAAAAATCTCCCAAGTTTTCTTCCTTTTTTTCCTCTCTTTTTTTTCCCTCTTTTCTTTCTTCCCTCACGGTTTTTCCTTTCCTCTTTTCCTTTGGTTTGGCCGGCAGCTATAAGGCTTAATATAAGCCAAGAGATAACCTCAAAAAGATTTTTTTCACTTGGTCAAATTTGGTCAAAAATATCATGCCAAAAACCCTAGCAACTTAGGTCTTTTTCCACTCTTTCCCACATAACTTCTTTTCCTATCAAATTAGTCCATAAGTACTTAATTTAACCTAGCCCATCAAAGCTTAATTACCCCTACTTAGGCTACTAATCACCGAGGAATTGTAATTCCCCCTCTTAATCGTGCATTATCACACATAAAATCAAAGAGTTAACAAACTCGCAATTAAACATAAAACTTAGACTCATTTTCAAAACTAGGGTTTTAAGAAATCAAATTGGGGTTTTCCATATTCAAATTAGGGTTTTATCAAAATTAGGGTTTTTCGAAACAAATTAGGGTTTTAGATTTCAAGTTAGGGTTTTGAAACGTGTAAAACAATATTATTAAAACAAAACACTTTTAAAAGTAAAACAAGCATATAAACCCCTATAATAAACTTAAACAAAATATAAAAGTCGGTACGGGTCCTCACAGAAGAAGCCTCGTCCAGCTGTCAAAGTATGGAATAAGACGTAAGCCCTTACGTCAGAAGATATTTTCGGAATTCAAAATAAAGAGTTCAAGTCCGCGGAACTGAAACAAGTCCTGAAAAATCATAAAGTCCGGATCTGAACCGAATAAAGCCTATATAAAGTCGGAAGAGCGATCGGGACAATCAAGGAAGAATCGAGCCGACTTAAAAGAAAAACCTTAGTCATCCCCATGTAATCTCTACCACATCCCGTAGTACTATAACGCTTACCTTTGTAAAATTTGCCTAACATATCTCTCATGAATACTTAATAAGAGAAAGAGTGTATCATCTCATTTTGTACAAAGCAGTTTATCAATAAAAGAAGTGCTTTTCATTAATTGCCCTCTTTACTTTACCTTGAAAATGCCTCGAGGTAGGAAACGAAACTAGGCTGCAAAGTTTTGAAGCGCCAAAGGAAGTCACCCTCGTGGTTGAGGCTGAGGCCTAAGTAAGAAGTCCCTGGGGAGGTAGTCAAACTTTGTCTCAAAAATCGAGTAAGGTAAGGAAGCATGATGGACCCTTCTTTATGATAAAGCTGTAAGTATAAGATAGATGATGATCACTCACTTATACAAATCTTATGGAAAATATGCGTAATATTAATTTTTCTTTCGTAATTGAATTTGCTGAATATAAAATAGACGTAGTAATAAAAATGGAAATTACACCCATACTTGTAAATATTCATTTAGATTATTGGACAAACCCAGATCCCTCGTTGCATTTTAATAATCTGGGCCACTCCACCCAAATGGTATCAGAGCGGAGTGATCCTAATGAATTTTTAGAAAATTTTAATAATTTTGAAAATGATCTTGAAGAATTTTATTCAGTCCCAATTAGATTTTACAATCACGAATCTGAATTTGATGACTCTGACTGGTATTATCCATCTCCTTAAAATGGACGAAGAATGTGAAATATGTAATTCTTTTATATTTCTTGTCCGAGAATATGCTTATCAGCTACAGGAATTAAACAACAGAATTAAATATTACGAAGAAAGATGGCTTCATGTTACATTGAATAATTGCCCCCCTACTACGTGCCATGACAGATACCGAACCCTAAGGGAAGCTAAAAATGAAAGATATCTACTAAATAATAGCTACAGAAGAGTCAATAAAGAACTCACAGACCACTACCGAGATGTTTACTTAAGTCAACCATGAATACAGAAGAAAGAATTGAATACTGCTTAGAATGTCAAAGGTATATTAGTTCTGATATGGCTGCTAAAGCAAAGATAAATAAAGTTAGGCCTCATCATTAAATACCTCCAAGAAATATTACTAGAAGCATTAAATATACTCTTAGATATAGAAAGAGAAATCTAGAACGGATTACTTTAAACAGAAATTTACATCTTGTACAAAGACATACATGAGTACCGATAACTATAGAATAATAGAACAGGAAATTTAAAAAATAGAACAAGACCTATTTGAATTACAAAAAACAATATTATACATATATAAAGACCTAAAGAAAGAAATTCAAATAATTAAAGACAAATTAGAAAAGAAAAATTTAGAAGAAAAAATTACAGAAAATAGGAATAAAACTACCATTGAATATTTGACTGAACATATTTCTAGAATAAAATGAGTGATTCAGAAAATACATTTACCCATCTCTCTGATTCTGAAATAGAAAGGATAAGTAATAGATTAGGCAATATGATGATAAATATAAAACCAGATATAAAACCAGAAATATCTGAAAATCCTAATATAAATGAAATACCTTCATCAAGTAGACCGGCATCTTCATATGCTAGAAGACGACCTGGTTCAGGAAATTCGTTCATCTCTTCATTAATGAACATAGCTAAACAAAAAGGCTATCTAGATAATGAAGGCTACACATTATTAGATAGAACCACACCTGAAGCAATATTTCCGTTTGGAACATTTTTAGATTTAGATTGTGTAAAGAATACTGAAGAAGCAATAGATAAATGGGAAATTGGTTTAAGATTAGCAGTTTCCATAAATAAATTAGGCTATGAAGAAGCAAAAGGATTCTTGGAAAAATCTCTTGTAAATAGTGTCTCACGATACTGGAAAACATTACCTGAAGAGACAAAATCTATAATATATGGTGAAGAACAAGACATAAATGGAATGATAACCAGAGCACTTGAATTAATCCGACTTGAATTTGTTGGAGAAGGAAGTTACTTTAAAGATAAAAATTCAGTCCAGAAATACACTGATGCATTGCTTAAATTAACACTCTGTGATATGTGTGAAATAGATAAATATATTTGTGTTTTCAAGAATATTATTATCGAACAGATTGAAGAAAAGAGAAACATATTTGGAAATGTTTTCTCAAAATCCCCGATCCTTGGGAAAAAGATTAAGAGAAGAATATAATCCAGGAACTAAAGATACATTAGGAAAAAGAATATTTCATACTTTGGAAAAATTAAGTAAATGGTGTGAAGAATCAATATTGTTTAGAAAGACGCGTAAGCTAAAGCCACAATTAAAACTATGTTGTAATAATATCAGCATGCCTACTCAAATAGGATGTGATACTCCATACTACTATCATAAAATGAAAAATAGATATAAGAAGCGTAAATATTTTAAAAGAAAATATATGAAAAGACGAAAAGCTAAATATTACAAACAAAGAGAAAAATTTCCGAAAAGGAAAAAGATGTATAGAAGGAATAAGAAAAGAAGAAATATAACAGACTGTCAATGTTATTTTTGTAAGGAAAAAGGACATTTAGCAAATCAGTGTCCTAAAAAATTTAATAAAAAGAGATTTGAAGTTGATGATGATATTGAAAATTTAATTTATGACAATGAATTAATTGAAATAAATAAGTTTGCAGAAATGGAAGAAATTTCATCTGATGAAAGTATATTTATTTACACTGATACTGAATATGATATAAGCAGTGAAGATGAATGAAATAGGATTAGAAAATGGTATAATTTTGGGTTTTAAACATAATTCAGCAAATATATTTAAATGTTCTAAATGTTCTTCTATTGAATCTGATGCAATTAAAATATCATCTACATAAACATATATAAAAGGATAATCCTTAAAGATTTTATCCATTTTTCTTTGATATATTTAAGGAGCATTTTTCAAACCAAATGGCATAACTAACCATTCGTATTGTCCTTGTGGAGTACTAAAAGCAGTATATTTAATACTGTCAATGTGCATTTTAATTTGCCAAAATCCACTTTTACAATCAAATTTAGAGTATATTTTCTTTCGTCTACTCATATTTATTAAAGTTTCCTTATGTGGAAGAAAGTATCCATCAAATATAGTTTCATTATTTAGTTGTTTATAATTTACAACCATTCTAGGCTTATTCCTAACTATCTCAGCATGGTTTCTAACCATAAATGCAGGGGAAGAATGTGGAGATAAATCAAGGTGTGTTGCTGTAGATTTAGTGGCGTATTCCTTGATGGGTTTTAGTTTGAGTGACGGTTGAATTTGTGGTTGCAGATCTCTGCAGTTAAAGTTATTCTTGGCCCTAATTTATCTATTTGTTGCCATGGACGAAGCGTATGACATTGAAACTAAAGAAGAGTGTAAAGATCTCTCATTTTTACGTTAAGCCCGGAGAAAACATTCAAACCCAGCCCGGGGATTATGATATTTTGGAACTTGATGAAGTTGTTCCCCAGCGAAAGCGTATTTTTGAGGCACTTAGACAGCGGTGATGAATTTGTGAGGCTAGTTACGGGAAACAGGACTGGGTCACCGTTAATTAAGTATCTTCTGCAATTGTTCATTTGTGATTGAACTAACTACAGTATTTTATGAGAATCTGTATACTATATATACATGCAAAAATACAAGGACTGCCGTATCAGGAAATAGATCTTTACAAGGCAAATATATATTTTTTTTTTGGCGCGAAAGAGAGAAAAATTTATAAACACAAGAAAAGTAGAGTAAAGCGTTTAACAAGTACAGCACAGTTATCCTTGACAAAGCTAGACTCCTATTATCATCCAAGAAAAGGGGGAGAACAAGAGGTGGGCAATGGGGATAGGAGACAAAAAAGCTATCTTGAGCACTGCTCATCTTTGCCAAAGTGTACTTCAAGGTGTGTTGTTGGAGCTAGGGGTGTTCATCGGCCGGTAATTGGGAATTCGGTCAAAAAAATTGTTGGAATTAATCCTAAGTTTTGATGATAACAAAACAAAATAATTTGCACTAATGTTTTTATGTGAGAATTATATTAGAACAGGTCCTTGATTCATTGGAAAAGAAAAGAAATCAATTCAAGATGAATTGAGAAAGTTTTAACTTATCGGATGCTTGAATGCTAGTACTAGACGTCCGATAGACAGGGGAAGTATCGGACACTCCTATCGGACGCATATCATCATCATCGGACGTCCGATAGGATTAAAAATGAAATCCAAGCTCTCTGACCAGCATCGGACGCAAGTCTCATCCGACGCACAAAACCCATCGGTCGTCTGATAAAGATCGAAACAACCTATCGGACGCTTGCATCGGACACACAACATTGTGTCGGACGTTCGATAGCTCCAACGGCTATTTTTTAACAGCCATATTTTTTACTGTTGGAGAGTTTCTTGAGGCCATTTCTCACACTCTATAAATACCCACAAGTTCAAGAAGATAATAGACTTTTGCCTACATGAAATACAAGCTTACAAGTGAATATTTGGGTAGAAATCTTCTTTGTTTGTTGAATAGGTGTGGGAAAAGTGGGGTTTGTGAGGTTACTCAATAGGAGGAGTAAAACCTTAGTGAAGGTTGCCTCACTTGTAATAGTAGTTCTTAATTGGTTGAGTGAGCTTTCAATTGTAACTTGTTGAGGGTTAACTAGGATAGTTGTAAAACTCCTTGGCTCAACTAAAGGCCTTTAGGGTGAGGAAGGAGTGAACCTTCACTTGTACAAGTTGGTTAGCTTCACCTTCAATTGAAGAAGCTACTAGTTGAGTGTATCCAAATTCGGTGCAACTTGGAAATTTGGTTTGCATTTCTTTCTATATCTCTTCTCTTTATTATTCAATTGTGATATCTTTATTGTGCTTAAGTTGACATACTTTTGTGCATACTTGAGAAATAGTTTGTACTTGTTTTTATTGGGTGAATTCTTGCTATAATTGATTGTCTTGTTAAACAATATAATTCACCCTCCTTTGGTTGCATTTGGGCCAACAAAAATTTGGTAATTCGGTAATCAGTTGTTTAAAACCAATATTCGATTACTGTCCAAACTTTAATTTGATAAATTGGATAGAAAAACCGGTAATTCAGAAATATCAGAAATCCGAAATCTCAATAGTGAGTTAAAATATTTTAATTTTCTATAAAAAATTATTACATTGAAATAATGTCCCATATATTTTTTCAACAAAATTCAACTAACTTAACTCAGACAAACATGATATAAAAAAAAAGAAAAAGATTCATAATCCTAAATCATAATCCTGATTCTTAAACAACATTGAAATAAACTCAAGAACTCCAAATTTAGTTGTCATATTAAACTCGAACATGTCAATTTTCATTAAAATTTGACTTCCAAATATAGTTATAGTTAAAGTTAGCTACTTAAAAATTACTAATTAGTTTTTTGCAATAGGATTAAGATTTACTCTTACATTTATTAGAAGTATATAACTAATACATCTAATAGATACATACATGCGTACGTACATACATACACACACACACACATATATGTATGTATATTCAGTAATTCGGTAATTCAAAGTATATTTTAATATCTATTTCCGAACTGTTTTACCAAATATTTTATTTCGATTTTTCTAAATTCCATTTTACCGAAATCTAAAATCCGATCTAAATTGGATCAGCCGATTTTTTTATTTTTTCCAAAATATGAACACCCCTAGGAGCTACTATAACATTCTCCTACAATCCAATAAAAGAGAATGAAGCTCGTGAGTATTAGGAGGGTTTGAGTTTAGTAGGTTAACCAAGATCAGAGAATTGAGTTCAATTTCAAGATAGGTTAATTGAAGCTAGGCCCCAAGGCGAAGCCCATCATGGAAGGCCCAAAATTCAGCTGCTAAGATGGAGATTGAGCCCAGCTTCCTAGATAAACTCGAGATGTCCTGGCAGTCGCAAATGATTTCTCTGGCTCTAGCATAGGATGAAGATAAATTAGTAGATCCGTCAGTGTCAAGCTTGAATCAATAAAAAGGAGGGGGGGAGCTAGCTAATAAGGATTTAAGTTTTCCTAGTATGTGTGTGTGTGTGTGTGTGTGGTTATTAGGGCCTAAGAAGAAGAATTCAGAGGCGGCATTTGAGGCAAACATTGAATTAGTCTTGATGTTGAGAATGGGGTTCAAAAATGAGTTTGTTTCTGGTGATCCAAAAACAAAAATAGTACCCTAGGGGATGGAAGCAAAAGTTGACGCTCTAGAATCGGTGCACCCAAGTTTGAGCCAAGATGTGAAGTCAAGGTCAGATTCTGGAAGTGAAGTAGTTGGGCTAAGCAAGTGTCTCTAGAGGAGTTGGGCCCTATCGCAACACGTAATGGCGTGCTCGGTGTCCTAAGCAGAGTTGCATAAAATGCAGGAGTTGTCCTAGAGGATATTTCTCTTCTTAAGTGATGATTTAGTGGGGAGCTTTTGGAGTCTAATAAACTAGAGAAGGTATTTAATTCTAGATAAAGCAGCCACTTTCCAAACCCAAGAGGAGGACATAGGATGGGTGTTTGGTTGATGGGAAGAATTTCTATCAAGGGATTGGCAAAGGAAGTAGGCAGATTTGGCGTTAAGGATTCCATTTTGGGTAAGAGACTATCTACTAGATTCGTGGCAGGAAACTGAGTGTGCTCAAGGTGTAGCAGAGATGAGTGCAACAACATCGTCAGACAGAACAAAGGATAATCTAGAGAGGTTCCAAGAGTTGTGCTATCCAAAAGATCTTTGACAAGAAGTTCTTCCTCCCCTAGATTTAGAGCGACCGGAAATTAAGGAACGTAAGGCACCACAAGATAGCCACTTATCATTCTATACTTTGATGGACTCTCGATTTCCTGTATTCCACATCAAGCCCTTATCAAGGAGTTAGGTGCCATAGTGGAGCATTTTGAAGTTGGTGGAATTCTTGATGTATGAGTTCTAGAGTAGCTTACTTGTTCCCGCTTGGACAAAGTTGGCCTCATCAAATATTTATGCCTGATGAGTTTGATCCAAGGTTTATTTTGATTATTTTTAACGTTCCAAGCCAATTTAATCATAGCAGCCTTATTGACAAGATTGGTTTGACGTAGGCCCAATCCTCCCTCATGTTTGGGGTCAGTGACTCTGGCCTAATTCACCAGGTGAAGTTTCCATTTTTCTTTTGAAGAGTTCCAAAGAAAACTCCTCTGTTCTTTATCAATGGCTTCACAAATCTTTTTAGGGATAGGGGTGCATTGTGCATAGTAGGTGGGCATATCTGCAATTATGCTGAATGATAGCTTTTCACCTTGCGAAGGACAAGAAGTTTGGTTTTTTCCATCCTTTGAGTTTGTTGTTGACTTTGTCTAGAAGGAATTGATAGGTTAGACTAGAAGGCCTTTTAAGGGAGAAAGGAAAGCCTAGATATAACCCAAAATCATAAGTGCTGCTCATGCCTAGGGTGTTCTCGACAGAAGCTTTGATGTCACTAGGTGAGTTAGGGGAGAAGAGAATTTTTGACTTGCTAGTATTTATTGCAAGTCCAAAGGAGAAGGTAAAGTCATCAAGAGCTTCATTAACTGTACAAATTGAGCCATGGTTAGTAGAGCTAAAAAGAATTAAGTCATCAGCAAAAAGGCAATGTGAAAGAGTGGCTCTCCCCTACTAAAGACCAGAGGTTTCCATCCATTGCTTAAGACAACCAAGTCAATTTTTTGGGACAAGAATTCCATACAAATTAGTAAGAGGCAAGGTGATGAGGGCCACTTGCCTTATGCCTCGTGAGGGGGTAAAGAAATCAGAGTGGCCTCCATTAAGAAAAACAGATAATTTGGAGGAGGATATACATATCAGGATGAGGTTGATAATGTTTTCAGGAAAGTTAAAATGGTAGAAGGCATCTCTAATAAAGTGCCATACTAGCATCTCAAAAGCTTTCTCCAAGTCAATTTTGATAGCACAAAGGCCTGATTTTCCAGTGTTTCTCCTCATTTTAATGACGGCCTCTTGGACCAGGTAAATGTTGTCTGAGATACTTCTAGAAGGAATGAAACTTGGTTGAATTGGAGAAATAATGTCAGATATGAGAGGCCTAATCCTATTAACAAGAACCTTGGAAAGCATTTTGTAAATAGTGTTGCAAAGACCAATGAGCCTATATTGCTTTATAGTCTCAAGTCTGTCCACTTTCAGAATAAGACATAGAAGGGTGTCGTTTATACTAGGGGAAATTGGTTAATTTGAAATAGTCAAAGAAAAAGCTTAGGAAGTTGGGGGAGATAAGATCCTGGAATTTTGTATAGAAAAAGGGATGTATACCATCTAGACCTGAAGCTTTGAAACAACTGAAGTTAAAGACAGCCAATTTTATTTCTTGGAGGCCTGGCATTCTAGCGAGCTTAGCTTTAGAATCAGCATCTAGGGCTTGGAAAGGAATAGGAGAGGGGATGTGCTTAAGGTTTGCACAAACAAAATTTGATGAAAAAGTGTTTTTATAAAATTTAGTTATATGAGTTTGAATCCGGGAGAAATCAATGACCCATTCATGGGTAGAGTTTTTGATAAAGGGCTCAAGGTTGGTCACGTGTCAAATGATGTTCAAGTTTAAGTTCCAACTGGTCCAATCACTAAATCTCGTGCCAAGAAGTTTAAAGAGTCATTACAAGCTTTAATTCACGAGGTTCAAGATCAAGTTGGTCAAGCAAGAGTTATTCAAGGGCTTGAACATGAGGATACTACATTTTATACTCTTCTTCAAGTCATTGAATCAAGCAATAAAGGCCAAGGGACACATCGGGTTCGTCAACCCTAGCTTTTATGTTCAATTGGGGTTCTTTGAGTTGAGTTATTTGTTTGCTGTTTTTATTAGCTTTATTAGTTTCTTAATAAGTTGATTAATTGCTGTTTAGTTGAGTCATTTAGTAGTTCAATAAATGGCCAAAGTCATGTTGACCAATTTATGCTGATTTAGGGTTTCCTAGATTAAGTAGGTTTTAGTCGTTAAGTGTTTCCAAATAGGTTTAGGATTTTGAGTCTTGTAAAGGCTATAAATAGCCTCCCTCTTTAAACGTTACACATCAATAAGAATTTAGCAAATTTCTAGCAAACACTTTGTGTGAGCAACTTATCTTGTTTAGGAGATTCTTACTTGAATACTTGAGAGATTTCTTGATATTCAAATAGATTTATCAACCAAGAATCACATTTGGTTGGGCATCTTCTACTCCAAACTTTGGTTCATTAAATTATTAGGCTGTGGGTTGAGATTTATCTTAGTTCACAACTTTGTGATTTAGACGGATCAAAGTTTTTCTACAAACATCCAACTTGTTACCTTATCTAGATTCAGGGTTCTAGTGAGATATGAGTTCATATCCAGTCGTGATGGGTTCATATCAGCTTGGCTATCAGAACTAGTTGACAATATCAAGTACATTCCTTTCTTGTCTTTTTGTTTTCGTGTCACAAGCTGTTCATCTTGTGGTGTCACATTTCTAGTGTTTCTTGAGTTTCTTTGCTGTCTAAAGTCTTCTTGAGTCTTTAAGCCATGTTTTGTGTTGTTGTCCTTGTCTAAATCTTGTGTCATGTTGTTCTTTTGTGTTTCTGTCATTAATATATATATATATTCTGGCCGTGTTTTTCCAATCAATCTGTGGCTGTTTTCCAAAAGTTCTTGAAGTTCTTGAACTTAGTTGGTGTGTTTTTTGAAGTATCTTGGACAAACAAAAAATCTTGGAATGTTTCTTGAAAATCTTGAAATTATTGAAAGGGAATATTGGGTTTCTTGAAATCTTGAACAAGTTCTTGAAGCAATCTTGAAGAATCTTGAGTGATCATCAATCCTAGATTCTTGATTTCTTAAAGTTTGACAAAGATTTGGCTGTCTTGCTCTAAAATTAAACCCAAAATAGCCTTCAATTCTTGAACTAATATTGAACTTTGTTGCTTGAAATACCGATTCAAGAAAGCAAATAATCCAAATGGTTACTTCAAGTCAAATCCCTAACTAACTTGGAAGCCGTTATCTTGTCTCCTGAAATGAAAGTCAACTTTCCTAATCACATTTGGGAAACCAAATCTGAAGTTGTTGAGACCAAATCCAAAGGGAATTGTCAACTCAAATCTTTCCAAAATCTGTCCAAGTATATACCAAATCAGCCTTAGACTTTATTCTTTAGTCATTGTCAAGTCTTAGCGTCATTAGGTTTCCTAATTTTATGTTTTATCTTGTTCAAAGTCAAACACTGTCCAAATTAGTTTCTTAGGTTAGTTTTCCAGCTTTAATTCGCTTATTATCTAGTGTCCAAATCTAGTTTTTATATCGAGTCAAAGAACCTCCAAATCAGTTTAGGTTCACAAATCCTCTTTAGGGTTTTTCATAGTTCCATTAGGAGTCATTCCCTTTCCTTTAAAATTGAGAGTTTCCAGCCAATATTCTACATTCTTGAGTCATTTAAATCAGTTTATTTTTGTGTTTTCTTTTCTCAACCCTAAGTGAACCAATCTCATATACGTCACTTCCTTGTGGATTATTGGCTATAAGTCATTGAACCTCTTTGAGAAATTTCTGATTTCTTCAAGTGAGGAGATCAACAACTTAGAGAGTTGATTGATGAGATTAATAGAGTCTTTTAAACACTTGAGTGATACATGAAAGTGAGTGAAACATGTTAGGGAGTAGGTGAGGTAATTTTTATTGTTACTAATCCTTTTTGCATGTCAATATCAAAATGTCACACGGTGGTGAAATGAATCCTCCAGCCTTTGACATGAAGCATATCACTAAGGCTTTAAAAAATGAGTTAGGTTGAATGATGGATCAAAAGGTTGAATCAATTCATCAACGAATAGACCAACTAGAAATGTCAAAGAGTTCTACAATGACAAGCTGTGGAAAACCTCCTTTGATTGAATCCAATGATTCTAACTCGAAGGGTGAGTTTGAGCACAAGCTAAGGAAGAGAAAATGCAATACTAAACCTATTGGTAATGCAATTAAGGGAATTAATATGAAAATTCTAACCTTCCAAGGGAAATCTAATCCGAATGCTTATTTGGAATGGGAAAGAAGGATTGAGCTAGTTTCTAATTGCAAAAATTACTTCGAGGAGCAAAATGTGAGGTTGACTGTAGTAAAATTCACCAACTATGCAATAATTTGGTAGGATCAAATTACTTTGTGTCAGAAAAGAAGTGGAGATCTAGCGATTGCTACCTGGGCCGAATTGAAGCATCTCATGAGGAAGCAATTTGTACTAAGTCATTATCATCGTGACTTGCACCACAAGTTGCAAACTCTAACATAGGGAAATCATAGCGTTGAAGATTACTACAAGGACATGGAAATCTCAATGATGCTGGCTAATCTTGTGGAAGATAGAGAAGCTACCATGGCAAGTTCTTGCATAGACTACGATTGGAAATTGTGGAGAAATTTGAATTGCACCATTATGTGGAAATCACTGATTTGGTGGAAATGACCATTAAAGTTGAACAAAGGAATAAGAGGAGGGGTCAAACTAGATCTTATCCTAATTATTCTTCTTCAATGGCTCAATCTAACCAAGCAAGAAGGGAGGAAAGAAATTCAAATAGCCTTGCAACCCCTTCAACGCCAAGAAGAGATGAGCCTAAGTTGGACACCAAGCCAGCTTCTAAACCTCTTAGAGAATCGGCTAAGAGTAAGTCAAGTAGCAATCATCATTTTAAGTGGCAAAGAAGAGGACACATAATTAGTCAATGTCCAACCTGGCAAAATTGTCACTGATGATGAAATCGAATATGAGGATATGCCACCTCTTATTAAGGAGGATGATGATGGTAAGAGTAGCCTACTCAAGATATGATTGGACTAGTAGTAAGATGAGCACTAACTACTCAAGTTAGTAGTGACGAACTTCAATGTGAAAACATCTTCTACGCACATTGCCATGCTAAAGATAAGGTATGTAGGTTGGTGATTGATCCTGGTAGTTGTACTAATGTAGCAAGTGCTTTGATTGTTGAAAAGTTGAGCATGCCTAGAAATGATCACCCTCGACCTTATAAACTGCAATGGCTCAACAATAGTGGAGAGGTATATGTTCTTAAACAAGTACTTTTTTCATTCCGCATTGGTAGATATGAGGATGAAGTGATGAGTGATGTTGTACCATTGCAAGTTGCTCATATCATCTTGAGCCGTCCATGGCAATTTGACAAAAAAGTCAACTTTAATGGTTTTACTAACAAGTATTCTTTTGTCCATTGTAATAGGAAGGTTAGATTTGCACCTCTTACACCATGACAAGTGTATGATGACTAAACAAGACCTCAAAAAGTGTTCAAAAATGAGATTGAAAAATGAAAAAGTAAGAAAGAAAAAAGAGAGTGAATGGCTGAGAAAAGAGAGAGAAAAAAGGCTATATGTGAGCTGGCCAAAGAGGTAAAAAAGGAGGGAAACACAGTCTTATTGCAAAAGCCAAAGATGTGATTTTGTACTTATGTGTAAAGAGATCTTGTTTACGGCTAATGATCTTCATATTTCTTTGCTTAGTGTTTTCATTGAACTTTTGCATGCATATCAAGACGTCTTCCCTGAGGAGATTCCAAGTGGTTTACCACCATTGATAGGAAATGAGTATTGAATTGAACTCATTTCTAGAGCGACACTTCCAAATAAACCATCATATAGAACTAATCCTGAGGGAACCAAAGAGCTTCAATGCCAAGTTGAAGAGCTCTTAGCAAAAAGTTCAGCTTATGAAAGCTTAAGTCCTTGTGTTGTCGCAGTACTACTTGTGCCTAATAAGGATGTAAGTTGGAGAATGTGCATCGATTGTAGGGCAATCAATGCTACAAAGGTAAAGTATCGCTATCCTATTCCTAGACTTGGTGATACGATTGATGACTGTGCTATTATATTTACTAAAATTGATTTGAAAAGTAGTTATCATCAAATTAGAATGAAAGAAGGTGATGAACGGAAGACTGCTTTCAAAACTAAACATGGATTGTATGAGTGGTTGATCATGCATTTTGATTTAACTAATCCATCTAGTACATTCATGAGATTGATGAATCATGTCTTACATCCATTCCTTGGGAAATTTGTGGTTGTCTACTTTGATGACATCTTAATCTATAGTAAGAGCTTAAATGAACATGTGCAACATGTGCAAGCTATTTTGGATGTACTTCGAAATGAAAGGCTATATGCTAATCTTAAGAAGAGTATTTTTTGCACTAATCAACTTATGTTTCTAGAATATGTTGTAAGTGAAAAGGGTATACAAGTTGATCAAGACAAAATCAAGGCTATAAATAAGTGGCTGATCCCTAAAAATATAAGTGAAATGATGAGTTTTCATTGTTTAAATAGTTTCTATTGACGCTTTGTCAAGGATTTTAGTACCATTGCTGCACCACTTACTTCAATCATCAAGAAGAATGAGAAATTCCATTGGGGCCTAGAACAAGATAAGTCTTTCCAATTACTTAAACACCAACTCACACATGCACCTGTACTTAGTTTGCCTAATTTTGATAAGACTTTTGAAATTAAGTGTGATGCATCTAGTATAGGTGTTAGGGCCATGTTAATGCAAGAGAACAAACTAGTGGCATACTTTAGTGAGAAGTTTAATGCGGCTACTTTGAACTATTCTACCTATGATAAGGAGTTCTATGCCTTGGTACATGCTTTACAAACTTGGCAACATTATTTAAGTCCTGAGGAGTTTGTCTTGCATCACGAGTCGCTCAAGCACTTAAAATCTGAAAACAAGTTGAGTAAGCGACATGTAAGGTGGGTAGCTTTTATAGATAGCTTTCCATTTGTGATCAAATAGAAGGTTGCTAACACTAATGTGGTCACTGATGTACTTTCTAGAAGATACACCCTTATTATTACTCTTGATGCTAAGTTATTAAGGTTTGAGCTTATTAAGGATCTTTATATTACTGACCATGATTTTGGTGAAGTTTTCAATTCTTTGCCATGGCAAAACTATGAGCACTTCTTTATTTCATAGGGATTCTTGTTTTACAGGGACAAGCTGTGCATTCCTATGTGTTCTTTATGAATTCTCCTAGTTCGTAAGTCACATGGTGGAGGTCTTATGGGTCATTTTAGAGTGACTAAGATCTTGTTTATTCTTCAAGCGCACTTATATTTGCCTAGAATGAGGTGTGACATGGAACAAATGGTACAAAGATGTGTAACTTGCCATCATGCTAAATCAAAGATAAATCCTTATAGACTCCACACTCCTTTACCAATTCCTAGTGCTTCATGGTTGGATTTGTTAATGGATTTTATGCTTGGATTGCCCAGAACTAGGTATGGTCATGATTCTATTAACGTATTTGTAGATTGTTTTTCTAAAGTGGCATCTTTCATCCCTTGTCATAAAACTAATGATGCTAAACATGTGGTTGATTTGTTATTTAGAGAAATTGTTCATTTGTATGGCATGCCATGTACAATTGTGTCTGATAGGGAGTGTTAAGTTCCTTAGCTACTTTTGAAAAAACTTTGTGGAGTAAACTTGGTACTAAATTCTTATTTTCTACTTCTAGTCATCCACAAACTGATGGTCAAATTGAAATAGTTAATAGAATTTTGCCAACATTATTACATGCAATCAGTAAAAAGAATCTTAAAAGTTGAGAGGATTGCTTGCTGCATGATGAATTTGCATACAACCACACTGTCCATAGCACTACATAGTACTCACCATTTGA
Source organism: Gardenia jasminoides (assembly GCA_013103745.1). Lineage (NCBI taxonomy): Eukaryota > Viridiplantae > Streptophyta > Magnoliopsida > Gentianales > Rubiaceae > Gardenia > Gardenia jasminoides. The sequence continues at coordinate 46,931,789 of CM023103.1, read as the reverse complement.
AATTGTTTATGGCTTTAAAGTTCTTAAGCCTTTGGATTTATCTCCTTTACCTATGTCTGATAGAACTAATTTAGAGGGTAAAAAGAGAGCTAAACATGTGCGTGAGCTGCATGAAAAAGTTGTGCCAACTTTGAAAAGCACATCTTACAATATATGCAAAGTGCTAACAAGGGTCATGGTAAGATGATTTTTGAGTTTGGAAATTGGGTGTGAATACACATTCACAAGGAAAGGTTTCCAAAGCAATATCATAATAAACTCTTACCATGAGGAGATGGACCATTTCAAGTAGTAGAGCGCATTAATGACAATGCCTACAAGCTTGACCTTTCTGGTGAGTATGGTGTTCGCACAACTTTCAATGTCACTGACTTGATCCTTTTCTTGCAGACGATAAGCTTGATTTGGGGATAAATTGCCTTCACGAAGAGAGGGGTGATGAAGGGCTCAAGGTTGGTCACATGTCAAATGATGATCAAGTTCAGGTTCCAACTAGTCCAATCAATAGATCTTGTGTCAAGAAACTTAAAGAGTCATTACAAGCTTTAGTTCGTAGGGTTCAAGATCAAGTTGGTCAAGCAAGAGTTATTCAAGAGCTTAAATGTGAGGATACTACACTTTATGCTCTTCTTCAAGTCATTGAATCAAGCAATAAAGGCCAAGGGACACATCGGGTTCGTCAACCCTAGCTTCAAGTCCAATTAGGGTTCTTCGAGTTGAGTCATTTGTTTGGTATTTTTATTAGCTTTATTAGTTGCTTAATTAGTTGATTAATTTCTGTTTAGTTGAGTTTTTTAGTAGTTTAATAAATGGCCAAGGTCATGTTGACCAATTATGCTGATTTAGGGTTTCTTAGTTTAAGTAGGTTTTAGTCATTATGTGTTTTCCAAATAGCTTTAGGATTTTGAGTCTTGTAAAGGCTATAAATAGCCTTCCCTCTTCAAATGTTGCACATCAATAAGAATTTAGCAAATTTCTAGAAAACACATTATGTGAGCAACTTTTCTTGTTTAAGAGATTCTTACTTGAATACTTGCAAGATTTCTTGAGAGTATTCAAACCGACTTATCAACCAAAAATCATACTTGGTTGTGGCGTCTTCTACTGCAAACTTTGGTTCACTAAATTATTAGGTTGTGGGTTGAAATTTATCTTAGTTCATACCTTCGTGATTTAGAAGGGTTGAAGATCTTCTGCAAACATCCAACTTGTTACTTCATCTAGATCTGGGGTTCTTGTGGGATACGAGTTCATATCCATTCATGGTGGGTTCATATCAATTTCTAATCCCTCTGATTCGATTTGATTTCCTTCTATATAAGGATGTGGTTTGAAGGAATTTAACATTCGGATCATTCCAAAGAACATGATTCATTCTGGATTTTAAAGCCCAAAGAAGTTTTTCTTGAGACAGGATGTTATTAAAGTCTTTTTGGAGTTGGATCTCCAAGTTTGTAAGGAAGGGAGAGAATCTCTCTCGGAGTTTTTTCTTGATACAATTGAGATGGTTTAAGAGAGTTTTCTTCTTTTTGAAAATGTTCTCAAAAGTCACTCTACTCCAGTTTTTAACCATATCAAGAAAAAGATTAATGGTCATAGAAATAGGTAGCCTAGGAGCTCTCTACAATGGACTGGAAAGTGGGGTGAGAAAGCCAGAATTTTTTGGAGCAGAACATTCTAGAATTGAAAGAGGCACTAGCAATGGTCAGGGTAAGTGTGGGTGAGATGAAAGACAGTAGCCTCTTTGAAAATAGTTCTCCAATCAAGGTTACACAGTGTCCTATCTAGACGTTCGAAGATGAGCCTGCTTGGACCTCTCTTTCCTACCTAGGTGAAGCATAATCCAACAAAGCCAAGATCGAGGAGATTATACCCATCAATGCAATCTCTAAAAAGGTTGACCCGAGTTAACATGTTATTCAAAAATATCTATATTTGTCCTGGACACATATTTGCCTAGAGCTCCTTAATGACACTAGGCAAATATGTGTCAAGGACAAATGTAGATACTTTTGAATAACATGTTGACTACAAAAGTAAGAATGCTTTTGGTTAATATTTTAGAATTGAAATTAGAATCAAAAAACCCTCAATAGATATGGATTTTCATGATATCTTCTTATAAAAGTAGGAGTTAATTAACATAGAACCCAAGTCATAACTGAGCAATGATAGACAAAATTAACATGAAACCCAAGTCAATGATATAGAACAAAATTTACTACTTTCATTCTCATTGAATGATTTTGTAGTGATGTATCAAATAGTAGCTATAACTATTATTAATTTTTATAGCCATTCCTGACAGTGTTGAATTTAAAAAAATTTCTTTCACTGGGTTACTTTCTAATCCATTATTATAAATCTCTTGAGATTTAATTGAAAAGGTCATACACTATTTTGATATCTTTCACATGCATACATTGCCTAAATTAAGTGTAAATATATATTTCTTCTCGTATAATTAAAATTCAAATATCTAGCCAAGATCTTAGTCAATAAGTCAACTTTTATAGGATTCGAAACAAAACAATAGTAAAGTAAATTACTACGCAGGTAATGAATGCAAATCCTATTCTTTAAAAAAAATGGTAAGCAATCAAAAATTCATATTTTTTTAGATGTTGACCAATTTGATAAGTTTGTACACGTCAATATTGAAATAACATACCCAACAGCTTAATGAATTACTACAGAAATTTACTGTCATAACTCTTCATGCATGAGATGGTATTGTGAATTGCATCATAATAGATATACAAAAATTTATGTGTAGAAGGTCATGGTTACTATTTGAATTGCAACATCACATTAGTTATGCATGACCATGGCAGGTTGTATCATGCTATGAGTTGCCAGGAGGGCCCATTCTGTGGGCCTGTCACTCTTCAGTCCTCAAGTTAATTTGGACCATCCACCCATATTTGGTGGGGTGCATCTGTCCATTTCATCAACAGTATATGTTGCGGGCCTATCACTCTTCACTCCTCAAGTTAATTCGGGCCATCCACCCATATTGGGTGGGGTACACGTGTCCACTCCATCGATTGTAAGGTCTTTAGCCATGTAGCATTGGTAACCCATGGCATGATGCCATGTGGCTAAATATCCTGGCAGCCCATGTATGTGGGACAGAAGGGGCCCACAGACTCTTCACTCCTCGAGCTAAATTTGGCCATCTACCCATATTGGGTGAGTTACACATGTCCGCTCCATCCACTGTACATGTGGTGACCCAAGTGTTTTAATAATATTATATAAGATGCTCGAAATTCTTAAGGGGTACTATCTACTCTATTTATTACACCAAATACCAGGGATATTTTCTATGAGGGTGAGTGAATGTCATCAGAATGGGAAGACATCCACAATGATGCTAGCACATTCCTTCTTCCTCATCAATGCAAAAAACAATTTCCTTACATATCCTAGATGGTGAATGTCGAAGGACCAGGCCCTCGATTCACTTAGATGCAAACAGTTTCCTATCCTGTTAGTGTATATTTGACTTGCTGCTAAAACATTCCAGGATGGAACATTACATTTGCATTGCTTAATCCAGTTTGTAGGCAAGTTTCAAATTGAAAGTGCATGATTCTTTGACATTTAATCGACACTATCACATTCCATCTTCTATCCAAATGTACAAAAAGCAAGGAATTTAGCTACAATTAGGGACTATACCTCAAAATACAAATATTTAGTCGAAGGGGCAATTTCAGATCTGATGGTTGGAGCAAATGAGTTGTCAACAAAGCCGATGATATATATGCCGCTGCACTTGCTAGTAAAGATAAGGCAATGGCACTAGACGTAACTAAGAGAGGCAATTCTTGATCCTTCATCATACACTATGGCAAGATGTCGAGCAATTTCGACCACATATTCCAAAAGCCATTGAAATCCTATCACAACAATTTTTCCCTTTTTTGAAACTTTTCATAGTTTTGACCCAGTGGGCTATAGTAAATGTAATTGGGTCAAAAAATAGGCCTTATAGGCCCAAATCAATATCATTAAAGGTCCAAGTTAAACAGGAAAGACTTGTTGGACCAGAAGCCTATATCCACAAGCCCACAACTACTATGCTAGGTACATTGATCTAGCCCATCACTCTGATAATGCATGGTATAATGCCATTGATGATGTCAACCTGCAATTCCTCAAATATTGGAAAGAATTCATTGGGGACCCAGCATTATTGGGTATCAAATTGTAAATATGCAAAGCCTAAAAGAGTAAAAAGTAAAATTCTAACAATCGTGCTTTGCAATTCTAGATCAAATTCATTATATCATGACTATTTAACCACACTAGATCAGGTTGATCTCTACAACTATATAAATCAGAATGCTACCTTCTACTTTTCTGAGTAACCACATTTCATTGACAGACATCAGTCATAAACGCAAGCAGCCGAAAAGAAGCAGGCACAAGAAGCAAGTTAAGTTCAACTGTGGGTGGTATTTAATAAACCGTAATGGATGTACAGACGGCCACTACATTTTTCGAACTAATACAGTGACGATGCTATATATAAAAAAACATTTCACTTTAGTTTTCTATTATTGTTCGACATTTGTGTGAATGACATGTAATTTTGTGAACTAAGTAGTAAAAAATTAACAAAAAACTTTATTTTTTTATTTTTTGTTGGACTCTTAGTATTTCTTAAGAGCAAGGCAAGGCAAGGCAAGGCAAGGCAAGGCAAGAGGCCCATAGTAAATCCGCCACTGATCCTTGACTCTCATAATCATTTATTAAACAGCCTCTAATTTTCATAAACAAATGATACAGAATGAGGAACTTTAGGTTCAGGATGTCATTGTCAATATTTATTGATTAGCTTGAGAATTGTCTAGAGTTCTTAATTAGGATACTTTCTTAAGCAAATGGTTGTGGGGATCCCAAATCTCATAGCCACTCCCATCCAACTAGCATTGGTGTCTTCAGTGTCTTCTAATGGCACCATTGTAATAACTTTAGTTTTGGCCTTTGCTATTTTGAGTGGTGATATTTCTAGAGTAATAATGTTTCTACCAGAGCAAATTTTCTTCAAATTTTAAAATTATCCTCAATCAGTCAGTTTTCATATATTCTTCTAGATTTTTTTAGATCTATTAAGCATTAATTACTCCTCTTCTTCTCTCTCCAATTAAGGTTTTTTCCTGCTCACTTACTCACATGCTTCATACACACGTACACACACACGTATTAATTCATCAATTATTTTCATGATTTACTAAATTGGTTTTGACTTTAATAATTTCTAATATGCTAATTCTACATGCTTTTATATTTTTTTTATTTTTATACTTCTAATCAAGAAATTCATTTTCCAAACACAATGTAATTTAAGTCTTCTTTTTTTTAGGGAATATAATTTAAGTCAAAATAAATAATAATTAAAATGAAAATAATCCAAAAAACTAGCCTTACTTTCCCTTCAATATTCATGGGATATACAACATAACTTAATTTAAAAATACTTTCATCTAGCTATCAGAGAATATGAATATTTGGCAGAAATCAAGTCTTTCATACTAGAAATGAATATTTGGTAAAAGATAAAAGTCAAGACTTACATGAAAAATATAAAAGAGGAAGTTTTAACAATGTTAGTTACTCAAAGGCACGATAAACAATTAAAACTCAAAGGAAAAATGCATGTTGCATGTGAAAAAAAGTTGGTGTCAAAAGTATTGATTTATCATAATACTAATTATTTTAAACTAAAATTTGTTGATTTAAATGAAGTTCTATTTGCAAACAACAAATAAATAAATAAATAAATAAATATATTAGAATTGAATAAAAAGCAAGAGCCTATAGAACCAAAAAGATACAAGAAAGATTATGGCAAAAACAATGTTGTTTAATTATAAAATAATAGATCTGGTAGTATATGAGTGAGAAAGAGAGAAATGAGAATAATAGGAAGAAGAGTGAGAGACCCTAAAAGATAATACTTAATTAGAGAGAACAAAGAGGAGTAAGTAATGCATAATGGATTCTAGGAAAATCAATGAACATATATAAAGTTGATTGATTGAGGGTAATTTTAGCATTTATGTAAAATGCACTCTGATATGAAGACAATTGTTGTGGCAATATTGCTTGCCTTGGTATTTTTCATTGGTGTGGATTTCATAACTGTAGACATTTAATTAGATAGAGTTTAATGAGGAATATCATGACAAACTTGAGTTTTCATCTCAAAATCAATTAGTACCATGGTTCAAAGACTTGGTCAACTCAGAGACGACTCGACCAAGTCATCACTGGAATAGAGGACTTTAGTCTACAACTGTTTCACATCATATTAGAGATGGAACACTCGTCTAGAACTCATAGAAACTCGGTCAACTTGGATCAAGTCGTCTCTGAGATGATTAAAAAGGAAGAGTCAACAGAATCAACTCATATTGACTCATCATACATCCATCAATGGATTTTTACCATGATTTTTAGAGACTTTTATTGTACAAAAAACAAAACAGCATCTTACTCATGTTCAGTATATGAAATGTTGCATGAAAGACAACCATAAGAAATCAATCTTCATACTAATGTTCAACCTGAACATCTCTCTTTGAAAACTGTTCATTAAACAGCGAGTTGTGGAGATTCAAGAGAAGGAGAAATATTTTAATAGGCAAAGGTGAAGAGGCTTTCTATCATGTTCATAGATGGCAGTGAAATTTTAAGAGAAGAGGAAGTGAGAGGAATGAAGTTAGTGGCTAAGTAGGGTCAAAGTGATATAGGGTCTTTTGGTAACTATGATATGTGAGGACCTGAAAATTTATTTTATTCGACCTATTTATTTAATTAATTATTTATTTTCTCTGAATAATTATTTTAGATCATTTTAATTGCAAATACGCCATACGTTACTTCCTTTTATTTTAAAATCATGTTTAACTATCAATTTAATTTATAAAATTGCAAATTTTCATATTTTCATAAAATTACTTCATTAAAATTAGTTTGAATTATTTGAATGTCGTTTATCAATTGTAATGGCATGAAAAGATCTAAAATGCATTTTTGGCACGTTCAATTACGTTCTCAATTTAAATTGTTTGAATGTTTAAATTTCGTACACGGGTCTAGGATCAACTATGGGCCTAGGATCGACTACTGGATATAAGTTTCGAATGTTAGAATATATATTCGAAAGATATAAAAGATAGAAACCAGGATTGTAATATCCCGTCGGGTGAATTAATCTGTATACCTTCTTCCATTTCTTCCATTTTTCCTCACAAAAGCCCAAAAGTCAAGAAACAACCTCAACCACTCATTTCTTCCTTTCTTCTCCATAGAGCTGGTTCTTCCTCCTCACTTTCTTCCCCAAATTTCATTCCAAACAGCCCCCCCCCCTTCATCTTCTTCCCCATCTTGCTCTCTAAAAATCACCAACACAAAACCCCCCATGGTAGCAATCAAAAGCTCGAGGATTTGCTAGTTTCTTGGTGGAAGTTTTGGTCCAGCTAGGAAGAAGAGAATCCGATTGTTGAGCTTGAGGATTGGGGTCTTGTGTGAGCTATTTCATCTTCCATTCACTGAGCTTCTTGATTGAATTGAGGTAAAACTTGCTAACTTGGCTCATTTGTTTCATTTCCTAGAATAAGAGAGCTTGTAGCTCTTTGTCTTAGATTTTATTGTTGATTGGTTGAAGGTGGGCTCTATGAAATCCCACCCTATATGAACTTGGGGCTGTTGATGAACTTATGTGTGTGTGTGAGGTGTTTATTGTGGTGATTTGTTGCCAAAATGAAAGAGGGAAGAGAAGAGGAGAAACCGAGAGGAAGGAAAGGCTTGCTGCCCTATTTTTGGTTGCTTTGATCGCAGCCTTTCCATGCAAATTTTTAGCTGAAATTTGGTGAAAAAGTATCTTACATATTGAGGTTGTTGCCTGCAAAATTTGGTGTTTTTCTAGTACTATTTCATTGCTCAAATAATGTCTCAAAATTGTTCTTCGAAACTGGAATTTCCGGAAATCAAGGTTGGTTTTCCAGCCTAATTACAACTATTGTAACTTGGTGTAGGAAGGTCCAAATTGAGTTCCGTTTGTTGCATTTGAAACTAGAATACAAGTTCTTTTAACATTATAAATTTCAAGGGCTAGTTCAATTTTTTTGAATTTTGGTAAATTTTCAAAGTGGACTGAAAATCAAAACTGATATGCTTTGGTTTCACTATAACAGCAGCTTTATGCTGGAATTTGATTGGTTTTCGATTTAAATATGGTATACGTGTCTTCTCAAGAATTTTAGTTCATCGAGTCTATTTTCCAATGGTATAATTTGTAATTTTTGGACTTATAAAACTCAAGTTATGATTTTCCAAAGAACACTGCTCAAAACTGAAAATTCTTCCATGAAAGCTTAAAATCTAGAATTTGAGTGTTCAAAACTGCCACTTGTCTTTTGGGGTTATTTTGCCCTGTTTTAACACCATTATGTTGGGGTACTCACTGCTAAGATCATGTCTAGATGAGGGCTAGACTCATTGCAAATATGAGCATTTTTGGTGCATGAAAATGTTTAACGAAAGCATGTGAAAATTTAGGAACTAAATCTGGAATTTTGTTTTTCACACAAGCGCTGAACTATGGCCCTATTTTTGAAACATTTTGATTCAAGTTTTTGCTATCATTTTGCTTCCATTTGATAAAGGAATTTTGCTAGAACTTTTGTATCAATTTTTGAGTGATTTGGGGCTGTTTTAGTTAAGTAAAATATTTGAAAATCAAAAGGAGGAAATCTAGCAGCTTAGGGTTGAGATTTTTTGCAAACTTTGGCTATCTAAAAAGTTGTCTTCTCGCATGAGTTTTTGGCTTAAATTTGGTACACACATATTCCACCTAGTGAGGATTGAGTGTACAAAATTTGGTGATTTTACAGTAGCATTTCGATGCCCAAATGCTGTCTCAAAATTAGCTTCTCAAATCTGCAAATCTTCCCGTCAGTCTTGTCAACCCCTGTACTTATGTCGGCTATAACTCTTTTCTCGAGAGTCAGAATCGAGTACCGTTTGTGGTGTTTGAAACTAGAATCATAGGGCAATGAAATGTGTAGTTTTTGGGGCTAATTCATTTTCCACTATTTTTGATGAATTTCCAAAGTATGCTGAAAAACCAGCCTGTGCTGCCCTGTTTTTCACTATAGCAGAATTCTAAATGAAAATCTCGGCAGTTTTTGTCTGGAATTTCATCAAGGTGTCTTATACAAAGTTTTATAACTTTAAATGAGGTTTCCAACGGTACCAACCATGCAAATTTTGGATGTATATAACTCAAGTTACAATTTTTCAAAGATTTCTATCATAAACCTCAAGTTTCGTGATTTTGTAATAGACATGCAAGTGGCTTGAAGTTACAGCTTAGTCTTGATTGGGCACTTAAATGATCATGATTATACATGTCTCAGGTGATTACGAGGACTCTGTGGAGCTCGTTTGAACTACTTGACTTTTATCTCTCTCACGACTATTGGTGAGTGTCAAGTGCATGTTAAGTGTTTAAATGAAATGTTTCTCGTACTTGCTAGTTAATGAGGCTAGGGTGTACTTTATCGCCCTTGTCCTCTGTCTCACGCGATTGCTTGCTTGATAAGTGATAAGTGTTACATGTGAATGCAAATGAAAGTGTTTCTCGTGAGCATTGAGCGGCAGAATGTATCACGCCCTTTTAGGGTGGGAGGTACCGCTCATCCCGTCTCAATGCTATGACCGAATATGTCGATTGGAGTTTAGTCTCATCGACCATCGTGCTTGAGGGGGGGACGCCCAACCCATTGGCTAGCCTTGTGACTTGAGCCGGCAAGGGCTTGGTCGAGAAGCTTGGTAAACCATGGGAAGTGATATAGCTTGATCCAATTTGAGGGATCTTGCTAGGTATACTTGTTAAGTAATACCATGTACATGCTTGTTTGGTTACGGATCCGAGAGGGTGACATGGTGGTTGGAGGTAGTAAGTGGAGTACTACGGACATGGTTACTTGGGTTGACGGAGAGTCAACTAAAAGTGGATCGATCGGCCAAGACGTGGATTAGCTCTTGAGAGCTCCCGTATCCTTTTATTGTGTTTAAATTCCCTACTTGCTAAATGTTTCGAAATTACTTGTTATTCAAGTTTCTTGCTTTATTCCATGTTATTTGCTCGCGTGCTTGCATGTTTTTCCCTTGGCCTCACTGAGCGTTAGCTCACCCCAGTTTGTTTTCCTTAATAGGTTTGGAAGTGGAACCCGAGGCTTAATTAGTGATCTTTTGGGACTCTAGTTGTCGAACTCCTGTTTATTTTTGGACTTTTGGGTTTGTTAAGTACATTAGAATATTCGATGGATGTAGTTATATTTGGAAGATTGTTACTTTAAACCCTATGTATGACTTATAAGTTTCTTGTATTTAAGAATGCTCGTTTGAGTCCCAGCGAGAGTTGGGCAGGCGGTCCGCCGAATCCTCTGGTTCGCCTTAGGGGGAGGTGGGGCTGTCACAGTTGGTATTAGAGTTTAGGCTTCAGATCCTTGTAGTGTATCTTAGGCTTAAAGCTTAGGATATCGGACTGTGGGACTAGTTTGAGTGTTAAGTGAAAAGTGAAATAGTGAGTATTTGTGATTCTAATGGTTAGTTAGATTCAATAATTAAGGATTGTTATATTGAATTGGTAAGAAATAAGAATTGTGAGAAGATAATACTACTTGTGAGGTGATGGGTGAAATTCTTGAACAATGGTAATAGTTATGACGTTAACTTTGACCTAAGGACTTATAAAGAAATTATGGGATTATCATTAAGTGTCGGATATCTTTTAGTACTTGATCTTTATAATTGGATGAACCTTAGAAGTTGATTGACTTCGTTCTTGTTTTGGTACTTGAATACGGTTATGTTTTTGGATTTGGAAGTGTATAGGTAACTATGAGTTTCTAATCTTGAATCTTATGACTCTTACCTAGTAGGAAATGGAAAATAGAAATAGTGGAATGAGGGGCCTCCTCGAGTCATAAGGTTTCGGGAGAGATTGGGAATGTCCACTCTTTTGTAGTCTCCAATTAGCTGAGATGTGACTAGTGATTATTGGGGGCTATTATAACTGAGTGTGGGGTTATAATTGAAGAGGTAGTTGATGCAGCCCAAGTGTTCAAAATGAAGTTGATTTTATTCAAGAGATTGAACCCTCTAGCTCAGTAATGAACTAGTATAGGGACACCCCGACCTTATATATCTTTTGCTAATGATAATTGGGGTGATGCTTGTGCTCTGACCTATATATTTTCTTAAACCTGATACTGGTTTCCTCTGAAATCCTCGAGTGCCATACATTTTGTACCTGATCTTGTTGACTTGTAATTTGCTTGTAAGCTTTAGAATGTACATATGCAAGGTCATGTTTATTTTAAAAGTATTTTCATTGTCGACATACATATTTGTATTTTGCCCATGTACTTTTAATTTTGTTCATGCATCTATACTTATAATAAAACTATGGATGGTTGGAGACGAGATAGGGGCCAAGGACGTGTGCTTAGGTAGACAAACCTCCAAAAGTAAACCAATGTTCGAGACTGAATGGAAATGAAGATAGATGGGCAAAGTGGAAGATTAAGTAAACATCATCCTTAATTGAAGGTTGGACATTTTAGAACATTTGGTAAATTGTCGAGTTCTTACACTGGTGAACTAGCTTAGGAATTAAGAGAAAAGAAGGGATAAAGTTTTGTAGGAGTTGAATTAGTCATGTTTAGGTTGTGAAGTAAATTAATGGTTTACTTTAAGTTCATGAGACAGTTAGATATTAGTAATGATGACTTGGCATTCGATCTATGTTCGAATATAGCTGTGTATGTAAAACAATTTGGGTTTAAGAGTTGTAAACGTTTATTCATGTGATGGTGAAATAGTTTGTCCTACAATTTGTAGTTAAGATTCAATGATCTATGAATCAAGGGACTGTAAAATGGTTCTTCCAGTTTTAGATATAAACTAAATAGCTTATGGGAAGAAATTTAATCCACTTTTGATAATGGAACCTGTTGTACTTGACTTTTGAAAAAAAAAAAAAAAAAGAAGTTTTAACCAAACCTTTTATGTCCCCAATATCTTACTCTTTTCAATTTAAAGTTAATTAAGGGTGCCTTTTTTTCAAACGATTAAGAATGTGAGAATTCATTCTTGTGAGAATTATTTTGATGATTTTATACCATCTTCTTAAAGGTTTGAACATTTTGATTTTGATATACAAAGCTATATTTTATCTTTATTGTAAAGGAATGAACCCAAGAGCCTTATTGTGTCTAATATAAGATTTGAATTGTTAGGAATAAGTTACGATTAGTAGAATAGTGGAGTTTTGGAAAGTACAATTATGATTCATAGGAAATCACAAGTTTGGATGCTGCTAGAAAAGTTTAGGTGGTATTAATTGGTATATGTATTAGAACAATGAGATTAGGTTATGATACCCTTTGTCATTTCAATTAAGGTTGACATCATAGTTGGCATTATGGTCTCTTTTGAATTATGTGTGGTATAATGAAGAGATGGAATACACATATTTGGAGTGATTAAGTTTCGCAGATTTTATGAGTGATTTAATCCTTGTAAACGATTTCAAGTGTGAATAGGAATTCTTAATGGGTGAACCATAAATGAAGGAATTGAGGAACAAGCAAATTCCTTTATTGAAGGTATCGTGGATGAACCAAGGTGTCGGGGAAGTAACTTGAGGGTTAGGGGAAGAAATTCGAAGAAGATACCTAAAATTATTCCAGAATTCAAGTATGAATTTCGAGGGCGAAATTCTGTTAAGGGGGGAAGGTTGTGAGGACCCGAAAATTTATTTTATTTGACCTATTTATTTAATTAATTAATTATTTTCTCTGAATAATTATTTTAGATCATTTTAATTGCAAATACGCCATACGTTACTTCCTTTTATTTTAAAACCATGTTTACCTATCAATTTAATTTATAAAATTGCAAATTTTCATATTTTCATAAAATTACTTCATTAAAATTAGTTTGAATTATTTGAATGTCATTTATCAATTGTAACAGCACAAAAAGATTTAAAATGCATTTTTAGCACGTTCAATTACGTTCTCAATTTAAATTGTTTGAATGTTTAAATTTCGTACTGGGGCCTAGGATCGACTACTGGATATAAGTTTCGAATGTTAGAATATATATTCAGAAGATATAAAAGATAGAAACCAGGATTGTAATATCCCGTCGGTGAATTAATCGGTATACCTTCTTCCATTTCTTCCATTTTTCCTCATAAAAGTCCAAAAGTCAAGAAACAACCTCAACCACTCATTTCTTCCTTTCTTCTCCATAGAGCCGGTTCTTCCTCCTCACTTTCTTCCCCAAATTTCATTCCAAACAGCCGCCCCCCCCTTCATATTCTTCCCCATCTTGCTCTCTAAAAATCACCAACACAAAACCCCCTATGGTAGCAATCAAAAGCTCGAGGATTTGCTAGTTTCTTGGTGGAAGTTTTGGTCCAGCTAGGAAGAAGAGAATCCGATTGTTGAGCTTGAGGATTGGGGTCTTGTGTGAGCTATTTCATCTTCCATTCACTGAGCTTCTTGATTGAATTGAGGCAAAACTTGCTAACTTGGCTCATTTGTTTCATTTCCTAGAATAAGAGAGCTTGTAGCTCTTTGTCTTAGATTTTATTGTTGATTGGTTGAAGGTGGGCTCTATGAAATCCCACCCTATATGAACTTGGGGCTGTTGATGAACTTATGTGTGTGTGTGAGGTGTTTATTGTGGTGATTTGTTGCCAAAATGAAAGAGGGAAGAGAAGAGGAGAAACCGAGAGGAAGGAAAGGCTTGCTGCCCTGTTTTTGGTTGCTTTGATCGCAGCCTTTCCATGCGAATTTTTAGCTGAAATTTGGTGCAAAAGTATCTTACATATTGAGGTTGTTGCCTGCAAAATTTGGTGATTTTCTAGTGGCGTTTTGATGCCCAAATTCTGTCTCAAAATTAGCTTCTCAAATCTGCAAATCTTCCCGTCCGTCTTGTCAACCCCTGTACTTATGTCAGCTATAACTCTTTTCTCGAGAGTCAGAATCGAGTGCTGTTGGTGGTGTTTGAAACTAGAATCATAGGGAAATGAAATGTGTAAATTTTTGGGGCTAATTCATTTTCCACTATTTTTGATGAATTTCCAAAGTATGCTGAAAAACCAGCCTGTGCTGCCCTGTTTTTCACTATAGCAGAATTCTAAATGAAAATTTCGGCAGTTTTTGTCTGGAATTTCATCAAGGTGTCTTATACAAAGTTTTATAACTTTAAATGAGGTTTCCAACGGTACCAACCATGCAAATTTTGGATGTATATAACTCAAGTTACAATTTTTCAAAGATTTCTGTCATAAACCTCAAGTTTCTTGATTTTGCAATAAACATGCAAGTGGCTTGAAGTTACGGCTTAGCCTTGATTGGGCACTTAAATGATCATGATTATACATGTCTCAGGTGATTACGAGGACTCTGTGGAGCTCGTTTGAACTACTTGACTTTTATCTCTCTCACAACTATTGGTGAGTGTCAAGTGCATGTTAAGTGTTTAAATGAAATGTTTCTCGTACTTGCTAGTTAATGAGGCTAGGGTGTACTTTATCGCCCTTGTCCTCTGTCTCATGTGATTGCTTGCTTGATAAGTGATAAGTGTTACATGTGAATGCAAATGAAAGTGTTTCTCGTGAGCATTGAGCGGCAGAATGTATCACGCCCTTTTAGGGTGGGAGGTACCGCTCATCCCGTCTCAATGCTATGACCGAATATGTCGATTGGAGTTTTGTCTCATCGACCATCGTGCTTGAGGGGGGGACGCCCCAACCCATTGGCTAGCCTTGTGACTCGAGCCGGCAAGGGCTTGGTCGAGAAGCTTGGTGAACCATGGGAAGTGATATAGCTTGATCCAATTTGAGGGATCTTGCTAGGTATACTTGTTAAGTAATACCATGTACATGCTTGTTTGGTTACGGATCCGAGAGGGTGACATGGTGGTTGGAGGTAGTAAGTGGAGTACTACGGACATGGTTACTTGGGTTGACAGAGAGTCAACTAAAAGTGGATCGATCGGCCAAGATGTGGATTAGCTCTTGAGAGCTCCCGTATCCTTTTATTGTGTTTAAATTCCCTACTTGCTAAGTGTTTCGAAATTACTTGTTATTCAAGTTTCTTGCTTTATTCCATGTTATTTGCTCGCGTGCTTGCATGTTTTTCCCTTGGCCTCACTGAGCGTTAGCTCACCCCAGTTGTTTTCCCAATGCCTTTGGAAGTGGAACCGAGGCTTAATTAGTGATCTTTTGGGACTCTAGTTGTAACTCCTGCTTATTTTAGACTTTGGGTTTGTTAAGTACATTGGAATATTGGATGGATGTAGTTATATTTGGAAGATTGTTACTTTAAACCCTATGTATGACTTATAAGCTTCTTGTATTTAAGAATACTCGTTTGAGTCCCGGCGAGAGTTGGGCAGGCGGTCCGCCGAACCCTCTGGTTCGCCTTAGGGGGAGGTGGGGCTGTCACATGATAGATATACCCTATCTAGTCCGAAGTTTAAAAAAAAGTTAAAAAAGATAAAGCTATACGTCTCTCAATTAGTGAATAATTTTAGTCAAACAACTAAGAAAGTTCTCACATATCCTAGAAGTAATAAACCATTAATATCTAAAATAATCACAAAAAGGAAAAAAATGCTAAACTAGAGATCAAATACATAAGAAATTTAAAAATTAAAGCGTAATATATTCCATATCAGATTATCTATAGATAAATGAATCTTAATTGTGATCAATACCATTAAAACTAAACAAACACTAGTTACATATAAACGTATTTTATATTTATTTTAATATCATTTTGTGTTTGAGAAAGTATTCTATCTATATTTGAAATAATTGAATTTTTTTACCCCTAGAACTAAAATAAAAAAGAATTATTAAATTCAAACGATTAACATATTATTCAATACTGAATGTTAATAATTTCCAAGCAAGAAATATCAATAAAAAAATTGACTTCAAAAGCTTTGTTTGGATTTGACTATTTTTTAAAAATTAGTCTTTTAGAATATATTATTATAGGAATAAAACTCCAAAAACAACTTTAGAAACAACTCCAAAAAAAAAACCTATTTATCTCTAAAAAACAAATTATCTCAAAAACACCTAAAAAATTAAAAAAAAAACCTATTTTCTTCTTCCATGCACTACCCACCACCACCACCTCCCTTCTCTATCATCACTACCAGCCTCCCCCCTCCTTCTCTCTCTTTCCTCCCTTCCCCTCCTTCTCTTTTCTCCTTCTCCTTCTCTTTCCTCCCCCTACCCCTTCTCCTTCTCCTCTCTCCTCCTCCTCTCCTCCTCCTCCTCCCCACCTCCTGACCTCAAGAGGCTGCCACCAGATTGTGACCAAATTTGGTTGCAATCTAGTCACAACCTCTCGAGGTCGCAACCAGAGACGAGAGGGGTTTGGGAGGCGAGAGAGGAAGGAGAAGGAAAGAGGAGGAGGAGGAGGAAGAGGAAGAAAGAGGCGAGAGGGAGGAAGAGGGAAGGGGTGGTGGTGGGTGGGTAACTTTTTCAAAAAAAATCTCATAAAAGTTTTAAATTGTAAAGGTTCCCCTAAGATATATTTAAGAAACTACCCAAAATACCTCCAAAAACACATTCAAAAATAAATGCAGTAATATTTTTTTGTATACAATGCTATAATAAAATTTTTGATAAATACCTCCAAAAACGACTAATCCAAATGGAGCATATAACTTTTTATATTGTATCATGACCCAAAAGCTCCTCCTACAATTTGATTGCATCTACATAATACATGGCACACACAAAATATATATATATTAGATAATTATTAGAGTCTAAAATAGATCAAAATTATTGAATATCAAATTAACATCTCACAGTTAACATTTTCTAACAATTTTTCCAGTGATATTTCAAAGACCCATAAAAATATTTAATTCATGGACATAATTGTACATAAATTAGTTTAAATATATATATATATATAATAAATAAAGAACAATTGTGTAAAGCACAAAATATGTATTTTTTACGAATATTTTATATATATACGTTTCACCGTGACTATAATTGAGAACAATGATGATTGTGATCGCGACTGAGGCCGTAACCTTGAACCATGGTTAGTATTGAGTAGACTGGCTTAATATCTTATCAATTTTGCTGAAAATTATCCTTCAAGATATTGATATATGGGAATATTTCATCTCTTAACAAGCATATTTAATTACCAAAAAAAAAGAAGAGTTTAATTCGTCCGTAGCTACAAAGTACAAAATATATGTAACTCAAACACAATAATGCATGGGTTTTATTTGTTTAATATATAGGTGCAATTTCGTGGTTCAATTGCACCTTCGACATGTCCAAACTACATCAGAAACATCCGCAGGTAACCACACACCAGATACTTAATAAGATTCAAAACGTCTACTCCAAGGGAAGGATTGGTCCAAGTCTATGAGTTGCGTATTCCCCTCAACCGGTCCTTTAACCAATGCTTTATAGAAACCTAGAAGACTCTTCACCCTTGGCTTCAATGATAAGCCAATAGAGAGCGCCAGCACCAATTGGTCCCGTTTTCACTAGACCAGCAACCACAGAGATATGTTGGAATATATGCCCTAAAACAATTATAGTGTTTAAATACATTCCTAATTAAGTTTTGTATTTTATGAACTTCCAATTTTATCTGTTAGATATTTAATATAACTGATAAAGTCCTTAGAATATTTATTAATGTGATGACAGTCACAAGAGTTGCTGACTATGAGATATCAATCACATTTATAATAAATATTCTTAAATTTCCCTAGTGATAGTATTAATGAGACAGGACATCATTAATACGGACAGACTAGTACACAATTAGCCCATACTTAATGTAAGTAGTGGTTGTTCTCATCAACCATGGTATAGAGATACCTAGGCTAATGTGTAGATGAATTGTAGAGTACTAATTCATTGGAGTGATCCACACAGAGATCCCATTAGGATATCTATCTAGTGCCAATGGTTGAATCTCTTATGGAAAATTGTGTAAGTGATCCTAGATTTGAGATCACCATAGTATCTTGAGTATGAATCACTATCTTTTGATTCTATTTCTTATTACTCACCAGGAGTGACTTAAAAAATGGAAATTGGGGGTAGTGTGAAGCATGGAAAGATAGTGAGTGATTAAGAGAGAATTCACCACTCCGATAGTGGGAACTGATATCCAGTAAAGCCACTAGTTGAAATGTAACCTTAGTAGTCGACTATATTAGGTTAATTGAAGAGTGTTTTCAAGTTAACCGAATCTAAAGTTAATTCCGAGAACTAAAAAATTAATTAGTCATTAGGGAATTGGCACTTGTTCCTTATTCCCTGACTAATAGGATATCAATGGTTAAAGAATAATAATTACATGGTAATTTTCCATGGAAAGGTTATGTCGAAATTCCCCTTGACCAATTCTGAATATTCGGGTGGTTGTGATGTGTTGCTAGACACTCACAATTTATAATTATGAATAATTAATTATTGTAATTAATGATAAAATAAAGGTGTTTATTTTATCTAATTCTTTTGAGAATTATAATTCATAATTATTACCAGTATATTTGGAACCTATTGGATCACACGCTTAGACATTGAATTCTGAATTAAATTGTGTGTCCAAGTAGGGACTTGAAAATAAATACTTCTGGGTTTAATTATAAAGATAAGTAAATCCTGAGGTCATCTGACAGATAAGATAAAATGGTTATCTCTTATTTGTTAGATAACAAAAAGGATAGAATCTCATCAGATGTTACGGTGGTTTGATTTTGAATCAAACTACCTTACTCTATCCTTCTGTTTCTCTTCTTATCTCTCTCTCTCTCTCTCTCCTATTAATAGTATCAGATACTGCGATAGGTGGTTAAACACTTCTGACAGTCAGAGAGAGGCTAGATATTCTGATACATAGAGAGAAAACTCAGACAGTCTGAGAGCTTGAGTGAAAAAGAAAAACCTAGCACCTGTTCTTTACTCACACACACACAGATCGTAGAGACGATCAGGCCAGAAGCACTCTCGCGTGTTAGAAATAAATACTTCTGAGGCTTAATTATAAAGGTAAGTAAATCCTGGGGTCATCTGACAGATAAGATAAAATGGTTATCTCTTATCTGTCAGATAACAGAAAGGATAGAATCTCATCAGATGTTACGGTGGTTTGATTTTGAATCAAATCACCTGATTCTATCCTTCTGTTTCTCTTCTTCTTCTTCTTCTTCTTCTCTCTCTCTCTCTCTCTCTCTCTCTACTATTTATAGTATCAGATACTACGATAGGTGGTTAAACACTTCTAACAGTCAGAGAGAGGCTAGGTATTCTGATACGTAGAGAGAAAACTCAGAAAGTCTGAGAGCTTGAGTGAAAAAGAAAAGCCTAGCACCTGTTCTTTACTCACACACACACAGATCGTAGAGACGATCAGGCCAGAAGCACTCTCGCGTGGATTGCAGTAGAGGCAGAACATCTGGACTGCTGCTTAGGAGATTCTCAGCCTTCTCAACGAGTCAGAGGCATTGTCTGTTGGATTAAGGTAATCCTCTAGAACCCCCTTTGTAAGTCATACGTAGAACCTAGGGTGATTCCTGGTGGGAATTAGGGGCTAAATTTTTAAATTTTCGCTGTGCCTGATGCCCTAATTCCTAACAGTGGTATCAGGTCCATCTCTAGCGTTTAAATATGACTTTATGTTATTGTTCATGGATTAATTTGTGTTTGGATGATATATATATATGTATACATGTGCAGATTTTTGGTTGAAAATTGCAGATTTAATTTGATTAAAGTAATTTTGCTATCTGGAAAAACTTATGTTGCAAATTTGTTGTTTCAATGATATGTGTTTCCACTTGAAATGTCTGTACAATCGTTGTCAGATACTGTTTTGGTATAAATTCTGCAGATTCTGTAGTAGCAAATCGTTGGCTACTGGAACAGTGAGTCACAACTCAGATTCGCGACGCGGATCCGCGAGGCCTTCATCGCGGATAAGGTTCGCTACTCGGATCCGCGTGGCTGATCCGTGAGGTTGGCCTCGCGGATGCTGCTCGCGTTTCAGAAACATGGTGAGATCCGCGACGCTAGTTCGCGGATCGATCCGCGGATCCGTTTCGCCTCTCGCATGGGATCCGAGAGCTGTGACTCGCGGATCAGGGTCGCGGATCCTTTGCAGAAGCTTTAGAAATTGATCCGCTCAGCATGCATTCGCGAACTGGTTTCGCGGATTAGCTCGCGGATCCTTCTGCCGAATAAATTTTTTTTAAAAAAATTGAGTTTTCACTTTCTGAAAATTTTTTGATACTGATCCGAATTTTAATTGTTAAAATTTGCTGTGAATTTTATCATTTCATGTTTTATTGGGACATGAATTGATTTGAATTTTAATTTGATTAATTCAAATAATATTCCAATTATTTTCTAATTTTGTTAGAAATTAAAATGACCTAATAAAAATTATTTTTACCAAAATTTTCTGCACGTGTATGTCTCAAAATTTGTTTGGGATCTTGATGTATATAAAATCCAAATAATCCATGAATGATTACTTTTCCATGCTTTCATTTAATTTAAAGTTGTTTAAATTCGTATGGATGCATGGTGGATGGTTGTGGATATAAACCCAATATGATTGTGGAATGGTTGAATGGTTGTATTTTTTTTAAATAGGACTTGCGTGTCCTGCCTTTCTCATTCTTCTGATTGTAATTTTTCTCCTCATCTAACTTCCCCCGAATGTAACTCAGGGTTTCTTATATCTATTTGTAATGTACAATAGATAGGAATAGATGATAGAAAATTATGTTTCTAGCATAGAAATTATAAATTGGGAGATGAAGAAAGGAGAAGTGCAACCAGAAGGAGGAAATTTGATTTTACTCTAGTCAACCGTTAATTTCCCTAATGGCCGGGGAAATTAACTTAGGAATATCCACAACCATCCACGGATATTTGGAACCTATTGGATCACACGCTTAGAGATTGGATTCTGGATTAAATTGTGTGTCCAAGTAGGGACTTGGAAATAAATACTTCTGGGGTTTAATTATAAAGATAAGTAAATCCTGGGGTCATCTGACAGATAAGATAAAATGGTTATCTCTTATCTGTCAGATAACAGAAAGGATAGAATCTTATCAGATGTTATGGTGGTTTGATTTTGAATCAAACCACCTGACTCTATCCTTTTGTTTCTCTTCTTATCTCTCTCTCTCTCTCTCTCTCTCCTCTATTAATAGTATCAGATACTACGATAGGTGGTTAAACACTTCTGACAGTCAGAGAGAGGTTAGGTATTCTGATATGTAGAGAGAAAACTCAGAAAGTCTGAGAGCTTGAGTGAAAAAGAAAAGCCTAGCACCTGTTCTTTACTCATACACACACAGATCGTAGAGACGATCAGGTCAGAAGCACTCTCGTGTGGATTACAGTAGAAGCAGAACATCTGGACTGTTGTTTAGGGGATTCTCAGCCTTCTCAACGAGTCAGAGGCATTGTCTGTTGGATTAGGGTAATCCTCTAGAACTCCCTTTGTAAGTCATACGTAGAGTTAGGGTGATTCCTGGTGGGAATTAGGGGCTAAATTTTTAAATTTCCATTGTGCCTGATGCCCTAATTCCTAACAAGATAAACACCAGATCCTTATGGGCCGTCTTGTTTTACTCATCCACTGCAAACTGTCCGATCTCTTTGATACAAGGGTCTGACGGGTTCACAGGTTTCCAATCATCAGGCACGAATTTTTATGTAAAATGGAAACCAAAAGATTAGATCCAAAAATTAGAACCCTAGGCAGAAGTCAATCAAACAGATCTAGGATCCTTTATGTACAGCAAAAAGATTCAAGAATGGATAAATTGCTTTAACTACTTAAACTTTTACGATGCTTTCATATGTATAAGACGGTAAATTTTTTTAGATATCCTATAACGTTCTCCAAATTTGGACCGGTGAACTTGTGGTTCTTTGGCTGCAAAGCTTGCAATTACGAATTCATAGTCAGAATTTGGCCCAAATTTGTATTTAACTCATTTTACTTTTTTTTTTACGAACGTTTTACATGGGTTTAATTTATTTCACTATTGTTCTTAAGAACCCTGCCGGTGCAATATCCAAAAAATCGGCGTGAACAATCCCCATAACATTTTTTTCAAGATAGGAGACCACTAAGAATTGAAACGGGCCCTTTAGATGTTAAGAAACCCATAAAATTTTGGCGTGGTGCAAATTTTATCGCCTAATTACATAACAATTTGATAGTGTAAATTTTCACACAATAAAAATATATTTTGTGTTTGTTTCTTTGTTTCTTTTTCTGGCAAAGTTTTATATGTAGATCAAATATAAAGCTTTTTGGTACTTGTATGAAAATCTTAAATAATTGAAAGGAATTTTAGGAGCCTCTCCTCCCCCCACCAAAAAAAAAAAGTAAAAGATGGATATTTACAAAATAAAAGGTCGGGAAGACAGTTCGAGGATGTTTTATAGCAAATAAGTAGCATAGTAAAATCCATTAATCAAAGCCAAACACAAGGTGGTCAGAGTAAAGTAGGTCTACGAGTATGATCAATTTACCTCTCCAACTTGCTTCAGTACGGCATCGGTTTCAGCGGAGTGGAATTCCTTCACTGATTTTCATAAAGAAACAACATTTCAATCCCAAGAAATTAAAATGTTGCATATACATTTTGTAAGAAGAAATATAAATGAATGCATGTAAAAATCAAAGAGCGGAAATTACTGTAATTCTTTGCCACTTCATTTAGTTGGCACTTGGCAGTTAGCTGTGACTTCAGTCATTTGGTAGTTGGCTGCGACTTCAGTCTTGTTTTCCCAACGAGTAATCAGAATGGATTATTGTAGTTGGTTGCGATGGGTAAACAGCAGAGCAGACTCCTAGAATTTATAGGTGACACTATGAACCTAAATGCCATTTATACCTCTTGCGGGAAATTAAGAATCAAAAGTACAAAAAAGTGAGGAAAGGGCTATTCTTGCAATGTTAGAGTTAAGAGTCAAATATAGACATATTTTCTAGAGATATCGCAGTCCAACTTTTTGTTCTTAAATATGATAAAAGAACTTGGTTGGGTTATGCCATAAAATTTACTTGGATACATTTTCCTTTTTTTTCAAAAGAAAATTTAAATAGATACCTTTAAATTCATATGTTTTTCTTTCGGGTCTTTACAAGTATATGTAGATACATATTATGTGTATGATTGTATAACTAAAACATAATGGCATGTGCGAATCTATGTGTGTATGTATGTACATATTCAATGATGCATATAAACATATTATATGCGACTAAATATTGAATCATTGATCAGCCAACAAAACTAGGTTTTAATATTTCACATTAAACCTTCATATTCAAGTTTTAATAGTAATATAAGTTGTAAATTTAGTTGTCCACTCCAAGTGCATGTCATTAGTCAATTTTGTGTCAGCATCTATAGGTGTCATCCTTTTGTATAATCATATTGGAAGAAGTAATGCATAAATTATGCTCATTCGTACTCGTCCATTTCTTGACATTCTTCAGTAGCTCTGGTAAAATGTTTTGATAAAAAGCATGAAGCCCTTTTGTGAAACAGACATCCACTTAATAATTATATGATAATACTAGTAAAAACAAGGGAATCTCCAGTTATTTGGGATGAGAGGTATATACGCCATTGCGTGGGTTCTTTATCCGCTGCTCAATCTACGATTATCCTTTTGCCACCTGGCTCTGATCTTTAGATGCTCACCTAATGGACTTCAAAGATGGCATCTATCTGTTGGTGCAATATATATAATAACTTATCGTCGGTGGATAAATTCTTTATCGATATACCAGTTGAAGATTGATAAAGTATGTCCTTATTTAGTCTGATACAAATGTGTAAATAGGTAATCGACCATGATACTGATATCTAGACAAGTAATCGGCCACATCATTAGAGATTTTTTAGTCATGGTAGATGAAAGTTATTTAATGATAATTCATTTATTAGGCGTGATACTGTTTAATCATGATCAGCAGGTAAAAACTTATCGGTAACAACTACTTGAAGCCAACAGACATGAGCCAAAAGGGCCGATCAACAATCAGTATGGTAGCTGAAGGAGTTAGGAATAGTAGCCGTACACGTGGCACCACGGGCAAGCTGTTTGGCCATGAGGCTGAACTGACCAGGACTGGCCGAACTGGTGGAGCCGAACTGGCTCCCTAACGAGTCAGGCAAGACGTTCAGATAAACAGAAACTCTTGCCTGGCCTTATCTTTCTAAGGTAAAAGATAAGCCTTATTCCTATTCAACTAGCGTTTTAGGGTAACTACAACTCTTGGGGGCTTATCTACTATTCCCTATAAATATCCAGGTAAAATACCATTCAAAGGTACGACATAACTTATCACTTCTCTCTCTCTCTCTCTCCTGCTCCCCTTACTCACCAATCAGTTTGGCCACAGCCCACTGACTTGAGCATCGAAGCTAATTCGGGGAATCAGTCCCGCTCTATTCTTGCAAGTCTAAACCAGTCTGGTTCATGCCAAGGTGCGTGTTCAAGGTCAGTTCAGCAGATCTGTTCTTTACTCTTACAATTAGTGCCGTCTGTGGGAAATGACACAATTCATCTTTCATCATGGCAAAAACACGATCCAAAAGAAACACGAAAACCTCCGCTCCTCGCGAACCCAGCAACCAGCAGCTCTTCCACCCAGGACAGGCCCAGGAAGACCCTGAGCAGGCTTTGGGGGGTGAGGGGACTGGACCTGTTAAGATTGAGTTAGGACAGCTAATCCAGGTGATTGCATCTAACTTGCCCACTTTTGAGGCCATTATCTAACACCTCAAGGGGAAAGAAAAGACCCAGGGGGAGCAGAGTTCCTCATTGCAGCCCCGGATTGAGGTGAACGAATCCTTGAAGGGCAGTTCGGATCGACATCCCAAAAAGAGGAGGATACGCCGATCGCCTTCCCAGCCTTACTCTGGAGCTGAGCTCTCCTACCGGCAGTCTCAGGCCCAGATACCTTCTCTAACTAAACTAGCTCGGGAAGAACCAGGTAACCCAGTTCGGGAAGAGCTAGATCGAATCCTTAACCAGAATGTTGACATACGCAGGTATAAACTCACTCCGTTTACATCTGATGTTGAGAACTACCCCTTACCAACCAAGTTCAAGATCTCAACCATGAAACCCTATGACGCCACCACTGATCCCGAGGACCATCTGTTCGCCTCCTAACTCAGATAAGGTTGCAAACGGCACCCGACGCAATAAGGTGCAAGACCTCCTTTATTTTTGGAAGGAAGAGCTCGACTGTGGTTCCAAGGACTACCTCCGAACTCTATCAGCTCATTCGAACAGCTAACTCGGCAGTTCGCCGCCCAGTTCGTCTCGTTTAGGGCCTTCTCCAAGAACACTGCACATCTTATGGCCATCAAACAGCTGCCGGAGGAGACCTTGAAGGAATACATGCTCTGATTCAACAATGAGAGCCTACAGGTAAAAGACTGCGATGATAAGGTGGTGATGGCCGCCTTCATCAACGGCTTGAGGCTACAGAAGTTATACGAGGAGTTCGTGGAGAAGCCCCCCAGGACGGTGAGAAAGATGTTAGATCGGACCCATGACCGAACTAACGTAAATGAGGCCAAGCTCCTCAAGTCCAAATAGGAGAGACCTCGGGAGGAGAGAAAGCGTGAAAACGGGGAACATAGGGACCCCCAAGATGGACCCCCAAGGCAAAACATCTTTGATCGGCTCTCACGGGGGCCGAGCTCGGGGTCCGAAAGGAATCCCGTCTCCCTCACCGCTCCTTGGTCGCAGATCCTAGCGATAATGGAAGAGGAATGGCTGTCCCGACCTCTTAAAAAATTAAGTGGAAACAAGCTCAACCGGGACCAGACCCTCTATTGCGCCTTCCACTGAGATGTAGGGCATGACACGGAGGGCTGCTAGGACCTTGAGAAAGAGATCGAAGAATTGATCAGGGGAGGTCATCTGAGGCAATTCGTCGAGCCTGGCCAAATTGGCCGAGCTAGACAGGCACGTAGACAAGAATCTCACCGAACTGGCCAAAACGATAGGCCAACCTATCGCCGAGATGATTAGTCTGTCAGAGACGGGCACCCGAACTCATGGGGCCCACCAGTTGGACCAGAGAAGCAGAACTTGGCAGGGGTGATCAACACCATAGCCGGTGGGCCTACCGGGGGTGATAGTCATTCAACTAGGCGCAAAAGCCGACCTCTCAGAAACGAGGAGCTCCTAGATAAGAGACTAAAAGCCAGTGAGGAAATCGTCTATGAACCTAAAAATACGGTTCCACTGGCCTCCCTCAATCATGAGGCCATAGTAATTGAGGTCATTACCTGCAATTACCCTATAAATACCCAGGTAAAACACCATTCAAAGGTACGACATAACTTATTGCTTCTCTCTCTCTCTCTCCTGGTCCCCTGACTCACCAATCAGTTCAGCCACAACCCACTGACTTGAGCGTTGGAGCTATTCTGGGGAATCAATCCCGCTTTGTTCTTGCAGGTCTAACCCAGTCCAATTCATGCCAAGATGCGTTTCAAGGTCAGTTCGGCAGGTCTGTTCTTTGCTCTTACAGTAGCTGATATTCACACTCCTCCTGATATTCACGAACATATGTTGATATATGCTGATATGAAAGGAAGAAGGGAAGCCAATTATGCTAGCCGATTTATTAGAAGATATATATCAAATCATGGTCCTAAAAATTAGGATGTGGGAGTTATACATTCCTAGATGTAAGGAAATGCGTAATTCCCACTACCCATGTTTTAATTGATATTGATGATGGTGCAGGTCCAAGATAACCTCCTGCTGCAGGAGAAATTAACCATTAAACCAGCAATGAACCCATGAAGTGAATAGTGGACCATAAAATCAGCCATGAAACCATGAGAAGTGGAAGTGGGTATATCAGCAATTGTCCATACAAGTAAAAGAATTAGACACTCTAAATACTTGAAGATAGAATGAAAGAAGGAAACTCCCCAACAACAATCCAAAAAGAGATAATTTCTCTTAGCAAAAGCGCTCTCTCCTTGAGATGTTTTCTTAGAACTTTTAGGCTAGATTTAGGATTTCTAATTCCCTTGCAATCAGTTCTATTTCTATCAAATTAGTATATTGTCTTTTCAATCTAGATAATGTAAATTTCCTCAGATTTGATATCAATTCCCAAACTGTTTCCTTCATGTTTCAAGCAAGTTTCTTATTTCCAAGCAACATTCACGAGTCTCATGCAGATTTTCTCATTTCCAGCTGGTTTAATGTGATGAATGCGAGGTGTGCATATAAAAATAAGTTCAATCAATTGCATGGCCAAATTTTATATTTATAAATTCCTAAATAGCCTACATGCATGTATGTCCACAGGTATATGGGTCGTGAGCGAATATATAGGTGCAAAGGATCGAACCCACCAGGAGCACCTAGATGCAATTACTAGGGACGCAAACATGCTGTATCTAGACTACCAAAAAAAGTCACAAAACTCTAGAATGTGGAATCCACAACCTGAGCAAAATCAGGAATCAAATGGCCAGGGTCTCTCTAATGGCTCTTGTCTGTTCAGGGTCATTTTCAATGGTAACCAAGACCAATGTTGTTAAACTCGGACCGATTAATGGCTCGTTATGCTATTGGGTCAGGGATCAATTGATTGGATTGGTCAGACTGTTCTAAAAAATCTGTTGATATTAGTATAATGTCATAATTATTTTTTATACTTTTATAAGTTTTCAAAAATATTGAAATTAAATTCTTAGTTATATTTTGATAAAATATAATGTTTCAAAATATTAGGCTTATTATCAAATATACACTTAAAAATTATAAAAATCTGAATTCAAGTCTAAAATATATTCATTATCCAAAACTATTTGAAAAACTAAATTAAAACAAGTTATATCTAATTTGAGATCATTTTATTAGAAATATGGCTTTCTAATGTAAGTTTGTTACAATGATAAATTGATAAGATGATGGGGAGGAAAACTTCTTGAATTAGAAATCTTTTAAGAATGTGAGTGATTTTAGTTTTTACAATAAGTGAGTCAGGTTTTCTTGTTCCTTTAAATAAATAAAAGTTTTCCAATTTAGGTAACTTAAATCATGTTTGGAACAAATAAGAAAGAAAAGTTCAAAAGCCAGATTAACTAGTCATACCGGGTCACTGATTTTACTTATTTTTATGGTTTTACTAGTTTTTTACCAAAGTGGTTTTGTACTACTGACCAACCCAAAAAGAAGGATGGTTCATAGTCACCGGTCCGACCAATCAGTCTGATTCGAGTCTAACAACACTAACCAAGACCCGTTCTCATGGCCAACTAGCTTTACCAACCCTAAGATCCCCCTAATTTCATGGTGAGATCTAAAGTGAATGGTGCATCTATTTAATGAAATGTACAGCAAATATCCACCTAAGTATATCACTACTTTTGTGTGCCTAAGTTTCATTTATTTCCATCCCATTAATGAATAGCAAATTTCTTTGCCTATCCATCAACTAGTGTGACCTAAGGTTGGTGATCAAGTAACCCTAAGTGTTAGAGTCAAATAAATAAACAAATACAAGGCATCAATGGGATTAATCATCATCAACCACAATCACAGGACAAGTGTTTAATCCATCCCCAACCAAAAGATTAGCGAGACGTAATGAAAATATATGCAAAAATGAAGCACAATTCACTCGTATAATCATACACAATGTAACAAAGACTAAAGAGGAAGAGAAAGAGATTACTCATTCATGTCGAAGAAACAAGAACTCCAACAACTCCTTGCCCTTGAGTCCATTGCATCAAGATTACATGAGGATTTCTCCTAATCCTGGACCTCCTTGGACAGTTACAAGAGAAAAAGAAAAACCATCTATCTTCTAATCCTACTTCTGCCACTCTTACATCTAATGAGGATTGCATTTTCTTGGGAGGAAAAAAAAAGGTTCCTCTCATCTGTCTATTGTTTTTTTGGCTAAAAGACTCAAAAAAAAAAACTCTAAACTAACTATGTTTCTCCCATTTATTGTCTTCCAAGATACAAAAGTGCAGGATCAAAATAATTGTGGCTTGTGCCTTGAGGTTGGGAAACTTACCCTAATGCTTAGTTTGGCCTAGGCGTAGCAGTGTATCGTATACTGAGCTTTTTACCTTCTCTTTCGCTATTTTTTTGTTTTTAAATTGTTTTTTCCTTTCATGTGCTTTAACATTCCTTACTATTACCCAGATTCCCTGTAAATCTGAATTTTGGCTTCTGTCTAATAAAATTCGTGTTTGATCTCCAAATGTAATTGCTTTAACGTTGGAGAACTAATTATCATCGTCACAATTTTTTGTGACGATAATTAATAGTTATCCTATGGCACTGCAAGATGAAACTGTGAAGCCGTTCTGCGTCAAATTTCTTTGTTTCCCATCTCAATGCATTGTCCTTCCGTACAAGCCAACAGAAATAACAACTATCCCACGCGTCCGCTGCTATAGTAAGCTATAATGGCATATTCAAATATTTTTTCAGGATACAAGAAAGTTCAAATTGTCAAGTTGTTTATTATATTCATCTTCTTGGATTGAGTAAGTTTCATTAAAAAAAAGGGATAATTTCAGAAACCTCCCTTGAGGTTTCTCATAATATCACTGAGCTCCCCTGAGGTTTTCAAAATCTCACTTACCTCCCTTGGATTGACATTTCTTGTAACATTATAATCCCTGTGAAAAAAATGCAATAAAGACAAAAATTTTGTTCCAATATTACCCTTGCATTATCCTACTTTTGAAGTTTACAACAAAAATGAAAAATAAATCGAGACTAAATTTTTGTAAGGCGTAAATTTCTTGACTTAAACTATTTATTTTAGTTGTATTGAAAAAAGTAAAATTTACACTTCGAAAAAATTACACCATGAAAAATTTATACGTATAAAGAGATTATTTTAGGTATCAATACAACTTAAACTACCTCATGTATTAAAATATATTTTTCAAAAAAATTTTGAATTTCTTAATTATAACAGTCCATGTAATTTTTTAAGATGTTTGTTAGTTACTAAAATCCTCCTAAGTAGTTGATTTTGATTAGATTTAATTTATCCATTTCCTTTGTTATCTTAACATAACCTCGATATAAATAAATATGGACTATTATTAGATAACAATTTTTTTTAATATACATTTTTTGGTTTGAAAATTTTATTTTTTTTTTTATTTTTTAGTTAAATAGTTACCAGGATCAAGGGTAATATTGTCAATCTGTGACTTTTGATATGAATATTTAATTTTGTCAAGTTGACAAGGGAGGTAAGTGAGATTTTGAAAACCTCAAGGGAGCTAAGTGATATTATGAGAAATCTCAGGGGAGGTTTCTGTAATTATCCCTAAAAAAAAGTGAAGAAAGCCTAGCATTTAAAAAAAATTAGCATTTCGGTATAAGGATTTTCTTTTTGGGTTAGACGGAATTGATTCTGAGGTCGAAGTTGTTTTAATTTTGTTTTTGACTTGTAAAAATCCCTTTTACAAGAGCTAATGAATTTTAGTCCGATCTACATGCTTTTGTTAATACAAAATTGTCGGCTAATGAGCTTTTTTTTCTTCTCGTTTCATTGTTACTAGTTGCTATAACTCTGAATTTTCAGTTCCATCAACAATCTGCAGGCCTGTTTTCCAAATGTTGCAAATATTTGTGGCATTTACAGGATGCATCTTTTTGAGAAATTTTTTACAACCTATTCTATCAAATTAGACCTTTTCCTTTTCTTGACGTAGCCTTTTTATTTTCCTTGTTAGTCTTGCTACAGACTAGCAGAGAGAGGATGGCTTCTACATCATCTCAATTAATATGATGTTAAAAGAAAAATAACGTCCAGTTTACTTGATAGCCAAAAATGTCAACAAAGGTTAGGTGATGGAAATCGGATTTGCATCTGACAATGAGCCTGCAAACTGTCTTAGAATATAATTAAGGTCGTTTTCATGACCATATGATAAGACATTTTGAATAATTAATTTTTCTCTCATCAATTATTGACAAATTCTTATGTAAGGCAAATTACTACACGTAATACAGATAGATAAGTTCAGAGTTTGTTGAAGTTTAACAACTGAAAGGATAATTTAGTCGTTCTTTTACATTAATGTTTACTTCGACCAGAATTGCAAAACCAGGGCCACTCCCGAAAGCAGAATGTGAGAGGATTTTCAAGGACCGGGATGTGACCTTTGCTTAATAGTCCTGAGCGGTCGCAGTACACTCTGGAATCACAGGGAAACATGCCACGTTTCACGTTCAAACAATGAAACAATGTATGGATCAACAATTAAACTCAGTTATCTATTTACATATTCACATTTCTACTCCACGGCAATGGTAAAACTTATTGGACCTTTTTTCAAAAAATTGCACTAATCATCTCTCACATGTTATTGATATGAAAATTTAGTCCCTCAAAATTAAATTAAGCGATTTTAGTCTCTAATGATTACAAGACACTCACTTTTGACCCCTAATCGCGTTTTAAGTCAAATTTTGCCCAAAATAAGCCATGGATACATCACGTCAACAATATTTGAAGGATGTAACCGATAATTTATTTAATAATATGGGTGCGAGTGAACCAAACCACTCGCGAGTAGCTCGTTACTCGGTTTGACTTGATGAAAATCGAGCTCGAGCTCGATTTCAAGTAGTTTGATTAAGAACTCAAGTCAAGTTCGAGTTGTAAAACTATAAGTTCGAACTACTCACAAGCCTTATCAAGCTTTATACATATTCATTTATGTTTTTATATTTATAAAATTACTTGTGAATCCTTTTTAAAATTACCCTAGGTATATCTCCACATCCCACTATTCTCTCTCACTTTGCTTTTCACTATTTTCCAGCCACCACCTCCTCCCTCGAATCCCCCAATCTCTGTTTCCCTCTACTTAACAACTCTCTTGCTGGCTCCTAATTACCTCTTCTTCATCACTATTTCTCCCACTAATCTTTGTCACCCTCTTGCCCCACGCAATTGCTGCTTTGGATGTTTAGTTTAGTGTTTTACTCCTCATGGATTTGGATAATTTATTGCTTTCTAAAGTAGAGATTTAAATGAAGGGTTGGAAAATATTAAAATAGTAAATTACTTCGAATAAAATCAAACAAGAAAAATTTACTTAATACTAAATCAATGATAACTAATACTCTAACTAAACGAAATACGTCAGGAATGGTCTACGAAACTGATCATTGATGTAAAAATCTATTCAATCATTCACTGATAAACCAGTTATAACTATCAATAAATGGTGACAGCTAGTTTTTCCTTACTTTATCTGTAGTTAAGGTACAACTATTAATTAATTCTCTGACTAAAAAATAATCTTAGATACGACCATAAGATTCTATTTAACAGTTGCATTAGAAATTGAAAAAAAAAATGGTTGTAGTTAACAAACACGTTACGAGAGTTTATTTAAAGTAGGTT
Source organism: Gardenia jasminoides (assembly GCA_013103745.1). Classification (NCBI taxonomy): domain Eukaryota; kingdom Viridiplantae; phylum Streptophyta; class Magnoliopsida; order Gentianales; family Rubiaceae; genus Gardenia; species Gardenia jasminoides. The sequence goes on along the minus strand of CM023103.1, from coordinate 46,899,195 downwards.
GTGTGTTTCCTTAACACAAACTCAATCATGTCAGCTGCTATCAAAATTAAAATAGTCAAACAATTATGATTCGAGTTTCAATTCGAATCTACTTTGACTTGAGCTCGAACATACTTGATATTAAATAAAATAAAAAAATATTTTTAAAAAATGTATAAAATAATTATTTTTAATAAATAATAAAAATATTTGGGATATATGTAATTTTACTATTAAAATAAATAATATATATATAGGGTAAAATACACGCAACTCCCCTATGGTATCACGGAAAGGCACAAAACCCCTTATTCTTTAAAAATGTCCACATAACTACCTTATGGTTCTAACTAAAGTGGAATTTTACCTTTGATCGGCTGTGTGACCTACGAGTGGCATGAGATTAAAAAGGAGAAGGAAAAAAAAAAAAAAGCTTAGTCAATTGAAGGACTTTGTAGCATGTAGCACTATTATGGGAAAAAATGTTTGTTGAAGAAGACTTTAAATCAAGGGGTCAAACTATAATTTTAAAAAGTACGGTTGTCTTCCCCAGCTGACCAGATCGTAGAATATTCTCTTTCCACTTCTTGGATTTTTTTTTTTTTTTCCTTCAACTCAACTTACTGTAAAATCAATGGCCACTATCCATCACCACTTTCCATCACGAAACTTTTATAAACTCAACCCTCAAAATCCTTCGAATAACTTAATTGCAGGGTGCCGAACCTAGAAAAGCCCAGAAAGAAGAGAAAAACAATTTAAAAAAAAGTCAAGCTTGAAATTTGAACTATTCATACATTGTAAATGATCGAAATTTCAGAATGGTGCATTAGTGAAGATGCAATTAACAGGCCATAGATGCGAGAGGTGGTAGACTGGTAGTGGCTTTGTCATACTAGAGATTCATCGGTTAAGAGGTATCGCTTGAATGAAAAAGTCGGGTTTTCACCAATGCCTTTATGCCAGTATTTTACATCCATAGCAGGTACAGCAATTGCCACTCCTCTCCTCAGCCGAAGTATCAGCCTGATTTACTGGAACGGGTCGCGATTTACACCACCCGCTCTGTGTAGCGCCTCCTCCATTTTTTGTTTCCCCTCTTTTTGAAAACTTTTAGCTTTTACTGAAATGATTCCCCCAATTTAATCTAATCCTTTTTTATTTTGTACCATAATCTTGGCCTTGAAATTCCATTATCTTCGCTGAAGAACAGGGAAAAAGACCACACATGATCTGTCCTTGTTCTTGTGGGAAAGGAAAAAATAAAAAAGAAAAAAAGGAAAAAGGTTGGGATCTGATAGAGAAAGAATACAAGAAAAGAAAATGGGAAAAAGAATAAGAAGAAGAAGAACGAAGAATACTTGAAAGCGAGAGAAAGGAAAAGAAAGACAAAGGACGAAAAAAGGGAAACAAAAGGAAAAAGAAAGAAAAAAGGAAATTGGAAATGACTGTTTGTGGTTTCCTGTCTCCGGCGAGTTTCCAGTGAAGAAAAGTAAACTTGCAGCGGTGTTGGAGAAGATAATTACGTGATGCAAATTGTAGAATTAGTCTAGTTTTCTATGGTGAGGCAACCACAATTATCCTAAATTTCAGGGAAATATGTGAAATTAACTCTCTTGGAGTTCCACTTGCTACCGATGATGCAGCAAGTTATAAATGACCTTTCCACTTTAGTTGAACACATAGGTTAAGTTGAAAGCATAAGTTAATTATGTGGACATTTATACACCCTTGATATTCAACTAAACATAACAATCATAAGAAATTAATTCAGAAAAAATACAACTACCAGCAAAAAAAAAAATCAATAAAAATAAATTCAATTTCACAATTTCTGAAAAATCAATCATTCAGTTATCCTTCGGCTAGAAAGAGACGTTTAGCCACTACTAATGGAGAAAATAGCCAAGAAAAATAAAATAAATGTTGTTGCTCTTGAGAGAAGAAAAAAGAAAACTAGTATCTATGATAGTTTATGATGTTCTAAAATAAGAATGAGTTAGGAAATATATCGATGTTTCCACTAAAGAGGATATCTCCTTATTTCTAAAAATTATCCTATTAGAAAGAAATCATTATTCTAGATGAAGCTAAAATTTGAATAAAAACTCTAACTAATTATCTTAGATAACAAAATAGAGCTTCCCAAAGATAACTAAGACTCTTGGTCTCTTCCCAAAGTTGCAGAGGGTAGTCGATCTGATATTGATCTCGGGTCCCCATTTTCTAAATTCACAACATCTTTAAAACGTGTCCGAACTTCATACCAATTAATCTTCTCAGCAACTCTTTTTAAACTCTTTTTATTCCAAATTCCTAGAACACTAACAAAATACAAAAATTAAAAAAATCCACTCAATATCAAAACGATCTACTAAAATAAAGGGAGAATTAATATAAAATATATGACCATTTAACACACTATCAAACTCCCCCACACTTAAACAATGCATGTCCTCAAGCATTACTAACACAAAAATCACAACCAAGATGGCAAGTACTTCATGGCATATCCTACCAGTACAAGCACCACATTTCTTTCACAATTTCATCAAAATTAAGATGCACAAGAGTTAATAGCCCTTACAGGGATTTTAGTCTTTGCACTCAACACTCAAAAAGTGTTTTAGGAGTTAATTAACTCTCAAATCAACACAATGGATTGACATTGCTATATGCTTGCAAATATATCATGTCTCCATCACTATATAATGAATTCAAATCCAAGAATCAAAGGATCTTTAATGGGTTGTAATGGGCTGGGATAAAGATTGGGTAACAAAGGAAAACTTAGGTGTAAATAAATCAAGGAAATATTAACATTCATTGCATGAATCAACACCATTTTTGCATGCATTTGTCATCCAAGGTACTGCAACAACTTCATACACTCGCAAGTGCAACATAATAAAATATAAACAATACAACATACTTTGTTGTTCAACTTTTTTATTTTTTTCAATTTTTTTCTTCTTATTTTTTCTTTTCTTCTTTTTTTTTCATCTTTTTCAAACATGAAGAATATAAAAAGAAAAATACTTGCCAACACTTGCCTTTCTCAAATAGCACCTTGACACAATGCTCATTAGATTTCATGCAATAAAAGTCTAACATTACTTTGATAAGGTTCAAACAAAAGGCAAACAATAAAAAGGTTTGGGTAATATATATATGGCTTATAAACAAAGGAAAAGTTAAGACTCAAAAGGGTCCACTAAGAGTTCTTAAAATAAAGGTGGGTTTTTTAAGAAAGTCAAAAAAATGGTTAATCCTAAATGTCCTTGTCATTTTAATACATTAAATCCAACAAAATGTACTCTTGACATACATAATAGAACAAGTTCTAGAATATCATGTTCATGTGTGATAATCACTCAACAAGAAAAAGTGAGCATAAATTATTAATAAAATGCTCAATCGGCTCGAAAGCTCACTCACGGTTAAACATGTATTAACTTTTGTATATCTATCAATTGAATCAATTGTTAAGAAAATAGAATACTCATACTAGTAGAAATATACCAATCATACTTGCACACTTTAAATGATTTTTTTTCTTTTTAATCACAGAATAAAAGAAAAATAAAAAAGATTGCAACCTAAAAGTAAAAATCACTAAAAATAAAAAAAAACTGAAAATTATAATAGAAATATCCCCTCCCCACAACTAAATTAGGCATTATCCTCAATGACTGAAATTAAAGAACAAAAAGAAACAAGAATTCCCTTGATTGAAAAAAGAAACACCGGAGGAATGGGTGACACCAGCTTAATGGGAGGGAGGAAACGGGTCGTTGAATCCAATGTGAGCACCAAGGCTCCAGAGTGTTGCTTTTCTTGGCTCGAGAACATCGATATTTTTCTTGCCTTGAGAATTAACCGGAGAAGTTTAGAATTTTTTTCCCCTACTCCCGTGCAAATTGCGTATTAGCCACATCAAACAAGTCCAACCTGCACCATGAGTTAACAAGAACAATCATGAATCAACAATAATAAGCAACCCACGGAATGTAAATCCAAAACCCAAAAAATACAAAGTCCAATAGCCTCCATGGACAACCAAGAGCCATTTGCCAAAACTAACAATAGAACTAATTGTCGAGAATTAATAACAATAGCCAATAATACAGCAATCAACCACCAATAGCAATTGCCCATGATTAACAATCAAGAGCCAACAATAAACAATAGCAATTGAGAAATATGTATAACAGCTCCTGGAACCATTCAAGCTATGGTCTGTCAGACAGTAAAGGTGCAGGTGAACACTATTTTTTTTTTTTTTATCAAATCCAATTTGGCCAGATAATACTCAAGTGTCAGTGGAGGGCGATGATTAGAAGGAAGATGATGATGGTCTGTGAGATTGAAAGATGGAGGTGTTGGAGTTCGTGTGTGGCTTGAGAAGAAAAGAAAGAAAAAAGAAAGAAAAAAGAGAAAAAAGAAGAAGAAATAAAGGGAAAGAAAAGAAAAAGAAAAGGAAAGGAAAAAGAAAATTTTTTTTTTTTTAAAATAGAATGGTGATGTGTGGCCCCGGACATAAGTCTGGATGTAAGGCCGGACATCCTCAGGTTCTCAATCATTCATTTTTGGGTTAAAAACAAAAAAGTCACCTATTAAATTAATATACAGAAAATCCCCCCGTGGTTTTAAATCATATATTTCGATATCTCATGGTTTGAACTAAGTTGAAAATTGACGGAAACCATTAAGAGTAACGGTTTTTAGTTGAAATGATAGATTTACCCTCAAATAGTGAAGAATAAATTAGGAGTTTTACCTACAAATTTAGGGCCAATGTAAAGTTTTATTAAGGTCTGAGGGGCAAAATAGGCATGTTAGGTCAAAATTTGTGTTAAAAAACTATTTTTCAACTAAAAACCGTTACTTTTAACGGTTTCTGTCAATTTCCACATTAGTTCAAACCATGAGATACCAAAATGTACGATTTGAAATCACAAGGGTTTTTTTGTGTATTAGTCTAACAACAGGGGGTTTTTTTGTTTTAAACCCTTCAGTTTTTATTTTTTTGAAGCTTTCCAAGCTAACAATCAGAGAATGTCTAGACTTAATCCCATCAACCTCCTCTCTCTCTCTCTCTCTCTCTCTCTTTTCCCCCCTCCTTCCTTCTTTCAATCAAGACTCAAGAGCTAAGCTTTAAGAAACTCATTTCCTGCCCACAATTAAAACATTATTACTTAAATGTCAATTAAACTAAAACTAAAAACACACTAACAAAGAACAATTAACTAAAACTAAATTCAAATCAAACTCGTTTGGGTTGTCTCCAAATAACGCCTTTGTTTATTGTAGTTGGCTCGACATGAAGTCTTATTTCTTCAAAATTCAAAAAACGGCTCCTCAAGTTGAATTGACTCCACCTCTTCAACTTGAAATTCCTCATAATATGGCTTACGACAGTGTCCATTGACAACAAACTTTTTATCCGTCTTTAAACTTTGAATTTCTGTTGCGACATAATGAAAAACATTAGTAGCCACAAAAGGGCCAATCCAAGAGAAAGCAATTTACTTGGAAAAAGTGTAAGCCTGAAATGATAGAGAAGAATTTTCTGCCCAATTATAAATGTTTTTTTTTAAACATGTTGGTCATGAAAAACCTTACTCGTCTCCTCATAGATCATTGCATTCTCATAAACTTCAATCCTTAACTCCCTTAATTCTTGCAATTACAGCTTCTTGTGCACTCCAGTTTCATCAAGGTCCATGTTATTTTGCTTAATTGTCCAGAACGGCTTATGCTCGTATTCCACTAGAAGATGACACGGCTTTCCAAATACCAACCTATAGGGAAACATCCTAATAGGTGTTTTGTACCCAATTCGATAAGCCCATACCGCGTCTTCCAATCTCAAGCTCCAATCCTTCCTATCAAGATGAACCATTTTCTCTAGTATGGACTTAATCTCCTTATTCGAGACTCCAACTTGACTATTTTTTTGAGGATGATAGGACGTAGAAACTTTGTGCATAACACCATACTTCTTGTATACAGCTGCAATCATCCTATTGTAAAAATGCTTCCCTCTATCAGTTACAATGGCTCTAGGTATCCTAAAATGAACAAAAATGTTGGACTGTACAAAATCTACAACTACTTTTGAATCATTAGTCCGATGGCTTTTGCTGCCACCCACTTCGAGACATAATCTACTACCAATAAAATGTAGAGAAAACCAAAGGAAGAAGGAAAAGAACTCATAAAATCAAAGCCTCAAACATCAAAAATTTCACAAAAAAACATGAGGGTTTGTGATATTTGATCTTTACGAGAAATATACATACCCTCTAATACCTATTACATGACATACAGATTAATTATGCATCTTTAAATAAAGTCAACTGCAAAAACCACTCTCCAACACCTTGCGAGCTGTCTTTTTCAATCTAAAGTGGCCTCAACATGCAAAAGAATGACAAGAAGTCACACCTCCGCACTACTTGATATGGACATTGCCTCTAGAGGTAGAGGTTATCCCATATAAAATGTTTGGCATCACACTTAAGTTTATCTCCCTTAGCTTTCGACAAATCTATAGGCAATTGATTAGTGACCAAGTAGTTAAAAATACCAACATACTAAGGCATAGACGAATTAGTAGAAAACAGTTGCTTTTCACCCTTCATGGAAAATCTTCTTTAGCATTGGATAGTCGACTCAAATGATCAGCAACCAAATTCTTTGCTCGCCTCTTGTCTTTGATTTTCAAGTCAAATTCTTGTAAAAGTAAAGTCCATCTAATGAGCCTCGGTTTGGCATCCTTCTTAGTCAACAAATACTGTATTGCTACATGATCAGAGTAAACAATTACTTTAGCTCAAATAAGATTGAAATTTTTCTAAAGCAAAAATAACAGCTAAAAGCTCTTTTTTAGTAGTGAAGTAATTCAATTAAGCTCTATTCAAGGCCCTTGAACTGCAGTAGATTACATAGGCAACTTTTCCCACTCAGTATCCCAACAATGCTCCTACTACAGTATCACTTGCATTGCACATAATTTTGAATGGAAAATTCCAATCCGAAGGTTGGAAGATGGGCAGAGAGGTCAAGAGCTCCTTAAACTTATCAAATGCCTTTTTGCAATCTTCATTGAACTCAAAAGTTGTATCTTTTTGCAGAAGCTTAAACAATGGTGCTCCAATTTTCGAGAAGTCTTTAATAAGATGTATAATTTACTTATTTTTTAAAAAATTTTAGTGTGTGTTTTTAATATAAAATGGAAGAATTGAATGCTGCCAATTTTCACTTGATCTAAACTTGATTGCAATTAACTCCCAAACTTGCACTTAATCTCGATTAAGCCTCAAACCCTACAAAAAATATTATAAGTTAGCACATTAAACCACATTTTTACATATTTTAGATAAAGAAGCACTTTTTTTTTATGAAAGATATCAATATTTTATCCAATTAGTATGTTTTGATGATCAATTTTCACAAAATTAGAAGTGCATTTAAATTGAAAAAGTTGAAACAGAGGATCTGACTAGTCAGGGTTATTTTGGATATTTCTCAGATATTTCTCAACCTACATAGTTTCGATTGAGGTGATTCTTGATGCGTTGAAAAGCTAACTCAATGAGCTATAATTTTGTGTTTTGAGTAAGAGATAATTCAGCCTCTACCGTACAGAAAATTACAGATTAAATTGATACAAAAATAAAGTAAATTGAAGTTTGAGCAAAAGGAAGGAAATCTGCTCCATTAGGATCCGCCAGATGATCCCTCAAGTGTAGGTTGCGGATCCATCTTATGAATCACTTATAATGACATATTTCGGTTGTTTGCAACTTACAACTCGTTTCCAACTCAATTCTAGCTATTTCTAGCAATGAATTTCGGCTGTATCAGTACAAGAAAGACTTGAAGAAGTATAGAAACACTTTATGTCAACATAATAAAGACATTTTTCCTTCCAAAATATTTTTAAATACCCATTGACCCTTAATATTTCAAGGATTATTATGGATCATTAGACATATTGTAGAAGGTAGAAATAGTAGAGAAGTTTGGAGATAGTTCAAGTTTCTCAGTTTTAGCTCTAACTTCTTATTCTAGTTTCTTAGTTTCAAAGGGAAAAGTGAGAGGTACTCTTGTGCCAAACATATTTAAGAGTTCAACGTATAAAGGAATTTAAGAATTCAATTTCAAAAAATTGAATAAGAATTCGTCTTCCTAAATGCTTTCTATCTTGTGCTTGATTATCATGTTTTGTTGCAAGTTCTCTCTTCACATTTTGATTAAATAAAACTTTTCACCTTTTAGGGTGAAGATGTACTTGTTGTAGTTCTTGGTATAAAGTATTTTGGCATGATTATATTCTCTACGATTTTAATCTTTAACAGCTTGTGCTTATTATTTATGGTTGTTTGGCTACCAACTATGAACTATTTGATATGTTGAGCAATGAAAATTGTCTTTATAATCTCTATTGGTTCTTAAATACTTGTCTTATTCTCATGAAAGTAGTGAATATGGTTGGTTGGATTTTCATAACTTCATTGAACTTATTTAACTTGGTTTAATATTTTATGTATGAAAATAGTAAAGGAAGAATTCCAATGAGTTAAAAAATTGATGAAAGTGATTTCTTCAATACATGTTCATTGCTGAAAGGGGGGACATGCTTCAGGAAGTTATTCCTTGGCAAATGATTGTACTAAAAACATAATTAAACTAACTATTCTAACTTTGACTTAACAAGGGATTCTAACACTAGGATTTTTCTTTTTTGGCCTTTAAGCTAACTTAATCTAATTTTTTTTATTTTTCTTTACTTTTTTTTTCTAAGTTCCCGCCAAAAGGATTGGTTCTACCACCCTACCGAATGGTTTTAATTACTTTACTATGACTACTTCATTCACATACTTTCCTTCACTTTAATTCCTTTTACATTTACAATGATGGTTGTATTGCCTAACCTTTAATTGCTTTTAATTAATCATTTGTCTAGATAATAAAGTGAATAATTAAACTTTGGTGCTTGCTAATCCTAGTCCCTGTGAGATCAACCCTAATACCCTATACTCATTGATCCGTATACTTGCAGTAAAGGGTAATTAAGTTAAAACTTTGGTATAAAAATATCCTATCACTTGCATGTTCCAAAAAAGAATGTACTTTCCACAAATTTGTGAGGTAAAGTAAGGAAGACACAAGATCTATTTTAGTTTTGTCTACTTCAATGCCCCTAGATGATACAACATGACCTAAAACTATCCAATGCTCAACCATAAAATGGCATTTCTCCTAGTTGAGCACTAGGTTAGTTTCAATACATCTTTTTAAAATCAATGTCAAATTATCAAGACATTCTCCAAAACTGTCACCATAGACACTGAAATTATCCATAAACTCCTCTATTGTTTTCTCTACAAATTTAGAAAAGATACTCATCATACATTTCTAAAAAGTTGCAGGAGCATTTCACATCCCAAACGGCATCCTTCTGTTGGCAAAGGTACCAAATGGGCACATGAAGATTGTTTTCTTCTGATCTTCTAGTGTTATTGCAATTTGAATGCAACCTGAAAAACCATCTAAGAAACATAGTAAGCACGACATGCTAATCTTTCAATTATTTGATCAATGAAAGGGAGAGGAAAATAGTCCCTTTTGTATACTGCATGCAATTTATGGTAGTCTATTCATTGGCACCACCCAATAGGTTTCCGAACTGGAGCTAGCTCGCCTCATGATTAGCTTCTACTATTACTCCAACCTTCTTTAGAACTACTTGCACCAGACTAACCCATTGGTTATTAGAGATAGCAAAGATTATCACTACATCCAAAGTTTGAGTATCTCTTTTTTGACCACTTTCATCATCATGGGGTTCAATCTCCTTTGTGCTTGCTTCACTGACTTTGCATCTTCTTCAAGTCTGATCTAGTGTATATACAAGGAGGGGCTTATTCCTTTGATATCAGTAGTAGTCCCCCCTATCACTTCCTTGTGATCTTTAAGTACCCCAATCAACTTATTGTCTTGACTAAGTGATGATTTTACAGAAATTATAACTAGATGGGTTTCCTTATCACCTAAATAGAGATACTTTAAGTGATCTGATAAGGGCTTAAATTCCATAACAGGGGGCCCCTACAATAGAATTTAATTACTTTTGATGAGATTCAAGTATAAAAATAGATTCAAGTTCATACCTTCTTCTAGTTCGTGCCAACGAATGCAATGCTTCAACCATATATTTCAACTTGGCACTCAACTCTACATCATAACTTGACCCAACTCTAGGTGCTTAGTTAAAGCAACTTCTAATTCATCCTACCATCAAATTCAAAGACTTCCTGTATCACAGGGTTAATCACACACATAGCAAAAATAGAGTTAGTCTCAGATGGGTACTTCATAGCCTCAAAAATATTAAAATGAACTACCTTTCCATCAAATTCCATCGTCAGAGTACCCTTATTAACATCAATCTTAGTTTGTGCAGTACTCATAAATGGTCTCTCTAATGTAATAGCCGATAGATTTGGAGAGTGTTCGTCACCCATATCAAGCACATAGAAATTGGACTAATACATCTTCCATCAACCTATCAGGATATGCATTAATGCAATTAGCTAATTGAATTATAGTTCCTATTTGATTCAATGATCCTAGATTTAAGAAGGTATAAATGGTCTTTAGCATCACAATAATAGAGACTCTTAAATCTAACATGGCATTTCTGATTTTAGTATTTCCTATTTTACAAGGGATAATGAAAATACGTAGATCTCTACACTTGAGTGGTAGGTTTCTTTGCAGTACTGCTGATACATTCTTCCCCATCATAATTCTTGCATCCCCTCTTAATTTGCTTCTATTGACACACAAGTCCTTCATGAATCTCACATATTTAGGCATTTGCTTGATCGCGTCCAACAAAGGAATGTTTATCTTTACTTTACGGAATACCTCTAAGATCTCTTTCTCCTTATCTTGCTTTTTCGATCTCTCTAACCACAAGATTAGAGATTACCTCGAAGTCTAAATTGCTTTTTCTGTTCTTCTACAAGTTCTTGTTCAATCCAATTTTCACTCTTATCTTCTGGAATAACCAATTTGGTTCCTTCCACCTCCTTGTCATTTCTTAGAATCATTGCACTGACATTCTTGGGGTTCACCTCAAGTTGAGATGGCAATTTCCCTTCCACATTAGCTTCCAGGTGATTAATTGCGGTTGCCATCTGACTCATTTGATTCTCTAGATTTTGTATGCTTGTCCTCATTTCCTGTTGAAATTGCAAAATATTGGAGGCCAATTGTTTAACAATATCTTCAAGAGGAGTACTTGAGTTTGAATGGAATGGTTGAGGTTTTGATGGGTATTGAGGCTGGAATTCTTGTTGTTGATTAGGGAAGCAATTTTGTGGCTTATTCATGAGGTTGGATGATCCCTCTAGCCTAGATTATAGATATTGGAGTATGGATCATATTGCCTTCTAGGCATGAACTCGTTATCAGCAATATTCACCTATTCTGAGCTATCATCTTGCAACATTGGACACCCATTTGTGGGATGACTTGTATCTATGCAAATTCCACATGCCTTGACCTATTGTATATTTCCTACTATCATTTGTTGAATAATAGAAGTTGGTTCAGATAATTGCTACTAAATTGATGGCACACTTACCTCATTAGCTCGACAAGCAGGTACATCATCCTGCGTGCCAAATTGCTGGGTATTCTCTGCCATTCTTTCAATCAATTCCTATGCTTCTCGAGGAGGTTTATTAACTAGTGCACCTTTACTTGTAGCATCCATGAAGCTTCTTTTTGCATAAACAATACCTTCATAGAAGTATTGGATTAGAAGTTGCTTATTTATTTGATGCTGCTTATTTATTTGATGTTAGGGCAACTTATACATAATTTCTTGAATCTCTCCCAATATTTGTAAAGAGATTCCCCATGTTGTTACTTGATGCCACATATCTCTTTTCTTAGTGTAGTAGCTCTAGATGCGGAAAATACTTCTCTAAGAATTTCTTCTTCAATCCAGTCCAAGTCATGATACTCCTTGCAGGAAAATAGTACAACCAATCTTTAGCAGCTCCCTTCAACAAAAAGGGAAAAGCCTGCATTTTTATCTATTTTCTTTAACACCTAGATGTTTCATGCTCGAACAGACAATTTGAAATTCCTAGAGGTGCTTGTGAGGCTCTTCACTTGGCAAACCATGAAAATTTGGTAAGAGATGGATTAGACCTGATTTTAACTCTAAAGTAACATCTTCAGCTGAGTCAAGGAGAGTAATGTAAAGTGGTTCTGATTCAAATCGGGAGTAGCCAACTCTCGTGGGGTCCTGTTGTTAGCAATAGTGATTCCTTATTCTGAATCACTCAAGTAATCTACCAGCTCAATTGCCAATTATAATCCTAGAGATACCAATTCTAGCTCTTCTTTTCACTTTCTAGTCTCTTTCCTTAGTCTACGCGCAATCTTCTCTATTTCAAGAATATATACCAGTTCACAGACAAGAGCAAGTCACAAACCAACAAAAATACCAAAAAATAAAATAAAATAAACTAAAAAACAAAACACCAATCTCGGCAACAGTGCCAAAATTTTGACAAGTTGCCAGCTGATCAAGCATGAATTACCTATTTTACAATATTAAAATTTGAGTACAATTGGTAAAGAGAGTCGCCTCCTCGTGGATTAGGATGATTTATTTATTCCTAAAGTAGGGAATAAAATGGGATTGAAATATATTATAATAATAAATTGTTTCAAATAAAATCAAATAAGCAAGAACTACTTAAGACTAAATCAATGATAACTAATACCCTAGTCAAAAGAAATACACCAGGAATGGTCCATGAAATCACCGATGCAAAAATCTATTCAATCATTCACTAATAAACCAGTTACAGCCATCAATAAGTTTTCACAGCCAGTTTTTTCTTGCTTTATCGGTAGTTAAAGTATGACCATTAACTACTGTTAATTATGATCCCGAATTTTGATAATTACAAAACAATTGGAGAAAATTGGTCTAATGTTTTCTAGTGAGATTCTTGACGTAAAGTGATATCGAGGCGTGAAACCGCTGAAGAAACCGCCGATCGGACGGACGATACCTTGTATCGGACGTCCGATAAAACTCAAACCTTCCTATCGGACGCCAACCTCGACGATCGGACGTCCGAGACAGGGATCTATCGGACACCTCTTTCGGACGCGATAACATCTACATCGGACGTCCAAGATATCCAAGAAATTTGATGAGCTTACGGACGCTTTGGACGCAAGCCTTGGACGCGAAAGACATGTATCGGCCGTCCGATCGATTCCATGAAAATTTTTCGAGCCTACCGCCCGACGCAAAGCTATCGGACGCAGAATTATTCATCGTCCGTCCGATAAGACTTCAAACTTTGCCTATCGGACGCCTAGCATCGGACGAACAACAGTGTCGGACGTCCGATAGCTCCAACGGCTAGTTGACATTTCAACTTGTACTATCCGCTGACCTCGCTTTCTAGGCACTTTTGGTCTCCTATAAATACAAGAACTGTCCAAATATCAAAACAACTGTACACTTGGATAACAAGTTCTTAAGAGTGATTTTAGCTAGAAAATACTCATTTTGAGTAAGAGTTGTTAGTCTTGTAGTGATAGTTCATTGAGAAGCTTTTCAATTGTGTGTGAATTCATCAATTGTGTAGTGTGAGGGTTTTCAGAAGAGTGTAAAACTTCCTAGCTTGACTAAGTGAAGCTTGGGGCAAGGAGGAAGTGATCCTTCTATTGTACACAAGTGTGATTGAATCTCACCAAATTGAAGAAGGTCGTTTTGAGGAATTCTCTTCAAGCTCAAGTGGAGACTTGAAGAAGTTTGGTTTGCTATCTTTCATTACTTGTTTTATCTTACATTATCATATTCACTGTTTGAAATTTCATCCATATTTATCAATCTTGACTTGTCTATCTACTTCATAAATCATCTGTTCAAGAACTTGTGATTAAAATCGAAAAAGAGGTAATACTTGGCTGTTTTTTAAACTACCTAATTCACCCCCCCCTCTTAGGTTGTACTTGGGCCTTACAATTGGTATCAGAGCTTGGTCTCTAAAATCAAGCTTAACCGCTTAGAGTAAAGATGACAACCAACAATGCCATGTTCTGTGAAGGTCAATCAATCACTAGACCACCAATGTTTAATGGATCAAACTATGTAAGCTGGAAAGAACGTATGGTTATTTTCTTGCAATCTATTGACATTGATTTATGGTTTATTGTTAGTGAAGGTCCTTACACTGCCATTATAAATGATCCCATCACTCATGTTCCTAGATTAAAAACTAGAGATGAGTTGAATCGAGAGGATAGAGCTAATCTCACATCAAATGCAAAAGCCATGAATGTTCTTTATAGTGCACTAGATTCAATGAATCCATTAGAGTAAAAGGGTGTAAATGCCAAAGAAATTTGGGATAAACTAAGAGAAATTCATGAAGGTAGTGAGGATGTAAGAGAGCAAAAGAAATCCATTCTTGTTACTAAATATGAATCATTCAAAATGGAACCTCATGAAAACATTGATAAGATGTACTGTAGATTCAATGACCTTATTAAAGACCTAGAAGTTTTGGAAAAGGAATACACTCTTGGTGAAAAGAATAGGAAAGTTTTGAATGCTTTACCTAAAGAATGGGAGAACAAAGTAACTGCAATTGAGGAAGCCAAGGACTTAAACTCTATGTCTATTGAGTCTCTCATTAACTCTCTAACATCTTATGAATTAAAGCTCAAAAGCAAAGTACAAGATGAAGAGGAAGCAAGAGTTAAACGAAGCATTGCTCTAAAGGCTGCTCAAGATGAGGATGACTTGGCTTCACAAGATGAAGAAGATGGTGATTGTGATGATAGTGATCTTGCACTCATCACAAAAAGCTTCAAAAGAATACTCAACAAAAGAAGATTCAGAAAAGGAGGACCAAGCAATCAAAACAACAATCAACTCAATACAAAATACAAAGCAAGATATGACGCAAACAAGAAACAAGGAGATAAGTGCTTCGAATGTGGGCAGCTCGGGCATTATGCGGTGGACTGTCCAATGAAGAAGAAGAAAGATATGAAGAATGAAAGAAAACCAAGTTTAACAACTTTCAAATTACTTGGAATGAATGCAACTCGGAAGGAGAGATTGAAGAAGAAGAAGAAACAGCTCAAATTGCCTTTATGGCAATTGGTGATAATGAGGTAACTCTCATCCACAATACAATAGTGATGATGATGATGATGATTTAGAGTCATTTGTTGCAAAACTGCATGAAAGCTTGAAAGAGTCCTATTCTAGAAACAAGGAACTAAAACAAAAATTACTTTTCTTTTGCAAGATAATGCAAACTTGTTTCAAGATAATAAGAAGTTGAAATATGACAATGATTGCTTACTAAAACTGAAATGGAATTGCGTATGAACTTGATAGAAAAACAAGCCTTTGTGAAATGCTCAAAGAAAGACAAAATGACTTGAAAAGGAGAATGGATAATCTTGACGTGATGCTTCAAAACAAGAAACAAAGTAGTTTCACAAGGAAAGTGTTTAACCCTATGAAAAGAAAATTATATTTAATGCAAATGAATTTACAATTCATAGAAAAAGTGGAGTTAGATTCATTAAATCTGTTCATGTAAACGATTCTACCATTATGTGTGATTTTTGCTGCCAAGTAGGTCACTTGAAGCATGAGTGCTATGTGAAAAGAAACATGAGAAAAGGAATGAGATGTATGTGGTTAGTCAAACATTGACTCTAACCATCAAGGACCCAAAATTAAAAGGGTACCAAACTTTCTATTTCTTATAGGTAAAATTGAAAAGGATATGAAGAAATCAAAATGGTTCATTGATAGTGGATGCTCAAGACACATGACCGTGATTCTTCACAATTCATCAAGCTCAAGTCAAAGTCAAGTGGAAAAGTGACTTTTGGAGACTACATGAAAGCTAAAACAATTGAGTAGGTGATGTGGGTAAGAATGGTGAAACTTTTGTGCATAATGTTCTTTTAGTTGATAATCTAAGTTATAATTTGCTTAGTGTTAGTCAACTTTGTGATAGAGATCTATTTGTTTTATTCAAAAAACATGAATGTTTGGTTCTTGACTCAAAATTTAACATTGTTTTCAAAGGAAGTAGATACAATGACATCTATGTTGTGATTCTTGAAAAAATTGACTCTTCTAGTTTTAAATGCCTTAAAATCTCAAATGAAGATCCTTGGTTGTGGCATAGAAGACTTTGTCATTTTAACATGGATGTGATAAATGAAATCTCAAAAAGGGAGCTTGTTAGAGGACTTCCTAAAATTAAGTTTGAAAAGGATAAGATTTGTGATGCATGTCAATTTGGAAAACAAACCAAAACATCTTTAAACCTAAGAAAATCATTTCTACATCTAAGCCATTGGAACTCTTACATCTTGATCTATTCGGTCCTACACCTATTGCTAGTCTAGGTGGTAGAAGATTTTGTTTCGTTATTGTTGATGATTACTCTAGATATACATGGACTATTTTTCTTACTCATAAAGATGATGCCTTTAAAAGTTTTGTCTCTCTCTTTGCAAAAGTGCAAAATTTACTTGGATTGCATATTATCAAAATTAGAAGTGATAATGGTTCGGAATTTAAATATTGTGGATTTCCAGATTTTTGTGATCATAATGGAATAACTCATGAATTTTCTATTGTAAAAACCCCTCAACAAAATGGTGTTGTTGAAAGAAAAAATAGAACACTTGTAGAAGCCGCAAGAACCATGTTAAGTGAGAATGATTTACCAAAATATTTTTTGGCGGAAGCCGTAAATACAGCTTGCTATGTAATGAATAGAGTATTGCTAAGACCTTTTTTGAACAAAACTTCATATGAGTTGATGTTTGATAAAAAGCCAATTGTTGGCTATTTTAAAGTTTTTGGATGCAAGTGTTTTATTTTGAATATCAAAGAACACCTTGGAAAGTTTGATAAGAAAACCGATGAAGGTATTTTCTTGGGATATTGTGATAATAAAAGAGGATATAGAGTTTATAATAGAAGAACTCTTGTGATTGAAGAAGCTATACATGTTTCATTTGATGAATCTAATGACAACTCTTCAAATAGCACTTGTGTAGATGATGATGTAGGTGTTCAAAAGAATCTTGAGAAGCTCACACTTCAAGAGGAGAACAATTGTAACATGGAGGAAAATTCAAAAGATGGTGATTCTCAAGAAATTCAAAGACTAGATGATGAAGACAAGATTGATGAATCACTAAAGGATTTTCCTAAGGCATGGAAGTTCATTCAAAATCATCCAAAGGATTTGATCATTGGTGATCCATCCGAGAGGGTAAGAACTCGTTCTTCATCAAAGACATTATTTGATAATTTCGCATTTGTATCTCATATTGAGCCTAAAAACATCAATGATGCCTTAAAAGATGATTATTGGATTATGGCCATGCAAGAGGAGTTAAATCAATTTGAAAGAAATAATGTTTGACTTTAATTGAAAGACCTCAAAATTATCCTATCATTGGCACTAAATGGGTGTTTAGAAATAAATTAAATGATAAAGGTGAAATTGTAAGAAACAAGGCTAGATTAGTGGCTAAAGGGTATGCTCAAGAAGAAGGTATTGATTATGATGAAACATTTGCTCCCGTTGCTAGATTAGAGTCTATTAGGATGTTTCTTGCATTTGCATGTTTCAAGGGTTTTAAGTTGTATCAAATGGATGTTAAAAGTGCTTTTCTAAATGGTTTCATTGATCAAGAAGTATATGTGGATCAACCACCCGGCTTTGAAAATGAAAAGTTTCCTAATCATGTATTTAAACTCTCAAAAGCATTATATGGTCTAAAACAAGCCCCTAGGGCTTGGTATGAACGTTTAAGTGGATTCTTAGTTGAAAATGGTTTTAAAAGAGGCATAGTAGACACAACTCTTTTACAAAACAAAAATCAAATGATCTTCTTATTGTACAAATCTACGTTGATGATATTATATTTGGTGCTACTAATGAGGATTTGTGCAAGGATTTTTCCACCATTATGCAAAATGAGTTTGAGATGAGCTTAATGGGAGAATTGAACTTTTTTCTCGACTCCAAGTCATTCAAACACGGAAGGAACCTTCATCAACCAAATAAAATACACCAAAGAACTCCTCAAAAGGTTCGCATGGAAGACTCAAAGCATGTGGGAACACCAATGTGCACATCCACCAAGCTTGAGAAGGACGAAGAAGGTACAAATGTAGATGAGAAAAGTATAGAGGTATGATCGAAGCCTTCTTTATTTAACTGCAAGTAGACCGGATATTATGTTTGCTGTATGCTTATGTGCTCGTTTTCAATCTTGCCCAAAAGAATCTCATTTGAATGCCGTTAAAAGAATTTTTCGTTATTTGAAAGGAACCATGAATTTTGGTATTTGGTATTCTAAATGTAATGAATTCACCTTGTGTGGTTATAATGGACGCTGATTTTATGGATGCGAATTGATAGAAAAGTACTAGTGGATCTTGTCATTTTCTTGGAAAGTGTTTAGTCTCTTGGTTTAGTAAGAAACAAAATGCCATTTCCTTATCAACAACCGAGCGGAATATGTTGTCGCTAGTGCATGTTGTGCACAATTAATTTGGATGAAACATACATTGAATGATTTTGGTTTGACATATGATAACATGCCCATTTTTTGTGATAACACTAGTGCAATTAATTTGACAAAAAATCCTATTCAACATTCTAGAACAAAACATATAGACATTAAGCATCATTTCATTCGTGATCTTGTTCAAAAAGGTGAAATTTGTGTAAACTATGTCTGCTCAGATGATCAAATTGCTGATATTTTCACAAAAGCACTACCCCTAGAACAATTTAGATATCTTCGTTCGAAATTGGGTATTTTAGAAAAGATGCCTTAAGCCTTTCTGGTAAAAACTTATCGGACGTCCGATCCTGATGAACGGACGTCCGACAGTGTTCTTGGTCATTTTCCAAAAAATGCTATCTGACGCATGGTCGGACGCCAGTTTCGGACGTCCGACACATGAATGATCAATCGTCATTTTTCATTTCCATCGGTCAACTACATTTAATTGGACGATCTTCCCAACCACCTCAATTCAAAACTCAAATTCCTACCAAAACTTCACCATTTCTCAAAATTGAAAGTTCGATTTCACCTCTCACCTATTATGGGTCCAATCTTCATCAAGTGTCCGCACTATAAATCACTCCTCTTCTCATTCCCAAATCTCACTAAACCCTAAGTTCTCCTTTCTTCCCCTTTTCAAAATTGATATATCCTCACTGAATTTAAAAGTGTGTCACTCTTTACGTGTAAACACTTCCTCCTTGAAATCACACAACATAAGCACAATGGTGCACTCGTGGAGCTCGACATCTACCGGAAGAAGTTGCCAAGAGATGAAGATACTTCCTCTCCACAGGCAAACGCACCTCCAAAAGAACAAGACGTGCTGCACAAAACAACCACTACTCCTTCGATTCTCGTGTTATAATAGAACCGCTTCCTTACCTAAATTCTTAGATTCTCGAGGTCAGTCTAAATTTGACTTATTCTCTCAAAAAGTTTCATTATTCAGCGATCCATTATTCCCCGAGTTTAAGAAAATCGATCTAGAGTGCATCCTTAAGTTGTTTGAGTTTCTAAATGGTCTCACATCATTGTTATGCCTAATGTCTATTACCCGACATGATGTATGGGCTTTTTTGCCAATCTTAGGAAGGGTAATTCCGGATGAGCTTAAATCCCGTGTGAATGGTATTGATTTGGTTTTTGACTCTGATGTTGTGAATGAAATTCTAAAAACCACCATTGAGTTTGGGTGCAAAAGTAAAATTGCAAACTTCTTTCCTATGAGGAAACTCCAACAAGTTTAAATCATTTCAATGAGAAATTAATGGCCTATTTTCAATCTCCTTTTCAAACTCTGATGCCAAGTTAAGATTTAAGTCCTAAAACCTGATCATCTTTTCAATCATCTCAAATTTGCTTGTTCCAACTGATGGTCATCGACGATGCAAACAAAATGGAGTTATATCTGTTTTATTGCTTTGTTGAAAGAATTCGAATAGATTTTGGCTTTGTCATGTGTAAGTTTCTGATGAAACTCTCCACTCTGATACAAGAAGAAAACTCTCTTATGGAAAGTTTTTAACTCCCATTTTTGAACACTTCAAAATTCCTATAAGTGGTGTATGTCCTAAGGACTTAACCACTTCTGTGTTTTCAAAACAGTATTTTGAAAGGAAGAATTTAAAATTCTTTGATGGAAATTGGTGCACCAAGGAAGCTGTCTCTGAATCTCGCTCAAAGAAAGGACATGATGTTTCTCTCTCTCCTAGTCTTGCTAGAACTCTTAGGTTTACTCAGTCCATCAATTCATCCCTAGGAAGTCAGCCTCTAGGATTTCCTCTCAATCTGATGTCTTGGATTTGTTGAACGAGCTCAAAAGTCATGTTCTTCTACTTTAACATGGTCTTATGTTAACCATGACATCGACCAAAATCCAACTTTCTTGACAAAAGAAACCTGTTGTTCCCTCCTCCCGAGGATGAAAACACCTCTCAAGCCAAAGAGCCACGAACTGATCCTTCATTGGATGACCAAGAGATCGAGTCACAAACTCTCCAAGATCCCACATCATCTACCAAGGGAAAGAACCAAAGTTGTGGAAGATGAAGAAAATGAAGATGATGGTGATGAAACTGCGTAAGAAGATGATTCAACGTATAGGCTTGTCGGCGACACTGGAACTCGATCAACATTCACTCTTTAGGCACTCTAGGATGCACTTACACTTCACATTAGAATGCACAAGTCTGCTTTTTTGTTCCCTTGTCATGTGGAAAGTGTATTAATCTATTTTACCGCTTTCATCTAAGACCTTTGTAGAACCAGACTTCAGACTTTTAATATTTTCAGATGATGATGGCCTTACAATTGGCCTTTCCATGATTTTGCACTATGTTGCTGGATGATGTTATCTCTGAAATGATGAAATCTAACTTTTGATTTCACCGCTTGTTTACATTACTACACTATGTCGATTCTGCTTTTTGTTTACATTTGGGATGAATGTTTTTGATGACAAAATGGGGAGTAAAAGAAAAAGAAATTTGAGTTATTCGAGTAAGGGGAGTTATTCAAGTAAAAAGAAAAAGAAATTTGAGTTATTCGAGTAAGGGGGAGTTATTCAAGTAAGGGGGAATTCTTTTGTTAAAAACTCAATTTTGTCAAATTACATTCAATTGTTTTTCATCATCAAAAGGGAGAATGTTAATTGTGATCCCAATTTTGATAATTACAAAACAATTGGAGAAAATTGGTCTAATGTTTTCTAGTGAGATTCTTTGACAACAGATATCGAGTGTGAAGAAAGATATTTGTCGGACGGACGATACCTTGTATCGGACGTCCGATAAAACTCGAAACCTTCCTATCGGACGCCAACCCTGACGTGATCGGACGTCCGAGCAGATGGGATCTATCGGACACCTCTTTCGGACGCATAACATCTACATCGGACGTCCGAAGATATCCAAGAAATTTGATGAGCTTACTGGACGCTTTCGGACGCAAGCCTTCGACGCAAAGACATGTATCGGCCGTCCGAGTCATTCCATGAAAATTTTCTCGAGCCTACCGCCGGACGCAGTTATCGGACGCAGAATTATTCATCGCCCCGTCCGATAAGACTCAAACTTGCCTATCGGACGCTAGCATCGGATCGAACAAATGAGTGTCGGACGTCCGATAGCTCCAACGGCTAGTTGACATTTCAACTTGTACTATCCGCTGACCTCGCTTCTAGGCACTTTTGGTCTCCTATAAATACAAGAACTGTCCAAATATCAAATACAACTGTACACTTGGATAACAAGTTCTTAAGAGTGATTTTAGCTAGAAAATACTCATTTTGAGTAAGAGTTGTTAGTCTTGTAGTGATAGTTCATTGAGAAGCTTTTCAATTGTGAGTGAATTCATCAATTGTGTAGGTCTGTGGAGGGTTTTCTCAGAAGAGTGTAAAACTTCCTAGCTTGACTAAGTGAAGCTTGGGGCAAGGAGGAAGTGATCCTTCTATTGTACACAAGTGTGATTGAATCTCACCAAATTGAAGAAGGCTGTTTTGAGGAATTCTCTTCAAGCTCAAGTGGAGACTTGAAGAAGTTTGGTTTTGCTATCTTCATTACTTGTTTTATCTTTGTTATCATATTCACCGTTTGAAATTTCATCCATATTTATCAATCTTGACTTGTCTATCTACTTCATAAATCATCCTGCTCAAGAACTTGTGATTAAAATCAAAAAGAGGTAATACTTGGCTGTTGATTTTAACCACCTAATTCACCCCCCCCCTCTTAGGTTGTACTTGGGCCTTACAACTTCTTCTTCAAAAAATAATAATAAATATTTAGTATGCGGTAAAAGTTCTATTTAACAATTGTATTAGAAATTAGAAAAATCTAGTTCTAGTTAACAAACCTTCTAGGGTTCATTTAAACTAGATTGTGTTTCATATCATAAACGATCCTTTATTTAGTACTTTCAAGATTAAAATAGTTGAACACTATGACTATTCTGATGCTGAGTTGATTATTTTGTTCAATCAAATTGAGCCCTTGATGTTCAACAAACGCCATAGTCATAAGAAATTAATCCATAAAATGCACAAATACCAGCGAAGAATAAAACAATCTATATTAAAAATAATTTGATCTCATGGTTTTTGAAGAACCAATCCTTGAGTTTTCTTTGACTAGAAAGAGATGTTTAGTCCTTTCATGGAGAAAATAATCAAGAAAAATAAAATGAATGTTGTTGTACTTAAGAAGAAGAAATAAAATTAGTGTTTAAGATAGTCTATGATGTTCTAAAATAAATTGATGCGGAAATATATCAATGTTCCCTGAGAGGATATCTCCTTATTTCTAAAATTATCCTACTAGAAGAGATGGTTATTCTATGAATAAGACCTATAAATAAAATCAAAACTACAAGGGATAATCAATCATCATCATCTTATATTAATTCTAGATCCCATACTTTTCTAAGTTCTGCAAGCTTCTCCACAAGACATTGCCGTCTTTTTTACGCAATTAATCTTCTCAGTAACTCTTTTAAAATGTTTGGTTTCCAAATTTTTGGAACCAAAGACACAAAATTAAATAGAATCCACTCAATAACAAAATAATGTGCTAAATGAGAGGAGAATTAGTAAAATATAGGCTTCTATTTAACATTATTAGGTAAATTCATATATAATCCTCTATAGTTTTTATAATTTCATTAACTTCTTTAAGGTTTTAACATAGTCACATAACCTCGATTGGTGTTATGTAAAGTGAAAAATAAAAGAATGCACAATCAACTATAGCAATTAGACCACATGCAACTCTCTGAGGTGTGTCATTAACAAAATTACAATATCTACCAATAAGCTCATGGTTTGTATAAATATCAACTTTATTCATGTGATTCTCATGATTTTTTTGTAGTAAGTTATTTGTTTGTGGTACTTAAATAAAAGCATTATTGATATTTCAACTGATAGTGTACATAAAACTATTTTCTATTAAATTTTTGAGTTAACATGATACTAGGCAATTAAAATGGATATTTTGAAATTATGAGGATTATATGGTAATGAGGCAGTTATTTAGTAATTTACCACAAATGGATGCTTAAGGAAACCAACTCGGTCCGATTAGATCTGATCGAAATTTGGTCCACAATCCGATTTATCTCATCGGATCATATTAGAGGTGAATTACCCATGAAATGTCGGATCGGATGCAGGTCAAAATAAAACCCACGAAATTTGCCGACCCCTTTGAGGGGTATATTTGTATATATTTAAAATTAGGAGGGTCAACATATAATTGGATAAATTATATTTTAACCTATGGTTTCTAACTAGCCGCCGCTAATGTTTGAGAAATATCCCACTTCCATGGTTTATGTAAAGTGGAAGGGTGAATGAGGAATGGCCACAGTGCAGCACCAAAGCGGCTCTTAAAAAAGCTGGCGTGTGATGGACATTCTGTGGTTATCTGGTTGCAATCCCATCCACATGATTCCTACTTTTATATACTAAAATTAGGTAAATCCAACACATACTGAAACCATGGGAGGGTGAAGTGGATATTTTTTTCAATTTATGTGAGTAAACTCCTGGGATTAAATAATTCACCCTACTCTCTAATTTAATATATTTTAAAGTTTTATCCCTAATTGAAAATCCAAGCGGTAATAGTACATTCGATTCTTGTATCTTCACTCTAGCTGCTCAAATCTCCATATTTTCTCTCCAAATGAGGCCGGCTGACCACCGTTGAAATTCTAACAAAAGTTCCAACTTCAGTGTCCTTCTCTTTCTTCAACTTTTCTATCAGGTGTAACCTTGAAAGAAAAGACTGCTTTTTTAAGAGTAATTCATCTTCTACTATCTCTCATTTATTTTCAAACTTTTTTGGTACAGCCTAATGCTCGAAATAGCCGTTTTTTAGATTTAGATTTGTTGGGGTTAGTTCAAATTTTATTTATTACAATAGTTTTGGGACATTTTTTATTTTAAATTATCATATTGGTAATTATATTGTGTT